>CM054059.1:419501434-420701434 GCA_028641055.1 Alopecurus myosuroides
TGTTTTCACGAGAACAAAGATTTGGGAGATTCAACGGAAAGATATTGGAATGATCAACTTACATCTTATCCTTGATGTTCTAAATACCGACAGCAGGCTCATGACATGCCTTCTATAGGTCATCAAGTGGAAGTAAAACTCCGGTTTGGAAGAACGGTGAGGAAAAACTTCTAGAATGAGTCACCCAAGACTTCTCACGGAGGGTGGCTGCTATTACGGATTCAAGGTAATATGACATTAGGCCTTCCGACTAATTGGGTCAACCACAACATCAACCATGCCGGATTTTGGGAAAGACCTGATTCAATACCATTGAGGAAACACCAACTATCGTTGTTGCTTGAGATTCAGCTCTGGTTAGAGGGTTGAATAACTGAGACTCGACGTTTTTTATTGAAGAGCTTGCACCGGTTACCCACGGAACACATTTACTAGATTCTCAAGATATGGACTATGATGACACACTCAAGAGGATGAGTGAGATTGTAGAACTCATGTGTTAGCAACTTGCGAAATACGGTTGCACCTATATGGTCTACTTGTGGAGGAGCACATCAGAGTCCTTGTTGGAAAGATGATAACAAAGATAACGAAGTTCTTAACCTTCTTCTCTTTCAAGGACGATCAATCGGTGGCTTAGTGTGGATGCAATTTCTTCAAATGAATGGAGGTACCAACCTACCATCTCAAGAATACTCCACACATGCATGACCAACTTGGGATTATTCCCGAAGGAACAAGAAAACTATACTCGGGCCCATGGCGACAACCTTCACCATGAGCACATAAACCAAAGTAAGTCACTTCGAACATCGAGAACACAAACTTCGTGATGACACAAAGATGGTTCTCCAAAAGTTTCCAACGTTAATGCCAACTGTTCAACATGAACCTCTTTCAACTTGGGGAGATAGGAATGTCATCGATGGGCTCGACAACATACTTATCAAGACACTCCGAGAAGAGGGGTTCATATGATATACGAACAAGGCAGAATATTGGTCAGACCAAAAGACATGAAGATGTACTCGGGGCAAAACACCATGAGTGAAACACCATCAAGATAGCCCTTGGATCTTTTCTCGATTTGACGATAACCCAAATCAAATCAAGAGGTAGAGTGATAGCATTTCCGCAAAGGAGGTACTATCCTGCTTCAACACGAGGGAAACTAGATATTCCTTATCAAAGGGACAAGTTGGGAAGAGTTCGTGTCTTTCAACTCTCCGAGTTGTTGTTTAAACTCAACCAACTAGTCCAGGGTATCCAGCAAGGTTTCTTGGAGAAAGGAGGGGTTCAAAGTACCCCTTGTGTGACGCTCCGAGATCGGGCACTATGCAGATTTCAGCATTCCCGCCAAATCCGCATAATAACCGATTCCAGGTTGCCATTTATGATAACATTACAATAGTTCACGAATAATCCACAATTACAACAGCAGCAGATAGATACAAGATGACTCAGACGAGCCAGGGATACAACTGATACATTACAAAGATCCAAATAACAGCGGAAGAAACAAACGTCCGGCTACGGACAAGATCCAAATTGGACTAAGAGTCCTGAAGATAACCGAGAGCGTCCAATCCCTGCCCAGGCCAAGCCGGAGGGATTCCCAAGCTAACGTCGTCAGACTTCAAACCTGTTGACTGCAAGTTGGAATTTGCAGCCACGAAAGAGATTCGTGGGTCAGTACGGTTAAGTACTGGCAAGGGGGATAAAACCCATACTCACAAGTTACCGGCGTAGCCAGTCATCACAAGATACAAATACTTTGGGATCAACGGAAAGGAAGGGGGGTTATTACAAATAAGCAACAGCAGGCTGCACTAACCAACTACAGAGATTCTATTACTTCCATCTATCGGAAAGGAGATAAGATCGAGTGATAGTAACCAACTGAAAGATAACTTCAAACAAACCCATCCTGGATCTCGCCCCTTATCCAAAGAAGCAATCCGAGGATAACTCACACCGTTGTATTAAAGATGAGTCAATTTATTGTGTGAATAACCTATTACTAGTCAAGTTATTAATCATTGGGTGAAACATGATTGATCATTATGTTGAAGTTGTCCTGAGTACTTGTTAGCCAGTACTTTCACCAAGTAATCCATAACCGCGGAAAACACGGCTCCTCGAGAAGATTTACCCTGCAGGGGTGCACCATAGTAACCGTACACGCAAGAATAACCCGCCAGATGGGATGCCTCCCACCAAGCGGGGTACTCTACACAACCAACCCTTCTTCGCATCAAGCCCAAAGCACCGCGTGCTGTGCGTGCGCGGCTAATCGAGCCCCACGAAGAAAAGGGGACCCTCATAGCACTGGAAGACCACGCCGCCCTAAATGCCGACTACAAAAGTTCCACCCTGGCGCCAAGGGTTCGTACCTGCATATGATGCAGCAAATGGAACACCCGAACTAGTACGGCGATTTGGACGAGATGCGAATCGAGTCAGTTGAGGGGGGCGCCCATACTCGCTTCCCACATGCGGGTAGTGCGCTCATCATGGATCAGTAGACAAGACCCTTTTCCTATTAGGGTCGACACTAGCGGGCCTCAAAACCTCAAAGGGCCTCCCGCCGGTGCCTTATCATCAAATTATTATTAACAGTAGCATTAACAGGATTGATTGATTAACATTTCGAGCCCCCGGAACGGTAACAACAATGATAGTACGATAGTAAAAGAAGTAACCGACAACAAGCTCGAGCAAAAGCAACTCTAATCATGCTAGATAAGAACAGGCACAAACAAAGGCTGTAGGTATGGAGGTGAGGCAATATCAAGGTTAAGGGATTCATGTGATGGGTTCGTAACAGAAACAACTACCACTAAGGCTAGCAGAAAAGAATCAACGGAAAGAATCGGTAACAAGTGATGAAAGGCAGCCATTTGGCATGCAAGTGAGTATACTTGCCTGAGATCCCGCAAGGTAGCAGAACTTGTCGTTGCTCACATCATCTCAACGTCCTATCCGAGAAGAAGCAACGAACCTCGAACAAACACCGGAATGCAACAATTACTACTACGGCAAAAGATCCAGCATGATCAAGATATGGATGCATGACAAGTTTAAATATGCATCAAAGTAAACTAGTTGACAAGATAAACAAAGTTAAATGGACCCATATGCAATTTGAGTTGCATATGAACAGCCCATGGATTATGGTTGAAGCAACTGTTTTCCTACTAATCAACAGGTGAAGGTGGATTAGCATGATGCATGGATGAGGAAAGCAACAAAATAACAACAATATAACCAATTGAAATAAGGTTTAACAAGTTTGGAAATTATTGGTTAAGATTGGAAATTTTGGTTACTTAAACATGTCACACAAACAATTGTTGTTTTCATCAAGTTTAATTGTTCAAAACAGATAGCAAAGTTTATATTTGAAAAGAACATCAAATTTTAGTTGGATTACATGTTTCACATGTTGAAATAGGAATTAGGATTATTTAATTATGAATTAAACAATATTAGACAATTTTTAATTGAATTAAACAAGATTTAAAGTGTTTAGGCAATTTTAATTATTCAAAACAGAAAACAAAATTTACATTGGCAAAGGTGAGATGAAATGGTATGGAAAACATATTTTAATTGCATGATTTGGATTTAGGAATAATTAGTTATTGATTTTAGCAAAATACAATTGAATGATTTAAATTTGAATTTGAAATGTAATTTGAAAGTTCAAAACAGAACACAAGTTGGATATTTGGAAAGGTTAGGAAATTTGGATCAGAATTCATATAAAACTTTTAGTTATTGGAAATACAGAACAAAAGATATTGAATTTTGAAGTTTGGTTTGAATTCTGCTATTTAAAAGGATTTTGGATTTGTTGGAATTTCGCAGAAATCCTTTTGTTACCGAGATGTTAGCTAACCACTGCCTCTGCCCCGTGGGCCTAGCCAGCGTGGCACTGGACAAAAGCTTGCGTGGCTGCCACCGCGGCTGACGGGTGGGGTCAGGCTCGCGGGAAGGTTCACGAAAAAGATTTGCGCGGCCGGGGGATTCGATCCCGGGACGCGTTGCTCGAGCGCGCGGTCGCAATACCACTGCGGTGCGGTCGCTGTTGCGATACAGAGAGGGGTGGTTACGTTTTGAGCAGGTCAGCTGAAGAGCTTTCGTTTCTGACGAAACTGAAGGACCAAAACCTTCCGCAACCGATCGCTGCTCGCCGGCGGACAGCGGCGCCCTACAGGCTCGTGTTGCCGCTCGTGGGTGGTGCGTGCAGATACGTGGGTGTGGAGGCGATCAAAAGGAGGGGGGGAAAGGACAGGGTAGGAGCGCTCACCTCGCTGCTCGATGCTCGTCGTCGAGGAAGCAACTGCGCCGATTGCCGGCGATGGCGCGCCTCCCACGGCGGATCCCAGCAAGCGGCGAGGGCCTGGGGAGCTTCAGGAGGATGCCGCGGTCTCATTCCCGGCCGTGGACCCTCCTCGAGGTGACCGTGGGCTACCGGCGGTGAGGGTACAGGGAGGTGGTCTGACGGTGGTTCAGAAGGTGCAGGTTTTCGGTGGTTCAGGCAACGGAAAAAAAGCAGAGAGGAGGGAGAACTAGAGGGGACGGCGGCGATGGTGGATGGGACTAGCTAGGGTTAGGGTTGGTGGTGGTTATAAGGGAGAGGAGCAAGGGTACGGCAAGCATCCAGGGGGTGGGGATCGATCATCGATGGTTCTCCTGTTGTCGTACCATGATGACATCAGGGAAGGAGGAAGACGACAAGGAATCGAACAGGTACTGGGCTAGAAGTGGGAAAAAAAGAAAATGGGCTTGGGCAGAGAGGTGGGCTGGGGAAAAATTGGGCTGAGGTGGAGAAGAGAAAGGAAAAGGGTTGGGCTGCCCTCTCCTTTGGGATTTTCCTTTTAATTGATTTTTTTTTTTGAAAAAAAAGAAATAGAAGGGAGAGAGAAAGGATATGGGTTTTGGGGTGGTTTATTTCATTAAATAATTTGATTACTTTTCCAAAACATGAAATGAAAGCAAGGTTAGCATTATTTTCACAAGGTGGAAAATTTTAATTGAATTAAAGTTGTTTAGTTGAAAATGTCCAAATAGGGTTTGAGGTTTGTATTTTGATAATTACTTTTATTAAGTTGCAAAACAAAAAAAACAAAGCAAAGGTTAGTTAATGATTTCAAAATTGGTATATTAGTTTGATGTTTAAGTGGTTAGTGGAATTTCAAATAATGTTTTGATTTTGGGAATTTTCGAAATAACAAAGTTTTATTTAACAAGTTCAAGCAACAATACCAACATTATTGAATTCAAATTGTTTTGAAAAAAGAACAGAATGCAATGCTCATGTGATGCATATGATGCAAGCAAAAAGAAAACAAACACCCTCTAATAGGGTAACACCCCAGGTGTTACAGACGACACCACTAACAAGGGATTGCGCCCTCGCAATCCACCTGCTAACCCGGGAGGGGAAAGAAGTTCGACTATCGATTCTTCGTGCTTCCAGTTGATCTCCTCGACACCACTAACAAGGGATTCTTGCTGGGAGTGACGACGGTGTTCTTCCACCAGGAATCTTCCGATGATCGAACCTATTAGGTTGAAGGCTTAGAAAACGTCCACCCACGTAGAATCCTAACACTTTGAAAGATAGACCAGAGGGGAGACTCCAAAACAAACAAGATTGGGAGGGGAAATAGAATAGGGATAAGGAGAAAAACAAGAATCCTATTGAGAGGTTTTCCAAAATAGTTTAGCAGAAATAGTTTTCGACACTCTAGAAACAACGACCGTTAGCGAGGTTATCCTACAGGCTTTGCGGACCCGTTGCTTCGATAACCATTCGTATCGAAACAATCTCGGGAATCGGAACCAAGGCTCTGATACCATTTGTGACGCTCCGAGATCGGGCACTATGCAGATTTCAGCATTCCCGCCAAATCCGCATAATAACCGATTCCAGGTTGCCATTTATGATAACATTACAATAGTTCACGAATAATCCACAATTACAACAGCAGCAGATAGATACAAGATGACTCAGACGAGCCAGGGATACAACTGATACATTACAAAGATCCAAATAACAGCGGAAGAAACAAACGTCCGGCTACGGACAAGATCCAAATTGGACTAAGAGTCCTGAAGATAACCGAGAGCGTCCAATCCCTGCCCAGGCCAAGCCGGAGGGATTCCCAAGCTAACGTCGTCAGACTTCAAACCTGTTGACTGCAAGTTGGAATTTGCAGCCACGAAAGAGATTCGTGGGTCAGTACGGTTAAGTACTGGCAAGGGGGATAAAACCCATACTCACAAGTTACCGGCGTAGCCAGTCATCACAAGATACAAATACTTTGGGATCAACGGAAAGGAAGGGGGGTTATTACAAATAAGCAACAGCAGGCTGCACTAACCAACTACAGAGATTCTATTACTTCCATCTATCGGAAAGGAGATAAGATCGAGTGATAGTAACCAACTGAAAGATAACTTCAAACAAACCCATCCTGGATCTCGCCCCTTATCCAAAGAAGCAATCCGAGGATAACTCACACCGTTGTATTAAAGATGAGTCAATTTATTGTGTGAATAACCTATTACTAGTCAAGTTATTAATCATTGGGTGAAACATGATTGATCATTATGTTGAAGTTGTCCTGAGTACTTGTTAGCCAGTACTTTCACCAAGTAATCCATAACCGCGGAAAACACGGCTCCTCGAGAAGATTTACCCTGCAGGGGTGCACCATAGTAACCGTACACGCAAGAATAACCCGCCAGATGGGATGCCTCCCACCAAGCGGGGTACTCTACACAACCAACCCTTCTTCGCATCAAGCCCAAAGCACCGCGTGCTGTGCGTGCGCGGCTAATCGAGCCCCACGAAGAAAAGGGGACCCTCATAGCACTGGAAGACCACGCCGCCCTAAATGCCGACTACAAAAGTTCCACCCTGGCGCCAAGGGTTCGTACCTGCATATGATGCAGCAAATGGAACACCCGAACTAGTACGGCGATTTGGACGAGATGCGAATCGAGTCAGTTGAGGGGGGCGCCCATACTCGCTTCCCACATGCGGGTAGTGCGCTCATCATGGATCAGTAGACAAGACCCTTTTCCTATTAGGGTCGACACTAGCGGGCCTCAAAACCTCAAAGGGCCTCCCGCCGGTGCCTTATCATCAAATTATTATTAACAGTAGCATTAACAGGATTGATTGATTAACATTTCGAGCCCCCGGAACGGTAACAACAATGATAGTACGATAGTAAAAGAAGTAACCGACAACAAGCTCGAGCAAAAGCAACTCTAATCATGCTAGATAAGAACAGGCACAAACAAAGGCTGTAGGTATGGAGGTGAGGCAATATCAAGGTTAAGGGATTCATGTGATGGGTTCGTAACAGAAACAACTACCACTAAGGCTAGCAGAAAAGAATCAACGGAAAGAATCGGTAACAAGTGATGAAAGGCAGCCATTTGGCATGCAAGTGAGTATACTTGCCTGAGATCCCGCAAGGTAGCAGAACTTGTCGTTGCTCACATCATCTCAACGTCCTATCCGAGAAGAAGCAACGAACCTCGAACAAACACCGGAATGCAACAATTACTACTACGGCAAAAGATCCAGCATGATCAAGATATGGATGCATGACAAGTTTAAAGATGCATCAAAGTAAACTAGTTGACAAGATAAACAAAGTTAAATGGACCCATATGCAATTTGAGTTGCATATGAACAGCCCATGGATTATGGTTGAAGCAACTGTTTTCCTACTAATCAACAGGTGAAGGTGGATTAGCATGATGCATGGATGAGGAAAGCAACAAAATAACAACAATATAACCAATTGAAATAAGGTTTAACAAGTTTGGAAATTATTGGTTAAGATTGGAAATTTTGGTTACTTAAACATGTCACACAAACAATTGTTGTTTTCATCAAGTTTAATTGTTCAAAACAGATAGCAAAGTTTATATTTGAAAAGAACATCAAATTTTAGTTGGATTACATGTTTCACATGTTGAAATAGGAATTAGGATTATTTAATTATGAATTAAACAATATTAGACAATTTTTAATTGAATTAAACAAGATTTAAAGTGTTTAGGCAATTTTAATTATTCAAAACAGAAAACAAAATTTACATTGGCAAAGGTGAGATGAAATGGTATGGAAAACATATTTTAATTGCATGATTTGGATTTAGGAATAATTAGTTATTGATTTTAGCAAAATACAATTGAATGATTTAAATTTGAATTTGAAATGTAATTTGAAAGTTCAAAACATAACACAAGTTGGATATTTGGAAAGGTTAGGAAATTTGGATCAGAATTCATATAAAACTTTTAGTTATTGGAAATACAGAACAAAAGATATTGAATTTTGAAGTTTGGTTTGAATTCTGCTATTTAAAAGGATTTTGGATTTGTTGGAATTTCGCAGAAATCCTTTTGTTACCGAGATGTTAGCTAACCACTGCCTCTGCCCCGTGGGCCTAGCCAGCGTGGCACTGGACAAAAGCTTGCGTGGCTGCCACCGCGGCTGACGGGTGGGGTCAGGCTCGCGGGAAGGTTCACGAAAAAGATTTGCGCGGCCGGGGGATTCGATCCCGGGACGCGTTGCTCGCGCGCGCGGTCGCAATACCACTGCGGTGCGGTCGCTGTTGCGATACAGAGAGGGGTGGTTACGTTTTGAGCAGGTCTGCTGAATTTCGTTTCTGACGAAACTGAAGGACCAAAACCTTCCGCAACCGATCGCTGCTCGCCGGCGGACAGCGGCGCCCTACAGGCTCGTGTTGCCGCTCGTGGGTGGTGCGTGCAGATACGTGGGTGTGGAGGCGATCAAAAGGAGGGGGGAAAGGACAGGGTAGGAGCGCTCACCTCGCTGCTCGATGCTCGTCGTCGAGGAAGCAACTGCGCCGATTGCCGGCGATGGCGCGCCTCCCACGGCGGATCCCAGCAAGCGGCGAGGGCCTGGGGAGCTTCAGGAGGATGCCGCGGTCTCATTCCCGGCCGTGGACCCTCCTCGAGGTGACCGTGGGCTACCGGCGGTGAGGGTACAGGGAGGTGGTCTGACGGTGGTTCAGAAGGTGCAGGTTTTCGGTGGTTCAGGCAACGGAAAAAAAAGCAGAGAGGAGGGAGAACTAGAGGGGACGGCGGCGATGGTGGATGGGACTAGCTAGGGTTAGGGTTGGTGGTGGTTATAAGGGAGAGGAGCAAGGGTACGGCAAGCATCCAGGGGGTGGGGATCGATCATCGATGGTTCTCCTGTTGTCGTACCATGATGACATCAGGGAAGGAGGAAGACGACAAGGAATCGAACAGGTACTGGGCTAGAAGTGGGAAAAAAAGAAAATGGGCTTGGGCAGAGAGGTGGGCTGGGGAAAAATTGGGCTGAGGTGGAGAAGAGAAAGGAAAAGGGTTGGGCTGCCCTCTCCTTTGGGATTTTCCTTTTAATTGATTTTTTTTTTGAAAAAAAAGAAATAGAAGGGAGAGAGAAAGGATATGGGTTTTGGGGTGGTTTATTTCATTAAATAATTTGATTACTTTTCCAAAACATGAAATGAAAGCAAGGTTAGCATTATTTTCACAAGGTGGAAAATTTTAATTGAATTAAAGTTGTTTAGTTGAAAATGTCCAAATAGGGTTTGAGGTTTGTATTTTGATAATTACTTTTATTAAGTTGCAAAACAAAAAAAACAAAGCAAAGGTTAGTTAATGATTTCAAAATTGGTATATTAGTTTGATGTTTAAGTGGTTAGTGGAATTTCAAATAATGTTTTGATTTTGGGAATTTTGGAAATAACAAAGTTTTATTTAACAAGTTCAAGCAACAATACCAACATTATTGAATTCAAATTGTTTTGAAAAAAGAACAGAATGCAATGCTCATGTGATGCATATGATGCAAGCAAAAAGAAAACAAACACCCTCTAATAGGGTAACACCCCAGGTGTTACACCTTGTTTAGACATTACGGTCAGGTGACAAACCTGGTGATACTTCTAGAAAGACAACCAGAATATCACAGCCTACCGGTAGGTCTCGGAGTTTGGAAGGAAACTTGCTCGTCAAAGCAACCGATATGTTCTCAGAGCTTCGGCATGGACCTAACTCTCTGAACAAGAAGGTGCATCAGAATGAACGGATTTGGTAACACGATCAACTTTAAGTTGAGACCGAGTGACCAATAGTGCTAAGAAGGATACAGATGTTTCTTAGATTTTTCAAAGCAATAAGAATTACTAAGAATAACTGATACACATGTCGAAGAACAGACCCATCAATCTCAAGCATTCAAGCTTGGATGAAGGGGGAGCGAAGACGGTAAGAGCATCACTTCATCAATAAGGCCATGAAACTTAACACAACCTCTTGATATAAAGGAGTGTGATACTCGAAGGTAGAACAGAATAGAGGCTAATAAAACTTCTTTATTCTGTGAATTACAAAACTTTGACCTGGTTCTTAAGATGAACGAGGTTCTGGAGTTTGTTTCTCCTAACATTCCAAGGTGGAAGGTTCTGACAGAAAACAAGAGCAAATGCATTGGAAGAATCCAACACACATATGCAACTTGTATTCCAAACAATAGATGAGGTTTGGAAGTAAGCAAAGTACAGGAACGTGCTCTTGGAAAATCCTGAGATCACGTTGGAAGCACGAGGCCATACTCATTTGTATAACCCATGCTAAGACGAGAGGTATAGCAGAGTAAAAAAAAACAAGGATATGGGAATCATAAAGAACACTCTTGTCGTGGCCCTTTTTATTCCTAGAGAAAACCTATGGCTATTGAAGTTGGAGTTGCCTAGCCATCCCGAAGTAGAACGAATTCTTCAGGATCCAAAGGAACAGAACTTGGGTTAAAGGTCAGCATCCTGTACTGATGGCATGAGCATCACCTGGTTATGAAACCACATGACTCAACTCACCGCAATTCAGCACATTCCGGGACCTTCGGTTCAAGTCCAAGATTAAAAACCAAAACAAAGTAGTAACTACTCTCTTAGTGTCTTAGGAACCCTAGGAATAGCAATCACGGAGTATCTTTCAACGAGGACAAACTTAGCTCCGGAAGTATTTGAGCAAAAGAGGAAGAATACATTCGAGATGAAAAGCAGATCTCGAGGTTCAGGATTTCAGACTTTGGAACATGTAGGAATGTGGAATCCGGACAACTCTGAGAGATTGGAATGGAAAGGAAATCTCCCAGATTAAGAGATAACAGAATATGGAACACACACGACTCTAGAAACTCATAACTAGGTCAACTTGGGTAAAAGACGTCCTTGCCAGAGAAGGCACCTAAGTTTTTAATGACTAGAAGGGATAGCAAAACCTTTTCAAATCAAAACAGGTAAGGTGACCCAGAGTTAGAGCGATACCAGATAAGGAGTAAAAAGAATCCTAAGAAGGTTTTTCACAACTCATTTGAGGTTTCAAAGTAGTTTTCACAATCACTAGACTCGACATCGACCAAGCAATAAGGTTTTCCTACAGGCAGTCCTGCTCTGATACCAACTTTTGTCAGACCCCGGACCCAGAGATATACATACTATTATGTGCTCCTAGCCATGGACTCACAAGGGCTTCAGGGTTACCAGCCCCGGCCGCAACAAACAACGGCAGGCAGACCGGATTCATCGGCACGTAGTCCGGATCCCCGGTCTACTACTCCTTGTATCCATGCTAGTCCTAACCAACTATGCATACCCAAGCGTCCACGAGTCGGATGAAACTGAAGGAACGGGACCAAAGTTATACAGAGCTGCTATGTGTCCAGAAAGTGCAACAACAATCGAGGGTTACTGGGGTTACCTCGCCCCAGGCCGATCACATCGACAGGCGGGCTCGGACATGGATCATCGGCTCCACAACCCCTCGACTGCGACAACTATGCAGGCATAGCCAAAACTGTATAACAATGAGCTCGAAACCAACAACCGATCAAAGCGGTACTCTAAACATTGAAGTTGTATTGAACAAGTGTTACTAGAGTATAGCTTACAAGCAGAGGTCACACGACCCAACATTACATCAGACAACGGAAGGCAAAATAATGTTGCTAATCAACAAGAACCAAAAAGGCCTAAGAGGCCGCAACATAAGGCGACGTCCCAGCCCATAGATTCCAGGCTGCTACCTGGGAACCCCGAACTACTTGTCGATGTCCACGTCGAAACACCACCGAACTGAGGAACTCCACCTGAATCAAGTTGAAGCAAACATGAGTACGGGAGGTACTCAACAAGACTTAGTTAACCTATTATATATCTGCTTCTTTTAGAAAGAGTTATGAAGGTTGTTTTGCGTAAAGCCATCTTTGTTTTCCCAGTTGAGGAAGGAATAGCACGTCTCATGGAGTATTTTTAAAACAGATGAGAAAGCTACTCAACTACTGATATCATCATCTTTTTAATCCACCAAATCATTTCAGCACCTCGTGCTTCAAAGATCACCTCCTCAAGTTGTTCCACTACCTCATGCTACAAGGTAACCCCTCTCGGCATCTCCGAGGAGGCATCCTTCATTCGTTATCAAAAAGTTTTAATCATTCCGTTTAAGTTGTCTATGATCACAGAATCCGTCACCAAGTCGTCCTTAACCGCGGACACGGCTTTTCGAAAAGATTTAACCCTGCAGGGGTGTACAACTTTAACCACACGTATCAACTGACTCTTAGTGCCACCGGGTTAGCACTAGTCCGGGAAGTGCCGGCAGAGGGTGGTTGACCACGACCTTTCCCTTACTTCGCCTATTCCATGAGTCGCTCCGAGTAGAGATGGACCGCCAATAGGGAGTGGCCATCTCCTGCCGGGTCTCTATCGTTGTGCACGATGCTCGACGGTTACCTACCCGCAGAGCGCCGATACATCCCCACATCCTAGTTTTGAAAGTGTTTTGATATCCCCGCAAATCCAAATGGAAAGCCCGAACTAGGCAACTCATGGAACAAACTAGGCAAGTTGAGATCGAGGGGAATCTAATCCCCGTGTGGATACACGCTCAGTCTTGGCTCGAAGACGAGAACTCGCTCCTAGGGGCATGAACGAGACAACCACCACAGACCCTCTGTGGTCTCGTCATCCACACCTTTAAATCATGTTAAACAACTGATCTTAACTTTCCACAACATACTATCATACTAGATTCATTTGCGGCTCTGATTCATCAACCGGATGGAGCAGAGATCAACAGACATGTATGACTAAGCATAGCATATTTGAGGCTCTGGCGATACACAGAAACAAATCCTATGTCTGCTAGGAGCATTGAATCATGATATCTGGGTTATGCAAATAAATAGGATAACTCTATCTATCGACTCAAGATATATTGGAATCGAGTGCAATGTACGAGAATCAAAAGTCTTTCGAAATCATATATGGGCAGATAAGAGGTTATGCTTGCCTTGCTTCAAGAAAACCAGAGAAAGTCTTCGGGAATAAGTGCTTGACTTGTCGGTTAGGATCAAGTATTCGCCATTGGATTGCTGGCCTTCTCTTCGGAGTCACGTTCTACCGAGGGGGAAACAGACACCGAAACAAGAAGAACAATCAACCATGGCATCGATGCAATGCGCAACATGTATGCATGAGCAAGTTAATGCACTGGAAGAAGCCCTAAACATGTTCTATGGGTTGCTAGGGTTCGTATGGCAATTATTCGATTTTACTGAAATTAGCCCCGAAATAGGCCCCGGAGGGGTACTTCGGATGATTATGGAAGTAGGTACAATTTAAAGTGCTCAAAAGAGTTTGAAAACATCATGAATAGGTTGCATTTGTCATTTTGAGCAAAATGGTATATAACTTTTAATTTTCTAATTTTGGTGAATAAAAACTTATTTTTCTATTTTTAAATGATTAAACAACATTAAATAATGTTCAATTTTCAACTTTCTCAAACATGAATGAAAATGATATAGTTGGATAGATTATAATTTTCTGAACAGAACCATATATTTTTCATAATTTTCTGAGTTACAGAAATAAAGATATTAATTTTACAAGTTTTATTCTTTTCTGGAATTTAAATAAAGGTGGGGCCCACGTGTCAGTGTATATATTCATTTTCAGAAAACAGAAAGGAGAAACAGCTGGCGGATGACGTCAGCATGACGAGGTGGTGATGTCACCCTGCTCTGCTCTTCACAGTAGAGTTCAAATTCGACCGAATTCGATCAAATTAACGTGCAATGTTGCAAACGAAGGGCACCACGACGTAGAGTGGCTCGAGAGGGACCTAGGGGAGGCGGCGCCGCTTGCTAAACGTCGCCGGGAGCTCGCCGGCGAGCTTGCGCGGCGGCGGCCCGCGGTGGTGATCGACGGCGCATCGATTCGGAGGGAGAGGAAGGGAGAGGAGGGGTCCTGGAGGCTCACCACGACGTGCTTGAGCTCGTGGAAGGGTCAGGGTAGGCAGGGACGGCCGGAATCCTCGCCGGCGTGAAGATTTGGCCGGCGGCCGAACGGAAGAACGGCGGCAAAATTCTCCTCCGTGCGGCCCTCTTGGCACCCACCTGTACTCGAGGAAGAGGAGGAAGGCGAGACGGTTCCAATGGTGGCCTCGGCCTGTCGCGGTGTGGCCGGAGATGGCGGCAAACGGCGGCGGCCGGAGTTGGGCTAGGGTTTGGGTTCGCACTCGCAGCAGAGAAGGAGAGGGCGGGATGGGGAGGCACTGGGAGAGAGAGGAGAAGAAGGCCACGGTGTCCTGGGAGGTCATCCACGCAAAGGGAGGGCGCACCTACGCAAGCAGGAGGTGGCAGGGGCAGCGTCGGCGGCGGCCACGCACCTGCTTGCCTTCTGTCTGAAGGTTGAAGAAAGCCAAAAGAAAAACAATTTTCGAAAACCCCCCCTGGAAAGTTTCAGAAACCACAAAGAGGTCCTTCTCTCTTTTAAAAACAGAACTGGAAACAACTTTTGAGGGCCCTTTTGGGAACAGAAAAATTGGCAAAAATACTTTTTGAAAACCTTATGAAATTTGCAAGCTCACCATATTTTTGCTTTCCAAAATTGAAATTATTTTTAGAACAAAATTTGGGTGATCACTTTAAGTGATTTTTGGTCATTTCATTTGTTATTCTCAAATGCAAAATTTTAACCAACGTTTTTATGCATGTATGAGATGAACACACACCACACACCCTAATGTATCAAAAATTGGGGTGTTACAGTAGGCCCCGTAAGCCATTATCTACTGTTTGGCGGGCTGTGTGTATCCTCTAGAAGTCCGGGTGCGACACGCGCCTGGGGTGGTGTGGGCCCCCAGGGCTCCACCACCTCTACCCTTAGCCTATTTATCCCCCCCCGGATGGAAAACCCTAAACACCTGATCAAATATCCCAGAAAAGTTCCGCAGCCGCCGTCAGGGTCAACTCTAGATCAGGGGGTTCTAAAGCTGTCTCCGGCACCCTGCCGGAGAGGAAATCATCACCGGAGGCCTCTACATCACCATGCCAGCCTCCGGAGTGATTCGTGAGTAGTTCATCCTTGGACTACGGGTCCATAGCAGTAGCTAGATGGTTGTCTTCTCCTCATATGCCTCCATGTTCAGATCTCGTGAGCTGCCTAACATGATCGAGATTGATCTTATGTAACTCTATGTGCCGTGTTTGCTGGGATCCGATGAATATTGAACTTATGCCAAGTTGATTATAGTCTTTATTGCATATGTTATTTGTGATCTTGCATACTTTCCGTTGCTAGTGGTTTCTCTGGCCAATTAGTTAATAGTGACTCCAGGAGGGAGTATTTATGCTTGATAGTGGGTTCATGCCTCCTCTTCGCCTTGCTCGAGTGACAGAGACGTGAAGGGGGAGGATGTGTTGTTGCCATTAGGGAGAAAACAACAGTGAGAGTGTCCGCATGCATAATCATTGCTTACATTAGACACTTTGTTTAATGCAGTTATCTGTTGACCAACCACCACAATTTACTGCTTTCTTTACTTATTGCAAGCATACATTATTTTCCACTCTATACGTCTAATCTTTGTTTTCAGCAAGACCGGTGAGATTGACAACCTCACTATACCGTTGGGACAAAGTATTTTGGTCGTGTTGTGTGCAGGTTCCACGTTGTTGCTGACACCGGTGATCCATCACCACCGTCAGTGGCATCAACCTTCCGAAGGTCTTGTTTCTCCTACTGGATTAATAACCTTGGTTCTTAACTAAGGGGAATTTTCTACCGCTGTGCTCATCACACCCTCCTCTTGGGGTATCCCAACACACAAGATCAAGGAAATTTCTGGCGCCGTTGCCGGGGAGAAGGAAGTATTCTGGCAAGGGGATCTCTCACTCTCAACCTCTTTATTTTGCTGATTGTCTTGTTTTTATTTTTGTCTTGTTTTTCTTCTCTTTATCAAAAACACACAAAAAATAGTTCTCATTCTAGTTGTTATTTTTGTCTCTACGTTGTTATTTCTCATCTTGTTGTTCCCTACGTTTACCTTGAAAGATTTGCCGGTAGGAAGTGGTTCTATTCTTGGAAAGGACACTATCAAAGAATTCTTTGATCATGTTAGTAAGCATGATAACTTTGAGGAAAAATCCATAGTAGAACTTGCTCTCAATTACGAGACTGCTGCAACTTCTTTAGTTCACATGCTAGAAGCTAGGTTTGTTAACCCGCATCCCATATTACAACATATGTTTCTCAACTTGAATAACATTGAAGATGTTGAGAAAAGAAACTTCATCTTAGAAACTATGCTTTAAGAATTTGGAGATGTTGCTATAGAAGCTAGAAAAGTATTTGATCGTTTCAATATGCTTGGCTCATGTTTAGACATTGTTGGTGCTCTAGAAAAAACTGAATCTAACAATGAAAACAAGGATAAAATACCATTCCCCTTTAAATTAGTGGCACTACACGAAGCCCAAGAAAAGAATTTTGATTGGATTGTTCCTGAGAATTTATTTGATGAAGATAGTAAGCCTAAAAGTACTAAGAGAGGAACCTCTGAAACTCACTTAGATAAAATACAATGCATTATTAAAGAATTGCCAAATCTTGATTTGAATGCCTCACTTGAAAATAATTGAGTTGTTTTCTTTGCCTAGCTGAAAGGTGTTAAAGAAAAGCGCTACCGGGAGACAACCCGTTTTATTTTGCTGTTTTCAACCCGTTTCCTTTCGTTTTATTTGGTGTGATTTGCACCTGGGTGTTTCTATTTCCCTAGAAACCCATCTGTATCTTTTCTTTTGAGTTTTTGTTGAGCCAAGTAAAGACTCTAGTGGAAAGTCGAGGCTATATTTCGGATTTCTGCGCAGGAAACAGATTTCTGCTGTCCACCGTTTATTATGTATAAAATCACAGAAAATTCAAAATGATCTGAGTTTTTTTGTGCGTAATCCTGGGTTATATACGCAACTTTTCATAGTGGTCCACGTTTTGATTTGAGCAACATACGATTTTTGAAAAAAATCATCTTTACCTGCTATCCTATTTTGACAGATTTCTTCCAATAATTGCATTTTCTTCTTAATCGTTTTCTTTTGGTGTTATTTTGAGAAAAAGAGTTTTAAAAGAAGTTGTGACAGTAGATAATGTGTTTTTTAGTGTTAGACATGTGTTGAAACTGAACCATGTGAATTTATTATTTCGATTGCACTAACGTTGCCAATGAAGATTGTGAGAAGTTTGGTGTGAAGGAAGTTTTTAACGGTCAAGAGAAGAGGATGATATGATGTGATCAAGAAGAGTGAAAAGCCTAAGCTTGGAGATTCCCCGGTGGTACATCCCAGCAAATTCCAAGAATACTCAAGCGTCTAAGCTTGGGGATACCCAAGGCATCCCTTCTTCATCAAAAAATTATTAGGTCACTTCTAGTGAAACTATATTTTTATTCGGTCACATCTTATGTGCTTTACTTGGAGCGTCTTTTATTTTTGCTTTCAGTTTGTTTTTGTTTTTTATTTCAATTTTTTTACTTTTTAAATAAACTTGGTTGGACCCCGGCATTCTTTTATTGGATAGTGACACGCTCTGTTTTTTCATGAGAATACTTTGTATTCTTAATCTCTGTCTGGCTGCTGCATTTATTTAGCTCCTGTTTTGCGTGCATCTCTTATTAGAGTTGTTAGTTTTAGTAGTATTATGTGATTATTCTCATGTTTGCTTGATTTAGAATTTACAGAGTTTATGTTAAAACATATTGTGTATGGTGCTTGTTGGGAGAAAGAAACTGTTGTTTAAAGTAGAATTTATATAGGTGCAAGTAGAAGCTTGTATAGACTGTTGCTAGAACTTTTTCATGTCATGCTAAATGTTATTTTAGTTCTAAAGACTTGTGATTTTGAGTAGCATAAATAGCCTCAAAGTGTTTAATATGTAATTGAAAGATTCATGAGCTGTTATTGTCATAAGGAAGCATAAATTTTTGGTATTCTCTTTCAAATGTTTTATTTGGTTGACTTAGCGCATGCTCACACCATGTTTATGACTCTGAACCAGTCACGAAAAGCCTCCATGACCACTTAGTTTTTGAACTATGATACTACTTATGCTTTAATTAATGATGCTTATGTCGCTATGCATAATTATGGCTCTTATGCTCTCTTGATTTGTCGCTCCCAGTCTTTTGTTAGCATCCACCTGTACTGAGTATGAGCTCTACTCGTGCATCCAACTCCCTTAAACCAAAGTTTTTCCCATTGTGTCCACCATACATACCTACATGTGGTATTTAATTGCCACTCCAAGTAAATTGCTCATGTGTTGCCTTTAAAACTTTCAAAATTGCTCCTGCTTTATGTTCCTGTTTTTGCTCATGAGGACGTCAATAGAGAATCTTTATCTCACTTGTTGATTGGATTTCACACCCTGGACTAGTGGCTTCATCCGCTTATCCAAATGATAGAAGAGCTGGCAGTGGGGTTCCCAGCCCCAAATTAGTACACATAAAATCTCTTCAGTATTGTTGCCCCTGATTTATTAGTCAAAGCATAGTTGTGTAAACAAAAGAGAAAGAGGGATGACCTTCTACCCATATGTGTCCTTCACATGGGAGCCGCTCTTGTGAATCCAGTTGGCTTGTGACATACTGTATTTTCTGTTTAGCATTCGCTGACTTTAACATACATCTCCCAAAATATAGACAGTCATCCACGGTATGTGATTGTTGGCAGGCACCCAAGGATTCAGTTAGCCATGGTTTGTGAAAGATGGACGGGAGGAGTGTCAAACTTTTAATACCTCCGTTTAATAAAATAAAAGCTCTAGCACGTGAGTGATCCCTGCTTCCCTCCGCGAAGGGCCTTTCTTTTACTTTTATGTTGAGTCTCCATCTTCTAACTTTATGCATAGTTGAGAGAGCATTTTTGCCATTCTTAGTTCTACATGCAATGTCCCATGAACATAAATAATTACTTCATGATGTGATATCACTTGTTCTTAGATTATTTGCTCTAGTCTTCCTCATGAACTTTTAAGGTGTCCTGCCATTTATGTTTTGCCCCACTCTTAAGGACTAGCGAAATATCACTTTGCCATGCTTTCTCTATACCTGAAACAGACGTTTATCTTTCTTTGAATTGTTTCTCACGATTCTTTATTTGAGATACTCTTCATGATGAAAAGTTATTGCTTTGCTTTATTATTAAAGTTCTATTTATCATGTTTGTGTTTGAAGTTCTATGATCTCAGCTTGCACATGCCTTTACATTTTTATGATCAAGATTATGTTACTAGCATGTCACCTCAGAAATTATTGTTTTATCGTTTACCTACTCTAGGACGAGTAGGAAATAAGCTTGGGGATGCTTGATACGTATCCAACGTATCTATAATTTCTGATGCTCCATGATGATATTATGCCAATTGCTACATGTTTTCTCCCTTCTTTATGTATTTTTACACGTTTTCCGGGACTAACCTATTAACAAGATGTCAAGTGCCAGTTCCCTGTTTTCTGCTATTTTTGGTTTCAGAAAAGTTGTTCTGGATATATTCTCGGAATTGGACCCCACAAAGCCCGAAGTGCCTATTTTCCCCGGAAGCATCCAGAAGACCGAAGAGGAGACAAAGAGGGGCATCCGGGGGCCCACACCATGGGGTGGCGCCCCCCTTGGCCGCGCCAGGGGGTGGTGTGGGGCCCCCAGGGCTCCACCGCCTCTGCCCTTTCGCCTATTTATTCCCCCCGGATGGAAAACCCTAAACACCTGATCAAATATCCCCGAAAAGTTCCGCAGCCGCCGTCACCGTCAACCCTAGATCAGGGGGGTTCTGAAGCTGTCTCCGGCACCCTGCCGGAGAGGAAATCATCACCGGAGGCCTCTACATCACCATGCCCGCCTCCGGAGTGATGCATGAGTAGTTCGTCCTTGGACTACGGGTCCATGGCAGTAGCTAGATGGTTGTCTTCTCCTCATATGCCTCCATGTTTAGATCTCATGAGATTCCTAACATGATCGAGATTGATCTTATGTAACTCTATGTGCTGTGTTTGCTGGGATCCGATGAATACTGAACTTATGCCAAGTTGATTATAGTGTTTATTGCATATGTTATTTGTGATATTGCATGCTTTCCGTTGCTAGTGGTTGCTCTGGCCAAGTAGTTGCTAGTAACTCCAAGAGGGAGTATTTATGCTTGATAGTGGGTGATGTCTATGCACGCTTCTATTCTTGTAGACAGTGTTGGGCCTCCAAGTGCAGAGGTTTGTAGAATAGCAGCAAGTTTCCCTTAAGTGGATTACCCAAGGTTTATCAAACTCAGAGAGGTAGAGGTCAGAGATATCCCTCTCAAGCAACCCTGCAATTAAGATACAAGAAGTCCCTTGTGTCCCCAACACATCCAATACAAGTCAGTTGTATAGGTGCACTAGCTCAGCAAAGAGAGAGTAAAATGCAAGTAATATGGATGATAATAAGTGATAATAGCAATATGAAATAAATAATGGCAGAAAGCAAAGATGTAGCAGAAAAGGCAGAAAATGGTGTTTCAATGCTTGGAAACAAGGCCTAGGGATCCTACTTTCACTAGTGGACACTCTCAAATATGATCACATAATTGAATAACTAAATATCTTCTCTTCACTATGCTACTCTTAACCACTCTCCGGTCGAATAACAACACCAATCCATGCGTAGGGCTTTAACAACACTCCTCAGAGTAAGCACTTTCCCAACCAAGTAACCCCCATGCTATCACCATGGGACCCAGATGGTTCCACGCAAACACTCAATTTCATAGGGTTGTCCAACACAAAATATAAATATAATGCTAAACCACACGGTGCACGCACTGTCACCTTTACACCGTGATCAAAGCGTTTACGGAGATCTCATAACAAATAACGAAAACTAAGAGACACACACGATGTGCACACTGTCACCTTCACACCGTGATCAAAGTGACTCCAAAGTTCATATTAATAAAGCACTTGAGTATCAAAAGATGAAGAGTAACATCTACGAATTCAAATAGATTACAAATCTCATGATCACATATAGATCACACCATGGGAGAGAGAGATGAACCACATAGCTACCGGTAGAGCCCTCAGCCTCGGGGGAGAACTACTCCCTCCTCATCATAGGAGACAACAACGACGATGGAGATGGCGGTGGATTCGATGGAGATGGATTCCGGGGCTACTTACCCGTCCCGGCAGGGTGCCAGAACAGAGATATGTCCCCCCAAAACTTGTCGTCGGCGGCGGCGGAGCTACATATGTATTTTGTGGAAAAGGTCGATTCTCCTAGGGTTTATGCCTCGGGGAGTATATATGGGCGAAAGGGCGATGCCGGGGGGTGGCTAGGGGGCCACACCCCTAGGTGGCGCGGCCAGTGGGACCTGCGCCAACCACCACAATTTCCTGCTTTCTTTACTTACTGCAAGCATACATTATTTTCCACACTATATGTCTAATCTTTGTTTTCAGCAAGACCGGTGAGATTTACAACTTCACTATACCGTTGGGACAAAGTATTTTGGTTGTGTTGTGTGCATGTTCCACGTTGTTGCTGACACCGGTGAGCCATCATTACCGTAAGTGGCGTCAACCTTCCGAAGGTCCTCTTTCTCCTACTAGATTGATAACCTTGGTTCTTAACTAAGGGGAATTTCCTACCGCTGTGCTCATCACACCCTCCTCTTGGGGTATCCCAACACACAACATCAGCAAACCATAGGCATGTGTTCCAATATAGTCATACGTGCTCGCAATGAGAAATTTGCACAACATCTTTTGTCCTACCAGCCCGTGGCAGCGGGGCCTCTAGGGAAACTACTGGTAATTAAGGTGCTCCTTTTAATAAAGCACCGGAGCAAAGAATTAACACTCTGTGAACACACGTGATCCTCACATCACAACCATCCCCTCCGGTTGTCCCAATTTATGTCACTTTGGGGCCTCGGGTTCCGGACAATGACATGTGTAAACAACATGCAGATATGATCAAGAAACATAATTATCCTCATGAAACAATAACATGTTCAGATCTGAGATCATGGAAATCGGGCTCTAGTGACAAGCATTAAGCATAACAGGTTGCAACAACAGTAGAAAACACTAACAATGGATACTAGGCACTATGCCCTAACAATCTGGCATTATTACATGATCAATCTCATCCAATCCCTTCCATCCCTCTCAGCCTACAATGGTGTTTACTCACACATGGATGGGGGAATCATGGATGGTTGCTGGAGAAGAGGTGGCGGTGTCGATGGCGATGATCTCCTTCGAATCCCCGTCTCGACAAGACGCCAGAACAGGAACTTCTGATCCCCGAATCGAGTTTCGAGGTGGTGGCGGTGCTCTGTTGTATTATCGTGGAATATGACGAACCCCCCTCAGTTTTTAGGTTACGGGGCGTAAGAAGTCGAAAGGGGAGCTCGAGGAGGTGCCTGGGTGGTGCACACCACTAGGCGGAGCGACTAAGGGGGCGCACAAAGGGGTGGTGTGGCCCCCTCCTGGCTCCTCTCCGGGACTCCTTCTGGCTCCCGGGGTCTTCTGATGTTTTAAGCTCAATGGGATCTTTTTTGGGCAATTTCCCGAAAGTTGATTTTTCTGCATAAAAACGAGACACCAAGGTAATTCTGCAGAAAACAGCATTAGTCCGTGTTAGTGGTATCCAAAATTCACAAGTTTAGAGGAAAACAATAAGAAAAGTGTTCGGAAAAGGAGATACGTTTTGGACGTATCATGGAACCCCGATCCATTTTCTCATTCTGATAATACACACACTGTTTCCATTGTTCACACACTGCTTCCACTGTTTTCACACTGTTGCTACTGTTTTCATACTGCTCTCATACTGTTTTCCACACCATACATTTAACCTCTTTGTTATCAGCAAAACCGGTGAGATTGACAACCTCACTGCTTCGTTGGGGCAAAGTGAATTATTTGTGTTGTGTAGGTTCCATGTTGTTGCTGAACCGGTAGTGCACCCTGCCATCTCAGCTGCATCAACCTTCTGAAGCTACTCCTTCCTCCTACTGGTCGATTCAACCTTGGTTTCTTTCTAAGGGAAACTTGCTATTGTGCTCTTCATACCTTCCTCTTGGGATCTCCCAATGAACGTGTGTACGCGCATCAACACAAAAGCAATTTACTTGGAATGGCGGTTAAATACCACATATAGGTAGGTATGATGGACAAAAATGGCAAGGTTTTGGGGCTCAAGGTTTGGATGCACGCGAAGCATTCCCTCTCGGTACAGGTTTTTGGCTAGCAAGGCTGGGTAGCAAGCATAAGAGTTGAGGAAAAAAACACATATACATATAATAAAACCAATCATGCAATCTTCCTTGGGGGGCAGAAACAATCTTACTTGAGAATACTAAGCTTATGTGCTAATAAGAAAGAAAGATCATGGAATAATATATCTACATGCAACTCTCTCTTTTATACTTAAGTCTCAACGTATTGTTGCTACTAACCAATGCTAAGTTTTCCAAAACCAACTAGATTAACTTGATGCTCCAATATTGTTACCAATACTAATAGAAAGATCAACCATATAACAAAAAATGCAAAGTAAAATAAAGTGTAGAAAGTAAATGATGAAACTTCTCATTAATATTCCAATACGGCAACTCAAACCAAGGGATACAACGATAACCAACTAAAGAGTGATACTTCCATACTGCAAACCATCCTATATGATATTTTCTCTACTCATGATATGACTCTACTAAAAGGTAAAAAGATGAAATATAAAGGTGTGATACCGCGGCACTCCACCAAGCTTGGAACAAGCCGAGGGGATGCCAATACCAATGACGAATTAATTCTTCGGTGGTGGTGGTGAGCTCTTGTCTATCAAAGCATGAAAACGCGCCAACATCTCACAAAATCTCCCGTTCTCCTCTTGAAGGATCTCCGCCTTCGTCCTTAGAGCTCGATACCGATCATAGAACTCATCTGCGACTCGAAGAGCTTACTCTACTCCAGGGATAGGGCCGAGGCCCGGAACTGATGGTCTCGGTCCCTGCATGCTACAAGAAGAAATACTTCCATCGCTGGTTTATGACATCCTCTTTGCTTCTCTCTTGGCGACCTGATCCATGTTCTTGCGCTTGGAACCTTGGAGATTATCTTCCATCGACTCCTTCCCCTTGTTATTGTTGGCGGAGGCCATGGTGCTTCTAAAACTGAAAACAGATCCTGGCAGAAATAGGTCGAAACAGAAACACGACGAGAAAATGATATACGGACCTCGGGGGGTGCAAGTCGAAAACGAGTCGGAGAGGGGCTCGGGGGCGCCCACACCATAGGGTAGCGCGGGCCCAGGAGAGGGGTTCCGGGGCGCCCACACCATAGGGTGGCGCGACCAGGGGTGGGCCCGCGCCACCAGGTGGTGTGGTGCCCTCGGGTACCATCCCCTACCCCTCTTTGGCTCAGTATTTTTCATATTTTCCATAAAAGATAAAAATAAAAGCTAGAAAGCGATATGCGGACTTTTTCTTAACAACAATGTTACCTATTCGAAAACAGACTCTGCAGATTCTGGAATCTTCCCTCTAATAAACTTCTCCGGAGCCATTACTTGAATAATATCAACATCTTCATCATAAGAATCCCCGTAAATATAATGTTTGAGTCTTTGCCCATTTACCACTTGTGTAGTGTTGTCTTTGAGGAAAGAAATTTTGATTGCACCCAAACGATCCACTTCTTCAATAACATAAGGTCCTTCCCATCTCGAGAGTAACTTTCCTGCAAAAAAATCTGAGACGAGACCTATACAATAGAACTTTCTCACCAACATGAAACTCTCTTTTAAGAATTCTCCTGTCATGCCAATGTTTAACTTTCTCTTTAAGGAGTCTAGCATTTTCATAAGCTTCACATCTCCATTCATCTAGATGACTTAAATCAAGCATTCTTTTCTTATCAACAAGTTTAAAATCTTTATTAAGTTCTTTCATTACCCAATAATCTTTGTGTTCTAATTCTTAAGGCAAGTGACACAATTTTCCATAAAGCATTTTATAAGGAGGCATACCCATAGGATTTTTATAAGCAGTTCTATAAACCCATAAAGTATTATTCAACTTATCAGACCAATTTTTTCTAGATTTATTAATAGTCTTTTGCAAGATAGATTTGATTTCACTATTTGATAATTCTACTTGCCCATTGGTTTGAGGATGATAAGCTGAGGAAATTCTATGATTAACATCATATTTAGCAAGGGTTTTTCTAAATACACCATGAATAAAGTGAGAATTTCCATCAGTCGTAAGATATCTAGGCACACCAAACCTAGGGAAAATAACATCTTTAAGCATTTTTAAAGAGGTCTCACCATCAGCACTTTTTGTAGGTATAGCTTCTATCCATTTAGTAACATAATCAACAACAACAAGAATATGAGTGTAACCATTCGAAGGAGGAAACAGACCCATACAGTCAAATCCCCAACAATCAAAAGGTTCAATAACAAGAGCATAACTCATAGGCATTTCATTACGTCTAGAAATATTACCAACTCTTTGACATTCATCACAAGATAAAACAAATTTACGTGCATCTTTAAAGAGAGTAGGCCAATAGAAACCTGATTTTAGAACCTTCTGTGCGGTTCTATCTCCAGCATGATGTCCTCCATAAGCACTACCATGGCACTTTCTCAATATTTTATAGAAATCTTTAATAAACTTCATATAAAAGCCAGCATGACCAAGAACACTACGAATACCTTTAACATCCCTAGGACAAGGCATTTTCTCTATTGCTTCCACTTTAGCTGTGTCAACTTCAATACCTCTTTCAGAAATTTTACTTCCAAGAACAACTCCTTCATTCACCATAAAGTGGCATTTCTCCCAATTAATAAAAAAGATTAGTTTCCTCACATTACTGCAAAACTTTATCAAGGTTGTGCAAGCAGTTATCAAAAGAAGTTCCATAGAAGGAGAAATCTTCCATGAATACTTCCACAATTTCTTCACAAAAACCATGAAAAATAGCAGACATGCATCTTTGAAACGTAGCAGGAGCATTACACAAACCAAAAGGCATACATCTATAAGCATAAGTACCATAAGGACAAGTAAAGGTTGTTTTCTCTTGACCAGTTGCTCTAATAGCAATTTGAGAAAACCCAGAATAACCATCAAGAAAGCGAAAAATGAGTTTTCTTACACAAACTCTGTAGCATTTGATCAATAAAAGGCAAATGATAATGATCTTTCTTAGTAACCTTGTTAACTTTCCTAAAATCAATGCACATTCTATAACCAACTACTACTCTTTGAGGAATAAGCTCATTATTTTTATTAGGCACAACAGTCATTCCTCCCTTCTTAGGGACACAATGCACAAGGCTTACTCTTCTACTATCAGCAATAGGAAAAATAATACCAGCATCTAGGAGTTTTAATACCTCATTTCTTACCACTTCCTTCATCTTAGGAATTAAACGATGTTTATGTTCAACTACTGGCTTTGCATCAGGTTCAATATTAATAACATGCTGACATATAGAGGGAGAAATCCCTTTCAAATCATCAAGAGTATATCCAATAGCTCCACGGTGTTTCTTCAATATTCCCAATAATCTTTCCTCTTCTTCACCTGAAAGTTTATAGAACTAATAATAACATGATATATTTTCTTATCATCAATATAAGCATATTTAAGATCATCAGGTAAAGGTTTTAAATCAAATGGGTGGCAATGTGGTACCCAAGTCCTCCACGGGTAAATTATGTTTCAGTATCACTGATTGACGAAGAAGAATATCGTCAATCTCATTTCTCTCTTCCATAAAGACCTCACTTTCGTGGTCCGCCATATATTGCTGCAAAGCATTGTTAGGAGCAAGAGCAATAGAGGCAAGCTGTTCGACTCTAAAATTTTCATTAGGCTATTCAGATTCATAAGGAGCTCTAGCAAATTTAGAGAAATTAAACTGATAAGATTCTCCATGAAACTTAGTCAAGATTTTCTCCTTCTTACAATCTATAATAGCACCACAAGTGTTCAAGAAAGGTCTACCAAAAATTATAGGACAAGTTTTACTAGCAGCCTTACCCAGCACTAGAAAATCAGTAGGATATTTAGTTTTACCACACAAAACTTCCACATCTCTTACAATACCAATTGGAAAGATAGTTTCTCTATTGGCAAGCTGAATAGCCACGTCAATATCTTCAAGTTCACAAGAACCAATTTCATGCATTATTTCTTTATAAAGCTCACAAGGAATAGCACTAGAACTTGCACCAATATCACACAAACCATAATAGCAATGATCACAAATATTAACAGAAAGCACAGGAACACTAGTTTTCTTAGGTCTATTTGGATGTGAGACAATATTAGAAGCATCCTCACAGAATACAATATGTTCATCCTCTACATTTCCACAAACAAGGTCTTTTACTATTGCTACAACAGTTATTTGTTCACCAGGTTCAATAGATTTCTTTATACTTTTGTTAACCACACTAGCTACAATAGAGTGTTATTTTACCTTAGCAGGGAAAGGCATTTTCTCAATATAAGGCTCAGGCACAGCAGGATTAACAACATGCACTTCTATGTTTCTAGCAGGAACAATATCTTTATAAGGTGCGTGGTATTTGCTCAATTCCTTTTTAGGAATATCAAGAAAGGAGGCAAAGGCTTTAAGACAATTTGCAAAGATTTGAGAATCAAGACCACAAACAACACTAAGATTATAAAAATCATCAGTTCCCAAAAAAGATTTAGTGCATTCATAATCGTAATTTATACCTGACTTTCTACCTTTGTCATTCTCCCAACCTTCAGTGTTTTCTTGAATACGGTCAAGAAGATCCTATTTAGATTCTTCCTACATACGTGTGAATGATCCATAACAAGAAGCATCCAATAAAATCCTTATCATGAAGAGAAAGCCTTGCATAAAAATTATTGATAACAATATTACTCGGGAGCTCATGAACGGGACATTTAAGCATTAGTAACTTAATTCTCCCCCAAGCTTGGGCAATACTCTCTCCATCATGAGGCCAGAAATTATATATTTGATTCCGGTCTTTATGAATCTCACTGGGAGGATAAAATTTAGAATAAAAGAGAGGTACAATTTCCTCTCATCCAATAGATTCACCATTCTTCAGCAATTTAAACCATTCGGCGGCTCTACCTTTCAGTGGTAAAGAGAATAATTTCCTTTTAACTTGATCCATTATAATACCTGCACACCTGAATAACTCGCATAATTCATGTATAAAGAGCAAATTATCACCGGGATGGATAGTCAATCTCCATAATAGCAATTATCCATAACACGTCCAACAATTTTCATAGGTATTTTATAAGGATCTAATTCAGCAGATAACGGGTCACCTACTACCCTAGCAGTAACAGTAGTAGTACCCCTAAACAGAGAACCAAAAGAATTCTCCATAATGAAATAAAACAACAAACAAATATAAAAAACAACACTCACAGTAAAAGTTTCTCGTAGCAATTCCACTTACCAATAGCGCTTCACTCCCCGACAACGGTGCCAGAAAATAGTCTTGATGACCCACAAGTATAGGGGGTGTATCGTAGTACTTTTGATAAATAAGAGTGTGGAACCCAACGAGGAGCAGGAGGTGTTGACAAGCAGGTTGCGTAGAGGATTCACTATAAACACTAGCAAACAGGTTTTTGGTGGTTTTTGATATAGCATATAAATGAAATGCGAGTAAATAAATAACAGTAAATATAATTGCAGCAAGTGGCCCAATCCTTTTGAGAGCAAAGGACAAGCCGGTTATTCTAGTTATGATTACCAAACATTCTCGATGACACATGGGAATTTTTTCAAGTGCTTTCGTTTCATACAATTGATTAATTATTGTTTTGATAGGTGTTGTGTGGGTGAACCTATGCTAATGCACCACTCAACTAGGACTAATACATACTTTTTATTATACCCCTCGTAAGCATCCGAAAATACAAGAAAGTAATTAAGATAAATCTAACCACAACTTTAAAACTCCGGGATTCTACACTCCCTCGTGCATTGGTTTCCTAATGGGGGTTTAGGTTTCTGTCACTCCGGCAATCCCACAATTACTAGCCAAATACAAAATGCATCCTCCTAGGCCCATAAAGGTGAAGTATCATGTAGTCGACATTCACATGACACCACTAGAAGAATAACACCACAACTTAAATATCAAACCACTAGATATTACTTCAACATAATTCCACTACTAACATAATGACTTCTCCAATGTCCTTAAGAACTAAACGAACTACTCACAAGACATCATATGGATCATAATCAGAGGTGATATAATGGTGAATAACAATCTCGTCATAAAGTGTAAACACCGATAAATCTCACAAGCATAAACCACTAACAAGTAATTCACGCCGAGAGAGATCTAGTGAAGAACAACGATAAAGAACCCTAATACTTATAGAGGGATGAAGGTGGACGGTGAGGGTGATGGTGCTGGTGGTGATGATGATGACGATGATGATCTTGATGATGCCCGGAGCGATGAAGGTGACGATGGCGATGATTCCCCCTCTTCGGGGAGGAATTTCCCCGGCAGATTTCTCCCTGCCAGAGAGCTTTCTCTCTCTGTTGTTTTCCGTCCCGAGGCGGCGGCGAAATATTTATTCGATGATGGTCTGGGTCTTAGGGTTCCCTGGGGGTCAACTACGCGAAAGGGGGCGACCACAGGTGGGCCAGGGGGCGCGCCACCCCATGGTGTGGCCCCCCTGTGGCCCCCTCCGGGACTCCTCATGGCTAGCTCCCTCTTTTGGACTTCTAAGACATCGTCGATGCCCCATTCTTCTTCCGATCTTCTGAAATACGTATCCTGACGGTGCTTTTTGAAGGGTATGTTGCATACAAAACAAAAAAATTCCTACGCGCGATAAACCCGAATGACCAAGATCTAATCTATGAGATGAAAGGCAACGGGGAGAAAGAGAGTCTTGATATAACATACCCTCGAAGACTCAAAGTGGTACGAGATAAAATCTCGTTGTTGGCGTAGTCGTACTCACGCTGATCCCGAGCGAGAAGAAGTGCACCGCAATCCGGCGGTGTCTCCGTAATCGGTCACACGTTCAGCTCGATGAAGACTTCCGTTCCCTCGATCCAGCGGGTAGCAGAAGTAGAGGAACCCCGCGGAACTCCAGCAGCACGACGGCGTGGTGGTGGTGAAGAATCCCACGGTCAGGGCTTCGCCAAGCCAGAGACCATGGAATGGAGCAGCGGGTGGAGGGAAAAGGGAGTGGGAAAGTGTGTGGAGAAGAGGGAGCTCTCACCCTCCTTTTATAGGGGAGGGGGAGGCAGCCCAAGGGGGAGGGTGCGGCCAGCCATGGGTGCCCCCACCCCTTCCTCTCTTCATGTGAGTGGAAGCCCCACTCACACCCACTCATACTCCCTTAATTTTCCACTTAGAAAATCCAAAGGTTTTTCTTTAATAAATAAATAAAACATTTTTATTTCTTTATTTATATTTGTTAATTCCATTAACAAACATTTGCATGCAGCACCTCGAATCATTTGTTAATTCTATTAACAACAATTCGATGAAAAACCCCTTGAACTATTTCAATTTTCCCCCAAAACAATTTTTCGGAGTTGCCCAAAATATTCTTCGGTATTCCGTATCCTCTCTAACGCTTCATAGAACCTTAAGTGTTTCACCCTACGGTTCGCGAGTAATATAGACATGACCGAGACTCCTCTCCGATCAATAATCAATAGCGGGATCTAGAGATCCGTGATGACTCCTATATATTCAACGATGACTCTCGTGATCGTGTGAACCTTCCAACGTCGTAACGATTTCCCTTTGTCTTGCGATATTTTACTTGTTCGAGATCCGATCATCGGTATCCACCATACCTTGTTCGATCTCGTTATCCGACAAGTACTCTTTTCTCGTTCCCATTATATAACATCCTTGTGATCATATCACGTGCTTGCGAGCGGTGTCAATGTGATATCACCGAGAGGGGCCTGAGTATATCTCTCCGTCATATTGGATGGAAAAATCCTATTCTTGATCCATGAGCTTCAACTAACACTTTCCGAATACCTAATGCCATCTATCATAAACAAGGAATAACCTAATAAACACTTTATTATTGCCTCTCGGGCATATTCCATTCACTTTTTCCATCAGATTTCTGGTCCCAGTGTTTATTCTCCAAAAATTATGAAACATGCAAAATAAGATGAAATAACATAAGTAATGCATCATAACATGAAATATATCGATGAATACCAGAAAATAACAATACAAAATAGTGATGCAAAATGGACGTATCAGGAACCTGCACACAACACACAAACTCTCTCTTATCCCCAACTTTCCGAGAAGGTTGTTAGTCTTCTCGTCTTGCTGAAAACTAGAGAATTAAACGTATAGAGTAATGAAAAGTAAAAAATGGTGCTACAAGGAAACAATGATGAAAGAAGGTTGTATTAATGAGGAAAATAGGACCGGAGGCCATAGTTTTACTAGTGGTGTGTCACTAAATAAAACAAACATGTTGGGTGAACAAATTAAAGCTAGGCAATTGACAAATCATGAACGTATAACAATACTATTATGACGAGATATAGTTCACGGGTTCTAACATTGTAGGCATTACGTCAAGGCATATGGACCGCTATCCAGCATGCATCCATATCTAAAAGTTCACCTCAAGAAAGCTATCCAGCAAATATATCTGGTATTAAGTTGCAACAACGGAGTGATTTCTTTGTGTGCAATAGACAATTGCATTAAGTAAAGTACATAATGTAAGAAGTGGTTCTCGTCCGTAGACAAGAGCACCGTAGTTTTCTCCCTAGTGGCAACAACACATCCCCCACCCGTCACGTTTCTCTCACTCATTCATAGATGTAAGGGAGACATGAACCCACTATCTAGCATATAAACCCTCTCTTGGAGGTGAAAACAACTACATGGCCAAGGTAATCATAAACATCAGAGAGTACTGCAAGACAACATTAAAACTCTATAAGTGAAGCATCTCAGTTTGACATGAAAATAATAATCATAATATCATGGTTCATCGGATCCTAGCAAACACAACATGCACAATTACATAACGGTGGTCTCGGACATGTAAGGCAGCTCACGAGACTCTACACATGGAGGCATAACAGAGAGAACTACAGACTAACTACTGCTATGGACCCGTAGTCCAGAGATGAAATACTCACGCATCATCGTGGAGGCAATTGTGGCGATGAAGAGGCCTGCGGTGACGATCCCCCTCCGGCAGGGTGACGGAACAGGGCTACATAAGCCCTAGATTGGACTTTCGAGGTGACAATGCCTCTCTATATGTTTCCTAGAAAATATCTCCATCCCCGAACTTTTTAGGGTTAAGGGCAATTTATAGGCGAAGATGCGACAAGAGGCGGTGGCCAGGGCGCCCAGGGGCCCACCAGGCGCGGCCTAGGGGGCATCCTGGCCCCCCTCCGGCTCTCCTTTGTACTTTGTCTTCCTTTATGGTAAAAATAATCTCCGTGGATTTTCAGCCCATTACAAGAATATTTCTTTAAGAACTTTTTTGAAATACAAAAATAGCAGAAAACAACAACCGACCTAGGGCATATGTTAATAGGTTAGTGCATAAGAACATCCGGAAAACAAAGGAAAACATGTGAAAAAGATAAGGCCCCACCTGGGAACCATGTATATTTTCACCCTAGGTATTTTTCCAGCCGTCGGCCCGTGTAAAATATACGGACCTCAGCACGTCCAGAAAATTTTCCGACCATTTACGGCTCAAAAACAACCATCCAAGCGGGCCCTAAAGGAATTGAACAGAAAACAAGCATGGATCATGAAAAAATATAGATACGTTTGCAACATGTCACGCCTCGAACTTCTGCAGAAGATTCTGGCCGCCTAAGTCGCCCGCGGAAGAAAATCTAACAACGAGAACAAAAACACTAGAAAGCTAAAGACTTACCCGAGGAGGTGGATTCACGCGACTATAGGGATCTCGGCCCTAGGACCAGTCGGAGACGACGCACTCTTTAATCGCCATCCAGAGCCAGTCACTCAAGCTCTCCGTCTTGAGCGCCTGAGGTGACAGCCGGGTCGGGTCTAGCTAGCCTGACAACTGACAGATCTTGTGCGACCGCTCCTGCAGCGGCCACACCCGGTGCGCGAGCAAGCTGAGAGTGAGGTCACGCCCAGTCATCCTCTTGCCGGTCAGCTCCGCAGCCGGTTGCTCATCCGGTCGAGGTCATCCGTCTCGGGGCTCTTCTTCGTGTCCCAAGCATTCTTCGACAGCGGGCCGAAGGCCCAGGAGGGCAGGTTGATCTGGTCCTCCGCCTTCAAGTTCCGGACATAGAAGAAGGACTTCTGCCAGCCCTTGATGCTCTCCTGCGTCTGGAATTGGGAATGTTGTTCCGTGGCCGGTTGTAGATGATGCATCCGCCACACTCCAAGGGGCGGCAGTGGAAGTAGTATTGCCAGCTCCACAACTCGATAGTCGTCCAGACGCCGAAATAGCCCTCGCGGGTGGCCACAAAGGACGAAATCTGCGAAATGGAGTTCGCCCTGAGGTGGTGCGGCTGGAGACCGTACTCAACGAGGAGACTCCGGAAGAAGGAGCTCACCGGAAGTGGGAGGCCGCGATCGAGGTGGTCGAGGAAGACGACATATTCTCCCGGGTGCGGCGTCGACACTTGCTCTTTGTCGGGGACACATGCCCCCACCTCGCCGACATTACCGATGAGGCCCTCAGAGCGGGCCTTTTCGATGTTCTCGGTGACGAAGTTCAAGCCTTGTTATTCTCCCTCGTGAGGCATCGCTGCGGCGGCGGTGAGGGAGACGAGTCGCATTGCAAAAGGGAATGGTGTCCAGCGGCGGAGGTCTCTTCCTCGAGCGCGGCGACGGAGAGGCACGGTGGCGGCGACTTCGGCGGGGTGAGCACAATGGGAGCAAGAAGGCGAGACATAGGAGAAGAAGTAGTGAGCGACGGGGAGACAAACCCTTTACTCAAAGGGCCACATCCCCTTTTTATAGGCAAAGGTGGCCATTCCGTCTCCCCGCGAACCGCCACGCCGCGCCCGAAAAATAGGAAACTGCCACATCGTGGGCGCCTCCGTACCGGATCCTGTAGCCGGCGTAATCGGACACAGAAGATCCTCAACAGGGGAACCGAGGCGTCGCCGCCTAACAGTGGGCGACATAGAGCGACGGGACGGGGCTGACATCGGCCACGACCCGCCTCATGGCATCATCATCCCAGCCGACCGAACGAAGAAGCCGAGGCATCCGCTGCCGGGCACACTTCAGCCGGGAGCGGAAGAAGCAAATTACACTAAGTTTACGGGAAAGAACACATAAAGTCTTCTTCACCGTTCCGGCTATAAATCTCCAACATGTTCGAGGGATACTGTTGGGGCATTACCCCTGGATAAGTTGATTGCCACAGAAGATCCAAATGCTAAGGAAGAGAGTAGTGTTGGCCGGCAGGTTTTCAAACTCCCAGGCGGGAGCGGCCGGTTGACACATGACCGCCTGAGTCCTTCAGCCGGACAGCCCTGCCAACGCAAGGACGACATGTGCAAAAGGGAAGCAGGGGCTAAAGGGCGACAAGACCTCACACGTAATGTCAACTAAACTTTATCAGAGGGAGAAGACGGTCGTACGCGTAAACTTTGGCCGCCTACATCATAAACTGTGGCGAACCGCCTTGGCACGTCGTGTATGGAGTTGACGTGCCTAGAAGGAGATCTCTTGTAGATGACCATTTGGTGGGACCCAGCCGGCCAGTCGAATTGTATATTAGGCAGTTCGGGTCTCACTTAGAAGGGGCGAATTCACTTAGTAAGAACATCTCTAGGAGCATATTGTAACACCAGATATACCACCATATAGTTCATCCTTGCAGGAGTAAGGACCTCACAAGGCTGAAGTTCCGAACCTACGTACATCGTGTCTCCTTCACGCTTGTTGCTCAATCCCGTACGGACACCGACGCTCGCATCCTGTGTCCCTTAGTAAACTCCGTTGCTAACGCAATGATGCTACTATGCATGATACTACGACACCGCCTTTGTAATAAATTTCTGTTCTGTTGTATTCATATCATGACATGCATGAAAATTTGAACAAAATTTTGCATTTGAAATTAACAAGGAATCACTAATTATCACTTAGTGATCCGTTCAAATTTTGATTCAAAATGTTTTCGAATTTGACAAACCAAAATAGGTTGCAAATTTTATAAGGTTTCTAAAACTTATTTTTGCTGAATTTAATTCTTGCAAAAAGCCCTCAAATTAATTTAGAAAGTTCTATTTTTAAAACTGCCAGGGACTTCTTTGTAATTTTCCCACAACCAGGGGTTATGCAAAAATTTCCCCTTGTATCGTCTTCCTCCCCGGCAACAGGAAGGAAGACGCCTCGCCGCCCTCACGCTGCCACCTCCTATATGCTTGCCTCCTCGCGGGATAAGACCAGGGAGACGTCCACATTGCCCTCTCCTCTCTGCATTAAGAGGTGGCGACAAGTTATTTTTTTATTTTCAGTTTGCTTTTATTTTAGGTTGTGTCTTCTCGATAAATTTACTTTTGTTGCCAATTTTCTATTCTAAAACCCTTCCTAGAAAATCACAAAATATTTTTCATTTTATCATTACTCTCTGGATGTTTCCACTCTCACTATAATTATTTTGCAGAACAGTGATCCACTACGATTTTTGAAGGAACGTGTCTTAAGGAAGAGAGGATTTTTTCATTGATAAAAGTTATGTCTTGTGACTCCCACTTTGTGAAGCTAAATGCTTATATGAATAGTTGTCTCACCGAGTTATTATATGCACGTGGAAAGTAAGTCTTGATAAATAGAGTAAGATTTTTATTCACGTGGTTATTTAGTATTGTTACTCTTACTCTATTTCTTTTAGCGAACGAGTCTTGCCAAAGTGCTAAACCGCACAAACTTAATGAATGAGAAAAAGTCTTTGAATGAAGTTTTGGATGTTGTAGAAAAATTGTTTGAAGAGTCTAGTTTTAAGAGGTACTCAACCTATAGCATTCAATGTTAATCTGACTCTTTGAAATAGAATTGTCTGATATAACATATGCTTAGTGGCAAGGGAGGTTCATACAAACTTTCCTTAACAGATATTGTTTTATGCGTGCCTCCACGCCTTTCTTGCACTTATGGGATGTTAGCGTCATATTTTACAACATCTGGAATAGCAAACACGTGACGCGCTATATTTTAGTGCATCTGAAATTCCTCGCGGACGACGCACACAAAAGGTCGTAACAACGCGCACCAGATTTTAGCGCATCCGCTGGAGATGCTCTAAGAAAGAATGGTACACATGGATTTCTTGCAAGAGCTTCAGCCTTATGTAGGTCAATTCTAAATTGTCTGCGTATTTGTTGATTTATTATTATTATTTTCAAAATTTCTCATTGGATTGCCCAAGAAACTTTGTAGTCAATTGACTACAGAGTTTATAGGTGGCTTTGCCACTACTTAGTACTGTTCTTCAAATATACTCTGTACTGTTCTTCAAATATACTCTCTCTATCTCAAATTAAGTGTCACAAATATGTACAAAAATGGATGTAGCTAGAAGGCAGAGGGGTATTTTTCATGCAACTAAGATAGGCAGAAGCAGGTCGGACATGAGATATTTACATCCATTCCATGTGATTAAGACTAAATAAAGTTAAGAGTCAGGGAGGTTAGCTGGCCAATGATTGGGTACGGCCATCAGCACAGGAAAGCGACGACCCATCTAATCTCTGGCGCTTTGAGAAAAAAAAACACTATCTCCAGCATGGTTATTCTGTAGCTGTCATGGGGGGCCCATCGGTCACAAGCACAGGGACGGATAGGGCGCGCAGACGAGACACGCACCGACGGATTCTAAGCTGCACGCGATCTCCACCGTGAACATGTAGAGATGAACGGCTCGTGACAGCCCACGACCAGCAGATGCTTCTCTGACGTTCTTCGCCCCACCGCCCACTGCCATGTGCTTTCTCCGTGGCCTGCATTTAGTTGACTTTGGTCAACAGTGTACTGTACTTAAACTGTTTTGTTTGCTGTTTTGCACATACGTCCTATTAGAAACATGAAATTTCTTGACACGCAGCATCACTTTGAAGGATTCCGCCACCGCCAATTGGTAGCGTTGTATGTAGCCGGTCTCATATAACATGTTATTAGGTCACGCCATATGCCATAAGATTATTTGTATTGGTTAGGCAGTATAAAGGCAAAATATGCCGATTAGCTCCATAGATGCTGAAAACACCATTGTCGAGGACTAGTATTGTTGTCTACTGTGCTAGTGTTGTATATATAATCATAAGAGTATGGATGCCTAATGGAAGTTTATAATTTGGAAATCATTAGTGATTGACATGTTTTGTCCTAGCCTCACATGTCGGCAAGACTGGTCACACATCTAGCAACCTATTTCTTTAATTAAGACTTTAAAGTTTGATGTGATATTTACTGTAACATGCGGCGATGATTTCTTGGCATGAATAACTATAATAATTCGATCTATATATATATTTCTTCACACTCTATTGGGTGGTCCTTTGCACATATAGTTATCTAACTTGCATCAAGGCACAACCACATCCACATATCAAACATGTCGATGGCTCGTCTTCTCCTAGCATCACATTTGCACAAAAGGTTCATTTGGAAGTTCTGCCTCGACCGTTCCTACTCATCCTTGTCTTGTTGTAAACGCCAAGCAGTGGAGCCTCAAGTCTCTAGGCTTTTAAATGCCGTGATGAAGCCAAATGTGTAACCTATTTTTGATACTCGTCATGAAGAATATGGACACGTGGATAACTTTTAAAAAAAATCTATTTAGCCTTCATATATAACTCTTTTTTCTTTATATTTTGAAACTCGGCTTGAATTGATCTAGTTTCCAATTTTCACATGATTTAGAATAGTGCACTACGGTTATTTGGTGAACATCCAACAGAGCAGTTGACATTTCTCTACTCCCTCCGTTCAAAAAACTTGACTTTCATTTATCGAATTATAGATGTATCTAAATATGTTTTAGTGTATAGATACATTCATATTTAGACAAATGTAAGTCAAATACTCTGGAAGAGAGTATGTCGCATCTATTGGCATATAAATACACATTTATGCATGGCTTCTAAACGTCAAATGCTCATTCACGCATTACCTAAAACATCCAGATTTGGCTAGCTGTGTTTGCCGGTCATACAAGGGACGCACCTTTCTCCAGCTATTTGATTTAGACAATTCCTTGAATTGTTCAGTCACACCATCCAATCATACAACAGCTTAAAGAAATCACGTCTCACCAAATCCTCAGATGCTCTCTCACAACCAGGGCCGTTTCTCAGAAGAAGTTTTGAGTACCAAATTGCAAAAGAGCCGCCCCCCTCCCTGCAAACGTTCCACTCTATAAAGCAAACCAACAACACCAGAGCACTCCCCACCACCACTCCCACCACTCCGAGCGACTCCTCCTGTCTCGTCCTCGCTCCCGTCCCCTCGTCGGCGCCCGATCTAAGGTATGGAATCGCCTGCCCTCCCCCTCAGATCCCTCTCTTCTAGTTCTCTCTGTATCATTCCGTCGAGCCGCGCGATGGATCTCCCGTGCTGTAGATTTTTCGGTAGATGTTTAGTTCCGGATCTGGGCTTATGCCTTCAATATAGATGGATCGCGTGCTTTTGTTCTGCGGATCATGCTGATGCTCGTATGCTTTAGGATCCGTGGATGTCGGAATTGCGCCTACTTTACTTTTGTCGGTCGTTGGTTTGGTGGTAATGTCGGCCGTTTTACTTTTGCCGGTGATAGATTTGTGGGCAGCGAGCTTTTAGTTGGGGAAATTGGGTAGGAAAGTTTACGTGCTCATGCCAGTTTCTTCTTTAAGGGTTACCTACTACCTAGATCCGAAAATTCTAGGGCGTTTGGTTTGTAATCGCAGCAATGCCACTGTAATTTCAGGCTCACTTGTGATGGTGTCCGGTGACTGGACTTGTGAAGGGTACATGTTTTGTGGAGAGACGGTTGGATGATAATAGTTATGATAACACAACATACTAGAGATGTGGTTGTGTGGTGATATCAGCTACATTTTGTGGTTGTAGAGGTGAATGATCTTGCTGTGATGATAAAATTACAGAGTTCAGAGCACACTATACACAACTTAGGAAACAACCCATATGCATATCCCATCTGTAACCAGTTGTAACCAGATGCTGGAGAAGGAAATATAACATAATTGCAAACAGATTCTTTGTTGTTGTGTCATGTCAAGACTGGTTCACATGGTTTTTCAGTCGCCGATTAGTCACTGACTAATTGCCAAGTCGTTTTCTCAAAATCAGGGCGACTCGCGACTATTCAGCGACTTACGGCGACTATACAGCGATTTTTGTTGACTATACAGCGAGTCGCAGCCTCGGCGACTCACTTTTGAGTCGTGACTAAAAACCATGATGGTTCAGAACCTGTATGGTGTAGGGAAGGGAACCTTGTATCTGCCCTGTTTGATGTATCGTGGTTGATGCTGAATATTTCTCCCTGCCAACCTCCTTTGCGATCGACTAACAGTCGTAAAACCTACGGGCCGACGTGACTACTTGAGTAACTAAAACTGAAATGTGTCGAAATTCCTAATTATATCAAACAATCTCAAAGCATCCTTTGATCAGCAACATTATGCTATGTTACTGTTATATTTTTATCCTAGTGTAAAGTTAAACTAAACCTATTGTCAGTATTTTTCTGGTTACATGCTGGGTGCCAGTTCTACTGCTGGGCTTGACATGTACTGTGCGATGTGGTTTAGAAATGCACCAAATTATAGAGGCATGTAGGTCATCTAATTGAAAAATCAATCCGATGATTGAATGATGTGACTTTGAATTTCTTTTCTCGTTTGAATTATCTTAAGTGTTGATTCTCTTAGACTCAATACTTTATATGAATCTGTAGTAAACTTTTTCACTGTATTTTCAAACCGCTCTTTGCACCAAGGAGCCTGCTGTCCTGTTATTTTTGCCTTGTCAAGCCACAGATGATGAAGAAAATGTTGTCGTTGGTACAAGGTTTTATTGACGATGTAGTATATCCTCTTGACATTGATAATTTAGTTTGATAAGTCATAACTTGCAAGTAGATATCTGGATGACATGCTATTATAGGTTAGATGACTAAAACCTACTGGCTCAAGACTTCTAGCTGTTATTTTCCCCACTTCAGAAATTTGATAATCTCCGTGCCCTCCAGCAAATGTAAAACATTTTCTTTGAACAAGATTTTGTGGCTATCATGGAAATCTAAAATTTTCTGGAAGCTTATTGCTCTTTTATCCTGATGATTTCGTTTGCTGTTTTCACCATGTACGAATTGTGATGAACTTCACTCATATATTACACTATTACCATTTTATTACAGTCAAGATGAGTCGTGGCGGGAGTGCTGGTGGTGGTCAAAGTTCTCTGAATTACCTATTTGGAGGTTGTGAGGCTGCAAAACCTGCTGCAGCACCAGCTGCAAAGGCCCCACCTGCTGAGAAACCTGCACCAGTAGCTGCTGATGTAACCAAGCAGATTCCAGCTGGCATTCCAGGTAGCCGGGCGAACAACTATTATCGGTCAGAGGGCCAGAACACAGGCAACTTTCTTACGGTATGACCTTTTCCCTTTGTAATGAACCTGAATTTTCTGGGTTTTGAAAGGGTCATCACATGTTTTTGTTGACATCAGTTCATTCACTTCGTTGCTCCATTATTGAAGTTTTTGCTAGAACAATCTTCTACCCAGTGCAATTTTAACAACTAATTCCGTGAGTATGTTACTTGTCCTGAGGTTCCCAAGGGAGAAGTACATAGCATGCACATGTTAATCGCCACTAAGGCACATAGTCTAGCCTTGTCTTCTTTGTCAGTACACTTGATAGTGCTACTAGATTGTTTTTCACTCGAAAGGTACCCTAAGCAAATGAGTTGACACAATATGGTATTTGGCCTACTTTAGATGCTTTGACTTTTGAGTATGGCATGACTATTGAAAGATATGAATCACCATTTTGCTCCCTGATTTTTTGTTTGAATCGTGTGTTCTGTTACCATGTGTGCACAGAAACATCTCCTTGTGTCTCACCTTCTGTTATCCTCGCAGGACCGTCCTTCAACCAAGGTTCACGCCGCTCCTGGCGGTGGCTCGTCCCTGGGCTACTTGTTTGGCGGAGGCGCAGACAAGTGATGTTAATGACGCTGCTTAATGAACGAAGAACGGTCTGTATCTCTGTTATCCATGTGGGAAAAACTGGAAGTGTTTGATTTCAGCAATTTACCACCTGCGTCGATGTTAATGTGTCTGTATGATGGTTCATGTGTCCAAGCTGACCTCCTGCTTGGAAGCCAGCTTGCCTAAAAACCTGTCGCTTTCAAGACTAATCGTGTTGCTCTCGACATTTGGTGTGTCTAATGCCCTGTTTGTCCCTCTGCCGTGTCAAGTGGTTTTATGATTTATCAGCCTTCGGTTTGGTGTTATTGTTGTGATTAGCATGCCCCAGGCCAACTCACTACATATTATATTTGTGTGACTCGTGGATAGCATTTGAAGGTTGTGAGTTGTGTGTGCTGAACGTAATGCAGTATGATAAGGTTTGCACTGTTGGCAAGTACCATTTCTGCTAATTGAACTGAGCAGACGGTTGCGCTTGTTGCAGGTTTCAGTTTGTGCTCTGCAGCTTGACTGTTCGTGGCTATTCTCTCGATTCACCCTTGTTGCGAATCAAGGTGCTCACAGCCTTCTGTGTGGTTTAAAACATCTTAGTGCCCTCTTTTCTCATTTCTTGTTGCCATTTTTTTGCGAAAAGAATCCTGGTATTATAAGAAACACCAAACAGAACAAAGCACATAAAGAAAAAAGAAAATTACAACGAAATCCTTAAGATGTCCTCCTCCTTCAACCTTCAGACTGTATTGATGTAGGGATGTGAAGGTGGGATCCCACTTATCCCACTAATTGTCCCATTTATACCTTATTTGTAAGTGTTTAGTTCATTTTTTTTGGCAAATTTTTTGAACTAACCATTCACAAAAAAGATATAAGTGGGATCCCACTTTGTATCCCTATATTGATGGCCTGTCGCTACTGCACCTCCTCCCTGAGCTGGCCTAACGTTGTTGGATGCGAAAGGGAAGTCGCTGTCACATCCTCATTTGGAGTCGCATGTTGTAAGAGGAAAACTCAAAAAATTAGGACCAATAATTTTTTTTATGTTGATCCTTATGTTTTCTGAATTATGATGATCTATATGTAAACCCTGATATTGAATCCAATGTGAAATGTATGGGATGTGTTTCCTTTGTTTCCTTGTCATTTGAAATCATCTAAAGTATCTTGTCACTTAGTTTTCTTAGCCATGAATTAAACTCATGGAGAAATCCTAAGAAAAAACACTAAGTTTTCTCTACTTGTTTCTGGTCATTCTCTTCCTTTTTTAGCCTTTCAAATTTCATTGAATCCAAACCCAAATCATTGTTATCTTGGCTTGTCATCCATCCTTGGGATATGGTCTCACTCACCAGTCACCATGCCCAAAGAATCCTTTTTGGAATGGCATTAATATTGTTTTCATGCTTGTTTTCTAGCCTAGTAAATAGGAAACAGGAAAAAACAATAATTATGCCTTTTTTCTCTCTTGTTTTCACGGCCCATGATATTTTCTAAAAATAAATAAAAATTGGTTTATGAAACTAGAGATCATCTTCTTTCATCTCCAATTTGAAATTCTCAAATTGGAATTCATTTCGTATTTTTACCAAGTCCAAACTTTCCTTAGAAAATATCAGAAACTAGGACTTGGAATTTTCACTGTCATTAGCTGAACTTTTTTGAATTTTTGGACACTTTGACAAAAAACAAACTGATTCAGATCATGGTTTCTGTTTGAATTTGGGATGATCAACCTTTCCAATTGTGATCACCACACATCCCTCTTCCCATCCCTGCCCTTGCTTTGTTCTAGAACACACCAGAGAGGAGAAACAACATGGTGCGAAAGAAGAGGAGGGGTAGGCCCGTGGTGTCATCCACCCGGGGATGTTCTCCACTCGCCCGTGCCCGTTTCTCACGGCTTTGGCCCTTGGTCGCATGCTCCATGGGGCCACCAAGCTCTCCACGGCGATCCACGTGCCGGTTGCCTTCTGCTTTGTCCGCACGAGTGTGCATTTTTGCCCCCGATGGCTCCTGTGCGTGTGAGCTCGTGTATCCCTGGTATAAGTTTGTCTCTCTGCCCTCTGCCTCACCACACCACTCGCACCACTTCACTCCTCCACCCTAAGCATGCTTTGCTCACAGCTCACTCTGTGAGAGCGAGGAGAAGCTCGCTCTCGGCTCTGCCCGTGGAGAAGAACCCGAAGCCGATCTGCTACTGTCTCTCTCTCTTTTCTCTCCATTTTCACTCCCTGACCTTTCCCTTGATCTGGCAGTCATGCCTGACATCTTGTCTCCCTCGGTTGCATGTAGGAACAACGCCGCCGTGCTCGACGCCGACAGACTCGTCTCTAGACGCCCACGAGCCCGTGGGTGTTGATGTTGTTTCTAACGCCGCCAAGCTCCTGCATCGCCTCTCCACCCTCCTATTCACGCCCTAGGTGAGCCCCTGAGAGCGTGGCCGTACCTAGGCTCGCCGGCGTGCCTGCCAGCGTTACGAGGTGGAATACGCACGACAACCGTTCATCGGTTGATCGACGACTCCCTTTGACTCTCGCTTGATCTGTTCTGGATCGTTGGATCTGAATCCAGCAACAGCGTATCGCTTCGCTCGTCCACGAACGCGCACTGGGCCAGATCTGATCCGTGGAGTATATTTCTCGTGTGATGTATCAATTTTCTAAATTCTAGAAACTTGTCACTTTGCTTTTAATCTAAATAAAATGCTTCAACACCAAATCTTACCACACCCAATTTGTCTGTGGTACATGCGTGTTTTCTAAACCACATGCAAGTGGTAGATCTACATTTGCACCTCTGGTTTATTCAGTGGAAAATCCCATATTCAACCTATCTGAAATATAAAACATGGCATTACTTTTGTTATATGGATCCAAATGATGTGAGGTTAATTTCTTTGGATAGATCTGTTTGATACCTAACTAGATCACTTGGCCTCAAATGCACTTGAGTTTCCTATTTAAAATGACATGCAGAATGGTAAATGACCAGAGAGCCACTAAATAAATTTTAATTATTTTCTAGAATGTTTTTTGAATTAAATCCTTTTGGATGAGCTTCTGTATGCTTAGATATATCATATCCTATAATTGTATGAATGTTTGAGTTATAGATTATTTTTGGCACGCAGTACTAGATCTAGTTGTTTTCTGCCATGAATGAGTGATGCTTATTTATTGTTCAATACTTATTTAGGTTGTTATTTTGATCTTACTAGCATGCATAGGTGTTGTTTTCCCTGTTATATGGATGCTATCTTGTAGATCTATCATGTTAGAATAAGTCTTGATCAGAGATCTATTATTGTTATGCATGCATGTATGTCTAAATAGTTGTTTTCCATTTCTAGTTTAGTACTGTGTTTAGATCTTTTTATTTCCATGTATTGAGTGATGTCATTACATGATTAGTATAGATTTGTCTCTGTTATTAAATAGCTTAGTCTCTGGTTATACTATCTCTCCATGTTTAGAAGAGCATGTGTTACTTTATAGTAGTGCTTGTTGTTATTTTCCTATGCATGTGTCGTTGTTTCTAGGTTGTTTTCTTGTTGTTTGGTTCATCCTCATGAATGACCAGAGAGTCATTTAACCTTATATGTTCATGTTATGAGGGTGGTACACCCACTGGACTCATTCCATTTTGGTTGAGGATTCATAATATCAATTCTAGTGTGTTTCATTGATAATGGTCCTGCATGTTTGTTTGTTGTTGTGTACCTTAATGCCATTGGTTTTTTAGTGTGTTTTTTTGTTTAAATGGTTGCTGTATGTTTACTCTAGTAGCCTTTGATTGCCTCTGTTAGGTACTGATTGTGTGTTTTTCTTTTATTTTTACGACGTTATAACGAAGACGGTATTATCCATGAAGTGGTTTATTGCAGCTCTTGTTTATTTCAAGAGCAAGACCAAGACGAGTACCAAGGCAAGCCACTCTAAATGCTTGCTTGTTTTTTACTTATCATTATCTATCATGCATGTTTTACTTATGAATTTCTAAAAAAGTTTGATTTAAAAACTATTTTTGAAATTGATTATGTTGCTATTCTATTATGTGTCCATTATGCTATAGTCACTATATAATCTTGGTGTTACCAAGACCATTTAGTCAATTTTAATTCACCATTTAATCTAAGTAAGTCCCGTTGTGGACATTTAAACTTGATGTTTTTGGAAAACAAGGATCTTTGGAAAACACCGAAGAAAGGTGGGACGTTGTCCACGGGAGGTATGTGAAGGAGAAATGTTTTCGGTTTGTTTTCCAAAAACGACACATAACCTAGTCTTCTCCGGAAAACCAATGCGTACTGCCACATTACCTCAATATGGGCACGTGGACTAACTAAAAGCTTGTCGGTTTTAGTCCGTGTCTACCTCAATGAGCTATAGGGGTTAAAGTCCCCTGAATCGAATTGTCGCCAGGAGTGATTAACGAGACATTCAAAGTGTGGGATTAATTTTGCCACCGGTTGAGACAATTGGGTCTCCTGTCATGGCGGTGTGATGTTAGGGTAAACATGATCAATACGGCTGACACACTCGGTGCCGGAAAAAACAAACCCAGTTGAAGAGGTAGTCATTTACTAGCACTTGCATAGTGGATAGTTAGGACCAGTTATATGATGTTCACATACAGTCACGGACAGTCCGTGGTTGTTCATGGCGGATAACCTGGATATTCTAGAATGTGTACACCTCTGCAGAGTAAAACTATTCAGAATAGCCGAGTCCTCGGATATGGAAAGTTGAATGGCCATGTAGCTAGCATTATGTTGATGTTTTTAAAAGCTTAAAAGGTGTTTTTGGTGTTGTACCTAGGAGGTATCCGCAAAGGAAAATGATTGTACATTTGAGGTACCAGAGAAATGATGATCTTGAAGGTGTGATCTTTCAAGAAGTTTTGCAAAGAAAAACTTTCTTTATTGAGAATGTTTTGTCAAAACCATGTGGACATGCGATATCTACAAGAGAAACTAAATGTCTTTTGAAGTATCTTCTTCAACAAAGAATCTAAAACTTGATCAACCATGATGGATCTTCCATTCATTTTGGCCAGATGAACCCTAATATAGCCTTCCTACCAGCTTATATAAGCATCTTGCATTTAAGCTTTCATTTGGGGTGAATTGCGAGTACAATCAAATGTATGTACTCATATTGGTTTCGTGCCTGTTTATTTACTTGGCCAGACTTCGAGGAGCAGCCTCTGGAGGACTGCTACAAGGAGGAGAGCTATGACGACCCAACGAACTAGGCACGTCTCCCGGTCAGCAGCCTGTGGTGTTAAGGCGTGACATGGGATCTACTTCGTTGTGTTGCTTCCGCTAAATAAAAGTTGCGTGTGTGTTAAATGCCCTGCATGGCAGCAGTCCAGATAGTCCAGACCTGGTCATGAGTCCATTTGCGTAAGACTCTTTTTAATTCATGTAATGGATGACATACTATGATGTATCAACTCTAAATATGTTGCTCATGACTGTTCGATCCGGGGTCATGAGTGTATGCATATTGGAGGTCCTGGACGGCTAGTCCGGGGTCCCCACAGTCGCCGAACTAGTCAAGAAGACCACATCCGTCCTGGAGATGAAGAAGAAGGAAGAACCGTCGATGAAGCTCCTTGATGATCCGAAGATCCCCATAACCAGAAGAAGTTCTCGAGAACCACACCACTCCTACAAGCTTCTCGATGTTGATGCCGAGATGGGGCTGAAGCCGAGGAGACTTGATTGGACAAGGCGCCACCGCGACCATCTGAGCGCCACCTCGCCAAACGTCAACCCTAAAACCAAGAAAACGAAGCCCCCCGATAGGGGCCGAGACCCCCCCCCCCCCCCCGCGCGCGCCTCCATGGCCCAAAGGCCACACAAGCGAGGTAGATCGGCGTCGGTGCCGACGAGAGGCATAGAAACCCTATCACATGGGCCTTATTCTTTCTAGGCGAAGGGGTGAACCCCCTATGTGCTTGTTCATGCATATTTTTCTCGTTGCCTTGACGCTATCCGACATAAATTAGCATGTTGGCCAACTAATAAGAACATAATTTCCAATTTGGAAAAGAGGCACGACACATGAAACAATGAAATAGTCTTGGCGCGGTGGAGGAAGTAAAACTGGTCGGCACATGGCTGACGATGGGAAAGCAAGAATGGAGGCTAAAATGATGGAGAGGCTGAAGGGGAGCCAGGATTTGACTGCGGGGTCGAGAACTACAGCTGCCACTTAACGCCATAGAAGAATTATTTTTCCAGAATTGAACATCACATAAGACAATATAACACGATATATAGTATCCTAAATATTGCATAAATATAAAATTTTAGATAACGCGACAAAATCGTGGTGCGTTTCTCTTCATATTTTTTTCCTGAGAACACAAATTGTACTTTCAATTATTTTATATCGATTTTGTCTTTCAATTCTATGGTAGTATTAAAATCGATATGCAATTTCTACTGATACGACCTAAAGCTAACTAGTGAAACGTACGAATTCAATTGTAATACTAATACATACACAACATACCTTATGTGTAGACATTTTGTGTGCAAACATTCAGCCTGAGGCAGTACATATTGCACACAGGTCGTGGTCGGCACACGCTAGACAAAGTGCCGGAGCGGCTAAGCATCGAGAGCGGCCACGTCGTATCCTCTTCTGATCTGGGGATGAGTGGCGGGCAGCTGGGTATGTAGGAAACGCACGTATGACGACGGCAAGATGTGCCACAATCATATTTGAACAAATGGAAGTCAAATATTGTTGAACGGAGAGAGTAGCAGCAAGACGCTTTCACAAGGCTAGGGGACGTACGAATAGATCGAAAGGGTGCTATAATGTAGAGCGATTTTTTATGCGGGAAACAAGGCCACGATTGTGAGATGGGCTTACTAGGCTTTTGTTCCTGAGTGCATGTCTGATTCAATTAACATTACTATTTCATATTCCATTATGTACTCCTTCCGGTCTAAAATGTAAGATGTTTTACCTCTTTCACTATGGACTATGTATTGAGCGAAATGAGTGAATCTACGTACTCAAACATGTCTAAATACATGCAAATACGAGAATATAGAGAAAACGTAAAATATCTTATATTTAGAAACATAGAAGTAAAATAGGTCGGCATGAGGCCGATGACGGTAAAGCTATGAAATGAGACAAGAATGTTGGAGGAGGCCGACTCTCCACTAGAATTGCATGCATGGCCTCGGTGAGCCCCGCCAAGAGAAAACAAGAAAACCTACTCTCCGGTAGAATTGCTTGCATGTACTTCGCAGCCGATTCGATGAAAAACAACCTCACATTTGGTTTACATAATGTCGAAGTGTGACAATGCGCTCACCCGTTGATCCCACGATACAAACATGATTAGAGAGACGATCAACTTCCACAACATTGAGTTAGTTTTCAAGGATATGCCATGGAAAGGCATATCAATTTTTATAGAAGGCGAACTAAGAGGCCGAGATTACAACGTCGGCTGGCACAAACGACGAGCGCTGACCCCACTACCGATGGCAGCCACACACACCCAAAACAGACTACTCGCCAACCTTCTGTCGGACCTGCGGATACCAGGGTATCCTGGGCCGTCCGCTGCTGGCCCAGCCTACACAGTACGGAAGGTGTCCGTACTGACCCACTGCAGGAGATAGGCGCGCCGACCCTGTTCTCGCTAAGGACGATTCCCTGGCGAGGAGCCATCTTCGGGTGTATCCCCGTTCATCATCAGAGAGGAGCCCGCTTCGTCCTCGCCCCTCTCTAGAAGGACCCCTACCCGTTGGGAGACAACCTGATGAGGGGATAGTAACCCGGTATGCCGACTCTCAGGTGAGATCCGGCCCAAACGACGGATGGATCAAATCCGGCTAAGGACAAAGAAGCTTCTAGAAGGCCCAGGACTTGTAAGGATCGTAACCCGGATTGTGGGTTACGGTAAAGAAAGTTAGGGTTCGTATGAAGAGTTCGAATAGGACTCGAGAAGCGCTTTGTAAGGCAAGTCAAGGGGGATATGAGTACTATATAAACCAACCCCTGGGCTTCGCCTAAGAGAGATTCAAGTCATAACTGTAACACCTATTATCGAGTATCCAGTATAATCATATCGAGATCCGGCGAGTTGTTTTCCGGCTCTTAGATTGCTTTTCGCCATGTCTTCCTTCGAGCTAAACCCTCTCTCAAATACCTGTGTCGACTTGCCCCTAGATCAGTTACCCCCGGTAACATCTGCCGTGATTATCCCACGACAGTTGGCGCCCACCGTGGGGCCTGCGTCCAAAGGTGTTTACATCACGGGAGAAGCTCGGAAGAGCATGAAGAACCTCATCGTCGGAGAAATCTACGTCAACGGCAAAGGAGAGAAGATGGTAGACGATTCTGGCTGGGGGCCAGAGTCGGATCACCTCGAAACCGGATCCATCGTGACAGTCGGCAGCATCAGCGTCTTCATCGGTATGGTATGTACTTCCAGTTCGAATTGTGATAGTATTGGATCTGATTCTGTGTCAGGAGAAGACGCGTATGTCCGATCGGAAAAAGAAGAGTTGATTGGAACAACGGGTCAGATAGAGAAGGAGGATGATACCGAGTCTATACGGGATCTGTCGGAAGATCGATATGAAAGGGAAACCAGCGAGGAAGAACAGTACGAATCTACACCGGGCATCATGCGCCGGGTTGCAGTTTATGCGGCACCCGCGACCAATCTCAATCAAGAAAACGCGGCCGCGGCACCAGCCGGGGCGGTTCAGGCAGCGGCTCAGCAGCAAGGAGCAGTTGACCCGGTCTTGGCCCAGGTCGATGGAGAGTCGGCGTCTGTCACCAGTCGCCCAGCAGACGAGGAGCGACACGCAAATATGTTCGGGTTCCAAGCAAACCGGACACCGGGGGCGGGCCCCTCAAACCCGCGTCACCCGGCTCTGTTTGATAATAATTTGATTTTGGACCCTACGGTCTTGGCCACAGTTATTACCCCGGAAAACGCTGCGGAGCGTGTAAGAGACCTGGACGTGGCTCGTCGTGCATTGGAGCAGCAAAGAAGGCAAGTGGAAGCAGAAAGGCAGGGGATGGTCGCGCGGCAGCGCGAATTGGATGACCGAGAAACCCGGCTCCGGGAGGAAACGACAAGGATGCACCAAAGACACCGAACTATGCTGCCGGCAACAGGAGGGGTTATTAACCCGACTGCCCTGGTGTTTACGCCTCAAGATCAGCCGATTCCACCGACGAACCAAGGGACCATACCGCGACTTTCAACGGGAGCACACCCGGTAAACGCGCCAGCTGGGTTACCTCTGCCACCGACAGGGGTGACAGCCGGCAATACCATGCCGCCACCACAATCACGGTTCCGCACACCAGCGGGTCATTACAACAATCCCATGGACAACGTGTACGCAGCAACGCTCGCATTAAACCAGATCCCTGTGGGAGACTCGCCTCATGCGGAAGGAACCCGACGAGCAATCGATCTACTACACACCGCGGTAGCACAGCAGGCCAATTATCCGGATCATAGGAGCGGGATGCATGGGACGCCGTACGCCAGCCAGCAACAGGGCCATGTTCCAACGAATGCGGCACAACGAAGGGAAGAGCAGCAGCAAATGCCGCCTCCACCGCGTATCCAGACAGCACCAGTAGTATCAGCAGCGCAGGCGGTGGTGGACAGTTCCAGAGCCAGAAGAGCCGGGGCCGGGTCTGCAGCGCACGAGTTACCGGTGGTGCCGCACCCCGCGGTACCCCCAGCCGGGTCACGCGTTTCCCGGGCAAGACCGGCCCCAACCGCCCTTGCGGGACCAAAGTGCCTTTCGGACGATATCAGAGCAGAACCTTACCCGGAGAAGTTCAAAGAGCCGGGGAAAGTAGTAAATTATGAGCCAACAATGGATCCAGAAACGTGGCTGAGCAGCTATGAGATGGCAATGTCAATTCGCAACGCATCCGAGAATCTCCAAGCCAAATTCATGTACTTAATGATGTCAGAGGGAGCAGCAAAATTATGGTTCACCAACCTACCGGAAAAATCGATCAAATCGTGGGAGGAGCTAAAGACCGCATTCATCAAACACTTTCATGGGACATGCAGAAAGTTATTTACTATTGATGATTTAGAAAGATGCGTTCAGAAGAAAGGAGAATCGGCACGCAGCTGGGTACGCCGGGTTATGGAGATACTCCACTCGTCTACGGATATCCAGCCTAAGGACGCGCTACAAGCTATGGCAAAAACATGTAAGTATGTTCCTTTAGTGCAAAAGCTAACTCGCATGAAATCTAGTAGGAATGCAGCGGAGGTTACAATGGGAGAGTTAATGGATGCGTGCAACAAACACGCTGCAACGGACACCACAGAGGAGGAAGTTGATGACAAGAAGGCAAAAGCAAGCGCAAGTAACAGTGGGAAAACCGGCAATGGATCGGCGCTAAACAATAATGGAAGTAACCAGAACAAGCGCCCGTTTGAGGGGAATTCCGAGTTTGTGGCCAATACGGAGGCCGGGTCTTCAAGACCTAGATCCGAAGGGAATTTCAATACTGGAAATCACAATGGGGGACACTACCAAGGACCTCCAAGACCAAGCAACAGTTGGGACATATTTAGGATGGCGTGCCCGAAGCATAGTAGGAATGGCAAGCCGGCCAATCATTCACTAGAGCAATGTGCCGACTTACAAAGGTGGAAGAACGAAGAAGTGAACAGAGCTATGCGAGGTGCGGGCCGGGGAGGAGGTCCGGGTCTAGGTGGAAACCTGGGTAACGGGCCGCCCCCAGCCGGCAATCCGCCAGCTGGAAATCAAGGTAACAATCAAAATGGAGCAGGAGGCTTTCAAGCTAACCCCAAACAACTGGGTCAATATCATGTGCACACCACAGGAGGCTCTAACAAGGATAAGAAGATACTGAAACAAGCAGTTAATTCGGTCTCTTCCGCTGTTCCAAGGTATTTGAGGTGGTCAGAACAAGAGGTAACATGGAGCAGGAAGGATCACCCGGATAGAGTTGATCACCCGGGAGTTTTAGCTTTGGTAGTGGCACCACAGGTCAACGGCTACGAGCTGAAAAAAGTCTTGATGGATGGAGGAAGTAGTATCAATATCCTGTACTGGGAAACTTTTCTGCGAATGGGCTTAAAGGAATCGCAGCTGCAAAAGAGTACAACAGTTTTTCACGGGATAGTGCCGGGTCACTCAGCATGCCCTGAAGGAAAGGTGGCACTGGAAGTAGCTTTTGGAGAGTCAAAGGATAATTATCGAGTCGAGTGGCTTACCTTTGAGGTAGTAAAGTTGCGCAGTCCTTATCATGCATTGTTTGGAAGGCCGGCTTATGCCAAGTTCATGGCAAGACCGTGTTATGTGTACCTACAACTGAAAATCCCGGGTCCCAAGAAGACCATTACAATACACGGAAACCGGGATATAGCAGCTGAGTGCGATGAGGGAGACGCGGCAATGGCCGAGCAAGCCTGCAGGAAGGAAGAGCTCAAACATTACCGTTCTCAGGCAGACCTAGAAGAGAGGACAACGTCAAAAAAGCCAACCCCTGAGGGGGACAAAGCAAAAGTTAGGGCAGAACAAAACCCTAAGATGGTAGGCTTCATCAGGAGCAATACTTTCAAAACTCTCAGCAGGGAAGAAGAAGGCGTACCACCGTCCGCAGCTGATCACGTTCCAAGGAAGATATACCCGGACTGGCTAGCAAATCCGGTACTCATTACGAAAGGGCATAGCAAGTGGAGAATGTGCATCGGCCGTATCAACGCGAGGCCGATTCTCGAGAATAACTAAAGCAGTGTAATGGGCGGCAGGTTTCATACGCACTCTTTTCCTATCCAGGGTACCTAAGGGGACTGGAAGGTTTTTAATGAGGCGGCCTGCTGAATCAAAAAAAGAAATTTTTATCAATAAAAGAGGATGGTTTCGAGTCTTATCATGGTCTTTGCTTCAGTTACAAGTAAGTAACATTGTTACTATCAATACATCAGTATCATCGAAATACATTACATGAATATAGGTCTCCGGGGGGTGATCTGCTTCAATAAGTAATCACAAGACCCGGAGACCCGGCCATGATGCCTATAAGTTATGGGGGCTGATTACTCGAAAAAACGGGTACAGCTGCAATCCTATAACTGGACAAAGGAGCCAAATTTCTTGGTTATTCTTACTTAAGCTCGATGTGACTCGCACTAAAGTGGCATGATCTGTTCGCGTACGATCACAATCAAATTATGCAGCCCAGTGTGGCTTGCTTGATCTTGTTTTTCGTATAGACGCAACGACATGGTATCCACGCGAAAGCCGGCTTATAGTACAAGATAATCAAAAGGGTCATCTAAACCACAAGTCCATGCAGAGTATAAGGCTAAAAAAGCCGGAAACTCAACAAATATTAAGCATGACTTCAGTATTTATGTAAACAGATATTGGTATTCAGCTTGGTAAACAGCAGTATGTCATCTGAGAAAGGCCACGCCCCTATAGCTCGTACTTTGGGTCATGGGGACTGGGGACTTCGAAACAGAAACAAACTGTTTTAACTACCCAAGCCTGAAAACCTTAATTTCCGAGTATTGGGGACTTAAAGAAAGGTTCCTCTATCAAAACCTACGATACTCGGTTAGCCGAGTCTCAAAAGGAAACTGAAAACAAGAGTTCGAAGTATCGAGAATAAGCTTATAAGTAACACAAGGATCGAGATTATCAAAGGCCAGGGGAGGCAAAGAGTTATCATAAGATTAATAAGCATACAGTCATAGTATCAGCGTCAATGGTGCACAAGCGCACCACCAAAAATCATATCAGTCTCGAGAAACACAAAGCGTTGGGTAGCGTCCTACTCGGCGTCCTGAGAGTGGTCCTCCGGGTCTGAATCTTGGACTTGCTCCTTGGCCTTACCAGCAGCTTTACCCGGGCTCTTCACTTCTGGACGAACAGGCGGAGGCACGGCTGGGGTAGAGGTAGACGGCTTTACGCCCAGTTCTGCTTCCCTCTTTGCAGCCTCTTCCTTCCTCCTAGCCAGATCAGTCGACCATTTGTCCAACATATCAATAGGGGGAGGCGCCTCCACCAGGATAACCTTGCCCTCAGAATCATACGAGCTCATAATTGTGTTTAGATCCATCTTGTCGGCCAAAGCTGTGGCTGAAGGACGTACCGCAGATTGTATAGCTTTGAAATCCTGGGGCTTGAATTTGGACCCGTCAGCTTTAAATTCTGGGAACCCGGATACTATCTTTGCCGGGTCAAGCTTTGGAAAATAAGCCTTCGCCAGCGTTAAAGCCCGGGTCACCCCAATTCGGCAGGACGAACGCTTCAGTATTTCAATCCATCCAGGTGCTGTGGAAAAGGCCTGTATAAGGGTCTCCTCGCCCGGGTATACCTCAGAAGGCCACTTGATAGCATCCAGCAAAAGTTTCGTGCCGGCAAAAAACGTCCGGAGCACAGTTTTCAGAGTTTTTACTTGAGTAATGGCATTCTCCTCCGGAGCAGCAAGGTTAGCACCTGCAATCCAAACATGTGAAAGCATATCAGTCATGTTGGTTATTACAGCGGCAAGATAGAGGTACGCAAATTAATCGCAAATAGCAAACTTACTTAGCAAGATGCGGTAAGTGTCCGTAAGCTGAGCCGACAGGTTATTCAGCGAGGACTGGGCAGCATGGTACTTCTTCTTGTATGAGGAGACATTTTTTTTCAAAGTCTTTATCTCCGCTTCAAGGGCCTCCCTACGCTTAACTTCAGCCAGCAAGAGCTGCTCAGCCTTAAGTAACGCTTCATCTGACTGAGTAATCTCTGCCTGCAAAGGCCGGGTGAAGCTGTAAGCCGGATATCGCGAGAGTATTTTATCTGAGGAAATGATTGCCGGCAAGTACTATGCGAAGTACCGAGGATAATTAAAAAAAAAAAAAAATTATACTCGGGACTTGGGGACTGGATGTATAATAAGGAGTATCAAGTGAAAATTACCTGATGTGCTGCAGCCATACGTTCTAAGACAGTCCCTTCTGAAGCTTTCATGGCAAGAAGAGCGCTCATCAGCTGGTTAAAGTCAGCGTTATCCGAGTTAGATGGCTCGGGTACCTGGAAAGTGGGAAAAGGAGCATTTCTTGTAACAGGAGGTGGCACCCGGGTCATCCGAATGTCGGAGTCTGGTCCCCCTCCCGCGCTTGAAGCTGCCCCCTTCTCCTTCTCGCTCGTGTGCGAAGCGATTGGATACTCGGCGTCATGCCTAGCTGGCTCCGGTGGCGACATTTGCTCGTCGCCAGCCGTAGTGAAGGCATCATCAGCCGACTCGCCCTCGACCCGGACTTTAGCTTCGGTGTCCTCCTGGTCGCTACTAATAACCGTGGCTCTGAAGAAGGTGCAAAGGCGTAATTAATCTTTGGTTATGGAAAGAAAGGGGATGAAAGTTCGGTATAATATCCGGAAAAGGCGTTTACCCGGTGTTTACTGGGAAGTCCGAGGGGAAGCCGTCACTAGACCCGGAAGAGACTGAGAAATGGCAAGAGAGGTCTGGGATTACGTTACAAAGGAATGATTGGAAAGAAGTTTTGTTTACAACAAATACCAGGGTGTTGAACCGGGGGCGGCGAAGCAACCGGGTTAGGGGTCTCGTTGCCCGGATGATTCCGGGTTACTCGGCGCCTAGTCATGGGTGGCTCCTTCAGTTATGATCAAAAGGGGTGAAGATGGGGTTAGCCCCGGAGTGACGTTATGGGAGCAAAAAACCAAAGTGTAAGGGGATGAAGTAAAAACCTGGAGGGCTATCCTCTGGGATTTCCTCTTTGTTCCGGTTCTGGTGGCTGGCTCCGGCTCTTCCTCCTCGCTGGTGGACCCGCCCCTGCTGTCCGTTTCTTCTTCTTCGCTTTGGTCCTCTCGCTCTGAGAAATGTCCGAGTTACAGCATAAAGAAGAAGAAAAGGCAGGATATAACGTGTGCAAAGGAATCAAGTAGGTACCTTCATTCGAGTCAACGATATCGTCTTCCTCCTCCCCGTCTTCGGAATTAGGAGTGGAGTCGACCGTCCAAAAGTCATCATCGGCCTGAGGAGAAGATGCCAGGATAGTGATTAATATCGAGTCAAGAGAAGCGAATAAAAGTAAGTGTTAGAAGTCAAAATCAAAAGGCAGAAAACTTACTCCAGGGGTTGGATTCTCGAGGGTAAAAGGTTCTAGTCCGGCTATGCTCCGGATTACTTCGAGCTTCTCTGTCAGGAAACCCTTAATTGTTTTGTTAATGTCACCCGGAGCAAGGGTGCGGGTGGAGAATCGGATTGGGTCCGTGGTTTGACCCGAGTATTCGCACATCAGTTTCTCACGAATGGAGTTTGGCTGAATGCGGAAGCTAACCCAGGTCTTCACCAGGTTTAGCCCGATGAGGCCTCGGGCGGACAAGATGGAGATCCTAGCTAATAAAGGCAAGATCGCCTCCCTGTCCGGTTCAGACGCGAAGGCGTTGAATTTCTCGGAGATGTCAAGTTGACCCTCCGAGTAACCCGGCAACTTCTTTTCGCCGGGTGGAGAGGTATCCTGGCAGTAGAAGTACGAAAGCTGCCAGTGCTTTACGTGGGAATTGAGAGAAATAGGAGGCATCAGGGAGTTCTTGCGGCGCTGGATAGAGACCCCGCCGCAAGTGAGAAGTGCGCCGTCGCCGCTTTCGCGACACGGCTTGCACTGAAAAAGTTCGACGAAGAGGGCTAGACTTGGCGGTGTGCACAAGTAAGATTCGGAAAGAACAATAAAATGGGAGATGTTCAAAATGGAGTTTGGACCTATATCGAAGATACGGAGGTTGTAATGGTCTAGGACGTCACGGAAGAAGGGGTGACCCGGAGGCCTAAAGCCCCGGGTCACATGTTCAACGAAGCATATTACCTCATTCGTCGCTGGAGAAGGCCGGGTTTCATTGCCTGGCACTCGCCAGTGGATAGACTCCTGTGGAGGTAGGGTTCCAAGCTCGACCAACTCCTCCAGCTTGGCCTTGGTGACGGAGGACTTCCCCCAATTGGCCGATATGGAGCTTGTGGATTTAGCCTTATTCGGCTGTTTCCCCTGCCTCTTGGGTGCCATGGGATTGACCTGGTAAAACATCAAAGGAAAGGACGTAAGGAACAAAAACTTGGAAGTTAGCAGGCAAGCAATTACCCGCAATTTGAACATAACCCGGCTATTGCCTCGCTGGGTCAAGAATGATTTATCCGGGTATCAAGTGACCTTACAAAATACATGGAGCTTTCCGTAAAAGCAAATGTTTGGAGGAGTTAGGGGGATGCTTATATGCTTACCATCTGCGAATGAGTCGGAGAAGTAAGATTTTCTGAGGAAGGAGAACAAGGGCGGAAATTTCAGATGGCCCGAGCTTAGATTGGGAATCCTATTTCTAAAATTGTGACCAGATTAACGATTACTGGAGTTAGGGGAGTAATATAAGCTATGAATCCTATCCATAGGAATGTTTATGGTAAGTATCAGTGAGTTAATCCGGCGCAGCCCGAGAAATTGCGGACCGCTCGATTCAGATCTAATTAGAGGAAGAACTAAGAAATTGCGGGGGTAAGTTGGAGGATGTAAGGGACTTACTGAAGGAGATTGGAGTAAGGCCTTGCGGAGACAGATGGCGCAAGATTCGTGTCCTTTCGTGGTCGTTGGCCGGCGAATCGGAGGCTTGACGGTGGATTCGGGAGCTGGTGCGGCTCGCGCGGCGGCGGAGCGCAAACGAAGGCGGATGGGCTCCGGCGAGATGCGTGGGGTTCCCGTGGTGGCGCTCTGCGAGCTTGAACTTGGGGAGAAGAGAAATGGGGAAAGTGAGCCGTTAAGGGTTGAGTTTGCCTCCTGGGGCTTATTTATAATAAACCGGGTGGAAAAGCTTATCCTAACGGGCGAAACCCGGGGGTTGCGGAGTAATAGTTGGACATTTTGAAATTTGAAGACGTGCTTTATGTGCACTTAGATATGGTCCCGAGAAAAGAGAAGGGGGGAATCTCTTTCCTGGTATTAGCAATAATTATCGAAGAAGGTGCGAAGTCATGGAGTTCCTTACTAAAGCTCGAGTCTGGAAGATTAAAGGAGAACCCTTGAGGGAGAGCCGGGCTTTTACTTGGCTTCCTTGGTACCAGTCACGGCTATTCATCAGCGCGCTGCGTCCTGATTTTCATATGTTTGTGTCTTATATTTCTGTAGGGAATAGCCGGCGCTTCGAAGAGTAAATCTTGGAAGCCCAGGCTATTCTGGGGACTACTGATGAGGGGATAGTAACCCGGTATGCCGACTCTCAGGTGAGATCCGGCCCAAACGACGGATGGATCAAATCCGGCTAAGGACAAAGAAGCTTCTAGAAGGCCCAGGACTTGTAAGGATCGTAACCCGGATTGTGGGTTACGGTAAAGAAAGTTAGGGTTCGTATGAAGAGTTCGAATAGGACTCGAGAAGCGCTTTGTAAGGCAAGTCAAGGGGGATATGAGTACTATATAAACCAACCCCTGGGCTTCGCCTAAGAGAGATTCAAGTCATAACTGTAACACCTATTATCGAGTATCCAGTATAATCATATCGAGATCCGGCGAGTTGTTTTCCGGCTCTTAGATTGCTTTTCGCCATGTCTTCCTTCGAGCTAAACCCTCTCTCAAATACCTGTGTCGACTTGCCCCTAGATCAGTTACCCCCGGTAACATCTGCCGTGATTATCCCACGACACAACCCATGTGGGGGTGACGCCCGAGCCTCTGCGCGAGTGACGGAGGCGCTGCAGGGCTACAAGGCGACTCTGGCCACAGTTGCTGTTCTCGTGTATAAAGCATGGAGCACCTCTGTGCGACAAAGCCTTGGCCAAGGCTTTCCTCTTTGGTGCAAGGAGACCGGTCTACCACTACAAGACGGAGGGAGCGTCATCGGAGCACCCACCTCTCTGCTGTGGACGGTGGCACTGTCCTTGGCGACCGGAGACAGCTGGCGCAGAAGGGCGCCGCAGTGTACTCTTTGGCACCTTGTGGTAGCCCTTTCCCGCCCGATGAGCGCGAAAGAGGGCCAAGTTCCGGTATAAGAAGGGCTCTCCTGCCCTGGTACGTCTCAAACGTATTTATAATTACTGATGTTCCATGTTGTTTTCATGCCACATGCTACATTTTTTCTATACACTTTATGTCATTTTTATGGATTTCCTGGGACTAACCTATTGACAAGATGCCACAGAGTCAGTTCCTGTTTTCTGCTGTTTTTGGTTTCAGAAAAGTTGTTCTGGAAATATTCTCAGAATTGGACGAAACAAAACCCCAGGGTCTTAGAAATTTTTCACGTACACGGAGTCCGGAGGGGACACGTAGGGGGGCCTCAGGGCTCCCCACACTATAGGGCGGCACGCCCCCCTGGCCACCCACCGACGTTGCTCTCTCGCCTATTTAAGCTCCTCCAAGGGTTAACCCTAAATACCCGATCCTTTTTCCACCAAAAGTTCTATAGCCGCCGTCATCATCAACCCTAGTTCGGGAGGGTTATGAAGCTCTCCACGGCACCCTGCCAGGAGGGGGAATCATCACCGGAGGGCTCTTCATCACCATGCCTGCCTCCGGAGTGATGCGTGAGTAGTTCATCCTTGGACTACGGGTCCATAGCAGTAGCTAGCTGGTTGTTCTCTCCTCTTTATGCCTCATGTTTAGATGTTGTGAGCTGTCTAACATGATCAAGATCATTTTATTGTAATGCTACATGTTGTGTTCGCTGGGATCCTATGAATATTGAATGCTATGTCCAATGATTATCAATCTATCATGTTCTTTCATGTTTATGTTATTTATGATATTGCATGCTCTCCGTTACTAGTAGATGCTATGTCCAAGTTGATACTTTTAACTCCAAGAGGGAGTATTTATGCTCGATAGTGGGTTCATGCCTCCCTTTCACTCACGCTCGAGTGACAGAAACGTAATACATTACATACTTTGCTTAATGCAATTATCTGTTGCTTGCAACTTGATACCCGAGGTTTGATTGGATGACGCTCCGAAGGTGGATTATTATTCATAGACGCAGTTGGATAATGGTCTATAAATTTTGTGTAATGCCCGCATGAATCACATAGTAATCATCATGTCATGCATATGCACTACGGTGCAGCTTTTATATCTGTCAAATGACCAACTGTAATTTGTTTACCCAACATGTTATCTATCCTTTATGGAGAGACACCACTAGTGAACTGTGGACCCCGAGCCATTTCTTTACACTGATAATACAACCACTATTTTCCTACTGCAATTACTGTTTCCTCTCATTCATTGCTATCACTGTTCTCTTTCATTTACTGCAAACAAGTATTGTTTTCCACACTATATGTCTAATCCTTTGTTTTCAGCAAAACCGATGAGATTGACAACCTCACTGATTCGTTGGGGCAAAGTAATTTGATTGTGTAGATTCCACGTTGCTGCTGAACCGGTAGTGCGCCCTGCTAACATCAGCTGACAACAACATTCGGAAGTGATTTCTTTCTCCTACTGGTCGATTCAACCTTGGTTTCTTTCTCAGGGAAAACTTGCCGCTGCACTCTTCATACCTTACACTTGGGGTCTCCCAACGAGCGTCTGTTTACCCTCCATCAAGCAAGTTTTCTGGCGTTGTTGCCGGGGAGGAAGAGGATTTCTGCAAGGGGAGTCTCTCACCTCCAATCTCTTTACTTTGTTTTTGTTCTTCTTAGTTTAGTTAATTTTTCTTGTTTGCTTCTCTATATAAAAAACACACAAAAAATTAGGTCTTATTCTAGTTGTTATTTTTATCTTGTTTTTAATCTTGCTAGAATGAGTACTCCTGAGAACACTAAGTTGTGTGACTTCACTAGCACAAACAACACTGATTTTATTAGCACACCTATTGCTCCACCTGCTGCTACTGCTGATTTTTATGAGATTAAACCTTCCATGTTAAATCTTGTTATGAGAGAGCAATTTTCTGGTGTTAGTTCCGATGATGATGCTGCCCATCTTAATAATTTTTTTGAACTCTGTCAGATACAAAAATATAAGGATGTATATGGAGATATTATTAAACTGAAATTGTTTCCTTTCGCTTTGAGAGGAAGAGCTAAAAAATGGTTGCTATCTTTGCCTACAAATAGTATTGATTCATGGACTAAATGTAAAGATGCTTTCATTGGAAAATATTATCCTCCTGCTAAAATGATCTTTCTAAGAAGCACCAGAACCCACCGTTCTCGCTCTCCCACGCCTCGCTGCGGACGTGACACGACGCATGTCGGCGAGTCCCTCGCGGACCCGATACGACCCCTGCAGTCTCCTGTGCAGGCGGCGCTCGCCCTGCATCTATCGACTGTGCGCATGCATGGTCGACAGTGCTCGCAGGAAGCCCTTCCTGGAGCATAGGGGCCGCAGCGCTATTTACCCAACGCTGGCGCCAGCGATTCTCGGTTGGTACTCACCACTGAGCTCGCGTGGACAGCAGGAGCCACACCCGTGGCAACGGGAGCGCTGTCCGCCACCTGGGACCTCACGGGCTCCACCACGGAGGACACGCCCATGGCCGACACCACGGAGTCCTGCGCACGCGAGACTCAACTCTGTCGGACGCATGGCACGGCATCCTTCACCCCGGGAAGCACCCCCACCGACTCAGAGCTGCCTAGCTACCGAGAGCGGCGGACCAGCGCCCGGGCAGGGTGCTTCTACGCGTCTAGGGACATGTGGGAGGCAAGGTGGCCTTCCGCGTTCTACCCTCGTCTCCCGCCTCGCTACACTGGCGATATCTCACCCCTGCGTTTTCTACGGAGGTACTAAGCGAGAATCAGGGCCGCCGGGGGTGCGACAGGTGCCTCATGAGGTACTTCCCCCGGGATCTTCGTGGCCCTCCCCTCGCTTGGCTGCTGAACCTTCCCGACAACTTTGTGAGCACGTGGGAGGACCTGCGCACAGTTCCTCCGGCGCTTTCGCCGCAGCTACCGTCTTCCCCATGGTGAGTGATATCCCACAAGTATAGGTGATCATGTGTAGCCTTTTCGATAAGTAGGAGTGTCGAACCCAATGAGGAGCTAAATGTAGAATAAATGTTCTCTAAGGTTCTATCAACCACTGATACAACTCTACGCACACTAGACGTTTACTTTATCTAGGAAATAATACTAGAGCAATAATATGGGTATAAGAGATAGCTTTGCAAGATAATAAATACAAGAAACTAAATGTTAGTGCTGCACCAATAAAGTATACTAAGTAACCAGAAACTACAGTACCATGAGTGTGGGAAAGTGGTGGTAATTGTGATAGATTTATCCATGATCAAATAGTCATATACATGGTTGATATTCCTCTTTTATCTGGGAGAGGCAAAGCTAACAAGCTCTCAATATCCAATGATTGCAAGTACTTATGATTGGAACTCTAGCAAACATCCGTAACTACTAGAAGATACATTAAGGTAAAAATACCCAACCATAGCATTAAGACCAAAATGTCCTCTTTATCCCATATGCTTCAATCACTAGATTGTGGCTCATGTTTCTGTCACTCAAGCAGCCCTCCCTCTAACTTTCTACACATACTACAAACCCTATGATGTGATCCATGCGTGCATAAACATATGATGGCACCATAGGACTGTAACAAATTCAATATATAGCTCAAACCATCCATAGAGATTCAACAATCAATCATATGACAAAAGGGATCTACACAAACATGACATAGATGCAATAGAACATCTGCAAATAATTTATAACGTCAAACACCATGTTTACATAGGGAGGTACAGAGGTGTGTGGGAGAATGAACCACTGTAGACAAGGAGGAATTGGTGAAGGAGACGACGGTGAAGACGGAGGAGAGGACTGTCGCGGGATAATCACGACAGACGTTACCAGGAGTAACTTAGTTTGGGGCAAATCGACTCAGGTGTTTGGGAGAGGGTTTAGCTCAGGGGAAATCATGTTATCTGGTGATCTGGTAGCTCGGGGTACAATGTCGCCGAGACTCCGATCTAGGGTTTCAACTATTAACTCTTGTCTTACTGGAATACTCGAATACCTGAAAAAACTCTCTCTCTCTCTTTGTCCCAGGAGCCGGTTTATATATTACCCGGCCCTCTGGCTTCCTATACAAGGCACACCCGAAATCCTACCCGGAATACACATACAAACCTGGCTTTCCTAATCTTGGCTCCCAAGGTACGAATTGCAAGATCCACGCTCCCTCCTGGGCCTTCTAGAAAATCCTCTACCTTGGACGGGTCTTGTGTGATTTCCTTCGGGCTGGATTTCACCTAGGCGTGAGCCCACCGGGTTACCATCCCCCCAACAGTAGTCCCCAAAGTAGCTTGGGAATCTTGGATCAACCATGAAGCGCACGCTATTCCCTGCAAAACAATAAACATTCAAGTTCATAATATACCGGGTTAGAGTGCTTTAACTATAGCCAGACCTGCTCTTTGGGCGGTCCATATAATAACCCGGTTTCCCCCAAGCCAAGGCATCATTTCTCGGGCTAACACTCCAAGGAAACATGACATGACCCGGAAGTTATATCTCTATCGGCTAGTCCGAGTAATACGCCTTAAATCCGGTTTACTCAACCAACTCAATCTTATCCGGATATCACACAATAATTAACTTGATCCTTATCCCCAAATTCCCGGGCCGGATCAAATATTCCCGGAAATCTCCCAATCTTACCGTTAAGTCCTAGGGTTTTCCCCTGCGCCTATAAATAGACCCCGGGGGGCTAACCCTAAGTTCCCTAAACGGCTCATTTCCCACTCATCTTCTTCCTCCCGCTCAACCTCTGCGCCCACAATCTCAGGCCAAATCCCAACACCAGAACCGCGCCCGCGCCACCAAGCTCGCCTCCAGCCGCCGTCTAGCGTCGCCGTCTAGCACCTCCACGTCCGTGCCGCCGTACCCGCCGGATTCCACACCGGAGAGCAGGCGCGTCATCGGAACTCCAAGGGGTGGCTCAAGCTTTCCAGGCCGCGCGCACGCACCATTGTCGGGCCGCCGCCACTGCATCAGCCAAGCTCCATCTCCATCTCCGGTAAGCCTCAACGGATCTAGATCTAAAATTCCTCCCCTCCAATCTTGCATTTAGACTTGAATCTCATCTATGTTTCTCCGCCATTGCTCCATTAGTTAGATGCATTTTTGCAATTTCCAATCTCATATTCTTTCGCAACCGTCCTTACATAGATTTATTTCCGTATCCCTTGCAAGCACTTAGTTGTCACCTCCCTTTTCCTGCTGTATCAATTAGATGCATTTCTCGAATTTCTGGAACTTTACTTACACAAACTTAATTTCGCCTAGATCTATTCTCCATGGCACCCAAAGCTAGTGCCAAACTCAAGGGGAAAAACCCGGCTTCTAAGCAAAAGTCGGGTCAGTCGATTTCCGCCAATTGGGCAAAGTCGACTGTTACTAAGGCGAAGCTTGACGAGCTGGCCGAGTCTGGGGTCCTGCCCGCGGAGTCGGACATCTATTGGAGGACGCCGGGTGAGGAGACCCGGCCTTCACCAGTTCCGAATGAGGTAGTTATCTTTCTTGAGCACGTGATCCGGGGTTTCCGCCCCCCCCCCCCGGGTCACCCCTTTTCCGAGATCTTTTGGATCACTACAAGCTCCGGGTTTTTGATATTGGCCCGAACTCCATGCTAAACATTTGCCACTTCATAGTCCTTTGCGAAGCCTATCTCTGTATTCCCCCAAACCTCGCTTTATTCTTGGAGTTGTTTCAATGCAAACCCTACCGGGAGAGCACGGACGGGCCCCTCCTAGTTTGTGGGGGGGGTCTCGATTCAGAGACGTAAAAATTCTCTGATGCCGACTCTCAGTCTTCACACTCATGTGAAGCACTGGCAGAAAACCTTCTTCTACTGCCGAGACACATCCTTACCCGGCGAAAAGCCTTTGCCGGGTTTCTCTGATGACACCTTGTCACTTTCGCACCTAATGCCGACAGACAGTCTATCCAGCCCCTCCTCCACAAACTCGCCGTGCTATCAGCCCAGGGTCTTATCGGGCGAAAACTAATAAAAACATGGGTCAGTTGCCGGATCCAGCCGAATAGCGTTCGCCCAAAGCTCATCTGCGAATATTCCGGCCATCTCACCGATTCTCTCCGATACTCGGATAAATCATACCCGGCCGCAGATGTGAACAAGGCCATGAAGAACTTCTTGGCTGAGAAAGTTGATGTCAACAAAAGCATCTCCGGACTCAGCCCTTTTACACGCTCTAACCCGGCTCCTCCGGTAAGAACCGGCTATCGCCCTTTATTCCGACTGATATTTCTTATGTACAGATACTAACTTTTACCTCTGTGTTTCTTACTTAGGAAACTGACGCGTTCTGGAAGATTGGTACCCCTCCCCCTTCTGAAAACTCGGAGGAGGAGGAAGAACCAACTAGTAGCGATGAAGATAATTCCGGGTCTCTTCTCAATAATTACTTCGTCAGCCTATTAGACCAAACTTCTTCTCCTTCCGACAATGCCCCTCAATCACCAGCGCTAGATGACAAGGACGGATCTCCATCAGAAGAGAGCGAGGCAGAGCCGGAAGCTGAGGTTGGGGCTAAGAGGAAACCTAGAAGAGTTGCTTTCAAGGTGCCATACTCTTCCATGGCCTCAAAGCCGTACTCCTATGCCAATATGTGCGAACTTAACAGGCAACTAACAACTACATCGTCTCTAAAGGAGGAAACCCCAGGCAAGCGACGGGTAACCCGGACTTCTCCGGGTGACGATCCCCTTCACCCTGGTATCCCCATGTCACCCGCTCGTCGGGCAGGTACTCCTCCAACTCATCCTGCCCACATACCTCGAAAATATCCATCTCCGAGTCATCCGTTAGCCGGACAGCTCCGAATCTCACTTTCCGATTCTTTGTCAGCATCTTCCGGGTCCAGTAATGATCTCCCAACCGACTTTGTCGTGAATACCGGGTAACTATCAAGCCTTATTAGCCAATATATCTGTATTTTCCGTGTTTTCCATCTATTACTTGCTAACTTTTTGTTTTTCTTCCCCCAGAGCCAAGGTTACACTTAGCGACCAAGAGGACATGCTCGTTGGTAACCCGGCCATGGAAGACCTGGAGAGTGCTACCAAGACCGTATCTGGTGAAGAAGAAGAGCTGGACGACATCGTCGGCCCAAGAGCCGAGTTTCCCCTGCCCACACATCAATCGGCTGATCCTGACGTCGAGTATCTGGGAACGCAGAGGGCAACTCCTGCTCCTAACACCCAGGTGACCAAAATCGACCCGCTCAAGCAGGAGGGATACCCGCCACCGGGTAATCAGGACCCCAGCTCCTCCAGGCCGAGTCCTAGTAGCCTTGATTTCGAAGGGATGCTGAGGGAGTATTATTCTCTGAAAGCCAGTGAGAAAGATATTATCGACTCTCTGGCAGCTGAGCATCAGGTAATTTAACTAATCCTTTTCTCATACTCATCCTAGTCCCCAAGTTCCGGGTTAACTGTCAGCAGTTTACTCGGTACTTACATAGCTATAAATTTTTGCTCGCAACTTTTATCCTGCAGCCAACTGAAATTTCTTTATCTGTTCTCCAGGCTTACGTGACCCGGACGGAGGAGATGTTGGCGAAAACCAACGAGCTCCTCCAAGTTGAGACCAAACTTCGAGAAGAGATGGAGGCCGATGTGAAGGACCTTTCCAAGGATTGCAAGAAATACAAGAAGGAGCTCCGTAACGCTGAGGGTTTACTGAAAAAACTCTCAACCTTCATTAACGATACTTACAGCTCCATAATTGGTAAACGAATCTAACTTCTTGATTATCACTCGGATTTCTCATTTTGTAGGGTCTTTAACCCGAGTCTTACCACTTTGCCCCTCTTCTATTATTCTGCAGGTCCGGGTGAAAATGTTGATGATCAGGATGATATGGAGAAACTGAAGACCCTTAAGGCGGTTATCCGGCAGTTTTCTGTGGGGACCAAGTGGACCCTTGAAGCCGTGAAGTGGACTGGTGCTTATGGCGGCATATCCCAGATGCTCGATGCATGCTCAACGATCCCTGCCTGGATCGATCTGTGGAAGCGCTCGGCGTGCCGGGTTGGGGTGATCTGTGGCCTTGCGTTGGCCAAGGCCTACTATCCTAGGCTTGAGCCGGCAACGCTTGTGAGCGGATTCCCCGAGTTCAATACTAACGGCTCTCGATTCTGAGCAAAGGACTTCAAAGCACTCCACACTCAGATTCGTCACTCGGCCAGCTTGATTGCCGAGAAACTCGATGTGAACAAGCTTACCCCTCCGTACAACGCTGAAGATAAGCCGGTACCCTCTGCTCTCCCTGTTCCTTTTGACATGCTAGCTCGATTCAAGGAGGAAGTTGCCAAGAAGAAGGCCGAGGCCGACTCTGTGCCAACAACGTCCACTCCAGTTGTCCCTCCTCTAGCTCGGGCTGATACCGCGGTTGACCCATGTAACATCCCAAGTATTAAAACTCCCCTTAGAATGATTGATTTCTTGTTTATTAAATTATTGCATCATGTCATCATATTGTTTCATGTTGTTGCATTTGTTTCTTTTGTTTTGCATCTGTTATTCTTTGTTTTCACAATGAAAATCAAACAATTTCAACTGCTTTGTTTTCATACTTGTTCTGTTACAACTTTTGGAATAAAAATAACAAGTGAAAACAACCAATTTGTTCCATTTTATTCCATGATTGATCACTTATTAAATTGTTGGTTCTAATCAAACAATTAATTCAAAAAAATCCTCAAAATCATTAATCTTTTGAATTCATGAAGTGCACCACTAATTTGAATTCCTTAAATCACTTTTAAACCCTAAAGAAAACCCTATTGAAAAATACTTTGTTTTCTAATATTAACTAATATTGCAAATTTCAATCAATTTGGTTTAAATTTTAAACATCAATCAAATCTTTAAAATTTTGAAAATAAAAGTTACCAACTGGTTGTTTTTGGCCTAAGGAACTCCTCCAAATTTTTTTTCCAAATTTTTCATTAATTTAAACCTATCATTTTCTTCCTAAAGCTAAGGCTACAAAAAAAAACAGTAAAACAAAAATAAAAATAACAAAAGGAGAGAGAGAGCACAGCAGCCCACCCCATCTATTTCCTTCCCCAGCCCAAATTCTCTTTTCACTTAAGCCCACCAACCACCTGGCCCGATACCCCCCTCAATCTATCGCTGTCGTCTTCCTCTCGATGACGTCGTCATCAGTACGAACACACCCATCACCCTCCGATCGCTCCATGCCCTCCCGATGATCAGCCGTACAAGCTCCTAGCCCCTATATCTACCCTACCCCGAGCCCTAGGTTCTGTCCCATCCGCCCCGCCGCCATTTCTTCCATCGCTCTGCCTCCCTCGCCTCTCTGCAACTCGCCACTGCTCTGAACCCGGCGTCGATCTCTGAACCCCGGCGAGCCCTGCCTCGATCATCCACCGCCACACCCAGCTAGTCCCAAAAATCGAACGCCCACGGTTGCCTCTCTCTTTTCGACACCCGCACGCCCTCTGTGAACCACGGACACGCCGCCGCCGTCTGCTACCTCTCCTCCGGCCACCGATGGCGCCCCTCTGAACTTCTGCTCGCCGCCATCGCCGTGGTACATCTCGTCGTGATCCAGCTGCGTGGATCGACTCGCCGCAGCTCCTCCTTCCTCTACGACGCCTCCGATGAGCTCGCCGTCGACTGGATTGGCGCCGCCGAGCACGCCTCTGTCGCCGCCGAGGAGCTGCACCGTGCCACTGCAGCCATGGTGAGCAGCCGCTGTCCACACTCCTCTCCCTCCTGGTTCCTCTCCGCAGCGCCCGAGCACGCACGCATCACTACCAACCCCAGCACGACACATCGAGGCGCAGCAGCCAACGCACGGAGGTGCTCGCCGCCGGTAGCTATTTCTGTCAGGTTTCGGCGTTGGTTTTCGTCAGAAAGTTCAGTTAAGCGAAACTGAAAGACAACCTCGCTGCGTGTTGTTTACTGACAACAAACGCACTTCAGCCGCAGTGGCAACGTTTCCTTCCGCGCAGCTGTGGATCCCGGGTTCGAGTCCCGCGGAGGGGATAAAACCCAACCTTTTTTGCTAACCAGCGCGGGGTGCAGTGGCCCACCCGTCAGCCGCGGTGGCTGCCACGCGTGCGCGCTTCCGCCACGCTGGCCACGGCCCCACGGGTGAGTGACTGGGGTTAGACCCCGTGGCTGTACCAAAAGAAATAAAACCTTTTCTGATTTGTTTTCTAATTTCTTTAATTGGCAGAATAACACATTAACTTCAAAAATCAATAACTTCTAATCCATACTTCTGATAATTAAAAGTTATATATGTTTTCTGTTAAAAATTTAATAATCTTTCCAAATAACTTATTTGTGCACTGTTTTGAATTTTCCAAATACATTTAAAATTCAAATTGGAATAATTCAAATGCTAGTTAATAAAATCAATAACTAATTATTCATTAATCCAATAAATGCAAATAAAATATGTTTTCCATACCATTTTGAATAACCTATTCAAATATAATTTTTGTTTCCTGTTTTGAATAATTTAAATTGCCTAAATAATTTAATCCTTATTTAATTCAATTAAATTTGATAAAATCATAACTTGCTTAATATAAAATATTTTTGGACATGCAAAATATGTTTTCAAACCACCAAAGTGTGAACTTTGCAAATGTGAATTTGAAATTATGTTTTGACTAAATAAAATTCAATTAATATTCAAACTTGCTTTAAATTCAATTAAAACTTGTTTAATATTGTTTAATTCATAATAAAATCATCCTAATTCAAATTTCAATAATTGAAACATGTAATCCAACTAAAATTTGATGTTCTTTTCAAATATGAACTTTGTTATTTGTTTTGAACACTTTAAATTGATGAAAACAATAATTGTTTGTGTGACATGTCTAAGTAACCAAAACTTTCCAAAAATTAACAAATCTTTTCCAAACTTGTTTTATTCCTTTTCCTTTGCATCTATCATTGTTATTTTGTTGTTATCTTGTCATCATCATCATGCAAGCATCATGTTTAACCACTTACACTTGTTAATCAAATGTAGATCATTGCTTCCACCTTAACCATTGCCTCCATATGCAATTCACATTGCATAGGGGTCCAATTAAATTGTGTTATCTTGTCAAGTAGTCTATTCTGATGCATCTATTAACATGACATGCATCATCCCATGTTTGTGCACCTATGCCAAGATAATGATTGTTTATCTTTCTGCATTGCTTGTTTGCTTCTTCTCGGATACACGACGACGTTGAGACCGACGATACTTACGACATCCCTTCTAAGGAGTTAGCTCAGTACCAGGCTACTGGGTTTTGCAGGCAAGTTATCACTCACATGAACCACTGTGTTCCTTCCAACATTGATTACCGATACTTTCCGTTGTTCTTTTCTGCTAGCCTTAGTAGTAGTTGTTTCTGTTACGAACCCATCACATGAATCCCTTAACCTTGAAATTGCCTCACCTCCACTCCTATCACCCTTTGGTTGAGCCAGTGTCTTACTAGCATGCTTAGGTTGTTTTGCTCGAGTCTGTTACCCGTTACTTTCTGTTACTATTTCTATTATGTTCTGGGGGCTCGATGTTTAATCAATCAATCATGCTAATGTTACTATTAATAATAAATTTGATGATAAGGCACCGGCAGGAGGCCCATGAGAGGTTTTGAAGCCTGCTAGTGTCGACCCTAATAGGAAAAGGGTCTTGTCTACTGATCCATGATGAGCGCACTACCCGCATTTGGGAAGCGAGTATGGGCGCCCCCCTCAACTTGACCTGATTCGCATCTCGTCCGAATCGCCTCATTTAGTTCGTGTTTTCCATTTGCCGCATCATGTTTTTGCGAGCCCAGGCCAGGGTGGAACTTTCGTAGTCGGCATATAGGGGGACACGTTCTTAGAGTGCTATGAGGGTCCATTTTCTTCTGGGCTCGATTAGCCGTGCGCCCAAGGTGCTTTGGGCTTGATGCGAAGAATGGTTGGTTGTGTAGAGTACCCCGCTTGGTGGGTTAGCTTCCCATCTGGCGGGTTATTCTTGCGTGTACGGCCAAATTGGTGCAACCCTGCAGGGATAATCTTCTCGAGAAGCCGTGTTTTCCGCGGTTATGGATTACTTGGTGAAAGTACTGGCTAACAAGTACTCAGGACAACTTAAACATAATGATCGAACATGTTACACCCAATGATTAATAACTTGACTAGTAATAGGCTTATCGACACAATAATTTGAACCATCATTAATTTCAACCGTGTGAGTTATCCTCGGATTGCTTCTTTGGATAAGGGGCGAGATCCAGGATGGGTTTGCTTGAAGTTATATTCCAGTTGGTTACAATCCTCGATCTTATCTCCTTTCTGTTAGCCGGCAGTTGTAGTATGTTTCTGTAGTTGTGTAGAGCAGCCAGTTGCAGCATCTTTTATATCCCCTTCCTTTCCGTTGAACCCAAGGCATCTGTGCTTGGTGTTGACGGGTTACACTTTGGTGAACTGTGAGTCTTGCTTGCCAGTACGTTTATGTACTGACCCCTTTGGGGCTGTGGTTTACGCAGACGACGTTCCGAGGATCTACATGGTGGCAACTACGTGAAGTTTGACGAGACTGCTGGCGAGTAGATAGCGGACCCGGGCAGGATCCGAGACTTCGTGGATGGGCTCCGTCTTTTCGTTTCCGGCCTCTTAGGCCTATTTGGTTCTTGTCTGTACTCAGACATGTTGAATGCTTCCTCTGTAATGTAATGATGTATTGTTGGGGCATGTGCCCTCTGAATGATTGTATTTGCTATCTCTACTCTAATGAGAGCTATTTGCACCTTATTTCAATCTTTTGTGTCGTAGAGATCTGTTGTGATAACAGTTGTTCAACGCCGTTGACGTACCATGTGTGTATGGTTTGAAGTACGTCGACGGAAGTGCCTTTGATCTCTAGTGGATAGTTTACATCGACGATGGAATAGCAGGGCTTGTGTTGTCGCGCATAAGCGCAGGCCTACCAGGAAGCTGGGACGTGGGAGCAGTTATGCCCCATAATCCAAGCATCTGCTATCCAGTTCGTACGGTGAGTATCCCCTAGAAATCAGGGTGCGACAAATGGTATCAGAGCCTGTCTGCCTGTAGGATCCCTTTTTACTGGTCGCAGTTGAGTCTAGAAACTATTTTGTAGCTATATAGGAAAAATGAAACGTGAGAGTAGGAATTCTGTTCTTTTTCTTCTTTCCCCACCCACCCTCCCTTTTCTGGTAAGGAAGTGCAACGTTGTTTTCCATTCTCATCTAAACTTTCAAGTTAGGATTTCACGTATTCTGGTTTCTCTAGGATGGTTATATCTACTAGACCATAGGAATGGAGGTGGTTGTGACATGATTTATCATGTTGCCTACTCATGATTGAGAACGGAGGCGTGTAAGCCCCGGAAGCAGATCCTCTATTCCTTAAGCAGTAGATATTGATCCTTTAGAAGCCCGGATGGGTTTTTCCGTAGTACCTCAGGAGTTTTGATCTCGTTTTCCCCGATGTTGATATCCTGTTCTTATCAACATTCTTTTCGTCCGTTGAAATCTTGTTGTTGTTTTCCATTTCAGATCTTCTACCGGCGTCTAATCAAAACTTCCTCGTAAACTCTTGTCCAACTAAAGTGTTATTTCATACCGGAGAATCACATTCCTTTGTGTCAACAATCTTTTCCACAACATACAACCCAATTCTGGTTCCACTAAGCAATCAAAACCCTGTTCACTCCCCGGGATCTCAAATGTTGACTTCCAACATAAGTAAGAACAATCCAATTCTAATGGGAGACCAAATATTCCTCGTTACTCTCATGTTGATGATTCTGACATTGATGATTATTCTTGGTGTTGCATTGATGTCAATAACTCTGTTCCACCATTCTAGCCAGATAATCTATTCTCCAAATGAATCAAATTCCATTCAGCTATACACCCTTGGTGCAAAACCTCTCCTTTTACTTGAAGATGTTCCGGTGGTTTGCAAATTCCCTGACGTCTATCCAATGTGCACGATGTGTTTCACGTGTCAAAGCTCAAGAAGATCTTCCCAAGAAGTTTCCGGACCTTTTCTTTTCTCAGTAGGAATCTCGGGGCGCGATTCCTTCAAGGGGGGGGCGTTTTGTAACATCCCAAGTATGAAAACTCCCCTTAGAATGATTGATTTCTTGTTTATTAAATTATTGCATCATGTCATCATATTGTTTCATGTTGTTGCATTTGTTTCTTTTGTTTTGCATCTGTTATTCTTTGTTTTCACAATGAAAATCAAACAATTTCAACTGCTTTGTTTTCATACTTGTTCTGTTACAACTTTTGGAATAAAAATAACAAGTGAAAACAACCAATTTGTTCCATTTTATTCCATGATTGATCACTTATTAAATTGTTGGTTCTAATCAAACAATTAATTCAAACAAATCCTCAAAATCATTAATCTTTTGAATTCATGAAGTGCACCACTAATTTAACTAATATTACAAATTTCAATCAATTTGGTTTAAATTTTAAACAGCAATCAAATCTTTAAAATTTTGAAAATAAAAGTTACCAACTGGTTGTTTTTGGCCTAAGGAACTCCTCCAAATTTTTTTTCCAAATTTTTCATTAATTTAAACCTATCATTTTCTTCCTAAAGCTAAGGCTACAAAAAAAAACAGTAAAACAAAAATAAAAATAACAAAAGGACAGAGAGAGCACAGCAGCCCACCCCATCTATTTCCTTCCCCAGCCCAAATTCTCTTTTCACTTAAGCCCACCAACCACCTGGCCCGATACCCCCCTCAATCTATCGCTGTCGTCTTCCTCTCGATGACGTCGTCATCAGTACGAACACACCCATCACCCTCCGATCGCTCCATGCCCTCCCGATGATCAGCCGTACAAGCTCCTAGCCCCTATATCTACCCTACCCCGAGCCCTAGGTTCTGTCCCATCCGCCCCGCCGCCATTTCTTCCATCGCTCTGCCTCCCTCGCCTCTCTGCAACTCGCCACTGCTCTGAACCCGGCGTCGATCTCTGAACCCCGGCGAGCCCCGCCTCGATCATCCACCGCCACACCCAGCTAGTCCCAAAAATCGAACGCCCACGGTTGCCTCTCTCTTTTCGACACCCGCACGCCCTCTGTGAACCACGGACACGCCGCCGCCGTCTACTACCTCTCCTCCGGCCACCGATGGCGCCCCTCTGAACTTCTGCTCGCCGCCATCGCCGTGGTACATCTCGTCGTGATCCAGCTGCGTGGATCGACTCGCCGCAGCTCCTCCTTCCTCTACGACGCCTCCGATGAGCTCGCCGTCGACTGGATTGGCGCCGCCGAGCACGCCTCTGTCGCCGCCGAGGAGCTGCACCGTGCCACTGCAGCCATGGTGAGCAGCCGCTGTCCACACTCCTCTCCCTCCTGGTTCCTCTCCGCAGCGCCCGAGCACGCACGCATCACTACCAACCCCAGCACGGCACATCGAGGCGCAACAGCCAACGCACGGAGGTGCTCGCCGCCGGTAGCTATTTCTGTCAGGTTTCGGCGTTGGTTTTCGTCAGAAAGTTCAGTTAAGCGAAACTGAAAGACAACCTCGCTGCGTGTTGTTTACTGACAACAAACGCACTTCAGCCGCAGTGGCAACGTTTCCTTCCGCGCAGCTGTGGATCCCGGGTTCGAGTCCCGCGGAGGGGATAAAACCCAACCTTTTTTGCTAACCAGCGCGGGGTGCAGTGGCCCACCCGTCAGCCGCGGTGGCTGCCACGCGTGCACGCTTCCGCCACGCTGGCCACGGCCCCACGGGTCAGTGACTGGGGTTAGACCCCGTGGCTGTACCAAAAGAAATAAAACCTTTTCTGATTTGTTTTCTAATTTCTTTAATTGGCAGAATAACACATTAACTTCAAAAATCAATAACTTCTAATCCATACTTCTGATAATTAAAAGTTATATATGTTTTCTGTTAAAAATTTAATAATCTTTCCAAATAACTTATTTGTGCACTGTTTTGAATTTTCCAAATACATTTAAAATTCAAATTGGAATAATTCAAATGCTAGTTAATAAAATCAATAACTAATTATTCATTAATCCAATAAATGCAAATAAAATATGTTTTCCATACCATTTTGAATAACCTATTCAAATATAATTTTTGTTTCCTGTTTTGAATAATTTAAATTGCCTAAATAATTTAATCCTTATTTAATTCAATTAAATTTGATAAAATCATAACTTGCTTAATATAAAATATTTTTGGACATGCAAAATATGTTTTCAAACCACCACAGTGTGAACTTTGCAAATGTGAATTTGAAATTATGTTTTGACTAAATAAAATTCAATTAATATTCAAACTTGCTTTAAATTCAATTAAAACTTGTTTAATATTGTTTAATTCATAATAAAATCATCCTAATTCAAATTTCAATAATTGAAACATGTAATCCAACTAAAATTTGATGTTCTTTTCAAATATGAACTTTGTTATTTGTTTTGAACACTTTAAATTGATGAAAACAATAATTGTTTGTGTGACATGTCTAAGTAACCAAAACTTTCCAAAAATTAACAAATCTTTTCCAAACTTGTTTTATTCCTTTTCCTTTGCATCTATCATTGTTATTTTGTTGTTATCTTGTCATCATCATCATGCAAGCATCATGTTTAACCACTTACACTTGTTAATCAAATGTAGATCATTGCTTCCACCTTAACCATTGCCTCCATATGCAATTCACATTGCATAGGGGTCCAATTAAATTGTGTTATCTTGTCAAGTAGTCTATTCTGATGCATCTATTAACATGACATGCATCATCCCATGTTTGTGCACCTATGCCAAGATAATGATTGTTTATCTTTCTGCATTGCTTGTTTGCTTCTTCTCGGATACACGACGACGTTGAGACCGACGATACTTACGACATCCCTTCTAAGGAGTTAGCTCAGTACCAGGCTACTGGGTTTTGCAGGCAAGTTATCACTCACATGAACCACTGTGTTCCTTCCAACATTGATTACCGATACTTTCCGTTGTTCTTTTCTGCTAGCCTTAGTAGTAGTTGTTTCTGTTACGAACCCATCACATGAATCCCTTAACCTTGAAATTGCCTCACCTCCACTCCTATCACCCTTTGGTTGAGCCAGTGTCTTACTAGCATGCTTAGGTTGTTTTGCTCGAGTCTGTTACCCGTTACTTTCTGTTACTATTTCTATTATGTTATGGGGGCTCGATGTTTAATCAATCAATCATGCTAATGTTACTATTAATAATAAATTTGATGATAAGGCACCGGCAGGAGGCCCATGAGAGGTTTTGAAGCCTGCTAGTGTCGACCCTAATAGGAAAAGGGTCTTGTCTACTGATCCATGATGAGCGCACTACCCGCATTTGGGAAGCGAGTATGGGCGCCCCCCTCAACTTGACCTGATTCGCATCTCGTCCGAATCGCCTCATTTAGTTCGTGTTTTCCATTTGCCGCATCATGTTTTTGCGAGCCCAGGCCAGGGTGGAACTTTCGTAGTCGGCATATAGGGGGACACGTTCTTAGAGTGCTATGAGGGTCCATTTTCTTCTGGACTCGATTAGCCGTGCGCCCAAGGTGCTTTGGGCTTGATGCGAAGAATGGTTGGTTGTGTAGAGTACCCCGCTTGGTGGGTTAGCTTCCCATCTGGCGGGTAATTCTTGCGTGTACGGCCAAATTGGTGCAACCCTGCAGGGATAATCTTCTCGAGAAGCCGTGTTTTCCGCGGTTATGGATTACTTGGTGAAAGTACTGGCTAACAAGTACTCAGGACAACTTAAACATAATGATCGAACATGTTACACCCAATGATTAATAACTTGACTAGTAATAGGCTTATCGACACAATAATTTGAACCATCATTAATTTCAACCGTGTGAGTTATCCTCGGATTGCTTCTTTGGATAAGGGGCGAGATCCAGGATGGGTTTGCTTGAAGTTATATTCCAGTTGGTTACAATCCTCGATCTTATCTCCTTTCTGTTAGCCGGCAGTTGTAGTATGTTTCTGTAGTTGTGTAGAGCAGCCAGTTGCAGCATCTTTTATATCCCCTTCCTTTCCGTTGAACCCAAGGCATCTGGGCTTGGTGTTGACGGGTTACACTTTGGTGAACTGTGAGTCTTGCTTGCCAGTACGTTTATGTACTGACCCCTTTGGGGCTGTGGTTTACGCAGACGACGTTCCGAGGATCTACATGGTGGCAACTACGTGAAGTTTGACGAGACTGCTGACGAGTAGATAGCGGACCCGGGCAGGATCCGAGACTTCGTGGATGGGCTCCGTCTTTTCGTTTCCGGCCTCTTAGGCCTATTTGGTTCTTGTCTGTACTCAGACATGTTGAATGCTTCCTCTGTAATGTAATGATGTATTGTTGGGGCATGTGCCCTCTGAATGATTGTATTTGCTATCTCTACTCTAATGAGAGCTATTTGCACCTTATTTCAATCTTTTGTGTCGTAGAGATCTGTTGTGATAACAGTTGTTCAACGCCGTTGACGTACCATGTGTGTATGGTTTGAAGTACGTCGACGGAAGTGCCTTTGATCTCTAGTGGATAGTTTACATCGACGATGGAATAGCAGGGCTTGTGTTGTCGCGCATAAGCGCAGGCCTACCAGGAAGCTGGGACGTGGGAGCAGTTATGCCCCATAATCCAAGCATCTGCTATCCAGTTCGTACGGTGAGTATCCCCTAGAAATCAGGGTGCGACAACCCAGACACAGAGGCAGGGAAGGATACAGAGGGTAACCCTGAAGACCCGGCTGCCAAGGCTACCGTTGATGACTCGACTATGGATGCCGAGTGAATTTTTACCGTTTTCGCCCACAAACACTCATTCGGCCAATAGGCATTTTGTAATATGCCTGATATACCTATTTATTTGATAGTGCGCCTGTGCACTTGTGATACTACTCCCTTGGTTTATAACACACTTAAACTTTTATGGCTTTGATGGCCCTTTTGGCCATCCACCTTGATATGCACTTTTCAGCCTTAAGCTTGCATAGTTTCGCTTTTCTGCACTTTCTTCTTTTCCAAATCTGTGAGACTCGGTTTCCGGGTCTTAGAATTTTTTGACCGGGTGAACTTTGCTTCTTAAGTCCCCAAGTCCCCAAGACTCGGATTTTTGGGTTTTAAGCTCAATAGCTAGACAGTTTGCAGTTTTTTCTCAAATTCCCAAGTCCCCAAGACCCAAATTTCTGAGTCTAGGGACTCGTAGTTTTAAGAAAAACTCCCTGTTTTTGCCAAGGCCCGAACCATATAGTTACACATGTGAACTTTGGAGTTATGCTTAATACATTGTGAGTTTCCGGCTATAGCCTTTTACTCCGCATAACTTGTGGTTTAGATGACCCTTTTGATTCTCTTTGTTGTAAGCCGGCTTTCGCGTGGATATTCGATGCTGCTATAACTCTATAAAAACAGGGTCAGGCAAGTCCCAGCGGGCATCATGACTGATTGTATTTATATGTTAGCAAAACATGCCACATTGTTGCGAGTCACATCAAGCTTAAACAAGAAAAATCAAGAAAAAGTTGGCTCTATTGTCCGATTATGAGATTGTAACCGTACTTATTGCAAGTAATCGGTCCTCATAACCTGATGGCATCGTGGCCGGGTCTGGGATTATAACTGTGCTATTCAAGAAATCAGCCCCCAAGACCTGTATATGCAATCTATGAAAATTTAAAACCTAATACATTGTAATTAAAACAGTGAATACTTACCTGATATGAAGTGCAGTAAAACATAGAGAAAAACAAGCTGATAGGAAATGTGGGAGACAACAATATCATAGTTTAACCATTTCTTTATTGATATGAAAAGGTTAGGTCAACGAGCCGCCTCATTAAAAACCCTCCAGTCCCCTTAGGTACCTTGGATAGGAAAAGAGTGCGTCTGAAACCCGCTGCATGTTACATCGTGCAATTCAACTTGCAAATTGAGTCTATGCTAAGTGTATTAGGGACGCAGCTGAGCCACGTTCCATGGTCTTTCCCGTTCTTGCATAGATGAAGTGGTATGGGCGGTGTCATTGACAGTATCCGACTCTTCCCTCGCATCTATCAAGTAGTATGATCCATTGTGCAAATTCCGGCTTATGATGAACGGGCCCTCCCATGGTGGAGATAAATTATGCTTCCCTTCCTTTGATTGTACTAAGCGCAATACCAGGTCCCCTTCCTGGAAGACCCGGGTTTTGACTCGGCGACTGTGATACCGCCTCAAATCCTGTTGATATATAGCTGATCGCTCCAAAGCTTGCTCCCTGTGCTCTTCTAACATGTCCACAGCGTCTTTCCGGGTCTTCTCGTTCGCCACCTCAACATAAGCTGCTACTCGGGGCGAGTCATGAATAATGTCACTCGGAAGAACTGCCTCTGCAATATAAACCATGAAAAACGGAGTCATCTGAGTAGACCTGTTAGGTGTAGTGTTAATTCCCCAAACCACTGATGGTAACTCCTCAACCCATGCTCCAGCAGCTCTGAGGCACGGGACTCATAGTCGTGGTTTCAACCCACGAAGTAATTCCTGGTTCGCCCTCTCCACCTGTCCATTAGCTTGTGGATGGGCTACTGAGTCCACGTCAAGGCGGATGCCATTGTTTCCGCAAAACTTCTCCATTTCACCTAAGGACATGTTGGTTCCATTATCTGTTATTATGCTATGAGGATACCCAAACTGATAGATGATCTTTTTCAGGAACTTGACAGCTGTAGCCGCTTCACAATTTGTGACTGGCATGACTTCAACCCATTTAGTAAACTTATCAATAGCCACCAAAAGATGAGTCTTTTTGCAAGGAGACATGTTAAAGGGACCCACCATATCCATACCCCAAACCGCGAACGGCCAAGTCAGTGGGATTGTTCGCAACTCCATAGCCGGCACATGGGTTTGGTGAGCGTACCTTTGACATCTATCGCATCTTGCTACCAATCGTTCCGCATCCGCCAAAGCCGTGAGCCAGAAGAAGCCGTGTCGATATGCTTTAGCCACAAGGGATCTTGTGGAGGCATGGTGCCCACAATCACCTTCATGGTTCTCCCTCAGAATATGTCGACCTTCCTCTGGGTTTACACAGCGCAAAAAGACACATGCGGCACTTATCTTATAAAGTTCACCGTTAATGATAGAATAGTCCTCCGCTCGTCTCAGGATCTGCCTGGCCAAAACTTCCTGTGGTGATAACTCGCCCCGTGACAGGTAAGCCAAGAACGACTCCGTCCACTCGGGAATAGCACGCACTGCGGCCACAAACTCCAAATCTGGGTCTCGGTTAGCCACCTCTTCTTCAGATCGGTTTTGACCGAGGGCCGCCATAACTCGTCCAAAAAGACGTTAGGCGGAACCGGCTCTCGACGCGAGCCGAGTCTTGCGAGCGCATCTGCTGCCTCGTTCTTTCGCAGATCAATGTGTTCCACCTGATACCCGGAAAAAGATCCGGCTACTCTGTCTACCTCTCTGCGATATGCTGCCATTGTTGCATCCTTTCTATCCCAGGTTCCTGAGATCTGTTGTACCACAAGATCTGAGTCTCCGTAGCACCTTATACGCTTAATGTTCATCTCCTTCGCCACTCACAGTCCATGTAATAGGGCCTCATACTCGGCCACATTGTTGGAACAGTCGAAGTGAATTTTGATGGAGGGATAATAATCCGGTAGGCCAACTCCAAGGTGTAACCCGGCCCAAAGGACGCTGCGCAGGATCCGGCTAAGGATAAAGAAACTTCTGGAAGGCCCAAGTTTGTAGGCCTAGTAACCCGGATTGTGGGTTACTTTAAAGGAAGGTTTGGGTTTGTATGCCGTGTCCGGGTAGGATCCAGGGTGCGCCTTGGAGAGTAAGCCATGGGGGGTACGGGTGCTTTATAAACCGACCCCCAGGTCTAGTCGAGAGAAATCTGAGAACCCTAGTAGTACCAGTTGATATCGAGCATCCAGTGTATACCAGAGATCGAGTTAATATATTGAGATCGGAGACTCGGCGACTTGATTGCCGGCTACCAGATCGAGTTCCATCATGTTTTCCTCTGAGCTAAACCCTCTCCCAAACACCTGTGTCGTCTTGCCCCAAGATCAGTTACCCCCGGTAACGTCTGCCGTGATAATCCCACGACAGTTGGCGCCCACCGTGGGGCCTGCGTCCAAAGGTGTTTACATCACGGGAGAAGCTCAGAACAACATGGAGAATCTTGTCGTCGGCGAGATCTACATCAACCACGAAGGGGAGAAGATGGTGGACGATTCCGGCTGGGAGCCAGAGTCGGATCACCTTGCATCCGGGTCCATTGTGACGATCGGCCAGATCAGCCTCTTCATCGGTATGGTACGTACGTCTGATTCAAAAGGACAATATCATGTGCATACTACAGGAACTTCTAGTAGGGACAAAAAGATACTCAAGCAAGCTGTGAACTCGGTTTCCTCGGCTGTTTCGGGATACCTGAGATGGGCGGAACAAGAGATAACGTGGAGCAGAAGAGATCACCCGGAAAGGATAGAGCACCCAGGAGTCTTAGCATTGGTAGTCGCACCACAGGTTAATGGATACGAGTTAAAAAGGGTCCTGATGGACGGTGGAAGTAGCATCAATATCTTGTACTGGGAAACTTTCTCACGCATGGGTCTTAGAGAGTCCCAGCTACAGAAAAGCTCAACAATTTTTCATGGAATAGTGCCGGGTCACTCGGCATGTCCTGAGGGGAAAATCGCATTGGAGGTGGCTTTCGGAGAATCAGCGGACAATTATCGAGTCGAGTGGCTCACGTTCGAGGTGGTCAAATTGCGCAGTCCTTATCACGCACTATTTGGAAGACCGGCTTATGCCAAATTCATGGCCAGGCCGTGTTACGTGTATTTGCAGCTGAAGATTCCGGGTCCTAAGCGGACCATCACCATACATGGAAGCCGGGATATAGCGGCCGAGTGTGACGAAGGAGATTCGGTAATGGCCGAGCAAGCTTGCAGAAAAGAAGAACTCAAGTATTATCGGTCATAAGTAGATCCAGATGATGGAACCGCATTGAGAAGGCCGAATACTGAGGACGAAAGAGCAAAATTCAAGGCGGCACAGGACACCAAGATGGTGGATTTTGTCGAAGGTGATCCCACTAAGCAATTTACTATAGGGTCTAACTTGGACGGCGAGCAGGAGAAGGCACTTGTGGAGTTTATTCGTTCGAACGCGGACGTATTCGCCTGGACACCTAGCGACATGCCGGGTATCCCTACAGAATTGGCAGAACACAGTTTGCATGTAGATCCCAAGTCCAGGCCTGTTAAGCAAGGCTTGAGGAAGATGAATGAGGAAAGAAGGAAAGCTATAGGTGAAGAAATTGCTCGACTATTAACAGCCGGCTTCATCATGGAAGTGTTTCACCCGGATTGGTTAGCAAATCCGGTGTTGGTGATGAAGAAGACCAATGAGTGGAGGATGTGCATTGATTTTACGAGTCTCAACAAGCATTGCCCAAAAGATCCGTTCGCATTGCCTAGGATAGATCAGATCATAGATGCAGTAGCTGGAAGCGACCTATTATGCTTTCTGGACGCTTATTCCGGATATCATCAGATTAAACTCAAGAGGCAGGATTGGGAGAAAACGTCGTTTATAACCCCCTTTGGGGCCTTTTGTTACAAAACCATGACATTTGGGTTGAAGAACGCTGGCGCAACTTATCAACGGTGTATTCAGAAGTGCTTCGAGGACCAAATTGGACGCAACATCCATGCTTATGTGGATGATGTGGTTATCAAGACCAGGAAGGCGGAAACATTTATCGATGACCTGAGGGAAACATTCAAAAACTTAAGGAGGTATCAGATGAAGCTTAACCCGACAAAGTGCGTATTTGGAGTTCCAGCCGGGAAATTACTTGGCTTTATCGGTTCGGAGAGAGGAATTGAAGCAAACCCGGACAAAATTAAAGCTATTCAAAATCTGAAAAAGCCAGAAAATTTGAAGCATGTTCAGAAGCTCACGGGCTGCGTGGCGGCCTTGAGCCGATTTATATCAAGACTCGGAGAAAAGGCAATACCCTTGTACCGGCTCTTGCGGAAGTCCGACAAATTTGTATGGGATCAAGAGGCGGATGAGGCGTTCGAGGCACTAAAGAAGCAGTTATCTGAAGCACCAGTACTAGCGGCCCCGGGTTCCAAAGAGCCTATGTTGCTGTACGTAGCAGCTGGCCCCAGAGCCGTTAGTGCGGTGGTGGTTGTGGAGCGTAAAGAGGATGGAAAAGGTTATCCAGTCCAGAGGCCCGTTTATTATGTCAGTGAAGTATTATCAGAGGCAAAGCAGCGCTATCCGCATTGGCAAAAGCTGGTCTTCGGGGTCTTTATGGCCAGCCGGAAACTAAAGCCGTATTTCCAGGAACACCCCATAACAGTAGTTAGCTCAATACCAATGTCGGATATCATCAGAAACTCGGATGCGACTGGAAGAATAGCCAAATGGGCGATAGAAATGGGGGATTATCACATCAGCTACGAGCCCAGGTCAGCAATCAAATCTCAGGCTTTGGTTGATTTCGTTAATGATTGGACACACACAGGCATGACTACCGTGGTTCCAAGTTCCGAGTCATGGATCATGCACTTCGATGGATCAAAGAAGTACGAGGGATCAGGAGCTGGGGTGGTGCTAACATCACCCAAAGGAGACAAATTGAGTTACGTACTACAAATTCACTTCGACTGTTCCAACAACATGGCCGAGTATGAGGCCCTGTTGCATGGCTTAAAGGTAGCCAAGGAGATGAACATCAAGAGGATACGATGCTTCGGAGGTTCGGACCTTGTGGTACAGCAGGTGTCAGGAACTTGGGATAGAAAGGACGCAACTATGGCAGCATACCGCAGGGAAGTTGATAGGGTTGCAGGATGTTTTTCCGGGTATGAGGTGGAACATATAGACAGAAGAAAGAATGAGGCAGCCGACGCACTCGCTAGACTCGGCTCGCGCAGAGAGCCGGTTCCACCTAACGTTTTCCTGGACGAATTATGGCGACCATCAGTTAAAACCGAGTCAGAGGAGGAACTGGCAAATCAAGACCCGGATTCAGGACTTGTGGCCACTGTACGTACTATTCCCGAGTGGACAGAACCGTTTTTGACCTACCTATCACGCGGCGAGTTACCACAGCAGGAGGTATTAGCAAGGCAAATTTTGAGGCGAGCAAAGGGATATTCTATCATCAATGGGGAATTATACAAGAGAAGCGCAGCAGGAGTCTTTCTGCGCTGCGTAGCGCCAGAAAAAGGCCGGCAGATTCTCAAGGAAATCCATGAAGGCGACTGCGGACATCATGCATCCACAAGATCTCTTGTGGCTAAAGCTTATCGACACGGATTTTTCTGGCTCACGGCTCTAGCAGATGCGGAACGATTGGTAGCAAGGTGTGACGGATGTCAACGGTACGCTCGCCAAACCCATGTGCCGGCTATGGAGTTACGGACCATCCCGTTAACTTGGCCGTTCGCTGTCTGGGGTATGGACACGGTTGGCCCCTTTCATATGTCACCATGCAAGAAGACACATCTTTTGGTGTCTATTGATAAGTTTACCAAGTGGGTTGAGGTTATGCCAGTTACTAATTGTGAAGCAGCTACAGCAGTCAAGTTCTTAAAAAAGATTATCTACCGGTTCGGGTATCCACACAGCATAATTACCGACAATGGAACCAACATGTCCCTTGGTGAGATGGAGAAGTTCTGTGGCAACAATGGAATCCGGCTTGATGTTGCATCAGTGGCTCATCCGCAGGCCAATGGACAAGTGGAGAGGGCAAACCAAGAATTGCTTCGCGGATTAAAACCATGATTGCGAGTTCCCTGTATCAGGGCCGCTGGCGCATGGGTCGAAGAACTTCCTTCTGTGGTTTGGGGTATCAACACTACACCTAACATGTCCACTCAAATGACACCCTTCTTCATGGTCTATGGCGTGGAGGCAGTGTTACCGAGTGACATTATTCACGATTCACCGCGAGTATCAGCTTACGTCGAAGTGGAGAACGAAAAGACCCGGCAGGACGCCGTAGATATGTTAGAAGAGCAAAGAGAACAAGCCCTGGAAAGATCAGCCATATATCAGCAAGATCTACGGAGGTATCATAGCCGGCGCGTGAAAACCCGGGTGTTCCAGGAAAGAGATTTGGTTCTGCGCCTGGTACAGTCAAACGAAGGAAAACACAAATTATCACCACCATGGGAATGACCATTTATCATAAGCCGGAATCTGCATAATGGATCATATTACTTGGTAGATGCAAGGGAAGAGTCGGCTACAATTAACGACACCGCACATACCACTTCATCTATGCAAGAAAGAGACAGAACATGGAACGTGGCTCAGCTACGTCCGTATTATACTTAGTAAAGACCATATTGGCAAGTGGAATTGCACGATGTAACAGGCAGCAGGTTTTAGACGTACTCTTTTCCTATCCAGGGTACCCTTGGGGACTGGATGGGTTTTTGATGAGGCGGCTTGCTGACCCAATATTCTCATATCAAGAAAAGAAGTGGTTATTCTCATCTCAGTACGTTGCATATGTATAGGTCTTGGGGGCTGATTGCTTGAATAGCACGGTTACAAACTCAATGACCCGGCCTTGATGCCTATGAGTTATAAGGGCCGATTACTCGCAAACGAGTACGGCTGCAATCTTATAACCGGACAAAGGAGCCAAACTTTCTTGACTTTTCTTACTTAAGCTCGATGTGACTCGCAATAAAAGTGGCATGATTTGCTCGCTTACGATTACAATCAGCCATGAAGCCCAATGGGACTTGCCTGACCCTGTTTTCGTATAGATGTAACAAACATGATATCCACGCGAAAGCCGGCTTATAGTACAAGATTGTCAAAAGGGTCATCTAAACCACAAGTTATGCAGAGTATAAGGCTAAAAGCTGGAAACTCAATGTTTATCAAGCATAACTTCACTACCTAGGTGAAACGGCTCTGGGTTTGAGCTTAGCAAACAACAAAACTCGTTCTCTTCGAAAAGACCACATATCCCAGATTCGGAAATTCGGGTCTTGGCGATTGGGGATTTTGGAAAGGAAAAAGTAGTTGCTAAGGCTCAAAAACACCCAAACATCCGAGTCTTGGGGACTTGGGGGCTTAGAAGCAAGCCCGCTCGTCAAAACACCCATGAAACTGGGAAACCGAGTCTCACAATAGGAATCATAACGAAAGCCGGATATCAAGAACAAGTTGACTCAAAAGTGGATAAATTTAAACGGACATAACAAGCACAAAGTGTATCAAGAACTTAGAGTGCATTACAAACTCCGGTAAATAGTATCAAAGGTGCACAGGCGCACCATCCAAAAATAATTGTTTAAACGGCACATCGGCCGACTGACGCATGAGAAGTGGCATTAAGGAGCAGGTATCACTCGGCATTCTAAGCCTCGGTGTCCATCTTCGCCTTACCCTTGCCATCGCTTGGGGTAGCAGCAGCACCCGGATCAGCAGCGCCGGCTCGCGCAGGAGGAGGAATGACTGGCGTGGAGGTAGCGGGTGCAGAATCGGCTTCAGCCTTCTTTTTGGCAGCCTCCTCCCTCAGCTTAGCAGCTTCCTCCTTCCATCGGGCAAGCATGTCATACGGCTCGGGAAGATCCGATTTGACAACTTCACCAGCAGCTTCATACGCAGGAACGAGGGAATCCACATCTAAACCGTCAGCAATCACGCTGGCCGGGTAACGGACCTCTTTCTGGACGGCTTGGAAATCCTTCACGGAGAACTTGGACCCATCAAGCTTGAATTCCGGGAAACCGCCCATAAGCTTAGCCAGCTCGAGCTTAGGGAAATAAGCCTTGGCAAGTGCAAGCCCCCGGGTTACTCCCACCCGGCAGGACGAGCGTTTCCAGTGCCAAATCCATTCAGGGATAGTGGAGCAAGCGTCTAGCATTCTCTTCAGGTCGCCGTACCCTGTACCCGGCCACCGTATTTCTTGAAGGATCCATTTGGTTCCGGCGCATAGCTGCCGGATAACGCTCTTGATAGTTTTCAGCCTGGCAATGTCACCCTCGTCTCGCATCACTTCATCCGGACCTGCAGAAATGCATAAGTCAGGAAACTCCGGCTATTTATCAAAAGGGTAACCCGGATGAAGAAACATACCAAGCAAAGCACGATACGTGTCAGCGATTTGAACAAAAAGGCTCGTTAGATCATCTTCTGCTGTGTGAGCCCTCTTGCTATACTTCTTCATTATCATCCTGTTCCTCCTGGCCTCAGCCTCGGCCGCTTCACGCAGAGCCACCTCCTTTTCAATGAGCTTGGTGGCCTTTGCCAGTTTCTCCTCAGATTGAGTCACGAAGGACTGCATGGATGCAAGGAAGGATTAGCCGGGTAAGGGGGAAAGGTATCAGTCGTTTATATCGTAAAAGTTCCAAGCAAATTGTGAAATAATTCACTCGGAACTTGGGGACTGGATAAGGACACAAGCAATATTAGTCGGGTTTACCTCGTGTTTGGCTACTAAAGCATCCAAGATATTTTCTTCATTAGCCCCCAAAGCGCGCAGGGTTTCGAGCATCTGGGCAAACATCAGGTCCTCGGGTCGGACACCGGAAGAGCCGGCAGCCTGGTCGCCTGATGGGGGAGCTCTCCCCGCCCTTGGGGTCGAGACCCGGACAGTCTGAGTATCCGGGTTAGGAGAACCCATCCTCGTATCCGGAACCTCGATCTCCTCGTCTACTGGTTCGGATGAGGCAGGAGACTCGGCAGCTTGGTGAAGTGAGTCGCCCAAGGGGCCTTGTTCCTGGTCGTTCGCAGTATCACCGCCAGTCGCGGATTCTATGTTCTCAGTCGGCTCCTCTGCCTGACGGTTGTCCGCCTCCCGGTTATCCATCTCCACATTCTCCGGGTCACTAACGGTGACTTGAGCGCTAAAAGAAAGATGAAAGAAGGCAGTTAGCAATGGTGATTGAAAATTGTCAGGTATCAAAGGGTGTCATATAGCCAAAAACTTACCCGGTGTTTATGGCGTAATCCGGCGGGAGCTCGCCGCTGGAAGCAGACGAAGATGTCAAAGGGACCGACAGTGGAACCCGGAATTGCCCGGCATGTGGATGGTTAGGAGAAGGGTGGCGCTGAGGAGAATTGGAAGGACGAGGCGAAGGAGCACTGGCACGGTGGACGGGGGAGGTAGAGATGCCCGGGTTAAGGGGATCCTCACCCGGGGAACTCCGAGTTACTCTGCGCTTGGCTGGAAGAGAGTCCTTCAAGTACGACGAGTTTGATAATTGATGGTTAAGTCGTCGCATGGCATCAAAGGAGTAAGGTTCAGAGGATATAGAAGAGAAAGGAACCTTGGACACTGCCCCTCTGGATTTCCTCTTGGCTCCGACTGTTACTTCCTGATCAGATTCAGTGGCCTCCGGGTCGTCCTCATCCTTCTCTTCTTCGTCCTCCAGCCCTGCGAGCCGAGTATGTATTGATGGAAAAGGTTAAATGGGAGGAAAAGGATGTAAGTAAAGATAATACCAGATCCGGGCAAGTACCTTCACTATCATCGGCCGGCTCGTCCTCTTCTTCCGGGTCTCTAGAAGGAGGGGAGGGTTCAACTCTCCAGAAGGGATCGTCAGCCTAAGATAAAAGGATGAAATTAAGGGTTAGAAGCTGTATCAAGTCAAAGTGTGGAAATAAGTTATGAATATCGGGTCTTACCGCTGGAGCCGGGTTTTCCCGAGTGAATGGGGGTAACCCGGCGATGTTCTTTATCACCTCTAGCTTCTCTGTCAAGAAGCCCTTGATGGTCTTGTTGGTATCGCCGGTCGCAAAGCTCTTGGTGGAGTATCGGAGTGCGTCCATGGTGTGCCCCGAGTACTCGCACATTAATTTGGTGCGGATGGAGTTGGGTTGGATTCGAAAATCAACCCACGTTTTCACTAAATTGAGCCCAAGGAGGCCTTGGGCTGAGAGGATGGCTATTTTAGCTAACAAGGGAAGGATCGCCTCCCTGTCTGAGTCAGGGGCAAAAGCATTAAAAGACTCGGAAGGCTCGAGGAGACTCTCCGAGTAACCCGGCAGTTTCTTCTCGCTGTCTGGGGAGGTATCATGGCAGTAAAAGAATGATAGCTGCCAGTGCTTGACATGGGAGTTTAGATTGAGGGTTGGCATCGGTGAATTCTTGCGACGTTGGATGGATACCCCGCCGCAGGTAAGAAGTGCCCCGTCACTGCTTTCGCGGCACGGCTTACACTGGAATAGCTCGATGAAGAGAGTCAAACTTGGCGGTACGCATAAGTACGACTCGGATAGAACGATGAAGTGGGTAATGTTCAACATAGAGTTAGGCCCTATGTCGAATACCCGGAGGCCATAATGGTTTAGGACCTCCCTAAAGAAAGGGTGACCCGGGGGACGGAATCCTCGGGTCACGTGCTCTATGAAGCAGATTACCTCATTATCGGCAGGTGTGGGCCGGGTCTCGTCGCCCGATGCTCTCCAGTGAATATCCTTCTGGGAAGGGAGAATTCCTAACTCGGCTAGCCCGTCCAGCTTGGCCTTTGTAACTGTGGAACGCCCCCAATTGGCGGATATGGTCTGGGTTGCCTTTGCCTGAGTCGGCTGTTTTCCTTGCCGTTTGGGAGCCATGGGATCAACCTGCAAAACACAAGAAAAAGAGGTACAGGAAATAAGACTCGGAAGTATTGGATTATCCGAGTCTGGGATATCAAGAAAGTGTGAAAACTAAGAACTATCCGAGTATCACACCATGAAGTGGAGATTGCAAGGTATCCGGGTATTAAGTATAACTATGGAGATTATTGGTCACTTATGTACGGAAATGTGTTTGGGGAAGACAGATGGTTGCCCATGTATCTACTGCAAGCAAAATAGCCGGAAAAAGAGGATTTTCCGGGTGTCAATGTTATGTGCGGAAAATTGAGGTGAAATGGATCTAGATCGGAAAACTTGCAAACGATTCTACCAAGAGATTGGTGATTAATAATGATAGGAAGGTGGTGTGTGATCATCAAACAGGTTGTTGAAGAAGTTGGCAAGCATTTAAGCCGTCTAAATTTGGTGTGAAAAAAAAAACGGCCCACAGGTTGACCTAGATCCAGTCTGGGGTGAATCGAAAAATTGCGAGGCTAAATTAAACAAGTACAAGGAACTTACTGGGAGATGTTGGAGTTTAGCGCGACGACGGTGGACGGCGTGGATCGAGTGCCCCTTTGCGATTCTTGGCGAGCGGGGTGAGCGCGCAGCGGTGAAGTTTGGCGGCGGCGCGGGATGGCTCGGAAGCGGACGCGGCCGGCGGTGGCTCTGCTCCGGGGGCGAGCACGAAATTCCTGCGGTGGTGTTACGAGAGAGCAAGGAGTGAGGAAGGAAAGAAGAGGATGGAGTGAGCCGTTGGGTTCTAGGTCATCCTCTGAACACTATTTATAAGGTGAGGGTGAACTTATCCCAACGGCCGGAAGCCGGAATTCAGGGGGGAATGGTTATCCACGCGGATCCTGCGAGATATGCTTCGAGTATTTGGCAAGGTACCTGGACAAAAAAGAGAAGGAGATCCACCCCGTGATATCAGGGTTGATTATCGAGTATAGAATCTTGACATTATTATCAGTATTCAGACCTGGAAAGTTATGCCAAGTACTTTGGGAAAAGCCGGGTTACTATATGGCCACCATGGAGTTAGGCCTAGCTATCTATCGAAGCACCTTAACCCGGCCTCCATACACTTGTGTATTTGATATTTCTGCAGGGAATAGCGAGCGCTTCAAGAAAGGATCCGTGAAGCCCAAGCTATTCTGGGGACTACTGATGGAGGGATAATAATCCGGTAGGCCAACTCCAAGGTGTAACCCGGCCCAAAGGACGCTGCGCAGGATCCGGCTAAGGATAAAGAAACTTCTGGAAGGCCCAAGTTTGTAGGCCTAGTAACCCGGATTGTGGGTTACTTTAAAGGAAGGTTTGGGTTTGTATGCCGTGTCCGGGTAGGATCTAGGGTGCGCCTTGGAGAGTAAGCCATGGGGGGTACGGGTGCTTTATAAACCGACCCCCAGGTCTAGTCGAGAGAGATCTGAGAACCCTAGTAGTACCAGTTGATATCAAGCATCCAGTGTATACTAGAGATCGAGTTAATATATTGAGATCGGAGACTCGGCGACTTGATTGTCGGCTACCAGATCGAGTTCCATCATGTTTTCCTCTATGCTAAACCCTCTCCCAAACACCTGTGTCGTCTTGCCCCAAGATCAGTTACCCCCGGTAACGTCTGCCGTGATAATCCCACGACAAATTTGCAACACATAACTCAACTTGTCCCCTTTTGGCGATGTGAGTACCACCCCAGCTCCTGATCCCTCGTATTTCTTGGAACCATCAAAGTGCATCACCCAAGACTCGGAACTTGGCATCATTATGGGCATGCTTGTGTGAGTCCAATCATTGATAAAATCAGCTAAAGCCCGGGACTTGATTGCAGACCGAGGCTCATAGTTGATGTGGTAATCTCCCATCTCAATGGCCCACTTGGCTATTCTTCCTGTCGCATCTGAATTTCTAATAATATCTGCCATTGGTATAGAGCTGACCACCGTTATGGGGTGTTCCTGGAAGTATGGCTTCAATTTCCGGCTGGCCATGAAGACCCCAAAAACTAGCTTCTGCCAATGCGGGTAACGCTGCTTTGTTTCCGATAAGACCTCACTCACGTAGTAAACCGGCCTTTGCACCGGATGATCCTTTCCATCCTCCTTGCGCTCAACAACAACCACTGCGCTGACTGCCCCGGGGCCCGGCTGCAACATATAACAGCATGGGCTCCTTAGGACTCGGCGCAGCTAAGATTGGGGCCTCCGATAACTGCTTTTTTAGGGCCTCAAAGGCCTCGTACGCCTCTTGGTCCCACACAAATTTATCCGTTTTCTTCAAGAGTCGGTACGAGGGTATCGCTTTTTCTCCGAGCCGAGATATAAACCGGCTCAATGCTGCCACGCACCCCGTGAGCTTTTGGACATGTTTCAGTTGTTCCGTCTTTTTCAGATTCTGGATAGCTTTGATCTTTTCCGGGTTGGCTTCGATCCCTCGTTCAGAGACGATGAAACCGAGTAACTTTCCCGCAGGCACTCCGAACACGCACTTAGTCGGGTTAAGCTTCATCTGGTATCTCCTCGGGTTCTTGAAGGTTTCATTTAGGTCATCTATGAAAGTTTCAGCTTTCCTTGTGTTAATCACCACGACATCCACATATGCATGAACATTGCGTCCAATTTGATCCTCAAAGCACTTCTGGATACACCGCTGATATGTTGCACCGGCATTTTTCAGCCCAAAGGTCGTGGTCTTATAGCTAAAAGCACCAAAGGGGGTTATGAACGAAGTTTTCTCCCAATCCTCCTTTTTGAGCTTTATTTGGTGATACCCGGAGTAAGCATCCAGGAAACATAATAAGTCACAACCTGCAACCGCATCTATGATCTGATCTATCCTTGGGAGGGCAAATGGATCCTTTGGGCAATTCTTGTTGAGACTTGTATAATCTATGAACATTCTCCACTCATTATTCTTTTTCAGCACTAAGACCGGGTTTGCCAGCTAGTCCGGGTGAAAGACTTCAATGATAAAGCCGGATTCTAGGAGCCGAGCTATTTCTGCCCCTATGGCCTTTCTCCTTTCCTCGTTCATTTTTCTGAGGCCTTGCTTCACTGGTCGAGACTTGGGATCAACGTGCAAGCTGTGCTCGGCGAGTTCGGTCGGGATACCCGGCATATCACTCGGCGTCCAAGCGAACACGTCTTGGTTCTCACGAATAAACTTTATGAGTGCCTCTTCCTCCTCATTACCCAGGTTAGAACCTATAGCAAACTGCTTGGAAGAATCGCCCTCGACGAAGGCCACCATCTTTGTATCTTGGGCTGCTTTAAACTTAGCTCTCTCGTCTTCCGAGTTTGGTTTCTTCAAAGCTGTTCTATCCTCCAGGTCTACCTGAGACCGGTAATACTTGAGCTCTTCCTTCCTGTAAGCCTGTTCTGCCATTGCCGCATCTCCTTTATCACACTCTGCCGCCACAACCCGGTTCCCATGTATGGTGATGGTCTGCTTAGGACCCGGGATTTTTAGTTGTAGGTATACGTAACACGGCCTGGCCATGAATTTGGCGTAAGCCGGTCTTCCAAACAGTGCGTGATAAGGACTGCGCAACTTCACCACCTCAAACGTGAGCCATTCCACTCGGAAATTATCCTTGGATTCCCCAAAAGCGACTTCAAGCGTTATTTTTCCCTCAGGGCACGGCGAGTGTCCTGGCACGATTCCGTGGAACACTGTGGAACTTTTCTGCAGCTGAGACTCCTTAAGCCCCATACGCAGAAAGGTTTCCCAATATAAGATGTTGATGCTACTCCCGCCATACATCAGAACCTTTTTCAGCTCATAGCCATTGACCTGCGGAGCCACCACCAAAGCTAGCATGCCCGGATGTTCTATTGTTTCCGGGTGATCCCTCCTGCTCCACGTTACCTCTTGATCTGACCATCTCAAGTATCTCGGGACACCTGAAGAAACCGAGTTTACGGCCCTTTTAAGTATCTTTCTTTCTTTGTTGGAAGTTCCGGTAGTGTGGACGTGATATTGTCCTAGCTGTTTTGGGTTGGCTTGGAAACCACCGGCACCCCCTTGATTATTACCCGGATTACCACCCGGATTACCACCTCCTGCATTGCCAGCGGGGGGGTGGTCCGTTGCCCGGGTTTCCACCTAGACCCGGTCCTCCTCCCCTGCCTGCACCTCGCAAGGCCTTCTGTATCTCCTTGTTTTTCCATCTCTGTAAGTCCACGCATTGCTCCAACGAGTGATTAGCCGGCTTGCCATTCCTACTATGACGTGGACAAGGCATCCTGAAGGCTTCTATGTGGTTAGCCAGCCGTGGTGGTCCTTGATAATTGCCTCCATTGAAATTTCCATCTACCCTGGGCCTTGGAAACCCAGCCTCAGTGTTAGCGACAAACTCGGAGTTTCCTTCATACAGGCGTTTGTGCTGGTTATTTCCATTACTCCCTCCGTTATTACCCGGTGCATCCCCATTACCGAGTCTTCCATTATTGTTTGCGTTGGCCTTTGCTTTTTTATCCTCAGCATCCTCTTCTGTGGTGTCAGTGGCGGCATGTTTGTTGCATGCGTCCATCAACTCTCCCATCGTAATTTCCGAAGCATGCCGACTGGATTTCATGCGCGTCAGTTTTTGCACCAGGGGTATGTATTTGCACGTTTTTGCCATAGCATGTAACGCGTCTTTTGGCAGGATATCAGTGGAAGAGTGGAGAATTTCCATAACCCGGCACACCCAGCTGCGCGCCAACTCTCCCTTCCTCTGGACACATCTTTCCAAATCATCAATCGTGAATAACTTCCGGCATGTTCCATGAAAGTGCTTAATGAAAGCTGTTTTCAACTCGCTCCATGAATTGATGGATCTGTCCGGCAGGTTGTTGAACCACAATTTTGCTGCTCCCTCTGACATCATGAGATACATGAACTTGGCTTGAAGCTTTTCTGACGCATTGCGAATAGACATTGCCATCTCGTAACTGCTCAGCCAGGTCTCAGGATCCATGGTTGGCTCATAGTTTAGAACTTTACCCGGTTCCTTGAATTTATCCGGGTATGGTTCTGCTCTGATGGCGTCCGACAGACATTTAGGGCCGGCCAGGTTGGTCAATACCGGCCTCACGCGTGATACATGAGACTCGGCTGGCGCGGCCGGGGGTGCGCCACCTACTGCCCCTTGCACTGCTGACTCGGCCATGCGCCTCGCACGGGAACTGTCGACTATTGCATGTGCTGCCGAAACTGCAGGCGTTGCTGGCCTACGAGGAGGAGGCGGCATTTGCTGCTGCTCTGCCCTCCGTCGTGCCGAGCTTGGCTGAATATTCCTCGTGTTTCCGGTTTGCCGGCTGACATACGGTGTCCCATGCAAACCGCTTCTATGGTCCGGGTAATTTGCCCGCTGAGCCACTGTGGTGCGTAGCATCTCTATGACCTGCCGAGTTTCGATTTCTCGAGGCGTCTCTCCCAGTGGAATACGGTCGAGCGCTAGGGTTGCGGCGTACACGTTATCCATGGGGTTATTTAAGTGACCCGGAGGGGTGTGAAATCGTGTCGGTGGTAGCGCCGTATTTCCCCCAAGAGTCCCGGCGGGTAACCCGGCTGGTGCATTGGCCGGCTGTCCCCCGAGCGTCGCTCCCTGAAACCCAGTTCCCTGATTCACAGCCGGGATTGGCTGATCTTGGGGAGTAATAAACAGTGTGGCCAGCTGTAGATTTCCACCTGCCACCGGTAACCTCGTCTGATGGCATTGATTGTATATCCTTGTTGTTTGAGCCTGAATTCGATCCTCCAATTCTTCCAACTCACGCTGGCGCTCAGCCATTCCTTGCCTCTCGGCTTCTACTTCCCTTCTCTACTGCTCCAATGCCCGGCGGGCTACATCTAGGTCTCGGGCACGCGCTGCTGCGTTTTCTGGGGTTATCACTGTTGCCAATACAGTGGGATCCAAGATCAAATTGTTGCTGAACATAGCCGGATTTTGTGGACGTGAAGTTCCTGCTCCCGTTGCTCTGTTTGCCATGAACCCAAACATATTCCTATTCCGCTCACTTTCCCATGTTCCACTAATGACAGAGGCCGGCTCTCCATCGACCCGGGCTATGATCGGGTTTCCATTAGCCGGTTATTGTTGTTGGGCCAGCGCTCGCGCCGCTCCAGCCGCGGCCGTCGACACATCGCCCTGATTAAGATTGATTGCAGGGGCTGTGTAGACCGCGACTCGGCGCGCGATGCCTGGTGACGATTCGTATTCTTCCTCTTCGTCGCTATCTTCTTCGTACCGATCCTCAAGCAAGTGCAAGATAGACTCGGTATCATCTTCTCCCATAACCCGGCCACGCGGGGTCCATACCGGCTCCTCCGGCTGTCCCCTCTTTGTGGTGGGCTCCTTCTCCGGATCTATTGTCCCGACCGATTCTTCTCCGTCCGATTGAACACAGGTATCGTCCCCTGACACAGAATCACATTCATTATTGTCAGAAACAAAACCAGATGCACGTACCACACCGACGAAGACGTTGACCCGGCCGATCGTGACGACAGATCCGGTTTCCAGCAGATCCGACTCTTCCCCCCAGCCAAAGTCGTCCACGGTCTTCTCTCCTTCTGGGTTGGTGATGATCTCGCCGATAACAAGGTCCTTCATGCTTTCCCGAGCTTCTCCCGTGATGTAAACACCTTTGGACGTAGGCCCCATGGTGGGCTCCAACTATCGCGGGATAATCACATCAGACGTTACCAGGGGTAACTTAGTTTGGGGCAAATCGACTCTGGTGTTTGGGAGAGGGTTTAGCTCAGGGGAAATCATGTTATCTGGTGATCTGGTAGCTCGGGCTGCAATGTCGCCGAGACTCCGATCTAGGGTTTCAACTATTAACTCTTGTCTTACTGGAATACTCGAATACCTGAAAAAACTCTCTCTCTCTCTTTGTCCCAGGAGCCGGTTTATATATTACCCGACCCTCCGGCTTCCTATACAAGGCACACCCGGAATCCTACCCGGAATACACATACAACCCTGGCTTTCCTAATCTTGGCTCCCAAGGTACGAATTGCAAGATCCACGCTCCCTCTTGGGCCTTCTAGAAACTCCTCTACCTTGGCCTGGTCTTGTGTGATTTCCTTCGGGCTGGATTTCACCTAGGCATGAGCCCACCGGGTTACCATCCCCCCAACAAGGAAAACGCATGGCGCAGGGCGGCGGCGGCGGCGGTGGCGCAGGGACTCCTTCCCTGCGCCGTCGGCATCATAGGGGAGCGTCGCCCTTTAGCCCTCTTCCTTCATGGACTTGGGAGCCCTCCCCATGGAGATGGGATCCATGGGGGAGGCTAAAAGTGGCTTTGGTGGCTGGAAATTCGTGGCATGGGGTGTCTCCCACGACCTAGGTTTCCTCCCTTTATATAGTCTCACGGATTTCCGTCATCCCATCTAGGGCCGCGGTAAATCGGGCGTATCTCGGCCGTCCGCACTCGGGATCAAGCGATTTTAACTCTAGATCGTACGCCGTGAAATTTCCCACAGTTTTGTCTTCTGTTAGATTTCTGTTTCACGTTGACGTGGCAATCTCTAAAAAGTGTTTTCAGACAGATTTTAGGAAAGTCCTAATTCGACTCCAACAAGGTTTCTTCTATTTTTGGCAATTCCTACACATCAAAGTGTAAAACAAGAACATTGTGCACTTTTGCAACAATTAGTAGGTTAGTCCAAATAAGTCATAAACTTAATATAAAAATAATTATAAAAAGCATTAAAATAGCATGCAACCATAAAAAATTATAGATACGTTTTGGACGTATCAACATACCCAAGCTTAGTTCCTACTCGTCCTCGAGTAGGAAAAACGATAAAAACAAAATAATTTTTGAGGTGACGTGCTACCACACAATCTGGATCATAATATGTAAAGTAGAGCATGTAAACTAGGATCAAATGAACTAAAACTGTGATCTATATTTGATATCAACAAGTAATGCATAAACAAGAAGAAAGAAACACAACTTTTAATGAATCAATACTAAAAGACTATCAACCATGCAAAGTTTATAGAGATGATTTAAGCTTTCAAAAACAACAATATCATGCACATCAAACGATGTTCACAACCCCTGTTAGGATCAAGTCAAGCTTTCCACACGATGCAATGCTTGAATCTTAAACTATTTGCGCACTAAAAACAAGCAAGTGTTCTGCGTTGGTCCCTGGCACCGGGATGTTATGGCAAAGAGAACATTATGGGGGGTTTGGAAGGTCAATGGAAGAAAGGCTCACAAAGATGAAAGTGGTCATTAGACAAGAGAAAGTCTTACAACCGAAGCTATACAAGGAGTAGGGATTGCCACACAACGGATGCACATAGAGCTATAAGTGTATAAAAGCTCTCCAATGGAACTAGTGGGGGTGCATCCAACTTGCTTGCTCACGAAGACCTAGAGCTCATTTGAGGAGGCTCATCATTGGAATATACAAGCCAAGTTCTATAATGTAAAGTTCCCCACGTAGTTATGAATGAATTATAATATGAAAACTTTCTCCAAACTAAAGTATTGGTGCTAAACATGAAGCACAAGTGTGGTATATAAAGAACAGTGATGCGCCCCCTTCTCTTTATTCTCTCTTTCGCCCCCCCTTTTTTTTGGGCCTTTTCATTTTTTATTTTATTTTTTATATATCCTCACCGGTAGGGGCAACATCCTATATTACAATGAATCATTGTCGAGACATCGTAGTAGAATTCATAGACGGGGGTGCCATGAGACTACCGATAGAGATTGTGGGGGATGTGGTCGTATGAAGAACAATGACACCAGGGTTTTACTCAGGTTCGGTACGTCGCAACTAGTCGGCTTTCCTACTCCTGCAATCTCACTAAATCAGGGCTGAAGTCTTAAGTATACAAAGTACAATGTGAGTTAGGTTTAGCTACTCGACAAGGATCAACCTCTCGGCGAGTTAGCTTCTAGCTTATTGTCTATATCTTTCATATCTCCCGTCCGGCTTTATATAATAGCCGGGTTAGGGCTTACAGAAAAGGAATCCTAGAAGACTACGGTAAGTCCTAACTTGGAAGGCAAGAATCCGCCTTCTACTCCAAGCCGTACCACGCGGGCCGTGATCCGGGTTCTTCTAGAATCCGGCTTCTGTGCATCACCTTACTGGGCCGCCTAATGGACCGTAGCCCATTACCATTTAGGCCACCCTGGTAATCCGGCACTTTAGGACACCATCTGATATACCCCTAATTGGTATATATCCGACAGTAGCCCCCAAGAAGGATTAAGATTCGGAATCGTCATCTTTCGTCAAATTGCATTCTTTCCGAGAAATGTTGGCTCTTCGTCTTGATTCTTCTTTTCCTTCAAATCACGTTTTAACACGAAACTCGGATTTTGGGAAATCCGCCTTTTTCTTCCATGGGCCTTCGTGGAGAAGGAACTTCCTGCTTCAGCGATGAAATCGTGCTGACGTCAGGGACGTTTGGGTTTTCGCGTGTGAAATCCTAAAACGTATCTCTGACATATTCTCACAGGAAACGAGGAGATAGCCATTATCACTTGTCGATTCATTTCCCGGATTTTCCGGCGAGTGACACGTGTTGAGCATCCAACGGTCAAAAGTGCTGTTAGTACGTATCGTAAAGGATTTTCAGGCTATAAATAGCCCATTCATCCCCTCCGGCAAACCTTACGCTCCCTTCTCACCTTCCAGCTCAAGCGCCCTAGCCCTCGCCTTAGTCCAGTGAGAACGAAATAGAGCTCGTGCTCACAGAAGCGCCGTCCCGGATTTCATGTCGGAGAGCTCGAGGTCCTCGTCACGCCGCCGCGAAATGAACTCACCACGCGCGTCCCCGAAACGTTTCGTTGCCATGCAAATCGACGACATCATCAACGAAATGGATCCACTATTGGATTCGCCGAGCCGCGCCACCGCTGACGTGCCGGAGAAAGCTTCCGGTGGCCAGGACCGCGAGGATCTGCTTCTCGCGGCCGATAACCTGGCCGCGTCTTCTTCTACTCCGCCTCCGCCTCCCGAAACGGCGAAGGAAAAGCTCACTCTCGTCGGAGAGGATCTCTCCGCCGCGGCGGCCGCCGCCGGAGCCGAGGAAGAAGGCGAATCTTCCGGCAATTGGAGCTGGAGCAGCATCCCTCCTTCCCTTCTCCCGACAATAGATAAGGAAGGGTTAATCGCGAAGGGAAAATGGCGGGATGAGGAAGAAGAGTCCGAGCCTTCGCCCAGAGCCGGGGAACGAGTCCTTCTTACCTCGCATATTGCTAGAGGTATGGGAATCCCGCCTTCCGCCTTTTTCCTCGAAATCCTTAGCCACTACAATATCCAACCCCACAACCTTCCACCAAACTCTATTCCCTATCTAGCCGGCTTCCAGGCCCTTTTTGAAGGGTATTTAGGAATAGCACCTAGATTAGATTTCTGGCAATATTGCTTTGGAATTAAGCGGAACCCCTCAGAGGGCGCTCTTCCAACCTGTGGAACCATATCTTTCACCCTGCGTAGATTCAGGGAAGATTAGTTCCCGAAAATAAAAACATCGGAATCCGTCAAATTCTGGACGAGTTCCTTCTTTTATCATCAAGACATCCCATTTCCCGGAAAAGAAAACGGGGTTCCACCCTTTGTCAACGCCGCCGCTATTCCTCCAGATAACTCGAACGCAGAAGCGGTGTAGACTCTGCCGGATGATTTAATGAAAATCAAACGGCGCATCACCAAGCTCACTTCATCAAAACCTCCTCTTACCGGAACAGACACAGTTTTGTGTTGGTTCGGATGTCGTATCCAACCTCTCGCCTACCGAACCCGGCTTCTTTGCGAATACAAGGGTCCGGAAGACAAAATGAGGGGAACGGATAAGGCTTTCTCGAAACGAGACTTCAAGAAGCGGGTTAATCAGCTGGTTGCTACCCGTGACCAATACGAAGAAAGCCGACAAAGTATCACGGAGGGAATAAGATTCCAAAGGTATGTCCTTTTCTCTTTGGACAATTTTTCTCAGATTTCCTCATTTCTCCATTTTCTTAACTTAGTCGGGTATTTGGCCTTTTCCATAGTTCAATGATCTTATGGAAAAAGATCTTGCGACTGACGCTGAACTTGACGAACTTCATGCCAACTATTACGGTGGTCGGAAGCGCAAGAGGCCAGCAAGCACTTAAGAGGTGGTAAATCTTGACGGGAATCCCGTCGCTACATCCAGGTCATTCTCTGGGTATTTTGTACATTTGCCTACTTTTTATTGTATAGGTTGGTTTGGTTTCTCGGAATATTGATTTCTCGGATTTTCTTTTTCTTCCTTTTCCTTTAGCCTTGATCCAACTTCTTTGAAATCAAAGAAGCTGAAGAAGCATAAGGCCACTGTCGGCAAGGAAGCGCCACCTCCTGCCGCAGCTCCCCCTACCCCAGTTACTCTTGGGGAAGAAGGTCAGTCTAAAAAGCCGGAGGAGTACCAATTGCCGACCAGCCAGCCCATTGCATCGGAGACGGATGTGAGGGAAAGGGCGGGGCCGGGTATGGGTGGTCCTTCTCGTATACCTGAGGAGGAGCCCATTCCCACGTTTAACAGAGAATTCAAGGTAAAGGAGGAAACTTTCGACGAACTCGGATATATTCGTCCAGGGGCTAAGAAGTTCTTCGCTCCTGCTCCTCTGATCCGTCCTTGGCCGCAAGGCGGACTAATTGTAAGGAATAAATTCGTATTTTCACCTCGGTAGGTCATCCAGGATGGCCTTCACCATGTTGGGATTATTTTTGTAGAGTATGCAAAAGAATTCAACGAAGACTTGTCAGATTTGCAACAAACGAGCCAGGTAATACCTCTAGCCTCCAAGCAATAAGTCAAATGCATGCTTTTGCCTTAATGCTTTTTTCGCTTTTATGCTTGTTCTTAACTTAAGCATGTTTTGTTTCTTTTCCGTGTTTCAGCGAGCCGCTGAAAATATAAATCTAGAAGTTTTCAACAAACTTACTGTCAAGAACAAGGAAGTGAAATCCCTTCTTTCGATTCTTGGGGGTAAGGAGGCAGAACTGGGATCCAATCAGCAACAGCTGAAGAAATCAGCAGGTAAGATTTTTCTCTGCTTCCAGTTGTATAGATTTTTTCTAAGTATTTTTCTGAGTTTTATTACTCGTATTTTTTAGTTGCTTTTCATCTCCTTTGGCAAAAGCAAAACAAGTTGCTGAAGATGCCGGCAATGCCGAGAACCTGCGCCGGGAAAACCTGGACCTTCATAAACTGAATATGAAGTTACAGCAGGACCTGGAGGCCAGCCAATTCGCCATTGGCATTGCCGAGTCCAACGCCTCCAGCCAAGCAGCCAAGGACAAGGACACCATCCAAGACTTGGATAATGCCTTGAACCAGCGCTTGGAGGAAGGCGCAGAGATGGACAAAATTCTCGGTAAATGTTTTATATTTTACCGGATTTTTCATGTTGACATCTTTCTCTGTTTCTTGCTAACACCTTTTGTGTTTTACTGAAACAGGAGATAGCCCCCAACTTACTCGGATTGAGAAAATCCAAGCTTTTGGGAAGGTGTTCACCACAATCAAGGCTACGGGGATGCTGCTGGTCAGCAAATGCCTTCCCGCCAGGACTGGGGAGTTTTCGGAAGTTGAAAAACTTTTGGAAGCTATGGTGGAAGTGACTGAGTCCATGGAATCCATCCTGCGCTCTGCGGCGCGTGGTGGTGCACGCATGGCTCTAGGGCTCATGCGCATGCACTACCCCGACGCTAAATCCTGGCGTCCGGCATCCCGCAAGGATACACGGAGGCGCAACGGGCCGGCATCTTTGAAGCCATCAAAGGTCACACCACCAAGATCAGCACCATGGTCAACATCTCCACCTTCTACCGGGAGGAAACTATTCCGGATATTCCCGAGGAATCCAGAAGTGAAGATGACTCGGATGCCTGAAGGATGCCTTGTCCTGGGTAGAAGATAGGAAATAGGAGCATTACTGATCTTACAATGTAAACTTATTGTAATGCTTTCTATTCCTTTGTAAAAACAAGTACTCCACTTTTGCAGCAATTTGTATTAAGTCTTTTGCATGTTTTTCGGGTTTATATTCCTTTATCTTCTGAGTTCTCTGGTTTATATGATTTAACTGTCCTTAGTGTTTGAAATGGCTTGATAGTATTTTAATCTTCATGCCAAGTGGCTGGGTGTAACCAATCAGTCGAAACTCGGAAACATGGATCATACTAAAGGCATTTTTACTTACTAGCTCCAGCGACCCAGCATAAAAACAATCAGATAATACTTAGATAATAGTAAGGAATTTTTTGAATGAAACTCAGGCATGCAGGCACAATCTGGGTTTCCTTAAGCCTTTTTAGGCTAAAAATCATTCCGTTTTTTAACACCGAGCACACAGGCACAATTCGGGTTAACATTGAGTATTTTGAAAGATCATTGGGAAATAGATGAGACGGAACTATGTTTTAAACTATAATAAACATGTAAAAAACACAGATGTATGAATTCCGACAACTTTATTTCATGATCTCAAAGATACTTACATAGAAATTGAACTAAGTATAGAAGGGACATAACTGCTGGATGCTCCAGGGTCTTTTGGTCTCCCCTAGTTCGTCATCTATCTTTCTCTTTCTTTTGCGATTCGGCCTTTCGGGATCATCTTCCATGTCTCGAATATCTACAAGATAGTATGATCCATTTTTCATAGCTTTGCTGATGAAGAATGGTCCTTCCCAAACTTGAGCCAATTTTGCTTTCTTTGTTGTACCAATCTTAGCACTAGGTCACCTTCTTTAAAAGAATGATGTGTGATTTTCCGACTATGGTAACGTCGTAAACCTTGCTGATAAATGGCAGATCTTTGAAGCACAAGTTCTCGTTCTTCTTATAAGAGATCAACTACATCCTGTCGTGCGCTTTCGGCATCCGAGTTATCGAAATCCTGCACTCTTGGGCTATCATGGATCATGTCCGTTGGAAGGATTGCTTCCACGCCATAAACTAGGGAAAACGGGGTTTGCCCTGTTGACCTGTTTGGCGTCGTTCGAATACTCCAAAGCACAGAGGGTAACTATTCCACCCATGCTCCAGCTGCTCTATGAAGAGGAGATTCAAGTGTTGGGCGTATTCCTTGCAGGATGGAACTATTCATTCGTTCAACCTGCCCATTAGATTGCGGGTGTGCCACAGATGCAAGATCTAGGCGTATTCCCGTTTGTCGGCAATATTTTTCCAACTCTCCAATAGAGAAATTTGTCCCGTTGTCGGTTATTATGCTGTGTGGAACGCCGTATCTCATGACTACGTCAATGATGAAATTTCTGGCTGTTACACCGTCAAGCTTTTTGATGGGTTTTGCCTCCGCCCACTTGGTATACTTATCTACTGCAACAAGTAGATGTGTAAGTCCCATCATATCTAGCCCCCAGAATGCAAATGGCCATGTAATAGGGATAGTTTTGAGTGCTTGAGCTTGCATATTCGTCTGCTTGGCGTAATACTGACATCTGGCACATGTATTGACTATGTGTTCGGCATCTGTCTTGGCTGTTAGCCAGAAAAACCCTGCACGGAATGCTTTCATAACTATGCTTTTTGATTGAGCATGATGTCCGCAATCTCCAGCATGGATTTCTTGCAGAATTTCTCGGCCTTCTTCTGACGAAATACATCGCAGAAAAATTCCGATAGTGCTGTGTTTATACAGGCAACCATTGATTACCGTGTATCCTTTGCATCGATGTTTTATTTGCCTTTGCAAGACCTCGTCTGCTCTATCCGGGTTCTTATGATCTACTAAGAAGTTTAAATATGGAATTGTCCAATCCGGTTTAACGAGCAAAACTTCAATTGACTCGGAAACGAGAGGATAATTGACATCTCCACCTTTTATGGATGGTTCGTACAAATGCTGGACAAACACACCTGGTGGTAGGGTTTTCACTCTTTCCGAGCCCATGCGGGCTAATGCATACGCGTCCAATTTTCTTCCCTTTTGACTTGAAGTACTTCAAATCCCAGGAAACAAATTACAAACTCGCCCACCGTTCTCCGATATTCGGCCATGATGGGGCTTTTAGCGTCCCATGTTTGGTTAAGCTGATGCTGTACCAAATCTGAGTCACCATAGCATAATATGCGTTTGACACCTATTTCTTTTGCAATATGCAAGCCATGAAGCAAAGCTTCGTATTCTGCCACATTATTGCTGGCGTTGAAGTGTATTTGTAATACATACTCCATTGTATCTTCCTTGGGGGATTTTAGGACTACACCAGCTCCAGCGCATTCCTTCATCTTGGATCCATCAAAGTGCATAACCTAGTATTCCGACTCCGGCATTGGTGTGTTTTCCATTGCTTCTGTCCAATCAGCAACGAAATCTGCCAACACCTGGGATTTTATTGCCGTCCAGGGTTGGTACTTAATGTCGAACGCAGCTAACTCGATGCCCCATTTGGCTACTCGGCCTGTTGCGTCCGCATTGTTGATAATATCCCCTAGTGGTGCTTTACATACCACTGTTATGGAGTGTCCTTGGAAGTAATGACGGAGTTTTCGAGATGCGAAAAATAAGCCATATGCCAGTTTTTGATAGTGCGGGTATCTTTGCTTGGACTCGGAAAAAACTTCATTTACGTAATACACCGGATGTTGATCTGGTATGGTTTGCTCGTCTTTCCGCCTTTCCACAACTATCACCGCGCTGATAACCCTGTTTGTTGCTGTGAGGTACAGTAATAGGGGTTCTTCGTCTTTTGGCGACGCCAAAATCGGAGCTTGCATCAAGGTTTCTTTTAACTGGGTTAACGCTTTGTCCGCCTCTTCTGTCCATTCAAATTTGTCGGATTTCTTCAACAATTTTTATAATGGCAAAGCTTTGTCTCCTAGCCGGCTTATAAACCTGCGGACGGCAGCTCCAGAACCCGTCAAACTTTGTACATCTTTAAGCACGTAGGCCTTGGGATGTTTAGGATTGGCTTGATCTTTTCTGGGTTTACCTCTATTCCCCTGTGAGAAACGATGAAACCCAGAAGTTTTCCTGAGGGAACCCCGAATACGCACTTTAACGGATTCAACTTCATTTTGTAAGTGCATAAATTTTCGAAGGATTCTCGTAGATCTTCAAGGAGCGTGTCCTTTTTCCTGGAAACGACGGCAATGTCGTCCACCTAAACGTGAACATTTTTGCCAATCTGACTATGCAAACATCGTTGCATGCAACGCTGGTAAGTGGCACCTACGTTCTTGACGCCAAAAGGCTTGGTTATGTAGTAGTATGTTCCATATGGAGTTATGAAGGAGGTTTTAATTTGGTCTTCTTCCTTCATGCGTATTTGATGATACCCGGAATAAGCGTCCAAAAAGCATAAAAGCTCAAAGCCAGCAGTGGCATCTATTATTTGATAGATTCGCGGTAACGCAAACCTATCTTTTGGACACAATTTGTTCAGGTCGGTGTCATCTATACACATCCTAAGAACGGTACTATCTTTCTTCGGGACTAATACTGGGTTTGCAGACCATTCAGTATGTATAACTTCCCGGATAAAATCAGCTGCCAATAGCCGGATAATTTCCTTGCCAACAGCCTTCCGTCTTCTTCCGTCAAATCGACGGAGACCTTGCTTGACGGGTTTAGATCCTGGAATTACCTTGAGTTGGTGCTCAGCAAGTTCCCTGGGTACACCTGGCATGTCCGCTGGACACCATGCAAAAATATCCCAGTTCTCACGGAGGAACTTGATGAGCTCGCTTTCCTATTTGTCGGTCATGCTAGTTCCCACTACGACATATTTTGTCGGATCTTTAGGATCTAGGATAACATGTCTTGTATTCTCGGAAGATTTGAAGCTGTCTGTCGGCTTCCGGCTTTCTTTTCCTGCCGGCATTTCTGTCGGCGATACTTCTTTTGCCAGCTCCTTCAGTTCCTCCTTTTCTATTACTTTTTTTGCGCAAAGGGCGTTTTCTTTTTCCAGCTCGTTTGCCAATTTGAAGTCTCCATTTATGGTGATTACTCCTCCTTTTGGCCCTGGCATCTTCAGCTTGTTATAGATATAACATGATCTTGCCATGAATTTGGCGAAAGCTAGACGTCCGAGTATTGCGTGATACACGCTTTCGAACGGCACAACCTCAAAGGATACTTTTTCGTGCCGGAAATGTTCTTTCTCTCCGAAGGTTACATCTAGGGAAATTTCTCCTAGGGATCGTGCTTGTCTGCCAGGGACGATGCTGTGAAAACGCATGTTGCTATGATTGAGCTGGGTCTTAGAGATTCGCATATGCTTCAATGTATCCAGGTACATTATGTTAATCCTGGATCCTCCATCCAGCAGCACTCTTTTTAGCATGGTGTTTTGAACAATAGGACTTACAACTAGAGCTTGTGTGGAGGGTTCTGGGATATTTCCGGGATGATCAGACTGATCCCAGGTAATTGGTGTATTTGAGTACTTCAAGAATTTCGGGGTTGGTGGGACAACCGCGTTTATTTCTCGAAGTGTTCTCTTTGCCACCTTTGCTGATGGAGTTGACAGGAAAGTTAGGTTGCATTCTGCTTCAACTCTCGGAAACTTAGGCTCGCCTTTTCACTGTTGTTCCTGGATTTTTTCGTCAGTGTTCAATTCACTGTCTTCTTTTTCAGCTTCTGGCTTTTGCTTGGAGAATTTCCTCTTGGAATTTTTTCCCTTACTTCCGGATCCTGCACTGCCTTTCATATGCTTGTTGAGCCGGCATTGTGCGTTCGTATGGGAGGGTTTCCCAAACTGCGAATGGTGGACACAGTTTTCCGACTTTATTCTTTCCCACTCTTCTTTTGTGTAGTTGATCGGTTCCGTACTTGGTCCTTTCCATTTTATCCCATTTTCTCTTCCAAAGGCTATGTTAACTTCTTTGGGTTTTTGCTGTGCTTCTGGAGTTGCTTTCTTCTCAGGACGAGGGGTCTTTTTGGCTTGAATCAACGCGTCGATATTGCCACCTCTCGCTCTGATGTCGTCTTCGGCCGTTGCGTGCTCATTTGCGGTTGTAAGCATAGATCCAAGATCTTTGTGCTTTTTGGAACCGGTCATGAATGGTACGAGTCCGGTTTTTAAACCATTGACGAAAGCATGCATTGCTTGTACGTCAGTTACTCCAGAGCAGCTGTTCTTCATTGCAGTCCACCTTGAGATAAAATCCACATATGGCTCATCTTCAAACTGGGTGCAGCGGTTTAACTGGTTGATGTTGTTGGGGCGTTTGTAAGTTCCCCGAAAATGCTGAGTAAATACTCTAGCCATCCCAGCTGTCGACGGTTCTTGACGGAAGCCCATTGATCCAATCTCTGGCTTCATCCATTAACATAAGGGGGAGGAATTTTACTGCCTCTAGGTCTGTCCCATTGATAATCTGGACAGCTGTGTAATAGTCTGAGAGCCAGGTATCCGGGTTTGTAATGCCGGTATATTTTTGATATGTTGGACCTATTTGGCAAAGCCAGAATGTAGAGTTATTCTTCGGATCCTGTCAGTGAAACACTTAGGTCCGAAGTATAGATCATCTCTTTCCGCGCTGTCAATGTGTGCAGAGTATCTACCGGCTGAATGGATAGAAGGGGATCTGCTCCTTTCTTTTCCATTGTTGCGCGAACGCGCTCTTCCGAGATTGTCGCCATTTCCTCCGTTATCGTGCCCTTTGGGATAAGGTGGAGTTCTACTCCAGTGTCTTTCCTTATTCCTAGGTGGTGTACGGGATCTCTCACGCCTGTGAGGAATATCTTGTCTTCCGGCTTTTTCAGCAGGGCGTCTCGGAGGCGGCATTACTTTTCCGTCCTTCCGGTTTTGTTCTTCCTAATCTCGGGGATTAATTCCATCTCTCGGCACATGGGATCCGGTTCTGGACCCTGCATCCTTGTTATCGGGATTTTTCTTGTCCTTTCTCGAATCTTCTTTCTTCTCTTTCGAATTACTTGAATCTCCAGGTTCTTCAGGTCCAGGTGCTCCAGCGGCACAAGTAGCTGTTTTGCATAGGGCTGAGTTGTCGTGCAACTTCCTTGATCTTGCTTGTCCTTGCTGTTGCTGTTGCAATGCCTTTCCTAAGAAAGCATACACCCCGTGAAGTTTTTCGCCATTGGAGTACATATCATTGTTGAGGATGGCGAACGCGGCCTCCGCGTTTTCTGCCGCGGTTTTGTATATAGGTTCGCCCCTGGCATCGGTGTCATTTAATTGCTTTTGCCAGGCCGGGTTTTGAAACCTTTCCTTTGGCGGCAGTACTTCCGGTCTTGCGATTCCGGGTAACCGTGTAGGTTTTATGCCAGATCTATTCCTTCTCTCGTACTCCTTGATTTCTTCCTGCTTTAACTTAATGTTAGCTTGGTTTTTTTTGGAGATGTTCCTGAGTTCGGAATAGATGTTGTTGTTGCCTTTGGAGAGCTTGTCTCCTGGCTTCCAGCACTTCAGGGGGTTCGTGAGGTCCCACTGGTGTTTGAAGTATATCCTGTTCGTCCTGTTCTGACATTGGCGGAACAATGATTTCCTTCGCTTTCTTCTCCGTAGGGTTAACTCTGCTTCCTCCTTCTGCTTCCAGGTTTTCGTTGGCTGGATCAGCCAATTTTTACTTCTGGGGCTTGTATTGGAGTTTCTTGGAAGCTTTGTGTTTTTTCTTTGAAGAGGGGGGGTTTTTACCAGGTTCTTCCTCTGTCAATTCCTTGACATCCGGGTATGTTGGACTGGCTTCCCCATCTTCTCTTTCCTCTGGCGGAGGTGTTCTAGGGCTTTCCTGACTTTCGGAATCCGTGTTTTCAGCCGGTTTTGCCATCAGTACTTCGTGGAATCCCTCTTAAAAGGATTTGACATTTCTTTCGAAAGCGTCTACATCTTCGTCTTCGGAATCAAACTGGTCCGATCCGGGTTCCGACTCTAATCTCGCCTCGATGGCGGCTAGCACAGAGTCAGCTTACGAGTTCGTCGTCAGACTGATGGATGTCGGATCTTCCACCTCTATTGTGGAATTGTTGTTTTCTACCTCTTCCACGGGATTGTTTTCATCCGTATTTTCGGCGATCTCGGATTGCACCATACCGATAAAGTGCGATTCAGCAGAGTATCGACGATCTGAGCAAAATCCGGCGTCATAGTCTTCTTCGACTGGGTATAGGGCGGGTGGGATAAATTTGCTTCCACCACAGAATCCCATTGCCTCTGCAGTTAATCCGATAAAGATGTTTGCAGATCCAATCGGTAAAACGCGGGCACTTACCAGATGATTCCGTGCTGGCATGTATGATCCGTTGTCGAGGAAGCGCCCGACGTGGTCGTCGAATTCCAGACTTCCGACAGTTATGGTACTACCAATTCCGCCGAGTATCCCCGATCGAAACATAAGGCCTGACGTCGCTGGCCCCATGGTGGGCGCCAACTGTCGAGATATCGTAGTAGAATTCATAGACGGGGGTGCCATGCGACTACCGGTAGAGATTGTGGGGGACGTGGTCGTATGACGAACAATGACACCAGGGTTTTACCCAGGTTTGGTACGTTGCAACTAGGCGGCGTTCCTACTCGTGCAATCTCACTAAATCAGGGCTGAAGCCTGAAGTATACAAAGTACAATGTGAGTTAGGTTTAGCTACTCGACAAGGATCAACCTCTCGGCGAGTTAGCTTCTAGTTTATTGTCTATATCTTTCTTATCTCCCGTCCGGCTTTATATAATAGCCGGGTTAGGGCTTACAGAAAAGGAATCCTAGAAGACTACGGTAAGTCCTAACTTGGAAGGCAAGAATCCGCCTTCTACTCCAAGCCGTACCACGCGGGCCGTGATCCGGGTTCTTCTATAATCCGGCTTCTATGCGTCAGCTTACTGGGCCGCCTAATGGACCGTAGCCCATTTCCATTCAGGCCACCCTGGTAATCCGGCACTTTAGGACACCATCTGATATATCCCTAATTGGTATATATCCGACAATCATCACACTTATAGTACTCATAACATTAAGAAATATCTCTTGTGTCTTTAACTGCATGCTCCTGCCAGTGTAGCAATATGCATAAATAACCATGAAACTCATCATCAAGTAACATAATGGAGGTGGATGTTGTGCAGCAATATATCTCGGAATGGATATGGAGATGCCATGATAGGTAGGTATGGTGGCTGTTTTGGGGAAGAATATATGGGCTTATGTGTAGGAGAACAAAGTACTCCCACGGGATTTGGATGCACTAGCGAAGTTTGCACCAACTCTAAATGTGAGAAAGGGCAATGCATAGTACCGAAGAGGCTAGCAGATATGGATGGTGGAAGTGCCAGGAACCGCAACATAGACTCACGAGTTAAAAGATTGCAGAAGCAAATCATCTTACAAGGCAAAGTGCAAATCACTCCAAGAGGGTCCGTGGCAGTGACTAGTCACTGTTAGCTACCCCGACCGTAGCGCGTAACAAAAGGCCGATCAGAAATGTATCACTCGTAGCAATCATATACCATTGTTTCTATCAGCTGGTAATTTTAACTGTGGCACAGTTTCAAGTTTCTTAGACCAACCATTAAAAGTTTATACTTACTAGTCCTTACCGTTTATCCATTAAGCAAATTAATATCTCAAAACAACAACAGTGATTCAAGTGAAGCAGTTTAGTGATATACAAGACCATGCGAATTTTTCCACTATACCAACTACCACATAGGCATTTCTATTCTCAACCAAGAACATATATATGAGAACAAAAAATCTCTCTAAGCATATAGCAATGGAAACTAGAGAGTACTAACAGCTCTAAATAAGAGATGCATGAAAACAAAGGCTAAACGCAGTACTAGCAAAAAGTGAACACTCGCAGAACAATAAGAATGAAAACTAGAGTGTTCTAAGCAATGAAAACAGAGCGTGTCTCTCTCCCACACAAGTATGATAAGATCCAACCATAAACTACAGTAAATAAAACTAAACAAAATGAAAGCAAAAAATAAAAGACGCTCCAAGTAAAACACATAAGATGTGACCGAATAAAAATATAGTTTCACTAGAAGTGACGTGATAATTTGTTGATGAAGAAGGGGATGCCTTGGGCATCCCCAAGCTTAGATGCTTGAGACTTCTTGGAATTTTCTGGGATGTACCACCGGGGCATCCCCAAGCTTAGGCTCTTCAGTCTTCTTGATCACGTCATATCATCCTCTTCTCTTGACCCTTGAAAACTTCCTCCACATCAAACTTCTCACAATCTTCATTAGCAACGTTAGTGCAATCGAGATAATAAATTCATATGGTTCAGTTTCAACACAAGACTAAAACTCATAAACACATTAGCTAATGTCACAACTTCTTTTAAAACTCTTTTTCTCAAAATAACGCCAAAAGAAAGAGATTAAGATGCAAATGCAATTATTGGCAGAAATCTGTCAAAACAGGACAACAGGTAAAGATGATTTTTTTTCGAAAATCCTCTTTTGATCAAATCAAAAAGTGGTCAACTAAGAAAATTTGCGTATATAGCCCAGATTACGTACAAAAAAACTCAGGTCATTTTGAAATTTCTGTGAGTTTATATGAATTTAACAGTGGACAGCTGAAATCTGTTTCCTGCGCAGAAATCCGAAATATAGTCTCAACTTTCCACTAGAGGCTTTACTTGGCTCAACTAATACATGAAAATAAATATACAGAATAGTTGCTACAGTAGTATACAACCCCTTGACTCAAAGAAAACATAAGAAAACATTGCAAAAATAAAAACATGGGTTATCTCCCAAGAAGTGCTTTACTTTAACGCCTTTCAGCTAGGACCGATAATATTCCCAAAGTGCTCTATTAAACCAAATAAAATTTTGTTTTTGAATTACAGAAAGGTTGCTTAAGTTGAAAACTTATAAATGAAAGGTAAGAACCAAAAATAATCAAAGGAAAATGTAAAGAGGCCACTGTTACAACAAAAGTCAGAATCTGTCCAGAAAAACAGCAGCTGGAAAACGTATTTATTAGGTGCACTTAAACATGTCATAATTTTTTTCCAATTTTTGTGCATGCATAGGGTTAGATGATACATAGCCACCTAAATTTAGTGAATTTTTGAGTTTTCAGTAAAATATGAAAAATCATACAGTGAGCAGCAAATGCTGAAAACAGAAAAAGCCCTTAAATATGCATCAACTAAAACTAAATGCGCAAAACTTGGTAGTTTATTTTTTCAAAACTAAAATAACAGAGCTAAAAAAAACTAAACTTCATATTAACAGAAAATAAACCCAAAAATAAATGAAAGCAAATTAAAATACATGTTAAGACCATACATATCATGTGAAAAAGGTAATATAGATCATGAACGAGACAACCTCATTTTTGTTGATGGATAGGGGAATGACTGGGGCACCCCCAAGCTTAGATGATTGTATCTTGTTGAATATGTTCTTGGGATGCACCTAAACATCCCCAATATTGAGCGCTTGCATCTGTTGAACGGACAATGATGTCGCCTAGAGGGGGGGGGGGTGAATAGGCGATTAAAACTTTTCCGGTTAAGGCTTGCTAAATGCGGAAATAAACTAGGTGTTTAAATTAACAAGCACACAACCCAAATATTCTAGGGTCAACTAGGTGCACCAACAACTTATGATAAGCAATACAAGTAACAAGGAGATAGCAAGATATATGACTACAAGCTCGAAGGCTATCACAATGTAAAATGCATAAGTAAAAAGCTCGGGTATAGAAATAACCGAGGCACACGGAGACGATGATGTATTCCCGAGTTCCTCCCACAAGGGGAGTACGTCTCGTTGGAGGGGTGTGAGCTCGCCACAAGAGGCCTACTCAACGCCACAAAGGCCTCACCCTATTCTCCGATGAACCCCACCACAAAGGCCTAGTTCACCTTCCACTATTGGCAACCTTTAAACCCGAGGCACGCATCCACAACTTAATTGGAGGCTCTCGGTGTCACCACAATCTTGGGGCACACATCCACAACTCAATTGGAGGCTCCCAAGAACACCACAAGTCATCTAGGGTCCAAGACCCAAGAGTAATAAGCTCACACACTTTCAACTTCCACAAATCCTCGTGGAGAGAGAAAATCGATGCAACCTATGCAAATGGCAAGAGCACAAGTGTTCAAATCCTTCACTCTCAAATTCCAACAAAGCAACAAATGCTTATGGGGGAATAAGAGAGGAAGAACAATGGAGGATAAACACCAAGAACTCCAAGATCAAGATCTACTAGGTTTCCCTCACTAAGAAGGAAGATGGATTGGTGGAAATGTAAATCTAGATCTCCTCTCTCTTTTCCCTCAAAGATATGCAAGAATCATGGGAGGAATTGAGAGACGGGAAAGATTTACAAGGTCAACAATGGAGGAGAGAGAGGGGAAAATTCGTGCTTAGAAGACCTAGATCTTTGGGGGGAAGAAAGGGGTCTTTTATAGGTCCCCACGAAAAAGAGCCGTTGTAGGAAAAACTCACACCGGAGACTCCGGTGTGAAGACCGGAGACTCCGGTCTGAACCGGAGACTCCGGGCACTCTCCGGACCCTATACAGCGAGTGACACCAAAGGAGCAACCCCTGGGGGAGTTTTTGGTCCGGAGGCTCTGGACTGCACACTGGAGACTCCGGATAGCCGGAGATTCCGGCCCTAAGTCCGGAGATCACGACAAGCACCAAAACAGCAGAAACACCAATACTAAAACGTCCATAACTTTTGCGTCTGGACTCCATTTTTGATGATCTTTGGCTCGTTGAGTTCGCAATGAAAAACTCTACAAGATAATGTAGAGAAACATCACTGCCCAACAATGGAAATTAAAACCAAATGTAGAAAGGTTTAACCTCTCTAAAAGGAACAACCGGTAAAACCTCCATCACGAAACGAACATAAGTTTTGCGAATGAACTCCGAAGGAGGTGAATCCAAATGGGTTGGAAAGATAACAGCAAGGAGTATACAAACAAAAATGAATGGAGAAGTTACCAGACATTGAAGGAGTGGAAACATTCTCAAAGCTGAACCGGATATTTTCACCACCGGAAACGCAACAAGTTTTTCTTACCAAAACCGTTTTTGATAAACCTTGGCTTGTCATGAAGATCACGACAAGCACCAAAACCAAAAGGAGACAAAAGAAAATAAGAACCAAGAAAGATGATATGCCAAGCATGCAAAAGTTTGAGTTCTCCATAACGATTCGATCAAGTTACTCACTTGAGAGCCCCATCTTGATAGTACGACTATCTATCCTATAACCCGGTCTACCAAAGACACGAGTCCGGTAAAATAGAAAACCTATCAAGATTATACCTTTGCCTTGATCATTCCACTTGAGATAGATGATGAAGATCTTGACTCTCTCAAGTTGGATCTTCTTTCTTGATCGCGGTTGCTAGCACAAGCTCCGCTTGATGAAGACTTGCAAGTTGCTCCCCCATACATCATTATGGGAGAGACTAGCTCCCCCATACACCATCATGGGAGAGACCCTTCAAGGAAAATCTTCACAAGACCACAAACTCCAAAAGGGTGGAAAGCATCAAGCATAGGATTTCTTCTAGATACTTTACTTGAGCTTCCACGTCAAGCTAGATGACGAACACCGCTTGACAACAACATAGACCATGGGCTATATGAAATCTTCATTTTGGTTCATGCCCATGGAAAGATACCTAACCACGCATAGAGATGCCACACACACATCATGGGTTAGTTCACAAAGCTATATTCACAACTGCTTACCATACCATGAGATACATAATCCCAGTTGGTATATCTTGTAGCTTTGTGTGTTGATCACTAGCTTGATCAACCTTGTACTTTGCTTCTCACTTCAAATGATGATTTCTTGAAGATGATAATGAAATATCACCTAATCCTTTTCTTCAAGACACACTAGCAATAAGCTCAACTCAAACCATGACCATTCTTCATATATATCCTTGAATATAACAATGGCCATCAAGGAAGCTAATAGAGTTCAACACATGAACTCCATTATTTTCTATGGACAATATCTACAAGGATAAATCAATGAAAACATTAGTCCATAAGGATTGTCATTAATTACCAAAACCACATATGGGGCACCATGCGCTTTCAATCTCCCCCATTTTGGTAATTGATGACAATCCCTTTTTACGAGGGTTTATATGATGAATTAAGCAACCATGAAAAACAAAGAGCAAGGATGCAATAACATGGAAGGAAAATTCTTAAGAATGAAACTAAAGCATAAAACCAAATTCCCTTAAACCCTCTAAACTTCTCCCCCATTGGCATCCATTTCCGAAATGGGAGGAAAAACCTAGAAGGTAAATATAATAAGATCTTCCCCATAGTGTAGGCATTCCTCATGATATGAGTGAAATCAAGTGCACATATCCAACAATGTATAGATGGAGGGGGATCAAAATATATTGAGGATCCTAAGATTGCAAATGAAAAATATTCCTCTAAACATCTCCCCACAAGGAGACAAGCAGCTGAAGAGATCCAACAAGAGAGTTCTAGAAAAGAATAGAGAAGCTCCCCAATGTCTATGCACTATTGTGAGTGCACAAATATGGAATCATCACTCCCCATAATAATCTACAACCCGCAAGAAGTGAAAGAGAATAGATGGTAAATGAAGCAGTGCAACTTGCAACAAACAAATAGGTCCACAAGCTTATCAAGATGATCTTTTTGCCCATTTTGGCAATAAGTTTAGAGGGTTTAAGGCAATTTGGTTTTATGCTTTAGTTTCGTTCTTAAGAATTTGCCTTCCATGCTATTGCATCCTTGCTCTTTGTTTTTCATGGTTGATTAATTCATCATATAAACCCTCGTAAAAAGGGATTGCCATCAATTACCAAAGTGGGGGAGATTGAAAGCGCATGGTGCCCCCATATGTGGTTTTGGTAATTAATGACAATCATTATGGACTAATGTTTGCATTGAGTTATGCTTGTAGATCTTGTCCATAGGAAATAATGGAGTTCATGTGTTGAACTCTATTAGCTTCCTTGACGGCCATTGTTATATTCAAGGATTTATATGAAGAATGGTCATGGTTTGAGTTGAGCTTATTGCTAGTGTGTCTTGAAGAAAAGGATTAGGTGATCTTTCATTATCATCTTCAAGACATCATCATTTGAAGTGAGAAGCAAAGATACAAGGTTGATCAAGCTAGTGATCAACACACAAAGCTACAAGATATACCAAGTGGGATTATGTATCTCATGGTATGGTAAGCAATTTTCAATATAGCTTTGTGAACTAACCCATGATGTGTGTGTGGCATCTCTATGCGTGGTTAGATATCTTTCCATGGGCATGAACCAAAATGAAATGCAACAAATGGAATTCATGCCAAGATGCAACCTACACAAGGTTGAAAGCTAGAAATGTATGCATGGAATAGATACTTGTTACCGAGACGACATTGGTATGAAGAGGATGCGAGTTTGATAATCATCGTAGCTTGACTCCTATAATACCATGGTGACAACATCTTCCTTATGAATGGAGCAAGGAACCAATGTATCTCCATTGTACCTAAAAACAAAATTCAAGTACAAAATGGTTCCCAAACTTATTGGGTCCAAAGTAGTTAGAAAAACTACAATATATAGGATAATCTCAACAAACATATGTGCATATTAATATGATTTTGAATTTCATGCACATCTTAGCCATTTAGGATTTAATGGAGTTTATCCTATATATACGGTCAAAAAAAGTAATCATGTCAAAAGATATACATAGTAAATATACATGCACAAAACTTTCAAGAACCAAACAAGATACAAATTGGACAAAACACCAATTAAACCAAGAAGGCACTCACACGAGTGAAAAGCAAGAGAATTGTCCAAATTATATCAAAACCCAAATCAACACATGATTGAGGAAACCAAATAAAGAATATACCAAAGGAAAAAGATCAAAGAATAATCAAACCCTCTACACTTTTCATGATGGCACACAAAGTACCAAGACGAAAAAAATTTGTCTACCAAAGAGACAAGTCATTGGGATAAAAACCAATTTTAACATAACATGTGTTCAAACGCATATAAGAGAGCTCTTCCAAGATTTGTTCATTATTTATGATCTTGCATTTGAATACAAAATTCACACAATGAAATCATTACTCTCCATATATATTGTTCAAACACTAGTCAAGCTCAAGAAAGGCAATAACAAAAACTCACACCGGAGACTCCGGTCTGAACCGGAGACTCTGGGCACTCTCTGGACCCTATACAGCGAGTGACACCAAAGGAGCAACCCCTGGGGGAGTTTTTGGTCCGGAGACTCTGGACTGCACACCGGAGACTCCGGATTGCAAGAGATTCCAGCCCTAAGTCCGGAGATTCCGGACTGACGAAAACAACAGAAACACCAATACTAAAACATCCATAACTTTTGCGTCCGGACTCCGTTTTCTATGATCTTTGGCTCGTTGAGTTTGCAATGAAAAACTCTACAATATAATGCAGATAAACATCACTTCCCAACAATGGAAATTAAAACCAAATGTAGAAAGGTTTAACCTATCTAAAAGGAACAACAGGTAAAACCTCCATCACGAAACGAACATAAGTTTTGCGAATGAACTCCGAAGGAGGTGAATCCAAATGGGTTGGACATATAACAACAAGGAGTATCCAAAAAAATGAATAGAGAAGTTACCACACATTGAAGGAGTGGAAACATTCTCAAAGCTGAACCGGATATTTTCACCACCGAAAACGCAACAAGTTTTTCTTACCAAAACCGTTTTGGATAAACCTTGGCTTGTCATGAAGATCACGACAAGCACCAAAACCCAAAGGAGACAAAAGAAAAATAAGAACCGAGAAAGATGATATGCCAAGCATGCAAAGGTTTGAGCTCTCCATAACGATTCGATCAAGTTACTCACTTGAGAGCCCCTCTTGATAGTACGACTATCTATCCTATAACCCGGTCTCCCAAAGACACGAGACCGGTAAAATAGAAAACCTATTAAGATTATACATTTGCCTTGAGCATTCCACTTGAGATAGATGATGATGATCTTGACTCTCTCAAGTTGGATCTTTTTTCTTGATCGCGGTTGCTAGCACAAGCTCCGCTTGATGAAGACTTGCAAGTTGCTCCCCCATACATCATTATGGGAGAGACTAGCTCCCCCATACACCATCATGGGAGAGAACCTTCAAGGAAAATCTTAACAAGACCACAAACTCCAAAAGGGTGGAAAGAATCAAGCATAGGATTTCTTCTAGATACTTCACTTGAGCTTCCACGTCAAGCTAGATGACGAACACCGCTTGACAACAACATAGACCATGGGCTATATGAAATCTTCATTTTGGTTCATGCCCATGGAAAGATACCTAACCACGCATAGAGATGCCACACACACATCATGGTTTAGTTCACAAAGCTATATTGACAATTGCTTACCATACCATGAGATACATAATCCCAGTTGGTATATCTTGTAGCTTTCTAAGTTGATCACTAGCTTGATCAACCTTGTATCTTTGGTTCTCACTTCAAATGATGATGTCTTGAAGATGATAATGAAAGATCACCTAATACTTTTCTTCAAGACACACTAGCAATAAGCTCAACTCAAACCATGACCATTCTTCATATAAATCCTTGGATATAACAATGGCCATCAAGGAAGCTAATAGAGTTCAACACATGAACTCCATTATTTCCTATGGACAAGATCTACAAGGATAACTCAATGCAAACATTAGTCCATAAGGATTGTCATTAATTACCAAAACCACATATGGGGGCACCATGCGCTTTCATCTGTTTGTTCATATGATATCACCGTATTGATTAGATATTATAAGCTTTATCCACATAAAACTTCACAAAACTCATTAGTAGGGTTAGTACTCATTAAATAAAATTCACTCATGTTCAAGTATTGGCAAGTTTCATGATATTTATTAAAAATTAGCCACTATATATACCGAGGTTTCTTATAAAATTTCCGTTGTCCGTCGAAAAACTAAGGAAACTAAGAAAACTAAGTACAATATTGAATAAACAAAGAAATCTGTGAAAACTGAACAACCTCTACAGGTGTCACTCAATGAGATAGTTATGTAGATCAACTAAAAAAACATAAAAATAATGAAAGAAAGATCATAATCTCAGTTTTATGCACAAAAAATTTCAGATCAAAATTATGTTCTGGTGATTTTAAATAGGTTATACGGTGAAACATAACAAATCTGTTTCTCCGCAGTAAACCAAACTTTTGCACTTTCAAGTAACTAGGGAATAATATTAGCACACTATTTTTTTATGTACGGAGGTATATACACAATATTTACAATATATACATGTTTTTATCTGAAAAGCTTCCATGGAAAGATTTGTTATGGTTTCATAGGCATGAACACAAGTGTTCAAGGTCAACCCCCACTTAACCATTACTCATCTTTCCAATCACTTTTCTTTTTGAAAACATTTTTAGATAACAAGTACAACTATTTTTTTTATAATTCACATTCTCTATCCAAATTAAGATAGAAAACAACATACAACTCAAAGTAAAAACTATTTAAAGACAAAGCAAACAAGTGGACCCAAGAATATTCACCCACGCTATTGCTCCCCGGCAACGACCCCAGAAAAGGTCTTGATATCCCACAAGTATAGGGGATAATGTTTAGCCTTTTCGATAAGTAAAAGTGTCAAACCCAACAAGGAGCTAAATGTAGAATAAATGTTCTCTCAAGTTCTATCAACCACTGATACAACTCTACGCACACTAGACGTTTATTTTATCTAGGAAATAATACTAGAGCAATAATACGGGTATAAGAGATAGCTTTGCAAGATAATAAATACAAGAAAGTAAATGTTAGTGCTGCAGCAATAAAGTTACTAAGTAACCATAAACTACAGTACCATGAGTGTGGGAAAGTGGTGGTAATTGTCATGGATTTATCCATGATCAAATAGTCAAATAGATGGTTGATATTCCTCTTTTATGTGGGAGAGGCAAAGCTAACAAGCTCTCACTATCCAATGATTGCAAGTACTTATGATTGGAACTCTAGCAAACATCTGTAACTACTAGAAGATACATTAAGGTAAAAATACCCAACCATAGCATTAAGATCAAAAGGTACTCTTTATCCCATATGCTTCAATCACTAGATTGTGGCTCATGTTTCTGTCACTTAAGCAGCCCTCCCTCTAACTTTCTACACATACTACAAACCCTATGATGTGATCCATGCACGCATAAACATACGATGGCACCATAAGACTGTAACAAATTCAACATATAGATCAAACCATCCATAGAGATTCAACAATCAATCATATGACAAAAGGGATCTACACAAACATGACATAGATGCAATAGATCATCTGCAAATAATTTATAACGTCAAACACCATGTTTACACAGGACGATACAGAGATGTGTGGGCGAATGAACCATTGTAGACAAGGAGTAATTGGCGATGGAGATGGTGGTGAAGACAGCGGAGAGGACAGCACGGGGCGCAGGGGCGGCGGCGGTGCCGGCGGTGGCGCAGGGACTCCTTCCCCGCTCCGCCCGCATCATAGGGGAGCACCACCCCTTAGCCCTCTTCCTTCATGGACTTGGGCTAAAATGTGGCTTTGGTGCCTGGAAATTCGTGGTATGGGGTGTCTCCCACGACCTAGATTTCCTCCCTTTAGAAAGTCTCACGGATTTCCATCATCCCATCTAGGGCTGCGGTAAATCGGGCCTATCTCGGCCGTTCGGACTCAGAACTAGGCGATTTTTAACTCTAGATCGTACGCCGCGAAATATCCCACGATTTTGTCTTCTGTTAGATTTCCGTTTGACGTTGTCTTCAACCCGTAACGTGGCAATCTTTAAAAAGTGTTTTCAGACAGATTTCAGCAAAGTCCCAATTCGACTCCAACAAGGTTTTTCTTCTATTTTTGGCAATTCCTACACATCAAAGTGTAAAAAAAGAACATTGTGCAATTTTGCAACTATTAGTAGGTTAGTCCACATAAGTCAGAAACTTAATATAAAAATAATTATAAAAAGCATTAAAATAGCATGAAACCATCAAAAATTATAGATACGGTTTGGACGTATTAGTGCGCCGGAGGGTCACGTGACTCTTTGGCGCTTCGCTATGGGAACCGGCGGTCCCAGCTCTGCGGAAGCGCACCACATAGCTCTGTCAGCCTGCCACGCGGCGTGCATCCTCGGCGGGTCACTCGCCCCGCTCTCCAGCCGTCACCTCAAGGGGGCCTTGATGGTGCAGGTCTTGCACTCGTTGGGAAACCCCAGGAGGAAGGTGTGATGAGAACAACAGCAAGGTTTCCCTCAATGAGAAACCAAGGTTGAATCGGCCAGCAGGAGAAAGAAGCAACTTCTAAAGTTTGATGCACCCGAGGTGGCAGGGCGCACTACCGGTTCAGAAGCAACATGGAACCTACAAAGCACAATCAATTCACTTTGCCCCAACGAAGCAGTGAGGTGTCAATCTCACCGGTTTTTCTGATAACAAACATGTTAAATGTATGGTGTCGAAAAAGTATGAGAACAATGTGAAAACAACAATAGCAGTGTGAAAACAGTGGAAGCGGTGTGAAAACAGTAATTGCAGTGGTTGCATTATCCGTATGAGAAAATGGACCGAGGTCCACAGTTCACTAGAGGCGTCTCTCCATGAAAGATAGCTAACATGTGCGGTGAACAAATTACAGCTGGGGAATTGATAGATAATGAAATATGCATGACATGATGATTACTATGTGATTCATGCGGGCATTACAACAAGACTCATAAACCGTTATCCAACTTCATCTATGACTACTAATCCACCCTCAGAATATCATCCGAACAAAACTTGGGTATTAAGACGCAAGCAACAGATAATCGCAGTAAGCAAATTGTGTAATGTAAACAACACATTTCTGTCACTCGAGCACAGATGCAAAGGAGGCATGAACCCACTATCGAGCATAAATACTCCCTCTTGGAGTAACTAGTATCTACTTGGCCAGAGCATCTACTAACAACGGAGAGCATGCAAGATCATAAATAACATACACACGAAGACATTGATAATCAAGAGACATAGCATTCAATAATCACCGGATCCCAGCAAACACAACATGTAGCATGACAATAAGATGATCTCGATCATGTAGGGTAGCTCACGAGATCTAAACATGAGGCATAAAGACGAGATAACAACCATCTAGCTACTGCTATGGACCTGTAGTTCAAAGATGAACTACTCACGCATCACTCCAGAGGAGGGCATGGTGGTGTAGAGCCCTCCAGTGATGATTTCCCCTCCCGGCAGGGTGCTGGGGAGAACTCTAGAACCCTCCCGATCTCGGTTTGATGATGACGGCGGCCTCAGGTGTTTTTCGTGGAAAAGTGGTATATCTTTAGGGTTCACGCATCGGGGGGAATAAATAGGCGAAATGGCGATGGCGGTGGGCGCCCGAGAGGCCCACACCACCCCATGGCGGGGCCAGGGGCGCCGCCCTATGGTGTGCCCCCCTATGGACCCTCTTCAGGACTCCATGAAACCTTCGGGAATTCTAAGACTTCCGGGCTTTGAATTTTCAATTCCGAGAATATTTCCAGAACAACTTTTCTGAAACTAAAAATAGTAGAAAACAGGATCTGGCTCTGTGGCATCTTGTCAATAGGCTAGTCCCAGAAAATCGATAAAAATGACATAAAGTGTAAGGAAAATATGTAGCATATGACATGAAAACAACATGGAACATTAGAAATTAAGGATACGTTTATGATGTATCAACATCCCCAAGCTTAGTTCCTACTCGTCCTCGAGTAGGTAAACGATAAAAACACATAATTTCTGAGGTGACATGCTACCAACATAAAATTGATCATCTAAATTGTAAAAGAAAAAGCATAGCTGAGATCATAGTACTTTAAACACAAGCATGATAGATATAATTTTAACAATGAAACACATAGTAATCATCTTGCATCATGAAAAGTAACACAAATAGAAGATCATGAATAATAATGCACTCGAAAGTTATATGTTTGTTTCAAGCATAGAGAAAACATAGCAAAGTGATATTTCGCTTGTCCTTAAGAGTGGGAAAAAACATAAATGCCAAGACACCTTCAAAGTTCAAGTGGAAGACAAACAAATAATTTGAGAGCAAATAATAACACATCATGAATCAATTAATATTGTTTCTAGGAAATATGCACATTAAACTTAGAATGGCAACTATGCTTTCTCGACTGTGCATAAAGTTAGAAGACGGAGACTCAACATAAAAGTAAAAGAAAGGCCCTTCGCAGAGGGAAGCAGGGATCAATCACGTGCTAGAGCTTTTTATTTTGTTAAACAGAGGTATTGAAAACATTTTTTTAGAGAGGTGTATGCTTATGTCAATGAATGGTAAACAAAAATACAGTACGTCACAAGCCAACTAGACTTCACAAGAGCGGCTCCCATATAAGGACGCATCTGGGTAGAAGGTCATCCCTATTTTTCTTTTGTTTACACAATTATGCTTTGACTGATAAATCAGGAGCAAAAATAGTGAAGAGAATTTGTTGTATTAGTTTGGGGCTAGGCACCCTGCTGCCAGCTCTTCTATCAATTGGATAAGCGGATGAAGCCACTAGTCGAGGGTGTGAAAGTCCAATCAACATGTGAGATAAATATTCTCTATTTACGTCCTCATGAGCTAAAACAGGAGCTCAAAACAGGATTAATTTTGAAAGTTTTAAAGGTAACACATGAGCAATTTACTTTGGAGTGGCGGTTAAATACCACATGTAGGTAGGTATGGTGGACAAATTTGGCAAACTTTGGTTTTTAGGAGTTGGATGCACGAGTAGAGCTCATACTCAGTACAGGTGGAGGCTAGTAAAAGACTGGGAGCGACAAATAAAGAGAGCAATAATGGCCATAGTCATGCATAGCGACAAAAACATCATTAATCAAAGAATAAAGGGTATTACAAGTTCAAAAACTAAATGATTATATTGGCTATAAGTGACTGGTTTGTAGTCATAAACATGGTGTAAGGATGTGCCAAGTCAACCAAATAAAACATTCAAAGGAGAACACCACACATTTATGCTTCAATATGACAATAACAACTCATGATTCTTTCAATGGCACATTAAACACTCTCAGATATTTGAGACAAATAATGCTACAAAAATAACCTCTAGGCTTATATTTAAAATAACATCTAGCATGACATGAAAAAGTCTAGCCACAGTCTATACAAGCTTCTTTTTGCACTGTTATATGCATGAAAACTGTACTACTGCTTTCCAACACCAAGAAATTTATACTAAACAAAAACTCTCCAAGAGATACAATGTCAGATCCTCATTTGAGAACAATGTTGTAAGGAGGTAAACACAAAATTTAGGACCAACAAAACTTTTTAGTTGATCTTGTTATTTTTTTCTGATGTTGTAACTCCTATGTGAACCTGATGTTTCCTATGAGAAATAAAGTGTGGAATGTTGTTATCTTGATTCCTTGTCATCATTATCATCTTTGTAATATTGGTTATGGATCACCAAAAGAAAGAAAACAAGATTCCTTTTGAAAGTCCTAAGGAAAAACATGATTTTTCCTTTTCTGTTTCTAGCTATCACTCACTCTTTTGAGCATCATTTCTATCTATGGATCTCAACCCAATTTTATGTTCTCTTGTGATTTCATCCATCCTTGTGGTATGTACTTGCTCACCATGTCCAAAGAAACATTTTTGAGCAAGTGAAACCCATGTTTTCTTGAGTGTTTTTCTGCCTAGTTGATAAAACAGGAAATCGAAAAACAGTGAAACAGAAAATCTCACCAGTTCCAGTCTTGTTTTCAGCAACCTATATATTTTCTAAATTCAAGTAAAAATATGTTTATGAAACTAGACATTGTACTCTTCAAACCCATACTCTCACTTTTCAATTTGGAAATTGTTTGATGTATCAAACACATCCAGACATTTCTTATTCTTTAACAGTTTCAGGACTTAGAAAAATCACTAAGTCATAATTGAAACTGTCAAAACCTGAAACTCTGAATTTCTGTCAGTACACCCGATTCAAATCTTGCTCGAATTCGAGTTTTCTTCCATCTTGATCATGTCCAACCTTGCCAAACTGCTTGCCCTTGCTCTCAGCTACCAAAACCATCTGTGGTTTTTCACTCGAGGAGCTACATAGGAGGAGAGCGGCACCAGGTCAAGGATGGTGGCCGAGGGCCTGACCTGTCATCAGAGAATAGGGCACACCCGTGCCATTGCTCCTCCTTCCATGGCTTTGAGCCAGTGATTGCATGAATTCGACGCCACGGTGCTCACCTTGCTCCTCCACGTGCAGCCCATGACCTGAGAAGTGCACACGCGCTGGCATCGCCATTGCTTTGTTGTCGAGCGCCCGAGCACGCACTCACCCAGGAGCTCTCTGTATAAAGCACCCCGTCCCTCCTGTCTCGCCACAGACCTCCTCATTCACACTGCATCCACTCCACCGCAATGCCTCTGCCATTGCTCTCTCTGTGAGAGTGAGGAGAGCACGCTCTCGTGTTCTGTCCGTGGAGAAAGAACCCGACGCGCAAGCCCTCGTCTCTCTCTCACCCTGCTCCATTTTCTCTCCATATCGATCCCCTTGCCAAGGCATGCGTGCTTGACACCTTCCGTGTGGTTATGCATGCAGGATCGCCGCCGTTGAGCTCGACGCTGCCGGGAACGTCTCGGTGCGCGCGGGAGCTGCGGGTGGATCCTGTTGCTGCTACTGCTTCCGAACACCTCCATCGACCTCGTACTGCCCTTTCGTTATTGACTGCCGATTCCTATCAAGCCCTAGGTGAACCTCTGCCCAGATGCGTGTGCATGTGCTCTCCGGCGGCATGTTTTGGTCGCGAGGTAGAAGAACGAGCATGAGCCACTGGTTTTTCGATCGATGGTCACCTTTGAACTCCACGGAATCTAATCTGCGCCATCAGATCTTGATCGCACGGCCGCTTACCGGTTCGTTTGCCCGCGTGAATGAAATGGGCCAACGGCCCGTTGAGCCTGCGCTGGCGATTTTATTTCCTTTTCTGTTAATCTAAAAATGCCTCATCACTTTAATCAACAATAAAATTCTTAAACACCAGACATGACATCCCCTATTTATCTAGGGTGCATGCATGTTTTCTTAACCACATGCAATTGACAGATCTGTATTTGCACCCCTAGATCATCCTGGAAAAATTCCTAAACACAACCTATCTGAAAGAATAAACATGACATAACTTTTGATTTAGGAATCCAATGGAAGTGAGTTTTAGCTCTCTGGATAGATCTTGCTGATACCTAACTAGAGCAGTTGGGCTCACATCCACTTGAATTTCCTATCAAAAACGACATGCAGAATGGTAAATGACCAGAGAGCCACTAAATGATTTTTATGAATTTTTCTAAAATGATTTTTGAGATGAATCCTTTTGTATGTGCTTCTGTATGTATAGATCCATCATATCGTAGCTTGGTTTGCTTTTTTGATCTGTAGAATAATTTTGGCATGCATTTCAAGATATGGTTGTATTCTGCCATTTCTAGATGCGATGTATTTGATGATTGCTAAGTATGGAGATGCCTTGTGTGATCTTACTAGCATGTGTAGGAGTTGTTTTCACTGCCATATGCTTGTTATCTTGTATATCTACCATGTTAGAATAAATCTTGTTCATGAAAATATCATGGTTTGACATGCATGTTAAGATCTATGCTTGTTTTCTAGTTTCTATGTGTACTAGATTTGTTTGCCATGATCACCTTCATGCCATGGTTGTTTCCATGCTTTGTATGATATGATATGCCTCTGTTATTTACATGTTTAGCTACTGGTTGCATGCTCCTTTCATGTATACAAGTGTGCTATGGCTTGCATGTTCTTAGAAATGCATGTTTTGCTCTCATATGCTTGTATAGTTGTTTCCTAGATTGTTTTCATTATGTTTCACTCATTTTGGTGGATGACCAGAGAGTCATTACTATATTTATGGCCTTATATGAGAGTGGTACACCCACTGGACTCATGCCATATGTTTGGTGCATGACTTGTATGAAACTATACCTTGTTATGCATGTTATCTATGCATGTTTGAGTGTTGTAGCATGTTTCAGTGCTATTATTTTTTAGTGTTCCTTTTTTAGTGAATGCTTGATATAGGTGTGCTGTATTAGCTTGTGATTGCCTTTGTCTTGTACTGATTGAGTGTTTTTCTTTTTAATTTTTACGACGTAGAAAACGAAGAAGCTGTTAATCCTGAAGTGGTTTTCTGTAACTATTGTTTATTTAAAGAGTGTGATCAAGACTAGAGCCAAGGCAAGACACTCTAAATGCTTGCTGTTTTTTTACTTATCTTTATCTATAATGCATGTTTTACTTCTGAAGTTTTTACTTAAGTTGTCTTTGAACTATTGTTTTAAGTGGAAACTATCGCTATCACTTTTATCGAATTGTTGTAGCCACTACATAATCTTGGTGTTACCAAGCCCTTTAGGATTTTGGAGCCATCACTTAATTCACTTAAGTCCCTTAGTGGACATTTTTAACTTGTTGTTTATTGGAAAACAAATGTCTTTGGAAAAACCCCGAGGAAAGGTGGGACCTTGTCCGAAGGAGGTGTAGTGAAGGAAGGAGTGTTTTCAAATTGATTTCCCAAAATAACACATAACCTAGTCTTCGTCGGACAACCAAGCCGTACTGCCACATTACCTCCATATGGGAACGGGGTCTAGCTAAAAGCTTGTCGGTGTTAGTCCGTGTCTACCTCAAAGGGCTATAGGGGTTAGAGTCCCCCGAACCGAATTGTCGCCAGGAGGGAGAAACAGGACATTCATAGTGTGGGGATTAAGTTCTCCACCGGTTGCAACAGTTGTGTGTCCTGCCATGGCGGTGTGTTGTCAGGGGAAACCGGATCCATACGGATGACTCACTTGGTGCCGGGGAGAACAAACCCAGTTAAAGAGGTAGTCATTTACTATCACTTGCATAGTGGATAGTTAGGACCAGTTATCTGATGTCTGCATACTGTCTTGGACAGTACGTGGTTGTTCACGGCGGATGTACTGGATCTTGTGGAACTTGTACACCTCTGCAGATTAAAACTATTCAGAATAGCCACGTCCTCAGATATAGACAGTTGAATGGCCATGTAGCTAGTATTGTGTCAATGTTTTCAAAAGGTTTGGAAAATGTTTATGATGTTGTACCTGGGAGGTACTTGAAAGGGAATGATCGTACCTTTGAGGTACCGGAGACATGTTGGTCTTGGAGTTGTGTTTTCCCAAGAGTTCTTTCAAAGGAAAACTTTTCTTTTATTGATAATGCTTTGTCATAACCTTGTGGATATGCGATATCTACAAGAGAAACATTCTATCTTTTGAAGTATCTTCTTCAAACAAAAACAACTAAAATTTGTCCAACCATGATGGGTCTTCTACTCGTCATGGATAGACTAGCCTCTAACCAAATAGACTTCCTACCACCTTTATATCATACTTGCATTTGTTGGGCTTTCATTTAGGGTGTCTTGCGAGTACATTCAAATGTACTCATATGGTTTCGTCCCTGGCTATTGTCTTGGTCAGACTGTGAGGAGCTGCCTCAGGAGGATACCTTTGAGGAGGAGTACTATGACGACCCCGCGTACTAGGCACGTCTCCCGGTCAGCAGCATGTGGTGCTAAGGAGTTGACATGGGTTCTACTCATTGTGTTTGCTTCAGCTGAATAAAGTAGTTGTAATGTGTGCTTGCCACTGTCCTGCGCGGCAGTTCTCAGACTTGGTCGACAGACCATTTGTGTAAGACTATGTTATTTGTGTAATGGATGTGAACTCTGTTGTACCTTCTCTAAATATGTTGCTCATGACTGTCGATCTAGGATCATGAGTGTATGCATATTGGCGGTCTCGGACATCTAGTCTGGGGTCCCCACAGAGTTGGTATCAGAGCCATCCTGACCATAGGAGACCTTAGTTAGAATGGGTGTTAGATAGTACTCCGACATCTACCTTAGTTTCTATACAAGTCTTAATTATGACTACATACCAAAGCTATGTCTAGTAACCCCCTCTGCTTGGTTTCTTTTACATGGTTCATTACATTAAGTTTCCTTTTCCATAAAAACAAAAATTTCGCACACTGGTCATTAACTTAAAAACTTGTGTAGATGGACATCGTCTTCACCGAGTCTCTACAATTGGGACTTCCTCGGGACACTATGTTCTGTTTCGAGAGGGAGATCGTGGATATGACCAAGATACTTGGGCGTCCACTACCTGAGATTAGAGGAGGGGAGATCACCGGTACTGTTGCGGGGTTGTCTTGGTTAGCGGAGTGCACCCTCTGTGTTCCATTGACTTCGCCATCTGAGCCTGTGCACGTCTTCCACGCGATTGACCTCTCGTGGAAGGACGCGGTTGTTCGTGTGCTTGAGCTGGCGGTTGCACGCATGGCTCACCTCTACGAGACCCGCTTTGTGGATACTCCTTTCCAGCGCCACGGGAGGCGCGATGATGAGGGCTTCCCACTCCCTTGTCCGTGTCCCCGTGACATTGTGTGCTCCCAGATGGAGGACATGGAGTTCTACCTGCACTACACTCAGAACAACCTGGATTATCTGAAGATTGTTCACGCCGACCTCGCCGCCAAGGCGAGAACCTTGGAGGGCAAGCTGTGGGCCACCCGTTTGGCCCGTACTCGCCTCTTCAAGAAGTCTGAGTCACTCGAGAACGCCAACGCCATACTCCGTGGCCGGCTGAAGACATCTAGAGAGGATCTTGGCGCGAGGAACTCGGCCATTGAGGAGTTAGAGGAGAAGATTGTCGAGCTCCACAAGGAGAACGAGGCTCTTCTTCCTGACGATGATGTTCCTTCCGAGGGCATGGATATGAGTTAGCAGAGCGCTCAGGAGGACGACGAACTCGCCGGAGACGAGGAGGACCCGGAGGAGATCCTGTTTGACGGCGATGATGGAGACGCCTAGGCGGTAGGCCGTGTTAGTAGCATGTGCTATGTAAGCACCTAGTACTAGTTAGCTGTGATGACCCTTAATCGCTGCTTTGGTAGTGTGGTTCTTCGGAAACCACTTGTTTGCTAGTTGTTGATGTATGATGTCCTATGTATGCTTGAACCTACCTGTTTTATGTATGATATGTTTGTGCTTTGGCTTCTCTGAATAAATTACCAAGCATATCTAAAGTTCCATGTTTTCATCTTCTCTAATTCTAGTTTGTCGTTGTTAGACAAACAAATCCTTCTATCCCTTTATCTTATATCTTCTTTCATTCAGCATGTCGCGTGATCCACCCCCACCACCGCTACCCGAGCCGACTGCAGCTCAGGTCCTAGCTTTGTACATGGAAGACCGAGAGGCTGCCCGTGCCGAGCGCACCGCAACTCTTGTGACTCTCGCGCATCTGGCAACTCTTGGAGCCAATGGTGGAAATGGTACTCGCTCCAAGCTCAAGGAATTCCAGAATACCAACCCCCCATCTTCTCTCGGATTGTGGAACCTCTGGACGCTAATGATTGGCTTCGTACCATTTCCAACAATCTGCAAGTTGCTGGTGTCGAAGACAAAGACAAAGTCTTTTATGCTTCTCATTATCTCGCTGGACCTGCAAGGACTTGGTGGGAAACCACTCGTGCTTCACTGCCAGCTGATCATGTCACTACCTGGGAGGAGTTTGTCCTCAAGTTTCGCAAGTATCATATCCCTGACGGAGTGATGGGTATCATGAGAGACAAATTTCTGAAGCTCAGGCAAGACGGCACGACTGTGTCAAAGTATTAGGATGAGTTCACTACCCTGGCTAGGTATGCTCTCCATGATATTGACACTGAAGAGAAGAAGAAGGAGAGATTCCTCAATGGATTGCACGACGAGCTGCAGTGCACGCTCGTGGTAATTCCTTTCCAAGATCTCGAGTCTCTTGCCAATGCTGCTATCCTTATGGAACATAAGCGTCAAGCAGCCTATGACAATTGCAAGCAGAAGATGATGCAGCAAGGAGGGTCGAGTGTCAATAGGACTCGCAGCTCCCCACCTGCGAGGCCACCCTTCAATAAGACACCTGGTTATGCTCCTCGCCGAAGTTTTCCATCTTACCCGAAGCCTTCAACTTCTGGAAATGCTCCTTATGCGCCCCATCCAGGAGGAGGGAATACTGGGAATACTTTCACCCGTGCTGCCCCAACTGCACCCAAGCCATCTCGGGCATGCTTCTCATGCAGCAAAGGAGGTAATTTCTCTCGGGAGTGTCCTAGTAAGAATCCTGCACCTGCCCGCCCTAATGCGGCCAAGATGACACATGGACCATCTCATAAGAAGCAGGGGAATACTGTTAAAGGACATCTGAATTGCGTCACCGCAGAAGAAGCTCAGGACACCCTAGAAATGGTGATTGGTATGTTCCATGTCAACTCCGTACCAGTCCCTGTTTTGTTTGATTCTGGTGCATCGCATTCTTTTTTCACCAAGCCTTATGTGAAGAAAAGTGGGTTAAAAGTCAACCTTATGTCTAGAACTATGCTAGTGCAAATCCCAGGCGAGACAACCAAAGCCACCCACTCCTGCAACAATGCGCCTATTGTTATCAATGGGAAAACATTCCATGCTGATCTGGTAGTGCTAGGCCCACAACGCATTGAAGTTGTACTTGGTATTAATTGGATGACCAAATACAAGGGGGTCATTGGCTGCACCACAAAAACCATATCCTTGATAAGTAGTACTGGGGAAGAGGTTAAGTATAAGGCATTCAAACTCACCTCCAAAGTTCATTGCCATAAGAGTATATCCAACCCCTCACTTGAACATATTCCGGTGGTATGTGAGTATCCGGATGTCTTTCCAGAAGAACTACCCGGTATGCCCCCTGACAGGGATATCAAGTTTATCATTGAGTTAGTTCCTGGAACCAGACGCATAGCTCAGAAACCTTACCAGATGAACCCGGAGGAATTAGAGGAGTTGAAGAAGCAACTGGATGGTATGCTTAAAAGGGGATTGATTCGCCCAAGTGCTTCTCCTTGGGGATCACCCGTCATCTTTGTGGACAAACGGGACGGTACCTCACGTCTATGTGTGGATTACCGGAAGTTGAATGATGTCACCATCAAGAACAAATACCTGCTGCCCAAGATTGAAGATCTCTTCGGCCATATGAATGGAGCTCGTGCTTTCTCCAAGATAGATCTCCGCACTGGTTATCACCAATTGAAGGTGTGGGAATCGGATATTCTGAAGACTGTTTTCACTACTCGTTATGGATTGTATGAATACACCGTAATGTCCTTTGGTCTAACCAATGCTCCTGCCTATTTCATGAATCTCATGAATAAGGTGTTCATGGATTTTCTGGATAAATTCGTCGTGGTGTTCATCGACGACATTCTTATCTATTCCAAAGATGAAGCCGAACACGAAGAACATCTGAGGTTGGTACTCGGAACACTTTGGAAGCATCAATTGTATGCTAAGTTCAGCAAATGTCAATTCTGGCTTAGAGAAGTGGGTTTTCTTGGACATGTGGAATCTGAAGGTGGAATCTCTGTTGATCCCACTTTGATTCAGTCTGTCATGAAGCGTAATGCTCCAACCAACCCAACTGAAGTGAGATCATTTCTTGGTTTGGCTGGTTATTACCGCAAATTTGTTCAAGGATTCTCCAGTATCGCCAGAACACTCACTCAATTGCTCAAGAAAGACAAGAAGTTTGAGTGGACTGACAAATGTGAAGAAAGTTTCCAAGAATTGAAGAGAAGATTGGTGACCGCTCATGTCCTTACTATGCCGGATGTCACAAAAAGTTTTGATGTGTACTGTGATGCCTCAAAGCTTGGACTCGGCAGTGTCCTCATGCAAGAAGGGAAGGTCATCTCTTATATTTCTCGTCAATTGAAGCCTCATGAACAGAATTACCCTACGCATGACTTGGAACTTGCGGCTGTTGTTCATGCTCTCAAAGCATGGCGACACTTCCTTATGGCTAATAGATGTGAGATTTATACTGACCACAAGAGCCTGAAGTATATCTTCTCTCAGTGTGAACTCAATATGAGGCAACGCAGGTGGATTGAGCTCATCAAGGATTATGATCTGAGTATCCACTATCATCCTGGAAAGACGAATGTTGGCGCTGATGCACTCAGTCGAGAACCCGCCTCTTTAAATGCTATCATTAAGGTCAGACAACCTGAGTTGTGGAAAGAACTCGACCAACTGGGTATTGAAGTAGTCAGCCATGGGATGTTGAATACTCTCGAACTCAAACCTACCCTGGTTGATCAAGTAAAACAATCTCAGCAAGGCCAAAAGAGTATTGAAGGAATTAAGGATGAATGAAGAAGGAACTAGTGCCTGGTTTCTCTGTCGATTCTAAAGGAATTCTCTGGTATAAAGGTCGCATTTGCGTTCCATCCGAGTCAGAGCTAAAGCAAGTTATACTCGCCGAGGCTCATGACACCCCTTATTCCATCCACCCCGGAGGAACAAAAATGTACCAAGATCTCAAAGAGAAGTTTTGGTGGCATGGTATGAAGCGAGAGATTGCTTCTTACATAGCCAAGTGTGATATTTGTCAACGTGTGAAGGCAGAACACCAACGTCCAGCTGGTCTTTTGCAACCACTCCAAGTGCCCAAGTGGAAATGGGATGAAGTTGGAATGGATTTCATCACTGGACTTTCCAAGTCAAACCGAGGGCATGATGCCATATGGGTTATTGTGGACAGGCTTACAAAAGTGGCTCACTTTATCCCTGTTCGCACAACTCATCGTGGAGACCAATTGGCTGATCTCTATATATCTCGGATTGTGAGTTTGCATGGAGTACCCGATAAGATTGTTTCTGATCGAGGGACTCAATTCGCATCTCGATTCTGGAAGAAATTGCATGAAGCTCTTGGAACCAAATTGTCTTTCATCACAGCTTATCACCCACAAACCGGAGGGCAAACCGAGCGTGTTAACCAAATCCTGGAAGACATGCTCCGTGCTTGTGTATTGTCTTATGGTGCAAAGTGGGAAGATTGTCTACCATTTGTGGAGTTCTGTTACAACAATAGCTATCAAGCTAGTCTGCAAATACCTCCTTTTGAAGCTTTGTATGGATGTAAGTGCCGCACACCCTTAAACTGGTCTGAGTCTGGTGACAGTCAGATATTTGGTCTGGATACATTGCGTGCTGCAGAAGAACAAGTCCAACTTATCCATGACCGTCTCAAGGCTGCTCAATCTTGTCAGAAGAGCTATGCTGACTCCAAGCGACGCGGATTCTCTTTCCATGTGGGAGATTTTGTGTATCTTAGAGTCACACCTCTCAAAGGGCTGCAACGTTTTCATGTCAAAGGAAAGCTTGCACCCTGATACATTGGGACTTTCAAGATCCTAGCCCGTTGCGGTGAAGTATCTTATCAACTTGAGCTGCCTGCTGATCTCTCATAGTTCCATGATGTTTTTCATGTGTCACTACTCCGGAAATGTCTCCAAGTGCCAGATAAGAATCATTCTTATAAGGACATCGACTACCGGACCATTGACATCAATCATGATCTGACTTATCGTGATCGACCACTCTGTGTTCTTGAGAAAAATGTTCGCGTAACCCGGAATCGAGCAATAAAATTCCTCAAAACTCAGTGGACTAATCACTCTGAGGAAGAAGCTACCTGGGAACACGAAGATTATATTAACAAGGAGTTTCCTGATTTCCACTATGACTAAACCCACGAATCTCGGGACGAGATTCTTTTAAGGAGGGGAGGTCTATCAATCCCTCATTTGAGAACAAGGTTGTAAGGAGGGAAACACAAAATTTAGGACCAACAAAAACTTTTAGTTGATCCTGTTATTTTTCCTGATGTTGTAACTCCTATGTGAACCTGATGTTTTCTATGAGAAATAAAGAGTGGAATGTTGTTATCTTGATTCCTTGTCATCATTATCATCTTTTTAATCTTGGTTATGGATCACAAAAAGAAACAAAACAAGATTCCTTTTGAAAGTCCTAAGCAAAAACATGATTTTTTCTTTTCTGTTTCTAGCTATCACTCACTCTTTTGAGCAGCATTTCTATCTATGGATCTCAACCCAATTTTATGTTTTATTTGGATTTAATCCATCCTTGTGGTATGTACTTGCTCACCATGTCCAAAGAAACATTTTTGAGCAAGTGAAACCCATGTTTTCTCGAGTGTTTTTCTGCGTAGTTAATAAAACAGGAAATAGAAAAACAGTGAAAACAGAAAATCTCACCTGGTCCAGTCTTGTTTTCAGCAACCTATATATTTTCTAAATTCAAATAAAAATATGTTTATGAAACTATACATTGTACTCTTCAAAACAATACTCTCACTTTTCCATTTGGAAATTTTTTGTTGTATCAAACACATCCAGACATTTCTTATTCTTTAACAGTTTCAGGACTTAGAAAATTCACTAAGTCATAACTGAAACTGTCAAAACCTGGAACTCTGAATTTCTGTCAGTACACCCGATTCAAATCTTGCTCGAATTCGAGTTTCTTCCATCTTGATCATGTGCAACCTTGCCAAACCGCTTGGCCTTGCTCTCACCTACCAAAACCATCCGTGGTTTTCACTCGAGGAGCTACAGAGGAGGAGAGCAGCACCAGGCCAAGGATGGTGGCCGAGGGCCCGACCTGTCATCATAGAACAGGGCACACTCGTGCCATTTCTCCTCCTTCCATGGCTTTGAGCCATTGATTGCATGAACTCGACGCCACAGTGTTCTCCTTGCTCCTCCACGTGCTGCCCATGACTTGAGAAGTGCACACGCGCTGGCATCGCCATTGCTTTGCTGTCGAGCGCCCGAGGACGCACTCAAGCAGGATCTCTCTGTATAAAGCACCCATGTACCTCCTGTCTCACCACACACCTCCTCATTCACACCGCATCCACTCCACGGCAATGCCTCTGCCATTGCTCTCTCTGTGAGAGCGAGGTGAGCACGCTCTCGTGTTCTGTCCGTGGAGAAAGAACCCGACGCGCCAGCCCTCGTCTCTCTCTCACCCTGCTCCATTTTCTCTCCATATCGATCCCCTTGCCAAGGCATGTGTGCTTGACACCTTGCTGTGTGGTTATGCATGCAGAATCGCCGCCGTTGAGCTCGACGCTGCCGGGAACGTCTCGGTGCGCGCGGGAGCTGCGGGTGGATCCTGTTGCTGCTACTGCTTCCGAACACCTCCATCGACCTCGTACTGCCCTTTCGTCATAGACCGCCGATTCCTATCGAGCCCTAGGTGAGCCTCTGCCCGGATGCGTGTGCATGTGCTCGTCGGCGGCGTCTTTTGGTCGCGAGGTAGAAGAACGAGCGTGAGCCGTTCGTTTTTCGATCGGCGGTCACCTTTGAACTCCACGGAATCTAATATGCGCCATCAGATTTTGACCGCACGGACGCTTACCGGTTCATTTGCACGCACGAATGAACTGGGCCGGCCCAGCGCAGCGCGCCTCACCGCGTGAAGGACAACGACCCGTTGAGCCTGCGCTGGCGATTTTATTTCCTTTTCTATTAATCTGAAAAATGCCTCATCATTTTAATCAAAAATAAAATGCTTAAACACCAGATCTGGCCACCCCCTATTTATCTAGGGTGCATGCATGTTTTCTTAACCACATGCAATTGACAGATCTGTATTTGCACCCCTAGATCATCCTGGAAAAATTCCTAAACACAACCTATCTGAAAGAATAAACATGACATAACTTTTGATTTAGGAATCCAATGGAAGTGAGTTTTAGCTCTCTGGATAGATCTTGCTGATACCTAACTAGAGCAGTTGGGCTCACATCCACTTGAGTTTCCTATCAAAAACGACATGCAGAATGGTAAATGACCAGAGAGCCACTAAATGATTTTTATGAATTTTTCTAAAATGAGTTTTGATATGAATCCTTTTGGATGTGCTTCTGTATGTATAGATCCATCATATCGTAGCTTGGTTTGATTTTTTGATCTGTAGAATAATTTTGGCATGCATTTCAAGATATGGTTGTATTCTGCCATTTCTAGATGCGATGTATTTGCTGATTGCTAAGTATGGAGATGCCTTGTGTGATCTTACTAGCATGTGTAGGAGTTGTTTTCACTGCCATATGCTTGTTATCTTGTATATCTACCATGTTAGAATAAATCTTGTTCATGAAAATATCATGGTTTGACATGCATGTTAAGATCTATGCTTGTTTTCTAGTTTCTATGTGTACTAGATTTGTTTGCCATGATCACCTTCATGCCATGGTTGTTTCCATGCTTTGTATGATATGATATGCCTCTGTTATTTACATGTTTAGCTACTGGTTGCATGCTCCTTTCATGTATACAAGTGTGCTATGGCTTGCATGTTCTTAGAAATGCATGTTTTGCTCTCATATGCTTGTATAGTTGTTTCCTAGATTGTTTTCATTATGTTTCACTCATTTTGGTGGATGACCAGAGAGTCATTACTATATTTATGGCCTTATATGAGAGTGGTACACCCACTGGACTCATGCCATATGTTTGGTGCATGACTTGTATGAAACTATACCTTGTTATGCATGTTATCTATGCATGTTTGAGTGTTGTAGCATGTTTCAGTGCTATTATTTTTTAGTGTTCCTTTTTTAGTGAATGCTTGCTATAGGTGTGTTGTATTAGCTTGTGATTGCCTTTGTCTTGTACTGATTGAGTGTTTTTATTTTTAATTTTTACGACGTAGAAAACGAAGAAGCTGTTAATCCTGAAGTGGTTTTCTGTAACTATTGTTTATTTAAAGAGTGTGATCAAGACTAGAGCCAAGGCAAGACACTCTAAATGCTTGCTGTTTTTTTACTTATCTTTATCTATAATGCATGTTTTACTTCTGAAGTTTTTACTTAAGTTGTCTTTGAACTATTGTTTTAAGTGGAAACTATCGCTATCACTTTTATCGAATTGTTGTAGCCACTACATAATCTTGGTGTTACCAAGCCCTTTAGGATTTTGGAGCCATCACTTAATTCACTTAAGTCCCTTAGTGGACATTTTTAACTTGTTGTTTATTGGAAAACAAATGTCTTTGGAAAAACCCCGAGGAAAGGTGGGACCTTGTCCGAAGGAGGTGTAGTGAAGGAAGGAGTGTTTTCAAATTGATTTCCCAAAATGATACATAACCTAGTCTTCGTCGGACAACCAAGCCGTACTGCCACATTACCTCAATATGGGAACGAGGTCTAGCTAAAAGCTTGTCGGTCTTAGTTCGTGTCTACCTCAAAGGGCTATAGGGGTTATAGTCCCCCGAACCGAATTGTCGCCAGGAGGGAGAAACATGACATTCATAGTGTGGGGATTAAGTTCTCCACCGGTTGCAACAGTTGTGTGTCCTGCCATGGCGGTGTGTTGTCAGGGGAAACCGGATGGATACGGCTGACTCACTCGGTGCCGGGGAGAACAAACCTAGTTGAAGAGATAGTCATTTACTAGCACTTGCATAGTGGATAGTTAGGACCAGTTATCTGATGTCTGCATACTGTCTTGGACAGTCTGTGGTTGTTCACGGCGGATGTACTGGATCTTGTGGAATGTGTACACCTCTGCAGAGTAAAACTATTCAGAATAGCCGCGTCCTCGGATATGGACAGTTGAATGGCCATGTAGCTAGCATTGTGTCAATGTTTTCAAAAGGTTTGGAAAATGTTTATGATATTGTACCTGGGAGGTACTGGAAAGGGAATGATCGTACCTTTGAGGTACCGGAGACATGTTGGTGTTGGAATTGTGTTTTCCCAAGAGTTCTTTCAAAGGAAAACTTTTCTTTTATTGATAATGCTTTGTCAAAACCTTGTGGATATGCGATATCTACAAGAGAAACATTCTATCTTTTGAAGTATCTTCTTCAAATAAAAACAACTAAAATTTTCCCAACCATGATGGGTCTTCTACTCGTCATGGATAGACTAGCCTCTAACCAAATAGACTTCCTACCACCTTTTATAGCATACTTGCATTTGTTGGGCTTTCATTTAAGGTGTCTTGCGAGTACATTCAAATGTACTCATATGGTTTCGTCCCTGGCTATTGTCTTGGTTAGACTGTGAGGAGCTGCCTCAGGAGGATACCTTTGAGGAGGAGTACTATGACGATCCCGCGTACTAGGCACGTCTCCCGGTCAGCAGCCTATGGTGCTAAGGCGTTGACATGGGTTCTACTCGTTTAGTTTGCTTCCGCTGAATAAAGTAGTTGTAATGTGTGTTTGCCACTGTCCTGCGCGGCAGTTGTCTCATACTTGGTCGACAGACCATTTGTGTAAGACTATGTTATTCGTGTAATGGATGTGAACTATGTTGTACCTTCTCTAAATATGTTGCTCATGACTATTGATCTGGATCATGTGTGTATGCATATTGGAGGTCTCGGACATCTAGTCTGGGGTCCCCACATACAACAATGAAACAAGAGAGTAGTAACACAGCTCTACTAAAACTAACAGCCCTGAATAAGGTATGCAAGAAAAACAGGAGCTAAAAAGGAATTTTACAACAACTACAACAAAAAACTAAAAATACGAGTATAACGAGTATTCATATGAAAAAGCGGAGAGTGTCTCTCTATGTAACATCCCTGATTTTTGGTAAGTCCAAAAATCACTAAAAATTGAAACTTTTTGTTTTCATGTTATGCAAGTCACCAAAAAACAAATGAGAGGCAAGAAATAAAAGGAAACAATACATAACTCAATGAAAATTGAAATTAAGAATCCATTATATCTCTATTCCATAAACCCTAAAAGCCCATTCAAAATAAATATTCATTACTCAAAGAAATTGTTTTCTCTTAGAAAAGCTTATTTTATAACATGTTTTCAAATCAAGTATTACTTTGAAAATGTTTTATAGAGTTTGAAACCAGAGAATTATTATCTCTAATATTTTTTTTAAGCCTCAAAATTATCTTATGAGAATAACAACTATTTTTATTGATATGCAAATGTTACTCCAAGTTTTAAACATAAAGTGATGTTCATAAAATGTTTTTCTTTGAAAATAACATAAAAGAGGACTTTGGAAACAATATTTTGGGTTGTGTAAATTTTCTAGTCACTTTTGATAATTATTGAATTTTCTATTTTTAAAAAATAGCAATAAGTTACTGTTAATAAATCCTTCATATCCTAAAATTATAAAATATGAAAAGGGTTTAAAAATGTCTTCCAAAAATAGTATTTGACATGTATAATGTCTCTAAAATTTTATTTAATCAAAAACACCATTTTATTATTTTTCCAATTTTAAATAACATTAAGTACTATTAATGTTTTATTTATAAATTACAAAATATGATTTTTGAAATATGTTGAAAGTTTACAAAAATGTTTCTAAGTGAAAGATATTATTTTTACAAAAATTTTGCAATTGATTTGAAGTCATTTGGACTTGTATATTAAAAGATATTAAAAACAGAAAAAAAAAAAAGAATAAAAAGGATGACATCATGATGACGTCATCATCGTCATCCACCTCCCTGCATCCGTTTCTTCTGAATAAAGGAGGATTTAATCCTCTTGATTTCCTGGCGTTTCAAGCATTCAATCTCAGAGACGATTGCTGCCCTTAAATCCCCTTCTCCTGCTTGTCATTTCCCCTCTCCTTCCTCTCTGGATTGTGCCCTGAGGCCGTTCAATTTTCTCGCCGGAGTTCGTCCGCCCCGCCGCGTTTTTCCTTGTTTTCCGACGAGGTGAGCCACAGTAAGCCCCGCCGTGGCCACCCCATCCTTCCTACGCGTGTGCGCACGTCACTGATCCCTCTTGAATCTTCTTTTCGCAGCGATTCATCGAGAGCGAGCTCGTCGGAGCACGGCCACCTCGGGACCACCTCGCCGCCATGGTTGCAGAGCCCCTCGAGCCTCCCCGTGGTCACCATCGAGGCGAAGCTCGTCGTGGTCCCCATCGAGCCCGAAGACCACCGGAGGGCCATCGTCGCCGACTTCTACGCCGTCGGCCACCGCAACGCCATTTTCCGGCGAGCCCGCACCGCGCTGAGTCCCTCTCTCTCTGTGTGCCGTTAGATCTAGATCTAATGGCCTAGATTAGATCATTTAAACGAAGGGGTACGGCGCCGTTAGATCCAGATCCAGCGGCTCCGATTGAATCACTTATCCATGTCATCGGCCCAGTCAGCGTGCATAGTCAGCAGCAACACCCAATCAGATCCAGCCACGTGGCCAGCCCTTTTATTCAAATTTTCTCCCACTAGAATTAATTGGCAGTTTTACAGATTAGTCGCTGCATCTTAGATCTATCATAACTTTTGATCCATAAGCCCAAATTTAGCAATCTTGGACTTTTTGAAAAGCCCTTGACATTTAGAATCTTTTGGCACTGGACAAATTTAAATTTGAAAAACTTAAATCTGTTCAAATTCAAATATGCTTGTTTGATGAAATTTGGCATAATTCAAATTCTACAAATCCAAAAATTGTAAATAAAATATATTTGGAAACCTTAGGATGTGTACTTTCATATCATATGTCCCAAAATAATATTTGAAAAAAATTAAAATTGAATTTAGAATTAAGTTGTCTATTTGAGTATTTTTGACATAGATTAATTTCTATAAATATTTTCAATATAGTACCTTTTGCAAAATTGCTCCATTTGATAACCTTGAACCAGAAACAACCTTTCCCAACCATTTTGGACATACTTGGACCATGGCCATGTGTTTTGACCAAAAACCCAACCTAGCGATTCATCCATCTTTACCATGTCTTAGAAATTGTTTTCAACTGTTATTTCTTGATGTTATGTCTATTTGGAGCCAAGCCAAGTCCTTAGAATGTGTCAATAACATATAGTACCAAGTAGTGAAATTTAGTTTTCTATCTACTTCTCCACTCCCCTTTCATGCTTCAAGAAATCATCAAGCTAACAAAGTGGAGATCAAGACTCAAGCACAAGAAGAAAACTTCATCTCCAACTTAGTGGCAACATGAAGAATCTATCAAGACCAAGAGAAGAATCCATCCAAGGAAAAAAGAGACTACAATAGAAGCATGGAGATGATCTTCAAGAAGACAAGCATGTGAAGACTTGGAGAAATCCATACAAGTTGAAGAATAACAAGTTATTTTTGTCCAACCATTGACCCAAATGGAAAACCCAAGACTTAGTAATATTTTCCCTTTGATGAGGAAGTTAGTAGGCCTAACCTAACCACAATGGAATATACTAACATAGTCACTCAAATATTTTTGAAGGTGAATATGACCAAGTGTTTGCATGTATTACTTTAGTTGAAGAAGTAATATGTTTATTCTTAGTGAACTCTTGGAACTTCCTCGACAAGTATGGTTATAATAAAGTTAGATCACATCAAGCTCAACCTAGTCCTTCCCAAGTAAACCATTGGAATTTCCTTAACAAGAATGAGACCATTAGAGAATGAATCTTTCAACTCAAACCTAGACCTTGTCCTAGCCCACTAGGTTAAACTCCTTTGGCTATGTTATTGCTTTGTATGATCTCTTCACTTGTATGTTTGCTTGATAGCATGTTTGTTTATTTTTTTATTGTGTTTTCAATGAGTAGATTGTACGGAGAGCAACGATCCTTTGTGAAGAGAGTGTGATAGCTTCACCAACTTCAACAAGGAAAGTAAGACGTCATCAACTACCCATTATTTTCTATATGCATTAGTTTATTTTTGAGTAGTATGCATTGATAGGAAATTTTACTAAGTTATATTATGCTATGCTATTATCCTAGTAGTGTGTAGCCATCTCTTTTATCCTAGTTATTTATAGCCTTAGAACTTGATAGATGCTATGCAATGAGACAAATGATTTTTTACTTGATGTTGTGGAAAAACTCTAAGTAACAACTTCAATGAACCATCTGGGTGGATTTGGTTGTTTGGCTGATGAGAGTTGGGTGTCTCCCCGAGGGGTTGTTCACTTGAGGAATGCCACCCAGGAACAAAGTGATTATGATGTTCCCCAAGTTTAGATTGCTTCCAGTGCAGCCTTTAGTCATATGGGCTCTGTCTTGATTAATTAAGTTGCGAGGGTTCAGCTTGGGCTTGACAAGCAGATGTAGCATAATTATAGGTGGAACGGGTCTTGCCATTAGGTTGAATTCTTGCTTCTGAAAGATCTCGTCTCAATCTTCTCCTTTCCTTAATGCACTCAGGGTGTATAGGATGTTTGGACTGATTTGAGTCTGAAGGTGAAAGTGCACAAGCTCTGTAGAGTCAACAAACTAAGATCTTAGCCGTGTCCCCGGTTATGGACAACTATGAGCAGCTGGACAAGGATGGACGGAAGAATCACATCACCATTTTCAATAAGTAAAATTTTGACCAAGTGAACAGTAGTTGTGGTGCTTGGATCTTAATCCAATGTTGCCACCCTTTGAAAAGAAAAGTTTGTTTTACAAAAGTGATAGGAGAAAACTGGCTTTATGCAAACTTAGCCAAAACTCCACTCAGCCAAATGAGCATGTAGTATTAGTCTTGCCATTTATATCCACCATAGTGTTACTTGCCAATACATTAAATTGTATTGACTCCATTGTGGCTGCATATTCCATATTGCAGATGTTTCTGAAGACGAGTGAGGATTTCGTTTAGGATCTCGAGACTATCGCCAACATGTTTTGCCTGTGGCACATGAAGAAGATGGGCTCAATGTTGTACTATGTTTTCCGCTGTAATTCTTTGTTTTTTGCTAGTCTTCTAAGACTATGCAAGTTGTAATCCTATTTTGTAAAGACTGGATCATGCGATGTAATAGAATTTGATGCATTTGCATGATATTTCATTTTGTACTGTGGTGCTAGCAACTGATCCAGGGACTAGCACAATAATCACAGGTGTCCTTACATTATTTAAATGTGGGAACGCTACAAAATGGTATCAGAGCATTGTGTTGCATGTAGGATTCGAGACCCTAGGTTTGGATTAGAATAGGAAAATCCATAGGAATAAAATTTTACTATCTTACAACTACTCCTCAAAGAAATCTTTTATAACTTCATTTCTCCTCGTAATCCTTCCCATGATACATTTCTAATGACTACTCTTATCTGTAGATGGCCAGCATCATTCAATCACTCAAGAAAGGACCAATGATGACCATGACCCTGGAGTGTGACACTGAGTTCCCAAGAGCACTGAAGGATCTCATGTTAATCATGGGATTTGAAGGACCAGCAGTCTATTGGGGTTTTCCCTACATAGATGAGGAGGATGGTTTCGAATATTGGTGGGTGCAGATTCATCTGTACAGAAACAAGGAGTATGACCACAAGATGGGAGGAGATTGCATGTTCACCAACAGGATAATGCATTTTCATTCCTCGATTCAGCAAGAAGTGCTACATGGAGTGCTATTAAAGAACTTACAGAGAGACTCAAGTGGAGACTTCACAACACTAAGAAGGGTCTCAAGGAAGCCGAAGAAGAGATCAACACTCTTGAAAAAGATATTACAATGTACAAGAACGCGGAGATCATCGTGAAGACTGAGTATTGAAGACGTCTCATGAGGAATAAAGCAAGAAAGTTGTTACCCTGCCTTGAATAGTAGACCACCATGAGATGTAATAAAGTTGTGAGACACGAAACACGATTAGAGTATTGATCATACTAATGAGTGTGGTATGACAATACTAGATGTTTTTGAAAAGTTTGTTGTTTGATGGAATGAATGAGTTAATATATGTTTGTTATGTGTTGTTTGCAAGATGAGTTTCCTTGATCTGTTGTGTTTGGGTAGGAACCCCCTTGCCTAATCTTTCTAATCTCTTCTCATCTTTCTTAAAACCCCAAAACAGATGTCTAGCCAGAATGTCAACGACCCCGTGAAGTCAATAGCAATGAAGATGCTACTAGAAGCTCAGACTCAGCTGATACAACTGATGACCCAAAATCAAGCCAGCAACCCCAATATGGAGTTAGCACCAGGAATGCAACAAGTGTTAGATACCCAATCCCAGATGGTGCACATGATGTCCCAAAGCATGACCAATAGTGGAAACAATCAACCCTTGGTAGCTAGAGATAACCAGGAGACAGAAGAAGAAATGTTTTCAACACTCAAGGCCTGCAAATCTTGTGGAGAGATAGGACACTATTCTAAATATTGTCCTGATGAGTGGCCCCATGGTGATGCAAACAACTCAACTGAAAGATACTTCACTCAAGTTAGCTGCTTTCTGTGTGAAGGAACAACACATGTTCCAACATAATGTCCACTTTACCCCATGGTACAACAAGTTGGACAACAAGCCAAAATGGAAATGCTTAGTGCAATCCAAGAGAACTTAGGAAAACCAGAAGTGAAGGGAAAACGCAAGCTGGATACTTTTCAGATGGACCATGTCAAGATGAATACTGGAGCCAAGACCACACCACACTCATGTTCATCCAAACCCACCACCAAGAATTGTTATTCTTGTGAAGAAGATGGACATTTATCCAGGAATTGTCCCAACAAGAAACCCAGACTTTCAACCAACATAGTTGAGTATACTGGGCAGCAGTATGAAGATATGATGGCCAATTTAACTCCACCAAGGAAGAAGAAGAAACTTCAGAAGAACCCAATCCTGTCTATAGAGACATCATCCAAGTGACTTGCTTCAAATGCAGAGATAAAGGACACTATGCAAATGGATGCCCTCAAAGGGAGAAGGAAGGAAACATGACTTTCTGAAAGAAGGAATCTTAGGCAAAGTTTTATGTTGAAAATAAATTTATTTTCCCTGGAAGTTCTTCCAGTGTAATAAACCACAATGAATGTCTGAGAAATGTGTTCCCATTATAATGAGATGATGTTGTGAAATCCTCTCAACTTGATCTTTTGATTGACCCAAAGAGTGACCCCTCACTGTCAAAGGTAGTCCAACATGCCTATGTTAGTCTACAGCTCTACCGCGAAAGAAAGTTCTACTCAAGCCAATGTGGAATCCATCTACACTCCAATCTAATGAAAATAGACTATCCAGAAAAGTTTCTTTTAAGGGTGGTAGCCCCTAGTTGTTCTGGAAACCAATCACCCAGACCTATCTTTCTTTCTAACCTTCCCAAATCTCGGGACGAGATTTCTTTTAAGGGTGGTAGTCTGTAACATCCCTGATTTTTGGAAAGTCCAAAAATCACTAAAAATTGAAACTTTTTGTTTTCATGTTATGCAAGTCACCAAAAAACAAATGAGAGGCAAGAAATAAAAGGAAACAATACATAACTCAATGAAAATTGAAATTAAGAATCCATTATATCTCTATTCCATAAACCCTAAAAGCCCATTCAAAATAAATATTCATTACTCAAAGAAATTGTTTTCTCTTAGAAAAGCTTATTTTATAACATGTTTTCAAATCAAGTATTACTTTGAAAATGTTTTATAGAGTTTGAAACCAGAGAATTATTATCTCTAATTTTTTTTAAGCCTCAAAATTATTTTATGAGAATAACAACTATTTTTATTGATATGCAAATGTTACTCCAAGTTTTAAACATAAAGTGATGTTCATAAAATGTTTTGCTTTGAAAATAACAAAAAAGAGGACTTTGGAAACAATATTTTGGGTTGTGTAAATTTTCTAGCCACTTTTGATAATTATTGAATTTTCTATTTAAAAAAATAGCATTAAGTTACTGTTAATGAATCCTTCATATCCTAAAATTATAAAATATGAAAATGGTTTTAAAATGTCTTCCAAAAATAGTATTTGACATGTATAATGTCTCTAAAATTTTATTTAATCAAAAAACCCATTTTATTATTTTTCCAATTTTAAATAACATTAAGTACTATTAATGTTTTATTTATAAATTACAAAATATGATTTTTGAAATATGTTGAAAGTTTACAAAAATGTTTCTAAGGGAAATATATTATTTTTACAAAAAATTTGCAATTGATTTGAAGTCATTGGGACTTGTATATTAAAAGATATTAAAAACAGAAAAAAAAGAAAAAAAAGGATGACATCATGATGACGTCATCAACCTCCCTGCATCCGTTTCTTCCGAATAAAGGAGGATTTAATCCTCTTGATTTCCTGGCGTTTCAAGCATTCAATCTCAGAGACGATTGCTCCCCTTAAATCCCCTTCTCCTGCTCGTCATTTCCCCTCTCCTTCCTCTCTGGATTGTGCCCTGAGGCCGTTCAATTTTCTCGCCGGAGTTCGTCCGCCCCGCCGCCGTTTTTCCTTGTTTTCCGACGAGGTGAGCCACCGTAAGCCCCGCCGTGGCCACCCCATCCTTCCTACGCGTGTGCGCACGTCACTGATCCCTCTTGAATCTTCTTTTCTAAACGATTCATAGAGAGTGAGCTCGTCGGAGCACGGCAACCTCGGGACCACCTCGCCGCCGTGGTTGCAGAGCCCCTCGAGCCTCCCCGTGGTCACCATCGGCTTCACCGAGTCGAGGCGAAGCTCGTCGTGGTCCCCATCGAGCCCGAAGACCACCGGAGGGCCATCGCCGTCGACTTCTACGCCGCCGGCCACCGCAATGCCATTTTTCGGCGAGCCCCCACCGCGGTGAGTCCCTCTCTCTCTGTGTGCCGTTAGATCTAGATCTAATGGCCTAGATTAGATCATTTAAACGAAGGGGTACGGCGCCGTTAGATCCAGATCCAGCGGCTCCGATTGAATCACTTATCCACGTCATCGGCCCATTCAGCCTGCACAGTCAGTAGCAACACCCAATCAGATCCAGCCACGTGGCCAGCCCTTTTATTCAAATTTTTCTCCCACTAGAATTAATTGGCAGTTTTACAGATTAGTCCCTGCATCTTAGATCTATCATAACTTTTGATCCATAAGCCTAAATTTAGCAATCTTGGACTTTTTGAAAAGCCCTTGACATTTAGAATCTTTTGGCACTGGCCAAATGTAAATTTGACAAACTTAAATCTGTTCAAATTCAAATATACTTGTTCGATGAAATTTGGCATAATTCAAATTCTACAAATCCAAAAATTGTAAATAAAATATATTTGCAAACCTTAGGATGTGTACTTTCATATCCTCTGTCCCAAAATAATATTTTAACAAATTAAAATTGAGTTTAGAATTAAGTTGTCGATTTGAGTATTTTTGACATAGATTAATTTCTATAAATATTTTCAATATAGTCCCTTTCGCAAAATTGCTTCATTTGATAACCTTGAACCAGAAACAACCTTGCCCAACCATTTTGTACATCCTTGGACCATGGCCATGTGTTTTGACCAAAAACCCAACCTAGTGATTCATCCATCTTTACCATGTCTTAGAAATTGTTTTCAACTGTTATTCCTTGATGTTATGTCTATTTGGAGCCAAGCCAAGTCCTTAGAATGTGTCAATCACATATAGTACCAAGTAGTGAAATTTAGTTTTCTATCTATTTCTCCACTCCCCTTTCATGCTTCAAGAAATCATCAAGCTAACAAATTGGAGATCAAGACTCAAGCACAAGAAGAAAACTTCATCTCCAACTTAGTGGCAACATGAAGAATCTATCAAGACCAAGAGAAGAATCCATACAAGGAAAAAAGAGACTACAATAGAAGCATGGAGATGATCTTCAAGAAGAAAAGCATGTGAAGACTTGGAGAAATCCATACAAGTTGAAGAATAACAAGTTATTTTTGTCCAACCATTGACCCAAATGGAAAACCCAAGACTTAGTAATATTTTCCCTTTGATGAGGAAGTTAGTAGGCCTACCCTAACCACAATGGAATATACTAACATAGTCACTCAAATATTTTTGAAGGTGAATATGACCAAGTATTTGCATGTATTACTTTAGTTGAAGAAGTAATATGTTTATTCTTAGTGAACTCTTGGAACTTCCTCGACAAGTATGGTTATAATAAAGTTAGATCACATCAAGCTCAACCTAGTCCTTCCCAAGTAAACCATTGGAATTTCCTTAACAAGAATGAGACCATTAGAGAATGAATCTTTCAACTAAAACCTAGACCTTGTCCTAGCCCACTAGGCTAAACTCCTTTGGCTATGTTATTGTTTTGTATGATCTCTTCACTTGTATGTTTGCTTCATAGAATGTTTGTTTATTTTGTTATTGTGTTTTCAATGATTAGATTGTACGGAGAGCAACGATCCTTTGTGAAGAGAGTGTGATAGCTTCACCAACTTCAACAAGGCAAGTAACACATCATCAACTACCCATTATTTTCTATATGCATTAGTTTATTTTTTGAGTAGTATGCATTGATAGGAAATTTTACTAAGTTATACTATGCTATGCTATTATCCTAGTGTGTAGCCATCTCTTTTATCCTAGTTATTTATAGCCTTAGAACTTGATAGATGCTATGCAATGAGATAAATGATTTTTTACTTGATGTTGTGGAAAAACTCTAAGTAACAACTTCAATGAACCACCTGGGTGGATTTGGTTGTTTGGCTGATGAGAGTTGAGTGTCTCCCCGAGGGGTTGTTCACTTGAGGAATGCCACCCAGGAACAAAGTGATTATGATGTTCCCCAAGTTTAGATTGCTTCCAGTGCAGCCTTTAGTCATATGGGCTCTGTCTTGATTAATTAAGTTGCGAGGGTTCAGCCTGGGCTTGACAAGCAGATGTAGTATAATTATAGGTGGAACGGGTCTTGCCATTAGGTTGAATTCTTGCTTCTGAAAGATCTCGTCTCAATCTTCTCCTTTCCTTAATGCACTCAGGGTGTATAGGATGTTTGGACTGATTTGAGTCTGAAGGTGAAAGTGCACAAGCTCTGTAGAGTCAACAAACTAAGTTCTTAGCCGTGTCCCCGGTTATGGACAACTATGAGCAGCTGGACAAGGATGGACGGAAGAATCACATCACCATTTTCAATAAGTAAAATTTTGACCAAGTGAACAGTAGTTGTGATGCTTGGATCTTAATCCAATGTTGCCACCCTTTGAAAAGAAAAGTTTGTTTTACAAAAGTGATAGGAGAAAACTTGCTTTATGCAAACTTAGCCAAAACTCCACTCAGCCAAATGAGCATGTAGTATTAGTCTTGCCATTTATATCCACCATAGTGTTACTTGCCAATACATTAAATTGTATTGACTCCCTTGTGGCTGCATATTCCATATTGCAGATGTTTCTGAAGACGAGTGAGGATTTCTTTTAGGATCTCGAGACTATCGCCAACATGTTTTGCCTGTGGCACATGAAGAAGATGGGCTCAATGTTGTACTATGTTTTCCGCTGTAATTCTTTGTTTTCTGCTAGTCTTCTAAGACTATGCAAGTTGTAATCCTATTTTGTAAAGACTGGATCATGCGATGTAATAGAATTTGATGCATTTGCATGATATTTCATTTTGTACTATGGTGCTAGCAACTGATCCAGGGACTAGCACAATAATCACAGGTGTCCTTACATTATTTAAATGTGGGAACGCTACACTCTACCACATAAAAAATGCTAGGTTCCAAAAATATTATTGCAGAAAGTAAAACAACAGATGCTCCAAGTAAAAGTTTATATGATGTGACTGAATAAAATTATAGTTTTACTAGAAGTGACCTGGTAAATTGGTTATGAAGAAGGGGATGCCTTTGGAATCCCCAAGCTTAGACGCTTGAGTCTTCTTAGAATTTTTTGGGATGAACCACGGGGGCATCCCCAAGATTTGACATTGCACTCTTCTTGATCACATTATATCACACTCTTCTCTTGACCCTTGAAAACTTCCTTCACACCACACTTAAAGTAATTCACATTAGAGGGCTAGTGAAACAATAAAAAATCCATGGGTTATGCATGGGCACAAGTTCTATTAATACTTTTAAACATTAGCTACAGACACTGATGTTTCATGAAGCAAAGAAATCCACTTGACATAGTAAAAGAGAAAATGCAAGAAAAATGGTAGAATCTGCCAAAACCAGAACAGCTTGTAATGACGAATTTGTTTGGGGCACTTAAGTTGCCCAGATCGAAAAACGTAAAAAACGGAAAAATTTCTGAATTAGCTGAGGAATAAGCACAAAAAGTTTCAGGTCATTTTGATCTTTCTGTAATTTATACGGTTTTTACGGTGGATAGCAGAAATCTGTTTTCTGCGTAGAAATCCAAAACCAACTCCAACTTTCGCTAGAAACTTAACTTGGCACAACTAAAACATGAAAATAAAGATACAAAGGAGTTTCTACAGAAGTATACAACCCCTTGACTCAAATAAAACAGAGAAAAACAAAGAAAAAATAAAACCATGGGTTATCTCCCATGAAGTGCTTTTCTTTAACACCTTTTAGCTAGGCCTAGAAAAATGGAATCAAGTGTTTTCAAGTGAAGAAGCATCCAAATTGTAATTTGTTCGAATAATAGAACTAGAAGGCAACTTAATTCTCTTTCTAGGAAAGTGTTCCATACCTTTCTTGAGTGGGAATGATATTTAATGTTCCCCTCTTTCATATCCATAACAACACCAACAGTTCTAAGAAAAGGTCTTCACAAAAAAATTGGACAAGAAGAATTGCATTCAATATTCATGACAACAAAATCAACGGGGACAAGGTTATTATTAACTATAATAAGAACATCATAAACTCTCCCTAAAGGTTTCTTTCTAACATTATCAATAAGATGAATATCCAAATAACAGTGCTCCAAAGGTGGCAAATCAAGCATATCATAAAGTTTTCTAGGCATAACGGAGGCTTCATTTTAATGATGGGTTCCCTACCATCATCTAACTTCCTAGGAATAGAGGCTTCACATCTTAATTCATCTTCTCTAATTTGTATGAGAGCATTTGTAATATGTTTTGTGAAAGCCATATTCATAGTACTAGCATTAGGAACACTAGCAAGATTTTGTAGGAAATTAATCACTTCAGTTATGTTGCAATCATCAAGTTCATGATCATTTTTATCAAAGGTAATGGGACTATTGTCTCCCTTGTTTCTAAAAATTTCAGCACTTTTATCAGGAACATTTTTAGCAGTTTCAGGCAGTTTTGAACTTTTAACAGCAGAAGTGGGAGTATTGCCAACACCAATTACTTTACCATTGATAGTAGAAGGTTTACTAGCATGAGAAGCTTCAGTTCTACTAGTGGTGGTAATGGTGCAAACATTAGCTATATTATTCTTTCTAGCTATTTCATCTTCTCTTTCCCATCTAGCATGCAATTCAGCTAACATCCTAACATTGTCATCAATTCGAATTTGAATGGCATTTAGAGATTTGCTTTATTTAACATCGCGAAGAATAAAATTTAGTTTCAGAAAATCAACATCAAGAGCAAGGCTATCAAGTTTAGAAGCAAGAGCATCAATTTTGCCAAACTTTTCCTCAACAGCTTTATTAAAAGAAGTTTGTGTACTGAAAAATTCATAAACATGTTCTCAAGATTAGAGGGTACACTTTTATTGTTTTTGTAGGAATTACCATAAGAATTGACATAACCATTATTGCTATTAGTTGGATATGGCCTATAATTATTGCTACCAAAATTATTCCTATAAGCATTGTTGTTGAAATTATTACTACCTCCGGTCCCAAAAAACTGTCGGAGAAAATGAACTATTCTAGTGCAAAATTTGTATGTAGTTTCGACACATATTACAGATCGAAGGGAGTATTTTTAATGAAGTTCACATCAACATGCTCTTCTTGAGCAACCAAAGAGGCTAAAGGAACATTGTTTGGATCAATAGGAGCATGGCCATTCACAAGCATAGACATAATAGCATCAAGTCTATCACTCAAAGAGGAGGTTTCTTCAACATAATTTGCCTTCTTACCTGTTGTAGCTCTCTTAGTGTGCCATTCAGAATAATTTACCATCATATCATCAAGAAGCTTTGTTGCTGCCCCCAAAGTCATGGACATAAAGGTTCCTCCAGCAGCTGAATCCAGAAGGTTTCTTGAAGAAACATTCAGACCTGCATAAAAGGTTTGGATGCTCATCTAAGTAGTCAGTCCATGAGTGGGACAATTCTTTACTAAAGATTTCATTCTTTCCCAAGCTTTAGCAACATGCTCATTATGAAGTTGCTTAAAATTCATAATGCTACTTTAAAGATATAATCTTAGCAGGAGAATAATATTTCCAATGAAAGCATCTTTACATTTAGGCCAAGAATCAATACTATTTCTAGGCAAAGATAGCAACCATTCTTTAGCTTTCCTCTCAAAGAGAAAGGAAACAATTTTAATTTAATAATATCTCCATCTACATCTTTATATTTTTGCATCTCACATAGTTCAACAAAATTATTAACATGGGCAGCAACATCGTCGGTACTAACACCAGAAAATTGCTCTCTCACAACAAGATTTAACAGGGCAGGCTTAATCTCATAAAAATCAGCAGTAGGAGCAGGTGGAGCAATGCGTGTGCTAATGAAATTATTGTTGTTGGTGCTAGTAAATTCACACAACTTAGTGTTCTCAGAGGTACTCATTTTAGCAAGATTAAAAACAGGATAGAAACAACAACTAGAATAAGAACTAATTTTTTGTGTTTTGATAAAGAGAAGCAAACAAGAAAAAATAAAACAAACTAAGAAAAACTAAAAAAAAGTAAACAGATTGGAAGTGAGAGATTCCCCTTGCAGAAATTCTCTTCCTCCCCGGCAACGGCGCCAGAAAAATGCTTGATGGTGGAGGTATTGCACTCGTTGGGAAACCCCAAGAGGAAGGTGTGATGAGCACAACAGCAAGTTTTCCCTCAGTAACAAACCCAGGTTGAATCGACCAGTAGGAGAAAGAAGCAACTTCCAAAGGTTGATGCAGCTGAGGTGGCAGGGCGCACTACCGGTTCAGAAGCAACGTGGAACCTACACAACACAATCAATTCACTTTGCCCCAATGAAGCAGTGATGTTGTCAATCTTACCGGTTTTGCTGATAACAAAGAGGTTAAATGTATGGTGCGGAAGAGTATGAGAACAATGTGAAAACAACAGTAGCAGTGTGAAAACAGTAATTGCAGTGGTTGTATTACCAGTATGAGAAAATGGACCGGTGTCCATAGTTCACTAGAGGTGTCTCTCCATAAAAGATAGCTAACATGTGCGGTGAACAAATTACAGTTGGGCAATTGATATATAATGAAACATGCATGGCATGATGATTACTATGTTATTCATGCGGGCATTACAACAAGACTCATAGACCGTTATCCAACTACATCTATGACTAATAATCCACCCTGAGAATATCATCCGAACAAACCTTGGGTATTAAGTTGCAAGCAACAGATAATCACAGTAAGCAAAGTGTGTAATGTAAACAATATAAACATCATTGTTTTCTCCCTAATGGCAACATCATATCCTCCATATGTCAAGTTTCTGTTACTCGAGCACGAATGCAAAGGAGGCATGAACCCACTATCGAGCATAAATACTCCCTCTTGGAGTTACTAATTTCTACTTGGCTAGAGCATATACTAACAACGGAGAGCATGCAAGATCATAAATAACATACACATGAAGATAACATGATAGATTGATAATCAAGACACATAGCATTCAATAATCATCGGATCCCATCAAACACAACATGTAGCATTACAATAAGGTGATCTCGATCATGTAGGGCAGCTCACGAGATCAAAACATGAGGCATAAAGAGGAGAGAACAACCATATAGCTACTGCTATGGACCCGTAGTCCAAATATGAACTACTCACGCATCACTCCTGAGGCGGGCATGGTGGTGTAGAGCCCTCCGGTGATGATTTCCCCTCCTGGCAGGGTGCCGGGGCGACCTCCAGAACCCTACCGATCTCGGGTTGACGATGACAGCGGCCTCAAGTGTTTTTCTTGGAAAAGTAGTATATCTTTAGGGTTCACGCATCGAGGGGAATAAATATGCGAAAGGGCGATGGCGGTGGGTGCTCGAGGGGCCCACACCATCCCATGGCATGGCCAGGAGGGCGCTGCCCTATGGTGTGGCCCCCTTTGGGCCTCTTCGGGACTCCGTGGAACCTTCGGGAATTCTAAGGCTTCCGGGCTTCGAATTTTCCAATTCCGAGAATATTTCCAGAACAACTTTTCAGAAACTAAAAACAACAGAAAACATGAACTGCCTCTGTGGCATCTTGTCAATAGGTTAGTCCCAGGAAATCGATAAAAATGACATAAAGTGTAAGGAAAACATGTAGCATATGGCATGAAAACAACATTGAACATTAGAAATTAAGGATACGTTTATGACGTATCAAGCCTCCTGGGAGGTCAATGCCGCCTGTCAGGAGGATGGGCCGCCCCCGCGACCTCTCAAATGGTCACATCAGGAGATCTCCTTCGACATCGCTGACAATCCCAAGGCCACCGGCTCCGTGAGAGTTGTTCCCCTGGTCTGCGCCTCCACGATCAACAACGCCGCTGTCTCCAAGACGCTCGTGGACGGAGGCGCGGGCCTCAATGTGATCTATCTCTCGACCTTTGAGAAGTTGCATGTCCCTCGCGATCGCTTGAAGGCGACCAGACCCTTCACCAGCGCCACCATGATACGTCATAAACATATCCTTAATTTCCGATGTTCCATGTTGTTTTCATGTTATTTCCTACATGTTTCTCATACACTTTATGTCATTTTTATGTTTCTTCTGGGACTAACCTATTCACAAGATGCCACAGAGTCTGTTCCTGTTTTTTGCTGTTTTTTGTTTCATAAAAGTTGTTCTAGAAATATTCTCGGAATTGGACGATTCAAAAGCCAGAAGTCTTAGAATTTCCGACATGTCCCGGAAGTCCAAAGAAGACCCGAAGGGAGACCCTGGAGCCCCCACACCATGCCTCCACGCGGGCAAGCCCCTGGACTCCCCCACTGGTGGTGTGGGCCCCTCGGGCGCCCACCGATGTTGCCTCTCACCTATATAGTCTCCCCGATGCATAAACCCTAAATCAATTAGCCTTTTTCCACGAAAAGTTCGGTAGCTCCGCCGACGCCAAGTTTTGGGGGACAGAAATCTCTGTTCCGGTACCCTACCGGAACGGGGAAGTGCCCCGAAGCCATCTCCATCGACTCCATCACCATCTTCATTACCGCTGCTTTCTCCTATGATGAGGAGGGAGTAGTTCTCCCCCATGGCTGAGGGCTCTACCGGTAGCTATGTGTTTCATCTCTCTCTCTCATGGTGTGATCTTTATGTGATCATGAGCTTTGTAATCGAGTTGAATCAGTAGATATTATTCTTCATTTGTTATGCTACTCAAGTGGTTTTGTTCTGAGATCTCCGTAGACACTTTGATCACGGTGTAAAGGTGACAGTGTGTGCACCGTGTGGTTTAGCATGATATTTATATCTTGTGTTGGATTACCCTATGAAATTGTGGTGTTTGTCTAGTACCTTCTAGGGCGCTCATAGTGACAGCGTGGGGTTAACTAGACATGGGAATACGACTTTGAGGAGTGTTGTTACAGCCCTATGCAATGAATTTTTGTTTGTTATTCGACCGGGGAGTGGTTCGGAGTAGCATAGTGAAGAGAGATATTTATGGATTCAATTATGTTATCATTGTTGAGAGTGTCGACTAGTGAAAGTAGGATCCCTAGGCCTTGTTTCTAAGCATTGAAACACCGTTTACAATCAGTTCTGCTACATGTTTGCTTGCTGCCATTTATATTTCAGATTGCAATTACTACTTATAATCATCCATATTACTTGTATTTTACTCTCTCTTCGTCGAACTAGTGCACCTATACAACTGACAATTGTATTAGGTGTGTTGGGGACAGAAGAGACTTCTTGTATCATAATTGTAGGGTCCCTTGAGAGGGATACCTTTGACCTATTCCTCCCTGAGTTTGATAAACATTGGGTAATCCACTTAAGGGAAACTTGCTGCTGTTCTACAAACCTCTGCACTTGGAGGCCCAACACTGTCTACAAGAATAGAAGCGTGCGTAGACATCACACCACCGTCCCTTTGGGGTGGGTACGCCTGGCGGTCACGTTCGGCACACGCCAGAACTACCGCACCGAAGAGATCGACTTCGACGTCTCCCACATCGGGCTCCCCTAAAATGCCATCCTCGGCTATCCCTCCTTGGACAAGTTCATGGCCACCACCCACCATGCCTACAACATGGTCAAGATGCCCAGGAGAAGCAGACCCCTCGCTGTTCATGGAGACGTGAAGGACGCCATTCGCTCCATCGAAGATGCCTACAAGGAGACGGCAGTGTCATGCCCCATCGACGAGGAGAGCCTCGGGGACGTTGTCGAGCCTCCGAAGAAGAAGAAGTTGTTCTATCAGGAGAGGACGGCCACTAAGAAGGTCTCCATGAACCCCGATGGCACGGGGCCAACCCTCACCATTGGAGTCGGGTTGCCTCCCAAATAGGAAAGCGTGCTCGTCGCCTTCCTTCGGGAAACGCGGACATGTTCGCGCAAACATCGTACGACAGGACCAGTTTACCAGGGGAGGTGATCGAGCACCATCTAGCCATGTGCCCAGGCACGCGCCCGGTCAAGCAGAAGTCCCGTCGCCAGGGCCTTGAGAAGCCGGAATTCATCATCCGCGAAGTAGAGTAGCCGCTGGACGCCAAGATCATCCGCGAGATCATTCACACTGAGTGGATTTCCAACCCCGTCGTGGTCAAGGACACGTGCTGAGGACGACTCTGCATGGACTTCACCGACCTCAACCAGGCCTGCCCCAAGGATCCATATCCTCTCCCGAGAATGGATCATATTCTGGACTCCACTGACGGGTGTGACCTCCTCTGCTTTCTGGATGCTTTCTCGGGCTACCACCAGATCAAGATGTCCAAGGAGGACAAAAAAAGACCTCCTTCAGGACTCCTTGCGGGGTGTTCTGCTACGTGTGCATGCCCTTCGGCTTGAAGAACGTCGGGGCTACCTTCCAGCGGCTCATGCGCATTGCCCTGGGGACACAGATAGGGAAGAACGCGGAGGCCTACGTCAGCGACGTCGTCGTCAAAAATTGCGAGGAGCGCACCCTCATTGACGACCTCGCGGAGACCTTCCAGAATCTCCGCAGGGTCAACATCATGCTCAACCTTGACAAATGCATATTCGGAGTTGCGGCAGGGATGCTGCTAGGCTACCTAGTGTCCCACCGCGGCATCGAGGCCAACCCCAACAAGATTCGAGCCATCAAAGAAATGCAGCCCCCATGACTACTCAAAGACATGCAGTGCCTCGCGGGATGCGTGGCGGCACTGGGACGCTTCATCTCCAGGTTCAGCGACAAGGCTCTGCCATTCTTTAAACTTCTGAAGCGATCGGGTCCATTCAAATGGACTACCGAGGTGGCTGCTGCATTTTAGGAGCTCAAGAGGTATCTGGAAAGTCCTCCTATACTGGTCGCACCACGACCGCGAGAGTCGTTGCGCTTGTACCTTGCGGCCACTCCTCAAACAGACAGCGCCACCCTCGTCACGGAAAGGCCAACTGGCAAGAAAAGAGCGGCCCTGCCCGACCTGGAGCCCATGCCCACTTCTCCCCGAGAGGACCCCGCTGCACGGCAAGACCTCCACATGGAGGACAGCCTCGAGCCTCAGGAGATCCCCAATGAGTTAGGACAACTCACTTCCGGTACCTCTACAGTCGCTCTCGTCGAACACCATGTATACTTTGTTAGCTCCATGCTTCGAGATCCCCGCGAGAGGTATCGTATGTAGCAGAAGCTCCTGTACGCGCTCCTTGTGGCTTCGAGGAAGCTTTGCCACTACTTCGAGGGACACCCCATTACAGTGGTATCCATGTTCCCTCTCGAGCAGATTCTGCGCAATTCCAACACCACGGGGTGTGTCGCTGAGTGGGCTATCGAGCTCCAACACTTTGAGCTCCAGTTCCTCACGACCAAGACAATCAAAGGAGGAGCTCTGGTGGAGTTCAACACAGAATGGACCAACCCAACGCCAAAGGAATACCCCGAAGAGGAGATGGCCGTCCTCGGCAAGCTGGCTCCCGGAAAGTGGACCATGCACTTTGACGACGCTTTCTCCTCCAATGCTCGGGGGTTGGCGTTGTGCTAACGTCCCCAACCGGGACAAGCTGTACTACACCGCCCAGTTCCACTTCGGCCACAAGGCCAAAGTCTTCAACAACATCGCCGGGTATGAGGGCCTCCTCGCCGGCATGAGGGCCACCATAGCCCTGGGCGTCAAGCGCCTCGTCATCAAAGGAGACTCCCAACTCTTGGTGAACTTCTACAACAAGAGTTACACGGCCAAGGACAAGCATATGGCCTTGTACCTCGAGGAGGTTCGCAAGTTAGAGAAGCGTTTCCTCGGGATGGAACTGCAGCATGTCCCCCGAGGGGACAACAAAGAGGCTGACGACATCGCCAATCGAGCATCAAGGAACTAGGCACAAGCACCTGGCGTCTTTGAAGAGAGGCTGGAAAAGCCATCCATCATACCCCCAGCCGATGACGATGAGCCACAAGAACATCAGCAGCAGGAGGAGGAGCTCCCACCCGCTCCCTCCCAAGGTGCACCGGACTGAGGGATTCCCTCGGGATACCGCCTGGTGCTTGCCTTCACCCACGAGGAAGCATGCTGGAACAAGAGCGTCATCTACTACATCCATAAAGGGGACCTCCCCAAGGACGAAGAAGAAGCAGAGCGCGTCGTTCGCCGAGCCAAGATGTATTGCATCATCGACAACAAGCTGTACCGGAGGCGCCCCAATGGCGTGGCACTGCTATGCGTTCTCCCGGATGACGACATAGAGCTCCTCAAGGATATCCACCAAGACGACTGCGGCCACCACTCTTCATGACACACGCTCGTTGGCAAGGCCTTCCGGTATGGTTTCTACTGGCCTACAGCCCTCAAGGAAGCCACCGATCTAGTCAAGACCTGCGAGGCATGCCAGTTCCACGCCAAGCAGATGCACCAGTCTGTGCAAGGATTGCAAACAATCCCCCTCTCGTGGCCGTTCGCGGTCTTGGGGATGGACATCCTAGGACCATTCCCACGAGCGCTCGGGGGCTACCGCTACCGCTACGTCGCCATCGACAAGTTCACCAAGTAGGCGGAGGTGGAACCAGTCCGGGACATCTCGGCAAGGACGGCGGTGAAGTTCATCAAGGGATTGGTCTGCCGTTTTCACGTACCCAATTGTATCATCACCAACAACGGCTCACAATTCATGAGTTGCCTCTTCAAGTCTTACCGCGCCAACTTGGGCATCAAGATTTGCTACGCCTCTGTTACGCACCCACGCAACAATGGCCAAGAAGAACACACCAACACCAAGGTCCTCAAGGACCTCAAGACGAGGAGCTTCAACAAGCTCAAGGCCCACAGGAAGAAGTGGATCGATGAACTCCCGTCGGTCCTGTGGTCCATCCGCACCACTGCAACCAAGCCCATGGGGGCAATGCCTTTATCCCAAGTCTATGGGGCCAATGCCGTTCTCCCTGATGAACTCAAGCATGGCTATCCCCGAGCCCTGGCCTTCAATGAGGATAAGAAGGGGAACTCCACGCCGAAGACCTACTGCTCCTCGAGGAGGCAAGAACCCGAGCCGCCGTCTGTGCGGCTCGGTACCAGCAAGGCCTCTAGCGCTACCACAGCAACAACATTAGGCCACGCACACTGGAGGTAGGCGACCTAGTCCTAAGGAGGATCCTCTCCAGGGAAGGCTTGCACAAGCTCTCTCCCGCGTGGGAGGGACCGTACCGGGTAACGCACGTCACGCGTCCCGGGGCGGCTCGCCTGGAGACAGAAGATGGCACGCCTGTGCCAAACCCGTGGAACATCCAACACCTATGGAAGTTCTACCCTTAGCTCTTGCTCTCTTCACGTGCCTCTCCTAGCCCGTGGTGATGCACCCTCGAGGGTACCCCGTGACGCCACGGTAAAAACGACACCAGGACCTCTCTCCGTGAGGGTCTCAGGGGGCTCTCACCAGTGTGTCGCCTGCCCGCGAGAGGCTGTACCCACACAAGTGGGAAGCAGCATGGCGAAACTTTTCACCTGAACTAGCGCGAGTATCAGCCCCATGACGATGGGAGTCATGTGTCCGCACGGTGACGTCAAGTGCTTCTTGGGGGACCGTAGGGTCATGACATCCCCATGCGTTGTAATAGAGAGCCTCACCCTAGCAGTAAAAGTCCTTTTTGCTAACTACACTTGTCGCCTCGACAAGCCCCTTTTTTCTTCCTTGGGAGCGCACATCTGCTACTTCTTCTCAAGGACACCTCGCGAGTGGGGGATGGGATTGGTACTTGTGCACGGGTGGGACCCAATCAGAATAAACCCAACTGGCAGAGCTTTGTCTAAACGGGTCTCTACCATGCATGACACCTCATCCAAGTCCTTGGTGCTGACTTCCTCCCGAGGTATCCACGAGAAGAGCACCAAACACGCACTCTCGCTCACTGCAGAGACAACTACCCGCCTCACGGAGCAACCAGGCAGGAACATCCACAAGGAAGAAATGGGGGACCTCAACAAGGGGCAACCACGAGGACGCTCATAGGAACAACTCGCCACACGAAGGACATCAAACCACCAGAGCTAAGTCTAACTCCCCCTCACTTACTCTCCAAAGGTTCGCCTCGCAAAAGATAGTAGGCAAAAAAGAGCACATTTCCTTCATATTTCATTCATAAGATGCATTCAAATACATAAGTGTGCTGCAGATCCGCTACGAAGACAAAAAGAGGCAAGAAACCTGGAGGGAGCTATTCCCCCTCCACGACCATCGAGGAAGGAAAAAATGTGACCAACGACGGCTAAACTTGTCTTTCCACAACTACGAGATATGGTCGGGCGAGGAAGAAGGCACCAATGAGAAGGAGGAACAAGAGGAGTCTAGACGAAGGCTGACTAATCAGAATAGTCAGACCATCCCTCTGGGTGAAGACACCGAAAGTCCCTCAGGCCTCCGCTGAGTCCGACTCGTCACCCTCCACCTTGCCAGCCGACAAATCTTCTTCGTCCTCCTCTTCAGCGACATCATCTTCATCCTCGTCGCCGCTCTCGTCGCTTCTCCCACTCTCGATGCAGCACTCCTCGCGCTCGCCTCGACGCCCGAAGACCTTCACGAAGAGCCCATCTCCTCCGTCAAAGCAAAGATGGAGAACCCGACTCTCATCCAGCTTCTGGGAGTGAGCAAAGGTTTTCCACCCCCTCGACAGCGACAGGTGGCCAGCGGAGCAAAACTCTGCGTTAGCCCACCAAGGTCCATTAATGCAACCCACCACCAGGAGTCACAATCCACGGGGCGGGTTGCGGCCGATGGACCTCGCGAAGGAATCTGGGAGCCTCAGGCGGCTGCGGAGGCGGCCGTAGAGGGACACCAGGAACTTGTGCGCAAGCACACAGATGTCCTCCGTCCAGCGGGGGAGAGGGCTCCCCATCACGCCACGACCACACGAAGCACGGCCACCGCGACCGCGTTGGCCCCGAGCGCTCGCCCCTGCTCGAGCTGAAGACCCCTCAGGCTCATCCGCGGCCACCAAGGCACCCCGCGAGCTACGCCGTGGGGCAGCCACGGAGTCCAGTGCCGCCCCTTGACAACCTCGTCCTCCGCGAGCCATGCGGAACCCCCTTTCTTTTTCTCTCTCTGCAGGTGAGGAACGAGAAGTGGAAGGGAGTGAAGACGGTGCTGGGAAAGAAGGAACGCCCCCCTATTTATGCACGAGTTGAGGAACGACACCACACCCGTTCCGTCTTCTCGTTGGCCCATGCATCAAAGCAAGGGGTTGCGTCCCGGGGGAAGACATGACCGGATGCCCAGACAATTACTGCCATGTGGCGCCCCACCGGAGCAGTCATTAAGACGGGACGTTTCCGCCACGCGTGGGAGATCGTGGGATTCCCCGACGAACCGTCACGCCATGTGTCGCGTCTGGCCCCGCAGCTTAAGGGCCCAGGCCGCTTCGCCTCCTCCGACGCGCGCGCGTAATGGGCCCGGGGGCTACTGTCGGACCCGCGGATACCAGGGTATCCTGGGTCGTCCGCTGCTGGCACATCCTACACAGTACGTAAGTTGTCCGTACTAACCAACCGCAGGAGATAGGCGCGCCGACCTTGTTCTCGCTAAGGACGATTCCCTGGCGAGGAGCCATCTTCGGGTGTATCCCCGTTCATCATCAGAGAGGAGCCTGCTTCATCCTCGCTCCTCTCCAGAAGGACCCCTGACCGTTGGGAGATAGCCCATGTGGGGATGACGCCCGAGCCTCTACGCGAGTGACGGAGCCGCCGCAGGGCTACAGAGGGACTCTGGCCACAGTTGCCATTCTTGTGTATAAAGCGTGGATCACCTCTGCGCCCGCCAAAGCCTTGGTCGAGTCTTTCCTCTTTGGTGAAAGGAGACCGGTCTACCGCTACAAGACGGAGGGAGCGTCATCGGCGCCCCCACCTATTTGCTGTGGACGGTGACGCTGTCCTCGGCGACCGGAGACAGCTGGCGCAGCAGGGCGCCGCAGTGTACTCTTTGGCACCTTGTGGTAGCCCTTTCCCGCCCGATGAGCGGGAAAGAGGGCCAAGTGCCGGTATAAGAAGGGATCTCCTGCCCTCGCAGAAGGGGATCGATCAGAAGATAGGTAGCCACATCCCTAGAAGAGCCCAAGTAGTCAGACCCGAGCACAACCTCGTATTTGTACTATAGTCACCACAGTGCAATCCATCAGACAAGCAGGAGTAGGCTTTTACACCATCACGGTGGCCTGAACCTGGGTAAAACTCTATGTGTCTCCATTGTCGACCTTCGCGAGCTCCTCTCTCGTGGCCTCTCAAGGTGCGATAGAACGTGGTTAGCCCCAGTGTTCGAACCTCTAGAAGCAATCCTGTCCAGGACAGACCGCTTCTCCGACACCTTCCACCTCTCCACCTATGACAGACAACTCCTGAAAAGCCCAGGAAGCTGCCACGCCTTGGCTTCTTCCACATCCGGATAGCCCCCAAGCAAGATCTGCAAGATTTGTGGCCGGGCGAGGGATTGAGACCCAAATACTTTTGGAGCAGCAGCGATAAAGATGAGCGGGACTATAAGGTTGGCTATTAGACTATTGAGTTGTACAATTTTCTCTCTATCTTTCTGCCTGTATTAATTATATTTGTCTAGGACCCCGAGTAGACGTCGGCTCTTGAATGAGAACTCACTTCCCCTGTATTTTGTATTTTTTGTTGTCTCGATCTTTCACATAAAAGCAAAATTATCACGTAGACGAGCTATAAGCTCGCTATTATACTTGCTCTAATGTATAAAACTGTTGAATATGCATGACGGTGTTAATTAGACGTTCAGTGAAGATCACCAGCACCCAGTATGCAAATGCGTCAAGTTGTGCAATTTGACGTTTTAAATAGCCAGCTATAAACTTTTAGGAGATCTTCAGCTAAGGCTATACCATTTTTAGGCTAAATGAGAAAAACGGCTAATAGCCGGGTATAGCTCTATTTAGCTCCTAAATAGCTCCTAATTTAGCCGCTAAACTTTCTATTTTGTGAAATTTTCTTCTTTCCTTCTTTTTATCTCTTGTTTTTCAATTTCTGTTCAATTTGATTCGATAAACTTTTGAGTTGAATACTTGTTTGCATTGATTAGTTGAATGAGTTGCAGCTTGAATCACAAATGTTTGAGTCATATTTTCCTCCTTATTTTGGCAAAATATGACTAAATTTTTCCTATTTTTCGAAAAACGCTAAATGGATTCGCCCGCTGTAGCCCATAGCCTCTGAAAATACCGCGGCTAAATGCAATAGCAGGTTATTTTAAACTTTGCATATGGCACTCAGCACTCGATCGAGAAGCTAAGGTTAAGGTTGACGTCCATGCGGCTAAATGCAATAGCCTTTTTGGCCATGCTTCCTGGCATCTGATCGCGACACACCATCGTAAAACCTGAGCGGCTTAGCTGTCCTTGTAGTTCACGTGGTATTTGTTCATTTCCACACGTGTAAACGGCATTGGCATAGCGAAGCACGTAGAGCCTATATAATATAGGTAGCTACATATACTTTACTATCAGGATAATATTTTGTTTGCGTGATACAAATTATAGATACGTGTACAATTTCGATGTGAATGGAATCGGACCGGCATGCTCTCTCCCCTGGATTAGAAGTACATTGAACATGAGCAGGGAGAAAACCAAAGGGATATCAGATGAGGCATCTGCTTGGCATTTGGGCCAGCATTTCCATTTAGGCCCCATGCTGATGGAATACAGCCAAACATAGGAGATTGAAGTGATCATTTCCTCTAAAGTTTACCCGCAGTACAAGTTTATGCAACTTTTTTTTAACTTTTTTTTTTTGAACAGGGAAAAAGCTCCGAAGGGCCTAGATGTTGCATTCATTGATCAGCGGCGGACTACAGTTTACAAGAAAGACCCCGAAAATAAAGAAATTACAAGGCAGTCCTAAACTTGCAAAAAGACCCTGGAAGGAAAACTTAAAAAAGCAATCCAGTCCATCGAAATCGCCGTCGCTGAAGAAGACAGAGGCCGACGAACGACTCCCCACGTCATCAGCGGGGACGCAACCACTTGCTGCTGGATGGAAATAACACGCCGCCGATCGACCTCGAGAAAACCTCACCAGGAGGTTGAAGATAACCTGACGCAACAGAGACGTCAAGGTTTGGAGCTGCTGACAGCCAGCATCGCCGGTCGGTGATCGAGCTCGAGTCACCGATGATCTGCTCCACACCAGCGCAACATCTGAGTATTCCCGACCTCCTCCATCATCACAAAACCGCAGCCACAGAGTCCTCCCTACTACGTCACCATGACCCGTCGAAGGAGCTTGTAGAGCCGCCGTGCAGCAACCACGAAGGGGGCATACGGAGTGCTTATTGAATCGAGATGGACTGTTCCATCGTCACTCACCTTCCACCATGGAAGCTGACCGAGGACGAGGCAGCACCACCTGCTTGAGCCACACCCAAGCTCAGATGCAGGTAAACTCGAAGGGACGGGGAAGACGGCCTTATTTGCCGAGATGACTCGCCGGATCCTCTTCGTCCGCCACAGCTCCTGCCACCGGAGCTGCTCGACGAGGAGAATCTGCACGAGTGCGCACCGGATCTGGCCGATGAGATCCAGGGCCCTACTCCGCAACTCCACTAAGCATGACGACAACGAAACTAAACTAAACCTACTTCTAGTATGCACAGAGGTGCGCCTCGATCCTCTTCCATCTCTACTCCTAGCAGCAGCGCCGCTGGAGCATGTCCGGAATCGGGCCGGGCCACCGGTGCCACGGGCGACTCTCAACGGGGGTGGGAGACGGGGGTGGGGGACAGGGGTGGGGAAAGTTCCTCTCCGTTGAGTTGTTTTCTTGGGAAGAGGAGGTTGCTGCTGCTCGTTGCTCAACTTTTTTTTTAACTTGTTGTACCTATTTGGATACGCGGGACAAGTTTATGCACTTCAAGCTTTTTTCAACTTGCTGTATATGTTTGTAAAGTATGTTTATTCTACTTCTAAGTGGCGGCTGTAACACCTGGGGTGTTTTCCCCAAGTTAGAAAGTTGGTTGTTTTTCTTTTTTGCTTTGCATCACATGCATCATATGCATTGCACCTTGTTTTCAAAACAACTCAAAAGTTCAAACCAATTTAAACTTTCAAACATGTCCAAAATTTCCAATTAAAAGTTGCAAGCTAAACAACTCAAAATGTTTCCAATAGTTTTGAATTTGAATCAATTAAAAATGCTTAATAATAAAACCCCTTTTATTAACACCCTAATGGTAAATTCAAATTCAAATCAAAATCATCCATACTTGGCATGTTCCAATTGTGGTTTAAAATTGCAATCTTGCAAACATCTAAACTCACTAAGTTTTCATAGTGTTTGAGCTTATTGAATAAAACTTGCTTATTTTAAAAATCAAATCTATGTGAAACCCTATTTGAAATTCAAATAGAAAATTCAAATCAAATTGGCTTTTTAAATTTTTGGAAATACAATTCATAAACCTTGACCTTACAGTTTTGTAATTCAATAACAATTAATTCATAAAAATGAAAACCCCTAAAACCTCTTTCTTTTTCTCTCTCTTTCTTCCCTACAAAAAAAAATGTGTGTGTAAACGGAAAACAAAAAAGAAAGAAAGGGGGAGGCAGCCTGGCCAGAGGCCCAACCATCCAGCCCATACCCCCCCTTCTCCTCCTACCTTTCGGCCCAAGGCCTCCTTCCCCCACCTCCGTACAAGCGATGACGCCATCGCTGACAGAAAGAAACAGCCGAGCTCCCCCTCTCCCCCTCCTTTTCTACCCAGCCACTGCCCCCTCCTTCCCAAACCCTAACCCTACCTGCCCTCCTTCCTCTCCTTCCTCAGCCACCGCCGCCATCTCTATCCCTCCTCTGTCTTTTTTTGTTCTTTCCTCTGAATTTTCTTAACAGAGAGGGAGAGTCAAAGCCCCTCTCATGTCCCCCTCACCATGATCGAGGTCGACTCCACCTGGGGGCGGGAATGAAACCCCCGTGGTCTCCTCCGCCTCTGCGTGAAGATCGGGAGCCGATTCCCCGAGCTGCCAGCTCGATGCCAAGCTCGCCGGCGACTCCTTCTGTCGGTGCACACCGTCGGCGTCTTCCCGAGCCTCCCTTCATCATTAAACCTCGGGGTGAGTGACCTCTCCCTCCTCTTTGCACCCGCTCGACCCCACGCTTCTGCTGTTGCCGCGGATGCGCCCGGTTGCGACGCAGAGCCCCGCGGCTCTCCGGCGAACTTGCTCTGTCAGTAAACCCACAGCAGCGTGCAGTTTTTTTCAGTTGGCGAAACATGCCAGGTTCACTTCATTTTCCCTCGCGCCCTAGTTCTGTCAAACGAGCGAACCCAGCCCAGTGGCTAAGCCACCCCGTGCGCGCCGCAAGGTCGCGGGATCGAGCCCTGCCCCGGCCGATTAAAGGCCACAGTTTTGGCCATTTTTTCACGCAAGCAGGCCGGTCCCACCTGTCATCCACCCCCACAGCCACCTCGGCGTCCACCACGTCTCGTCAGCGCCACGCTGGCAGTGGCCCGCACGTCAGCCACTGTGGGTAAACAAGCCCACGGTGCACAAAAATCCCTGGCATCTAAATAAAATTGCAGAAAATAATAAAACCTTGTAAAATGCATAACTTCCAAATGGTAAATCCAAATGCAACAATTTTAATATGTTTTCCACTCCAATTTTCATGCTCTACATGTCTAACACATTTGTTGCACATTTTGAACAAATAAAATTCAATATAATTTTGGGCACTTTAATTAATTCATTCAATTTTGTGAAAATCATAACTAATTCATTTTAATTCCAATTTCAACAAATAAAATATGTTTTCACTCAAAATGAAACCACCTTTCTGAATATCAACTTTGTTTTGCAATTTGGACAATTAAAATTAATGTCATTTAAAAATGCCTTAATTAATTAATTAAAAGTCCTAATTAATAACTTTCACATGCTTGCTCCAAATTGAAAACCCAAAACATGAAATCCATCCAAAATGAAATGCTACACTTGAATATCAACTTTGTTTTCTGGTTTGCAACATTTAAATTGGATATTTGCTTCACCTCTTAATTAATGCATTTAAATTGGTAATATGCTTAACTAAATCATTTAAAATTGTTTCTCAACCAATAAAGTATGTTTTCCAATCAGATTCATGTCATTAACCTGTTCATGTCATTCATATTCCTGTTTGCATCTTGCCTTGTGCATTTTAGCATTTGTTATGCATGATCACCTAAATGGCAACATATGGAATGTATGGGGCATTTTAATTCAACTGTTGCCCCAATCCATTTAAATTGCCTAGCTCACCTCTTTTCTTATTGGCCATGCTAAACAACATTTAAATTGCTGTGTGGATAAACAACTTGAACCAATTCCTATTTCTCCGGACTCCGGTTCTGATTAAATTGCTTAAGTTGTTTCCCCTGTTGCATCTTGCCATGCCATGCATATAAAATAGGATCATGCTGGATCTTTGCCGTATTTGTAATTGTTGCATCCGTTGTTTCTTTTAGCATTTGCTTCTTCGCGGATAGGACGTTGAGATGTTTTGAGCAACGACAAGTTCTTCGGATGTACCTCTACTTGCTGGATTCCAGGCAAGTATACTCACTTGCTACCTATGGCTGCCTTTCATCACTTGTTACTGATTCTTTCCGTTATCCTTATGCTAGCCTTATGATTCGATGCTTGTGTCTCGATCCTATTATATGTTTACCTTGCAGCCATGATATAGCCTTCCTTCCACTTCCTATTAGCTGTTGTTTGTTTACCTTGTTGGCCCCTGTGTCGTAGTTGCATGCTTAGTGTTGTTTGCGCTCAAGTCTTGTTGTCCGTCTTATCACCTGTTAGTTTGATAGTTGGGTTTCAACTTAATCAACAACATGTTAATGTTTTGGGTAATAATAATTTGATGATAAGGCACCGGCAGGAGGCCCGGCGTGGTTTTGAGGCCTGCTAGTGTCGAACTTAATTAGGAAAAGGGTCTTGTCCTCCGATCCATGATGAGCGCACTAACCGCATGTGGGAAGCGTGTATGGGCGCCCCCCGCAATTCTGATTCGATTCGCATCTCGTCCAAATCGCCACACTTAGTTCGGGCTTTCCATTTGATGCATGCATATGCAGGTGCGAGCCCTTGGCGCCAGGGTGGAACTTTTGTAGTCGGCATTTAGGGCGGCGTGGTCTTCCAGTGCTATGAGGGTCCCTCTTTTCTTCGTGGGGGCTCGATTAGCCGCGCACGCACAGCACATGGTTCTTTGGGCTTGATGCGAAGAAGAGTTGGGTTGTGTTGAGTGCCTCGCTTGGTGGAAGGGCCATTCCATCTGGCGGGTCATTCTTACGTGTACGGCCAAATTGGTGCATCCCTGCAGGGTTAAATCTTCTCGAGAAGCCGTGTTGTCCGCGGTTATGGATGACTTGGTGAAAGTGCTGGCTAACAAGTACTCAGACAACTTACACTTAACGATAATAACTTGACTAGTAATATAGATTACCTTCACCATAAAAATGAATGTCACCTTAATCAACCGTGTGAGTTTCCTTGGGTTGCTTCCTTAGTAGGGGGTAACATTGGATGGGTATTGTTTGGTGAGTAGTTATAGTTGGTTTTGTCGCGCTATCTTATCCCTTTCTTTTAGCCGGATGTTGTAGCGCGTCTCTGTAGTTAGTTAGTGCAGCCCGTTGCCGCTTTCTTTGCAATAATCCCTTCCTTTCCGCTGTACCCAAAGTATTTGTATCTTGTGATGATTGGTTACGCTGGTATCTTGTGAGTATGGTTTATCCACTTGCCAGTACTTAATAGTACTGACCCACGAATCCATTTCGTGGCTGCATATTCCACATTGCAGTCAACATGTTTGAAGTCTGACGACGTTAGCTTGGGAATCCCTCCGGCTTGGCCTGGGCAGGGATTGGACGCCATCGGTTATCTTCAGGACTCTTAGTCCAATTTGTATCTTGTCCGTAGTCGGACACTATGTTGCTTCTTCCGCTGTTATTTGGATCTTTGTATTGTACCAGCTGTATCCTTGACTCGTTTGAGTCATCTTGTATATATCTCTTCTGTTGTTGTGGAATATTCGTGAACTGTTGTAATGTTATCACAAGTGGCAACCTGGAATCGGTTATTATGTGGATTTTGGCGGAAATGCTGAAATCTGCATAGTGCCCGATCTCGGGGCGTCACAGCGGCTCTAGGAGTTTGCAACCCGGTATTCATACGTATCCATTTTGCCAAAATCATAGCTGATTTTCGAAAAATTGTCACTGTTTTATTGAAATCAACATTGTTTTGTAAAAATCATGTGTATTCACATGAAGACTTAGGAATACCCCTAGCGCCGCCCCTCTGTTGGAATGCATGTATTTTCTATTTGGGCATCGGTATTTAGTTCAAAATATAGATACGTTAAATTTCGTAGCTAAATCATACCGTTTCTAGCTAGACACATTAATTGATGAACATGAAGACACACATCATAACACGAAGAAACAAGAGATGCATCCTGGTGCCCTAAACTTTGTTATTACAGCATCTCCAACGGCTGCCCTATAATATAGCATAATTGTTTTAAGGTGATCCAACAACTGCCATTATTATATGTTTTGCTATAAATCTTTTATCTCAGACCTAAAATACAACACCAAATGATGTAAATATACATTACTTGGGCTACTGCCGCAAAAAAACATCACCAAAGTGCCCCAACCGCCACACAGAACTTTCCCGCGCGCGACTGGCTCCCCACCTACCTCTTCCCACCGCCCGCCTACCACTGGCCACCGGGCCGCTATGTCCTCCTCCTCCAACCCCGCCGCGACCCGCATCCGTCGCTGCTGCTCCCGTCGGCGCCGCCATCACCGCCCTTGTTCCGTGTGGCGTCTTTGAAGCCCCACGACCCACTGCAGTGGCGGGAAGGGATGTGGTGTCTTGAAAGAAGGCCGCTTTGCTCAAGCCATGAGACGGCAGCATGAAGAGGCCGTTGCACAACCCCGCCCCGGCTTCGTCGCGACCAAGGAAGACGAAGCCAACTGTGGTGGTTGCTTCTTTTGTCGGCTATTGTGGTGTTGCCTCCTCGCCCCCCTCCTTCTGTCTCGTAGCCGGTCGTGGAGGAGGAGCCGTCGACATCCGCCACGGGCGTCCACGAGTTAGGCAAAAAAAAAAACACTTTTGGGGGCCCTGATTTAGGACAGCTATTGGAGATGAACATAGTTTGGCTAGTGCGGACAAATGGAGCTCGAGCTCGAGGGAGCCCATTATTTTGAAATTTTCAAAAATCATATTTTGAAGTTCAAAAAAATGGAAGAAAATAAATTCTGGACGTAGATGATGTTGTATTCTACCAATGTATTAGATCTCAGCTGGAGATATCTTGTTTTTGGGCTGCACAAAAATGACAAAGACTGGCATTTAAAATTAGTGAATAATGCAAAATTCAACTTTCCCCACATCTGCCATGATATTGTTATTTTTGTTTAACCCAAAATATGAATTATTTCGAGTTCAGATTTTCCACATTGGTAGAATGCATCATTGCCTACATCGTCGATTTTTTTTGTTTTGAAACTTAAATGCTCTTAGTACTCCTTCCGTCCCAAATTAATTATCTTAAAGTTGGACAAAAATGAATGTATCTAGACATGTTTTAGTATTAGATATATCTACTTTTGTCCAACTTTGTGACAATTAATTTGGGACGGATGGAGTACATCATTTGAGTATGCCCTGACCGTGACCGTGTCACGGTGTATTGATCTCTTCTTCAGGTCGACAGGGTAAAACCGCAATCGGGCCATTCAAACAGACACACCGAGGCATGGGCGTCTGTCCCACTGCATCGGCTGGCCAGACACCCGGACCACCGCGCGTTTCCTCATGCATCGCCAGGCAATCCTAGAGGCTACCAGCTTTAGCTGCCTGGCTCCAAGCCTCCTACCCGCCAAGGGGCCAACACCTTCGAGAATTCGAGTCGAGATCATTTTTTTTTTTTTTTTGCATGCTCAATGTGAGTACTGGTAGTCTAGTACCCTCTTGAATTTCAAATTGTGAACAAAACACACGTTCTTGAAGTGTGCACTCGGCGCAACGCCGGAGTTAATTCCCTTGATCTCAGCATGCACGTACGCGCCTAGCTTTTGTAGCCGGACGGTTCGCGCGCGGGCACACGGCGTGCGCTACGTGCGGCGCATCAGCAGCTACGCTACGCACCTAGCTACACGTACGTCCGCGGATGGACCAGGCTAACGTGACCTATGCTGAAATGAATCCAACTTAACTACGTCAACCAGCAAACGCCTCAAAAGAATCGAGAAAGGGTAGCTGGCCCTGGCCGCCAAATTTAAGGGCACGGCGATCCCGCTCCTAACCGGCGAACGGGTCGTCGGATTGTCGGATGCGGTTCTTATATAGTTGGCTCCGTAAGAGTCACTATAACATCTCTCATGGATACAAGGTTGATCATTAACGAGGTATTGTTGTAGTCGGAAGCGACTCGTACTCTCTTAAGTTTTAAAGACATTCGTGTTAGTAGTTTCAAATGGGACATTTGATGATGACACTGGTAAGAAGTACCTGCTCATCATGAAACACGATGAAAATGGTAAACATGTTGTCGAAAGGTTCCTTCGTTCTCTACAGGATTATACTACACTAAGATAGTAGCACCGTCCATGTACACTACCCTTAAAACTGTTTTTAGAATTTCTGAACTATTCTGACTTTGGCATGATAGGTTAGGCCATCCCGGTCTTAAGATGATGAGAAATATAATTAACAACTCTAATGGTCAGAATGTTAATGTGATTTTTTTTTCGAATCCTGATGATTTTGTGTGTTCCGCATGCGCTAAGGGAAATTAATCATTAGACCATCGCCCCTAAAGGTGAAGGTTGAAATCCCCGCGTTCTTGGAACGTATCCAAGGGGACATATGCGGCCCCATTCAGCCCTTTTCGGGTCCGTTTAGATACTTCATGGTGCTCATCGATGCTTCCTCTAAATGGTCCAATGTTAGCCAGTTGCCAACAAGGAACCATACTTTTTCAAAGTTGATCTCTCATATCATACAAATGAGGAATAAATTTCGTCTATTCAAATGGACAACACAGGTGAATTTACTTCAAAGCCGTTTGATGATTATTGCATGGCAACATGAATCAAACTTGAGCACTCTATACCACATGTCCACACCCAAAATGGACTTGCAGAGGCATCGATAAAGAATTAAATTCATTGTCAGACCGCTCCTTCAGTGTTGTAATTTACCAACTACATGTTGGGGTCACGCGGTGTTACACGCTGCTAATCTCATCAATTTTCGACCATCGGCCCAAAACACCCATTCTCCTATGCAGTTGCGCAAGGGTCGATACCGAAAATTTTCCACCTTCGTAGGTTCGGTTGCCAGGTATATGTACCAATACCACCCCCTCAACGATCAACAATAGGGACGCTCCGTAAGTCGGGGATATATGTTGATTATGATATTGTCTACGTAATCAGGTTTCTGGACCCCGCAACATGTGACTGTCATACGGCTTGTTTCGCTGATTGCATTTTTTTACGAGGATCTTTTCCCGACTTTAGGGGGAGATAATCAACCCCTTGATGAAAAAGGTCGAGAACTTACGTGCAAGCCACGGGGATCCACACTCATGAACCGCGTACTCCTGAGTCTAACACAGAAGTTCAAAAGATAATAGATTTGCATTCTTTAGTGAATCAATTGTCTGATCATTTTAGTGACTTAAAGATTGCGACGAAGTCGCATGTGTCTGCGCGCAATGCACCAGAAAGGGTTAAAATACCAAAGAGAAATCATGGTATACCTGCTCCCATTCTTAGAACTGTGAGGACGAGGAATTCGGCTTCTCAAATCCCAAGTACTCGGGGACGCCCGAAGAACAAGGATAACATAGATTTCTCGCAGACTACCCCTGCAAAGGGGAGCCACTGGCACAAGTACGAACGTTTCAGTGCACGAAATTCCGGACTTGAATTTTTCTACTTCGTAAATACTCAGCGAAGATGTGTGCGCACACATTGGAGTGAAAAAGTTAAAGGACGTTGCTCCCGGATTGGGAAATCCGGTGGAGGAAGAGAATGTGTCTGATGTACTCTATGACCATTAATTATATTAATTTGGGAGAGTCAATTAATCGAGCTATGGCAACTGTCGACATTTATTTTACCAAGAAAATTGCCTCAATCATAGATCTTGACCCTAAGCCTAACACTCTCGCTGATTGTAAGAAAAGGTCGGATTGGACAAAAGAGAGGTATTTGGACCTATTTGTCTAACTCCTCCCCACGTGCGCCCCGTTGGCCACAAGTGGGTTTTTGTTCAAAATAGGAACGAAAATAACGAGATAGTATGGTACAAAGCAAGAGTCGTTGCTGAAGGTTTCTCCCGGCGACCAGGTGACGACTTCGAGGAAATTTACTCCCCTATCATGGATGGAATTACCTTTAGATACTTGATCTCAATGGCAGTAAACTTAGACTTGAAAATGAAACTTATGGATGTTGTCACCACTTACCTTTATGGTAATTTGGATTCGGACATACACAGGAAGGTACCAGAATGTCGGGGGGCTACCCCCGAGTAGGGGTAAGGCAATTGCTAAAGGCAAGGTCAAGATAGTTGTTTGACTGAGTAGGCTGGCTACCCGGTACCTGCTATCCGGTAGACTGCTAACCGGTTGTAGCCACCAATGGCCAGGAGGAAGAATCAAGGGAGTTACTTTCCTCCGAGTAGAGGAGTTGGTCTGAGTAGAGGGAGTGGTTTCCTACTCGGGCCAGAAGTCAATGGAGCCGTTCTAACAAAGGATCCCGTGTATCCTGCGTCCATACGGCGTGCGGTTCAACTTACGGAGTGCGTGATTATCCGCGTTACGGCGTGGCTACAGTGCGGTAGACGCCTGTCAAGTCCTGTCACTGACAGAGGGGACAGGACAGGGCTAGGGGCCTACCCTATCTCACTGACAAGGGTGGACAGGTCCCATCTCCGAACGGCGCGACGACTTACGGTGCAAGCGTCAGTGAGAAGCCGGAAGCGTGCTCTGTTCTGCAGTGCTCCTGTCCCATCAAGTTGTACCTTTTAGTCTTATTCTATCCGGCTGGGCACCAGTATATAAGGTGCCATGCCTCCTCCTGTGCGAGGGTCGACACTCTGGATTGCCTCACCACTCACAGAGAGAACTAGAGCGTAGAGTGGCTACTCGGCTGAAGGCCTGAACTGTGTTGTGGCTACTCGGTAAACACCATATAAAGAGAGAGGCAGGAGTAGGGGTGTTACCTCCACACGAGGGCCCTGAACCTGGGTAAGATCTTGTTGTTTGCAGTGTTTGTGATCTACCACACGCGGCTACTCGCCGTGTGATCCCTCCCCGAGCACCTCCAGCGTCCATCGGCCCCAACTTTAGCCATCCCATGGCATCTGCCGTGATACCACCATGACACAGAAGGTATCTCTGTTCCGAACCAAGATAGGGAAAACAAAAGTTTATACAGTGTTCAGCAAACTTGGCCATCTGTGCTGGGATTCGCGTGCCGGCACGGAGCCCGCCAGCACATCCCGTGAGGGGCCTGGCCCGGCACGTGGTTCGTCTGGTGCCGTGATGGGGCCTCAAGCACGCGTGTCGAAACGACACGGCCCATTTAGGCCCGTTTAGAGTACAACAAGGCGAGGAGTTAACGACGACCCCGTCTCCTCTTCTCGTCTCCCATCCTCTCCCAGTCTCTCGTCTCCTCTCCTCTCCCGTCCAGATCTCCACCCCGCCGACGGCCGCCCCCCTGCAGGCTCCGTGACTCCGTCCCCGCTGGTCTCCGGCGGTCCGGCTCTGTGACTCCGTCCTAGCCTCCGAACCGACGAACTCCGTCCCCGCCTCCTCTCCTCTCTCGTCCAAATCTCCGCCCCTGCTGGTCTCCCGAGGTCCGGCCTGGCCAATCGCCCAATCCACCCGCCTCTAGCACGTCGCGAAGCCCGCTCCTGGTCGCAGGTAGCCCGCCTCCCACCCTCCTGCTGCATCCGTGCTTGATCGATTTCCTCATGCATCGCCATGACCATGGAGGCATGGAGCTTTTTTGGCGGGCCAAATTGAGGCACCATGGGCTACACGTGCCGCGGGCCGGCCCGTTTACGGTCAGGGCCGTGCCTGTGCCTGAAGGCTGGGCACCCGTGCCGGCACGGCACGACACGCCTAATACACAGGCCGATGTGTGTCGTGCCGGGCTAGGCCCGTTTACCAGGCCGCGGGCATGTGCCGTGTCGGGCCGGCCAGTTGGCCAGGTTTGGTGTTCAGCTTAAGAAGACATTGTATGGACTTAAACAAATAGGATGTGGTATAATCGTTTAAGCGATTTCCTTAATCAGAAGGGCTACATGAGCAAAGAAGATTGCCCATGTGTTTTTATAGGGAGATCACAAGATGGTTTCTGTATTATCTCTGTGTACGTGGATAATTTGAACATAGTCGGTACACCTAAGTATATTAAAGAAGCGAGTTCGTACCTGACGTCGGAATTCAAAATGATAGACTTAGGCGAAACCAAGTTCTTCCTAGGTCTGCAAATTAAGCATTCCTCTGCTGGGATCTTAGTGCACCAGTGTGCCTACACCCAGAAGGTGTTGAAAAGATTTGGATTTGACAAGACATGCCATTCTAAGACCTTGATGATCGGGAGATCTTTACAGCAGGACAAAGACCCGTTCAGGCCTAATGAAGAGTGGGGGGGATTCTGGGACCAAAATTCCCCTACTTGAGTGCAGTTGGTGCACTCATGTGCCTCGCGAATTATACACGGTCGGACATTGCGTTCACCATCAATTTTCTTGCTAGATACAGTTCTGAGTCTATCATGAGACATTGAAAAGGCGTTAAGAACATCTTCCGATACCTGCAAGGGACCAAAGATCTTGGCTTGTTTTACCGAAGAGGAATCAAAATCTCATGGTTAAAGGCTATGCTGATGCTAGATACCTATCGGACCCGCACACATCCATGCCTCAAATCGGATATGTTTTCCTTTGTGGTCGAACCGCTATTTCCTGGATATCGTCTAAGCAAAGCCCACTCGAAAATCATTGCACTATACGAAGCATCACGTGAGTGTGTATGGCTTCGACGGGTGATCTTCCACATCCAGCTGTCATGCGGGCTGAACACCGTCCAAACCCCCACTATTATCTATGAAGATAATGTCGCTTGTGTTGCGCAAGTCCATACGTGTTATGTGAAGATCAATCTCACGAAGCATATCAATCCCAAGTTCTTCTACGCACATGAGTTGCAAAAGTTGAACGAAGTAAGGATGTTGCATATTAAGTCGTGTGAAAATCTTGCTGATTTATTCACTAAATCATTACCGGCATCTTCTTTCGAGAGATGTGTTCGTGGAATCGGTATGATGAGACTTACGGAGATGTAAGGTTCAGGGAGAATCTTCACAAACTCATCACTAAAATCTTGATTCTGATGATCGAGTACTTGAATTAATAGTTAAGTTAGTTGTACTTTATTTTTTATTTAGTGAGTTTTTATGAAGTTTCTCACATAAGATTTTTAATGAGGCAATTCGTGAAACATAGAAAAAGTATGTCATGTGCTTTTTCCATATTTTCTCCATTTGGTTTTTCGGAGTTTTTAGGCATGGCTATATGGATAAAACCCAAGGGGGAGTGTTACGGAACCAAGTCTAACGTGATCGGGTAGCCCACGTCGGTGATGCTACTCAGTCCATGTTTGCCTGATCCAACTCCACAATAAGTGGGTTCTTATCCTCTACCCCAACCCCCTTATATAATGAGGCATTGTACGTAGTCTAGACAGAGAAGAGATCAGTAAAATATTATTTTGCCCACACTCTGTGTCTATTACTTTTTTGTGTTCGTATGTTGGATCTTCGCCTTCATCTTGTTCATCCACGATGTACACTCTCGGGACCGGCCAGCCGGCAGAGATTGTACAAAAGTCTTAGTGTGTGTCGCAATTTGTGGCTCTTTGGTTTTGTACAAGCCCACTTGACAGTGGCAACGGGCTGGGTAGTTAAGCGTACGTTTATTCGGTGAGAATAGTGGGCCATTATTTCAGTTCATCAACGTGTGACCGTGCTATTTGGTGTGGTAAAATATTTGGGGACAACCAAATCCGCAGTTGTCTCCTAGTACGATGTTTGGCGGCGATGGTTGTTGCTATGTATTTGTGCTCTGCGATAAGTGCGGAATAGGAGGTTCCTTCCATTAAAACCCTACCTCATAGCGGGCCATCATTTATAGGTATGGTTAAATATTGGCTATATACATAAAGGGGGTGTCTTTCTCTATCCAGCAAGTACAACAAGACACAGTCAGCAAGCTATACGTATTAAACTAATATTTTTTTGTTTAGGCGGAGAAAAGAGGATGGAAGCGGTCTCTAAGGGCAGCCATAGTGTGTGCCAATTTGGTTGCCAAATAGTATATTTGGCTTTTGGCATCTATTTTCTACATCGTAGAGCTGCCAAATCTTGATGTCGAAGCCAAATAATTTGGCGTAGGAGCAACTAGAAGATTTAATGTCAAATTCATTTAAGTGAATAAAATAATAGAATGGAGGGGTGGGACTAGAGAGAAGTTGAGCAGACCAAGAATATTTTATTATTATTTTGTATATAGTGGGTCAACAATTAGTGATTTTGGCACATTGTAGCCACCTAACAAAGCAAATTTAGCTCTCATGCAAAATAAATCTACGTGACAAATTTGGCTTTGACAACACTCTGAATGTCCTAAGAGCAAGTACAATAAGATACAGTGAGCAGGTTGTAAGCATTTAACTAATATATTTATACTTAGTTGAAGGAGAGAGAATCAAAATGGGCTCTCATGCAAGAGCCAGCTGCAGTGCGTGCTCCTAGGCACTATGAGAGAGTGACAGACGGGCCATGTATTGATAAAATAGCACATCCTTATAGCTAATTATTGCACCAACAACCGGCTATATTATTGTCATTGCTCTAATGTAAGAGTCAACTGCAACACATGCTCCTATAGGCACTGTGTGAGAGTGACATACGGGTCATATATTAATAAAATAACACGACTTTATAGCTAATTGTTATACAAGTTTGTTACAGTGTTGACTATACATGACATGGCATTGCCTTATAACCAAAAGCTAGTTATACTATTGTCCTTGCTCTAATAGTTTTCAGCAGTTTTCATGCAGTGCCTCAACATTTGCAGAGACTAGAAGGATACCCAGTGTGTTGCTGCGAAAATCGCTTTAGAAACTATAATTTACTAGAAAACAAAAGTTTATAAGAGATATGATACATTATATTTTCTAAGTGAATATGCAAAATTAAATTAATCATGGTATATATATTTCAAATTGTTAATATGAATAATTGGATGGTTTAAGAAATAAAGGGTATACTAATTTGCATATAATGATTAATAAATATTAGTGAACATGACATGAAAAATTGATTGGTAAGAAGAATACATGAATCGAATAGTTTGCATATTGACATAGAAGTATCATTAATACATATCAGTAAAGTTTTGCTTTATAAAAAGTATTATAGTCTATAGATTAAACGTGTTCTGAGTCGGGCCAGCTTCCGTTAATAAATGTGTTGCATTGCACCATGGTCCGTGGGATGTATTTAGTCAGGAGCAGCAAGAGAGACGACATTTTTTCTTTTTGAGCGGGCTCACCCAAGCAGCCATGCATGTACTCCCTCCGTCTTAAATTAACTGTCATAAAGATAGATAAAAGTGGAGATATCTAATAGTAATTATGTCTAGATACATCTATTTTTTCCATATTTGGGACACTTAATTTGGGACGGAGGGAGTACGTACGCATATATAGGGTATGAAGTGCCATGTACTCCCGCCGTCTCAAATTAACTTTCACAAAGTCGGATAAAAGTTGATTTATCTAACACTAAATTATGTCTAGATACATCCATTATTGTCCGACTTTATGGCAGTTAATTTGAGATGGAAGGAGTATATAGGGTGAAATTGGAAAAGCTTGAGGTGTGGCGGCAGCCAAACATTGCTGCCGAGATTTTTTTCCTAAAAATGCGTGAAAATGCACGTCTTTTTTATAGATAAGAATAGAACGACGAAATGCAAATCAGGACGGTTCTTACTTATGATCGTAACATGTCGTCGCTTTTACGGTTTGTAGACCATTATTTGTTTATGTAATGATAAAAACGACGGTGAGCTAAGAATATGTTTTCAGTTATGTTTCATGCCATTTTAATGCAAATTTGTAAGCACTCAACATTTCATATCTCGCGGGATGTCTTCTATTCACCCTCCATATGAGACGTCAGAGAAAAGAGTACAGTGTCGTTTCAACCCAACCTATCTTGGGCTCAACACATGCACAATTTCGTTTTTTTCTACTTTTAAGAGAGCGAGGTTGCTCTCGCAAATAGTTGTGCAGAAAATCTCGCCGGACTTAAATACCATTCTTACTATTTTTGAGGCGATGCGGTAAGTTTTCCATGCCCAAAGAGCCTTCATAAAGAACCGTAGTATCCACGACAACTTCCTCTATTTCAAGAATCTTGCCCGTATACTTCATATGAGCAAGACACCGTCTGTACTCTTCAAAATTGACATCCGGAAGACCTTCGATTCCATCTAGTGGGACTATATCCTTGACCTCCTACAACGTAGAGGCTTCCCAAAGTTTCGAAAGTGGATCACTGCCTTGTTTTTCGCCTTGTCCTCGCATATTCTTCTTAATGGGGTAGTGATACGTCTCAAACGTATCTATAACTTCTGATGTTCCATGTTGATATTATGCCAATTGCTACATGTTTTCTGTATGTTTTCCTACGTTTTCTTATGTTTACCGGGACTAACATATTAACAAGATGCCACAGAGCCAGTTCCATGTTTTCTGTTGTTTTTAGTTTCAGAAAAGTTGTTCTGGAAATATTCTCGAAATTGGAAAATTCAAAAGTCAGAAGTTCTAAAAGTCCCGGAAGCATCCAGAAGTCCCGAAGAGCCCCGGAGGGGGGCCACAGGGTGGCCACACCACAGGGTGGCGCTACCACCCCCTGGCCGCGCCACCTAGGGGTGTGGGCCCCCTGGCCACCTCTCAGCATCGCCCTTTCGCCCATATATACTCCCCGAGGCATAAACCCTAAAACAACCGACCTTTTCCGCAAAATACATCCGTAGCTCCGCCGCCACCGACAAGTTTTGGGGGACATATCTCTGTTCTGGCACCCCGCCAGGATGGAGAAGTGCCCCCGGAAGCCATCTCCATCGACTCCGCCGCCATCTCCATCGCCGTTGTTGTCTCCTATGATGAGGAGTGAGCAGTTCTCCCCCAGGGATGAGGGATCTACCGGTAGCTATGTGGTTCATCTCTCTCTCCCATGGTGTGATGTTTATGTGATCATGAGCTTTGTAATCTAGTTGAATAAGTAGATTGATCTTCATTTGTTATGCTACTCAAGTGGTTTTGTTATCTCCGTAAACACTTTGATCACGGGGTAAAGGTGACAGTGTGTGCACCGTGTGGTTTAGCATGATATTTATATCTTGTGTTGGAAGATGAACCTATGAAATTGTTGGCGTTTGTTTACTAATCTATGGCGCTCGTAGCTACATTGGGGTGCCCTATAGAGGGAATATAAACTTGAGGAGTGGTGTTTAAGCCATACGCAATGATTAATGTTCGTTATTCGACCAGAGAGTGGTTCGGAGTAGCACAGTGAAGTGATGATATTTATGCATTCAATTATGTGAGCATTGTTGAGAGTGTCCACTAGTGAAAGTAGGAGCCCGAGGCCTTATTTCCAAGCATTGAAACACCGTTTTCCGCCTGTTCTGCTACATGTTTGCTTGCTGCCATATTTATTTCAGATTGTTATTATCACTTATAATCATCCATATTACTTGCATTTTACTCTCTCTTCGCCGAACTAGTGCACCTCTCTCTTCGCCGAACTAGTGCACCTATATACCTGACAAGTATATTGGGTGTGTTGGGGACACAAGAGACTTCTTGTATCTTGATTGCAGGGTTGCTTGAGAGGGATATCTTTGACCTCTACCTCCCTGAGTTCGATAAACCTTGGGTAATCCACTTCAGGGAAACTTGCTGATGTCTACAAACCTCTACACTTGGAGGCCCAACACTGTCTACAAGAATAGAAGCGTGCGTAGACATCAAGCTATATTCTGGCACCGTTGCCGGGGAGGTAAGATAAAAGGTTCTCACATCCTCGAGTGTGAGTGCTCGAAGTTATTTCCTTTAGATTCTGCAATTATATATTTTTGTTTCTTGTTTTCACTAGTTAGTCTTATTTTTACTCGCTTCTTGTTTTTATGTTTACTAGTAGTCTTAATGGAAAACAACAAAAATATGATAGAACTTTATAATGTTTATCTTGAATTAGGACATGATGCTTTTGAAGAGAAAATTAAAAAACATATGGAAGTTTGTTTGCATAATAGTGATAGCAATATATTATTAGCATTAATTATTTGGATACCATTATTTCTAGTACTATGGAAAAGTCTAAGCTTGGGGAAGGTAGTTTCTATAAACTTTTTATTTCCCCAGCTTTAGAGGAGAAAATTTGCTCTGATGATACTTTATCTCCCATATGTGATAAACCTAATGATGCTTGTGATATTTTAAATCCTCCTACTGAAAGCATTCCTTTTAAAGTACCCAAGAAAATTGTTGAACTTGTCATGGATAGCAGTTATTTTGGAGATGGAACTGTCCATCCTCGTGATTATTTACTCTTTATATATGAATTATACGGATTGTTCAAGTGTGCAGGTATTTAATGGACTAAGTTAAGAGGAGGTTATTCTCTTTATCTCTTAAGGACAAAGCAAGGGAGTGGTATGAGCTGCTTGATGATCCTCATCATTTGGAGTGGAAGGAGCTTGAATCTCTATTTTACTCTAAATTTTATTCCTCTCATGAACTGTATTTAGATAGGAATTACATTTATAATTTTTGGCCTCATGATGGAGAAAGCATTGCTCAAGCTTGGGGAACACTGAAAACATTAATACTTAAATGTCCTAACCATGATCTTCCTAAGGAAATAATTGTTACTAATTTTTATGCAGGCTTTCAGGACATTACAGGGATTATCTAGATGCATGTTCAGAGGGTTCTTTCTCAAGTAAGAAGGTTGAAGCTAAATGGGATCTTCTTGAAACAATTGAAACCAATAATGAAGATTGGAATAACAACAAAGGTAAAGAATCAGGTATAAACTATGAGTATGATTGCATTAAGACTTTTGCTGAAACTGCTGATTTTCATGAGCTTAATGCTAAATGTGGTCTTGATCCTCAAATGGTTGTCGGTTGGTATAGATCCTTTGCTTCTTATATTAATCTTCCTAAAATGGGGGAATATATCATGAACCTTTAAAAGACACTTGCATGAAAAATGAAATTGTTATTGATGATTGCAATGAACATGCTCAAACTTCTGAAAGTACTGTTTCTTATAAGCATGTTAATTTCTGTGGAGCACTTAGACCTTGTGAAAAGAATCAAATCGAAGAAGAATATTGTATCCATCATAGGAATGAAAAAACTAGAAAGTGGGATAGGGCTCTAAATGATCTTGGTGAAAAAGTTTGTGCCCTCTATCCTTTTATTTGTGAACTTTGCTATGAAGTGGGTCATTTTAATTTCCAATGCTCGGGCCATGATAGTAGCCTTTCGAAACCTATGAGCACTGCAAGTTTATATTGTGATGACATGACCACCCCTAATGAGCATGATGAACTTACATTATTTTTGGGGTGTGAAGAGTTATTAAGAAAAACTTCTTTGATAGATATGAGTGCTTTTGATATGAATAGTGTCTTGCATGGTTGCCATCTTTATTGTGTTGATAATTGCCATGCAAATACTTACATACAAAATATTATAAAAGTGGAGACTTTACCAAAAATATGACAGGACTAATATGTGTTTTGTTCTTATTAATGAAGAGGAGATATCCTCCAAAGTTCTTTTTATTGTTCCTGATAATAAACCAGGGTATGTGGAGAAGCTCCCTTTTAAGACTCTCCCTCCTAAAGAGGGGAAGAAGAGGAAGAAGAAGAAGAGGAGGAGTAAAAAGAGAGAGGTAACAGTATCTCCTCCTAATCATGTAGCTCCTATTATAGTTCTTGATGAGTCTGAACTCGATGATCTTCCTATGCCTGTTATTTATGAAAGTGATCATGATTGGGAGAAACTCGCTACTTTTGATATTGAAAATCTCTTTGGCACCAATTCTGAAAATGATGATAATTGTTCTACTATTAGTACCATCCATGTTCCTTCCAATGATAGTAAAGAAAGCTCTGAGCTTGTGGATTATGTGTTTGAAAATCCTTTTGCTACTAATGATTATATGCTTGATACATCTCTTTCTAGTAAAAATGATGATATGTCTACAACTGAATGCACTTTGAAAGATAACTATTCTATTGCCTATGATGATACTATGCCTCAAGTCTTTGATAACTATTATAAAAGATGCTATAACATAGGATATGATTACAATTATCCTGATGAAACTTGTCATAGTTATGGAGGGGTACCCAAAACCATCTCCCTAATATATAACTTGTCTATCATGTTGGAGTTCTTTATGATGATTATGATATTTTCAGTCCACCTACTATTGAGGAGAAAATTAATTATGATTTCAATATGCCTCCTATATTTTATGGTTATGGTGATGAGAATAATAATGATAGCTATTTTGTTGAATTTGCTCCCACTACTATCAATAAGAAGGACTATGCTTATGTGGAGAGTATTCATTCTTTTATGCATGTGGCTCATGATAAGAATGTTTTATGTAATAGTTATATTGTTAATTTTATTCATGATGCTACTGAAAGTTATTATGAGAGAGGGAAACATGGTTTTATGCATCTCAACAGTATTAAGTTTCCCCTCTTTATGTTGAAATTTTTGATGTTGCACTTATTTTGCTTTCCTATGCTTGTTGCTTTGTGTTTTCATGACTTGTTTTTATACAAGATTATTTTTCATAGGAAGTGGGTTATACTTAAATTTGTTTTATATTTGCTTCTTGATGCTCTCTTATTGTGCTTCAACTCTTATTCTTATGTGAGCATCTTTTAAAAATCATTGTGCCTAGCTGAAAGGCGTTAAAGAAAAGCGCTACCGGGAGACAACCTGTTTTATTTCGCTGTTTTCAACACGTTTTCTCTCGTTTTCTTTGGTGTGCTTTGAACCTGGGTGTTGTATATTTCCTTAGCAACCCTATTGTATCTTTTCTTTTGTGTATTTTTTGAGCCAAGTAAAGCCTCTAGTGGAAAGTTGAGCCTATATTTCGGATTTCTGCGCATGAAACCGATTTCTGCTGTCCACTGTTAATTCCGTTAAAAATCACAGAAATTTCAAAATGACCTGAGCTTTTTTTTTGCTTAATCCTGAGTTATATGCACAACTTTTCTTAGAATACCACTTTTTTATTTTAGCAACATAAGATTTTTTGAAAAAATCGATCTGTACCTGTTGTTCTGTTTTGACAGATTTCTGCCATTTATTTCACTTGCATCTTAATCTCTTTATTTTGGTGTTCTTTTGAGAAAAAGAGTTTTGAAATAAGTTGTTACAGTAGCTAATGTGTTTTTTGATTGTTAGACTTGTGTTGATACTGAACCATGTGAATTTATTATTTCAATTGCACTAACGTTGCCAATGAAGATTGTGAGAATTTTGATGTGAAGGGAGTTTTCAAGGGTCAAGAGAAGAGGATGATATGATGTGATCAAGAAGTGTGAAAAGACTAAGCTTGGGGATGCCCCGGAGGTACATCCCAGCAAATTCCAAGAAGACTCAAACGTCTAAGCTTGGGGATGCCCAAGGCATCCCCTTCTTCATCGATAAATTATCAGGTCACTTCTAGTGAAACTATATTTTTATTGAGTCACATCTTATGTGATTTATTTGGAGCATATTTTATTTTTTGCTTTCAGTTTGTTTAGTTTTCTTTGCTGTAGTTTATGGTTGGATCTTATCATACTTTTGTGGGAGAGATACACGCTCCGTTTTCATTGCTTAGAACACTCTAGTTTTCATTCTTATTGTTCTATGAGTGTTCACTTTTTCCTAGTACTGTGTTTAGCCTTTGTTTTCATGCATCTCTTGTTCAGAGCTGTTAGCTTTTGTAGTTATGTGGTTCTCATATATTTGCTTGGTTGAGAATAGATATGCTTATGTGGTAGTTGGTATAGTGGAAAAATTTGCATGGTCTTGTAGATCACTAAACTGCTTCACTTGAATCATTGTTGTTGTTTTCAGATATTAATTTGCTTAATGGATAGATGGGAAGGACTAGTAAGTAGAAACTTTTAATGGTTGGTCTAAGAAACTTGAAACTGTGCCACACTTAAATTACCAGCCGATAGAAACAATGGTATATGATTGCTACGAGTGATACATTTCTGATCGGCCTTTTGTTACGCGCTACGGTCGGGGTAGCTAAAAGTGACTTGTCACTGCCACGGACACTCTTAGAGTGATTTGCAATTTGCCTTGTAAGATGATCTTCTTATTGTAATCTTTTAACTTATGAGTTCTATGTTGCGGTTTTCTGTCACTTCCACCATCCATATTTTCTAGCCTCTTCGGTACTGTGCATTGCCCTTTCTCACATTGAGAGTTGGTGCAAACTTCGCCAGTGCATCCAAATCCCGTGGGAGGACTTTGTTCTCCTACACATAAGCCCATATATTCTTCCTCAAAACAGCCACCATACCTACCTATCATGGCATTCCCATAGCCATTCCGAGATATATTGTTGCACAACATCCACCTCCATTATGTTACTTGATGATGAGCTTCATGGTTATTTATGCATACTGCTACACTGGCAGGAGCATGGAGTTAGAGACATCAGAGATATTTCTTTATGAGTTATGAGTACTAAAAGTGTGATGATTCATTGTAATATAGGATGTTGCCCCTACCGGTGAGGATATATATACAAAAAATCCCTAAAAGAAAAAAGGGGCAAAGAGAGAATAAAGAGAGAGGGGTCGCATCACTATCCTTTATACCACACTTGTGCTTCATGTTTAGCACCAATACTTCAGTTTGGAGAGAGTTTTCATATTATCATTCATTCATAACTATGTGGGGAACTTTACATTATAGAACTTGGCTTGTATATTCCAATGACGAGCCTCCTCAAATGAGCTCTAGGTCTTCGTGATCAAGTAAGTTGGATGCACCCCCACTAGTTCCATTGGAGAGCTTTCATACACTTATAGCTCTATGTGCATCCGTTGTGTGGCAATCCCTACTCCTTGCATAGCTTCGGTTGTAAGACTTTCTCTTGTCTAATGACCACTTTCAACTTTGTGAGCCTTTCTTCCATTGACCTTCCAAACCTCCCATAATGTTCTCTTAGCCATAACATCCCGGTGCGAGGGACCAACGCAGAACACTTGCTTGTTTTTAGTGTGCAAATAGTTTAAGATTCAAGCATTGCATCGTGTGGAAAGCTTGACTTGATCCTAACAGGGGTTGTGAAGATAGTTTGACGTGCATGATATTGTTGTTCTTGAAGGCTTAAATCATCTCTAATAAACTTTGCACGGTTTATAGTCTTTTAGTATTTATTCATTAAAAGTTTTACTTATTTCTTCTTTGTTTATGCATTACTTGTTGATATCAAATATAGATCACAGATTTAGTTCATTTGATCCTAGTTTACATACTCTACTTTACATATTATGATCAAGATTGTGTGGTAACATGTCACCTCAGAAATTATTTTGTTTTATCGTTTACCTACTCGAGGACGAGTAGGAACTAATCTTGGGGATGCTTGATATGTCTCAAACGTATCTATAATTTCTGATGTTCCATGTTGATATTATGCCAATTGCTACATGTTTTCCGTATATTTTCCTACGTTTTCTTATGTTTTCTGGGACTAACCTATTAACAAGATGCCACAGAGCCAGTTCCCTGTTTTCTGCTGTTTTTCGTTTCAGAAAAGTTGTTCTCGAAATATTCTCGGAATTGGAAAATTCGAAAGCCAGAAGTCCTAAAAGTCCCGGAAGCATCCATAAGTCCCGAAGAGCCCCGGAGGGGGGCCACAGGGTGGCCACACCATAGGGTGGCGCCACCACCACCTGGCTGCGCCACCAAGGGGTGTGGGCCCCCTGGCCACCTCTCGGCATCGCCTTTCGCCCATATATACTCCCCGAGGCATAAACCCTAAAACAATTAACCTTTTCCGCAAAAATACATCCGTAGCTCCGCCGCCGCCGCCGACAAGTTTCGGGGGACATATCTCTGTTCTGGCACCCTGCCGGGACGGGGAAGTGCCCCCGAAGCCATCTCCATCCACTCCACGGCCATCTCCATCGTCGTTGATGTCTCGTATGATGAGGAGGGAGTAGTTCTCCCTTGGGGCTGAGGGCTCTACCGGTAGCTATGTGTTTCATCTCTCTCTCCCATGGTGTGATCTTTATGTGATCATGAGCTTTGTAATCTAGTTGAATAACTAGATTGATCTTCATCTATTATGCTACTCAAGTGGTTTTGTTATCTTCGTAAAAACTTTGATCACGGGGTAAAGGTGACAGTGTGTGCACCGTGTGGTTTAGCATGATATTTATATCTTGTGTTGGAAGATGAACCTATGAAATTGTTGGCGTTTGTTTACTAATCTATGGCGCTCGTAGTGACATTGGGGTGCCCTAGAGAGGGAATATAAACTTGAGGAGTGCTGTTTAAGCCCTACGCAATGATTAGTGTTCGCTATTCGACCGGAGAGTGGTTCGGAGTAGCACACTGAAGAGATGATATTTATGCATTCAATTATGTGAGCATTGTTGAGAGTGTCCACTAGTGAAAGTAGGAGCCCTAGGCCTTATTTCCAAGCATTGAAACACCATTTTCCGCCTGTTCTGCTACATGTTTGCTTGCTTCCATATTTATTTCAGATTGTTATTAACACTTATAATCATCCATATTACTTGCATTTTACTCTCTCTTCGCCGAACTAGTGCACCTATATACCTGACAAGTATATTGGGTGTGTTGGGGACACAAGAGACCTCTTGTATCTTGATTGCAGGGTTGCTTGAGAGGGATATCTTTGACCTCTACCTCCCTGAGTTCGATAAACCTTGGGTAATCCACTTAAGGGAAACTTGCTGATGTTCTATAAACCTCTGCACTTGGAGGCCCAACACTGTCTACAAGAATAGAAGCGTGCGTAGACATCAGGTAGTCGGTCCTCCCATCCACCATGGTCTTGGTCTTCGACAAGGGGATTCCCACTCGCCGCTTCTTTTCGTCATTGCCATCGATCCTCTGCAACAAAGTCATGAGGTGACAACTCGGCTTGGTTTACTTCACAAGATCTGTGGAGGGGCACCATTTTGAGGACTTCCCTCTATGCTGATGATGTGGCAATTTTTGTGGCGTCGATTAAAGATGACATCCAAAACCTATCGGAGATCCTTCGTGAATTTGGTATTGTGATGTGTCTTTGCAGAAACTTCCAAAAAAAGCTCGTTGGCTCCTATTCGTTGTGGGGAAATCGATCTTGACGCCATTCTTGATGGGCACCTGATACGTCTCCAACGTATCTATAATTTTTGATGCTCCATGATCATATTTTGCCAATTGCTACTTGCTTTCTCCCTTATTTATAGAACTTTTATACGTTTTTCGGGACTAACCTATTAACAAGATGCCAAGTGCCAGTTCCATGTTTCTGCTGTTTTTGGTTTCAGAAAAGTTGTTATGGAAACATTCTCGGAATTGGACCCCCACAAAGCCCAAAGTTCCTATTTTCCCCGGAAGCATCCAGAACACCGAAGAGGAGTCGAAGACGGGCAACAGGGGGGCACACAATAGGGTGGCGCGGGTCCCCCTGGCCGTGCCACCTATAGGTGTGGGGCCCCTGGAGCTCCAGCACCTTTGCCCTTTCGCCTATTTAAGGCCCCCTGATGGAAAACCCTAGGCACCTGATAAAAAATCCCCGAAAAGTTCGCAGCCCCTGTCACCGTCAACCCTAGATCAGGGGGTTCTGAAACTGTTTCCGGCACCGGGCCGGAGAGGAGATCATCACCGGAGGCTTCTACATCACCATGCCTGCCTCCGTAGTGATGCGTGAGTAGTTCATCCTTGGACTACGGGTTCGTAGCTGTAGCTAGATGGTTGTCTTCTCCTCATATGCCTCCATGTTTAGATCTCGTGAGCTGCCTATCATGATCGAGATTGATCTTATGTAATTCTATATGTTGTGTTTATTGGGATCCGATGAATATAGAACTTATGCCAAGTTGATTATAGTCTTTATTTGCATATGCTATTTGTGATCTTGCATGCTCTTTGTTGCTAGTGGTTGCCCTGGCCAAGTAGTTGCTAGTGACTCCAAGAGGGAGTATTTATGCTCGATAGTGGGTTCATGCCTCCTCACCGCCTTGCTCGTGTGACAGAAACGTGAAGCGGGGATGTGATGTTTCCATAAGGGAGAAAACAACGGTGAGAGTGCCCGCGTGCATAATCATTGCTTACATTACACACTTTGTTTAATGCAGTTATTTGTTGCTTGCAACTTAATACCTAAGGGGGTTCTGATGATAACCTGAGGGTGGATTATTAGTCATAGATGCAGATGGATGTCGGTCTATGTATCTTGTTGTAATGCCCGCACTAAATATCATAGTAATCTTCATGTCATATTGTGCACTACGGTGCAGCCTCTATTTGTCAATTGCCCAGCTGTAATTTGTTCACCCAACATGCTATCTTTTATGGAGAGACACCACTAGTGAAACTATGAACCCCCGTCCATTTTCCACACTGTTAAACAAACCACGACAATTTCCTGCTTTCTTACTTACTGCAAGCATACATCATTTTCCACACAATACGTCTACAGCAAGACCGGTGAGATTAACAACCTCACTGTACCATTGGGGAAAAGTATTTTGGCTGTGTTGTGTGCAGGTTCCACATTGTTGCTGACACCGGTGAAGCGCCACACCACCATCAGTGGCATCAACCTTCCGAAGGTCCTCTTTCTCCTACTGGATTGATAACCTTGGTTCTTAACTAAGGGGAAAACTCCTACCGTTGTGCTCATCACACCCTCCTCTTGGGATATCCCAACGAGTGCAAGATCTGCACCATCAGCTCCCGGTGGTGCAGGCCTCCTTCCCCAATAAGATACCTTGGAATCCCCCTCCCGGTTTGGCGACTAAGGAAAGTGGGCTTTCAACATCTTTTTTTCTTCAACATCTTGAAGACAAATGTGCATGCAAGGTTTCTACATGGCATGGGCGTTTCATTACCACGGTCGGAAGGGGCATGCTAGTTAAGTCGGTCCTCACTTCCCAAGCTATTTACTACTTGACGCCTCTTATTGTCCCCTCGGGACTCATTACCACCTCAATAAGATTGAACATGATTTCCTTTGGGTGGGCACCGACAAGGTCTCCGGCGGGCAACCCAAGGTTAATTGGGAACCCGTATGTCGTACTACCTCCCTTGGCGGCCTAGGGGTTATCCACACCGACAAATTTTCTAGATCCTTAAGGTTGAGATAGTCTTGGCTTCATTGGAAATACCCAAACAAGCTTTGGGCCGACTCAAGTAACCCATGCACAATTGAAGACATGGATCTTTTCTATGCATCCACAACCATCATGGCTGGAATGGGAAGAAAACATACTTCTGGGAGGCTCCATGGCTTGAGGGACAAAAGCCAAGAACATCGGGCCGCTCATATTTGACATATCTCCAAAAAGAAGTGGATTGTTCACCAAGCCATCCTCAACAATGCTTCGATTGGAAAAATTGCCATGGTCAAAGACTTCTCAGTCCATCACGTGCAACAATTCGTCGAACTTTGGGTCAAACTCAAAATATTAATCTCGAAGCCAACATTGACTACACCATCGTGTGGAACCTCTCCGCAAATGGTGAATATTTGGCGAAGAGGGCCTACAAGGCACAATTCTTTGGATCTACCTCCTCTGACATGAAGATCTTGATTTGGAAATCTTGGGCACCACTAAAACAAAACAAAATTATTTGGCTTGCTGTCGAAAACTGCCTATGGACGGAGTACATTTTGGCACGTCGCGGATGGCCAAATTGTGGGCTTTGACCGCTTTTCAAAAGGACTCCTGAATCGATCTCTCATCTCCTAGTCCATTGTCGCTTCACCGCTAGGATTTGGGGCCTTCTGAAATATTGGCTTGGTCTCCAACATCTAGATCCTGCGTCTTGGACAATCCTCTCACTCACGCAATGGTGGTGCCTCATGTCTGGTGCCGGATGATGAACCGCAAGGCAATGGCGTCTCTCGTCCTTCTCAAATCTTGGGACGTTTAGAACAAGCGAAATGCTCGAGTATTTCTCAACAAGCACGCCTTGTCTATCTACATCCTCGCCAAGATCGAGTATTCCTCAACAAGCACGCCTTGTCTATCAACATCCTCGCCAAGATCAAATAGGAGGAGAAATTATGGGTTCTTGCGGGGCGAAACGCCTTGGGAAAATAATTCCTAGAGAGTAGTCCGGTTGTAATAAATTTCTTTTGATGTTTTTTGACTTATCACTCACACTCTCTATTAATTAATGAAATGGGGAAAATCTTTTGCCCCTCGTTTCAAAAGAAAATAATCTTGCTACCTACTACACCGAATAGGAGAGTTTTTTTCCGGGGCCACGCAAGAATGCATGCTTTTTTTCCTTATAGATAGAGATAGAATCACGAGAGTGTAGGACAATTCTTACTTATGATAGTAAGATGCCGTCGCGGTTACGATTTTATAGACCATTATTTGTTTCTGTAACAAGAAAAACAATGGGCGAGTTAAGGTCCTCTTTCCGCTATTATGAGCGAGTTTTGGGTTAGCTAGAGTGGGCCAATAGAAGAAAAAAAATGTATGGAAATAGTTGTGAGGTAATCAGATTGAACAAAGCGTGCTCTCACAGTTGACTCATTTCCCGACGTTCTTGTTGCTCGAAGCAAACTCCAAAAGCTATACTTAAGACTGTTGTTGTTCTTGGGCAGGAGCGCCCACGCGGGTAAAGCCATTAAAACTGCAAGGAGCACTGAGCTATGGGGGAATAAGGGCGACTACGCCCACCGGTTGGACCACACCGTAGGCAAAATTCCTTCCACGACAAGAGAAGATTGACCGGAATGAGAAAAGGGACATCTATCTATACTTGTTATAAAGCAAAACCCCACTAACATGCATTAATGTTTTTTCTATCTCAACATGCAAGCTATCCACATCATCCATCCTCCTAGCCAATCAATTGTCCATGTCATCTCCACTAATATTTATGAATTACTACATGCAAACTATACATCATCTATTTGTTAAATCATCCAATTATTCATATTAATAATTAAAAAATATACTATCATCAATTGTATCACATCTCTTATAAATTTTACAATGTACTGTAGTTCCTAAAACGATCCCAGCAACAACGCGCGGGGTATTCTTCTAATTTCATATCACGTGATGCTCCATATGAGACGTAAAAAAGAAGTGTACTATGGCATTTAAACCTAATCTATTTTGGACTCAATACACGCGCGGTTTCGTTTTTCTCTACTTTTAAGAGAACGAGGTTGACGTCGCAAAGACTTGTGCGGGATATCTCGCCAGACTTAAATACCATCCTACTATTTTAAGGTGATGCGGTAGGTTTACCAAAATTCTTCTTATTATCTTGTGCAGCAAGTTTTCTAGTATACTCATGGGCAAGGTTTGAATTACTACATGCAAACTACACATCATCTATTTCTTAAACCATCCAATTATTCATATTAATAATTTTAAAAATATATACTATGATCAATTATATCACATCTCTTATAAACTTTACAATATACCGTAGTTCCTAAAATGATCCCCGCAACAACGCGCGGGGTATTCTTCTAGTTTCATATCACGTGATGCTCTATATGAGACGTAAAAAAGAAGCGTACTATGGCATTTAAACCCAATCTATTTTGGACTCAATACACGCACGGTTTCGTTTTTCTCTACTTTTAAGAGAACGAGGTTGGGGTTGCAAAGACTTGTGCGGGAAATCTCGCCAGACTTAAATACCATCCTACTATTTTGAGGTGACGCCGTAGGTTTACCAAAATTCTTCTTATCATCTTGTGCAGCAAGTTTTCTAGTATACTCATGGGCAAGGTTCACTATTTTTGAGTCGTCAATGTGGGTTGTTACAAGTTTGTAGTATAACGCGTGCTAATGAAGAGCATTGGCAAATACATTTAGCTTTCCAAAAAAAAGGACAGAATATTTTGCCGAACCTCTCAGCTAGGGATGGAATTCGAGCCGAGCGGAGTCAGCTCGGCTCGACTCGCTCAAGCTCGGTCAACTGACGAGTCGAGCCGAGTCAAAAATAAAAACTGGGCCCGGCCCGGTGAACTCGCGAGTAGCTCGCGAGCTACTCGTTTAACTCTTTTTTATTTTGTAAAACTATAAAAGGTCAACATTATATATTGTATATATAATTATTTTTTATTATTTGGGGCACCTATAATAAAATCAGGACAATAATCGATGAAAATATGTTACCATAAAATAATTTGTCATAAATAAACTACAATAATCAGTAAAAAATGTTCACATATATAAGAATATCATTAGAAACTCTTTTTACCGAGTTAAACGAGCTAAACGAGTACTCGTAAACTCGGCTCGTTTAGGTGAACTCGTTTACTGTCGAAAACGAAAATTCGACTCAGATCGTTGGACAACGAGTTCGAGCCGAGCAGAATCGAGTTGCGAGCTACTCGTTTAACTCGCGAGTTTCGAGTTTTAATTCCGGACCTACTCTCAGCCTCCCTATTTAAACGGCCACGCACCCTCGCCATCTCAACATCACCTTCCGAACCCTTCCTTCCAAGAAACTTCTGAAGAATCCCAGTCCTAGCACGCTCTCATGGATTTCTCCATGGCTAATGGGTCGGAAGACTCCCTCCTCCTGCTTCTTGTCCCGGTCACTTCCCTCCTCCCACCCATCCTAGCCGCGCTCCTTCTCGCCGCCTCCCTCCTGTGGCTCTCGCCGGGTGGTCCGGCCTGGGCCTTGTCCCTCTGTCGCCGCCCGCCGCCTGGCCCCCCTGGCGTGGTCACCGCACTCTCCAGCCCCGTGGCGCACCGCATCATGGCGGCGCTGTCCCGCTCCGTCCAGGGAGGGGCGGCATTGATGTCCTTCTCCGTCGGCCTCACCCGCGTCGTCGTCTCGAGCCAGCCCGACACGGCGCGCGAGATCCTCGTCAACCCGGCGTTTGGAGACCGCCCCGTGAAGGACGCAGCTCGCCACCTCCTCTTCCACCGTGCAATGGGTTTCGCCCCATCCGGGGACGCGCACTGGCGCGCGCTCCGCCGCCTCGCCGCGGCGCACCTCTTCGGCCCGCGTCGCGTGGTGGCCTCCGCGCCCACCCGGTCTTCGATCGGCGCGCGCATGCTCGACAACGTCGCCTCCCTCATGGCCCGTCATGGAGAGGTCGCTCCTCGTCGGTTCCTGCACGCCGCGTCCCTCAACCACGTCATGGCCGTCGTGTTCGGCAAGCGCTATGACGATTTCGAGAGCCAGGAAGGCGCCATCGTGGAGCAGATGGTGAACGAAGGGTACGACCTCCTTGGCACGTTCAACTGGGCCGATCACCTGCCGTTCCTCAGGTGGCTCGACCTCCAGGGTGTGCGCCGCCGGTGCAGCGGGTTAGTCCGGCAGGTGGAGGTGTATGTCGGTAACATCATACAGGAGCACAAGGCGAGGCGCGCCAGTGGATCAGGCATTGCGGATGAGCTCGCCGGCGACTTCGTCGATGTGCTCCTCGGCCTGGACGGAGAAGAGAAGATGTCAGATTCCGACATGATCGCTGTTCTTTGGGTAAGACTCGCTAACTGAGCAACAACTTTACAAAGCATACTGATAATAATATTCAGTTTTTTCTTTTCCACTATTACAACTGATTGCCTTCAAGTCATTGTCATGCGTTTGTTGATTGGGATTGTGTGTTTCAGGAAATGATCTTTAGAGGGACGGACACGGTGGCGATCTTGATGGAGTGGATCATGGCGAGGATGGTGCTGCACCCGGAGATCCAGGCGAAAGCACAGGCGGAGGTGGACGCCGTGGTCGGCCGGGGCAGAGCCGTGAGGGACGAGGACGTGGCCAGGCTCCCATACATCCAGTGCATCGTGAAGGAGACGCTGCGCATGCACCCGCCGGGCCCGCTCCTCTCGTGGGCGCGCCTGGCCGTGCACGACGCGCACGTCGGCGGCTACCTCGTCCCCGCCGGCACAACGGCGATGGTGAACATGTGGGCTATCGCACACGACGCCGCCGTGTGGCCGGAGCCGGAGCTGTTCCGCCCGGAGCGGTTCATGGAGGAGGACGTGAGCGTGCTCGGCAGCGACCTCCGCCTGGCTCCCTTCGGCGCAGGCCGCCGCGTGTGCCCCGGCAAGATGCTGGCCCTCGCCACCGTCCACCTCTGGCTCGCACAGCTGCTGCACCGGTTCGAGTGGGCGCCGGGGACCACGGGCGGCGTGGACCTGTCAGAGCGCCTCAACATGTCGCTGGAGATGGCCACGCCGCTGCTGTGCAAGGCCGTCGCCCGCTAGGGCCTGAGTCACTGCCGCCGCCGCCAGCTACGCTCCCTAGCTAGACTGATATGATGGCGGCGCTACGTGCTCTGTTGCCTACTGCTACCATTGGCTAGCTCGCTTCGTCTAGCACTTCTACTACTAGTACTTTTTTTTTTGTATCTCCGTGCATCAGTGCATGGCTTAGCTAGCCATGAGTCGTTACTCCTGCTAGCTAGGGGCAAGCAAGCATTCATGCATTGCATGCTGTCTTGGCAGGGTAATTTTGGTCTTTGAACGGCCGAGCTAGTGTGTTAATCGTTCGGGTGTGTGCGTGTGTGAGTTGTCATGTCCTTTTTTCGAGGAGTTTAGTGAGATTTTGAATTTTGAATCTGTTTGAATAAATGGTGAAATATTTTGCTCACCTTGCTTCTATACATTATATGCTCTAAGTCTCTAACTGCCCCTGTTGGTTAACTGAAACGGTACTTTGCTGCGAGGATGATTCTGTGTCTATGGTATGCGAACGAAATAATATCAGTAGCACAACAAACTGACCGGTCGGCGCACCAGAGTCGTGACGTCGTTCATCTCCGTTACCGAACCCCTTCGGTTACAAGCAGTGGCGGACCCAGGAATTTATTTTAGCCGGGGCGAAAATTTAGCGTGCACAATTTTTAGGTACAAATACATGTCCACTTAAACAAAATAAGTACAAAAAATCTGTTTTCAGGACCCATTAAATATAACACAAACGTGGAAACAAAAACAGAAAAGCTTGAAACAATTAACGAGCTGAGGAGGAGCAGTAAAACGATGGGATTTTTTTTTTAGTAATGGTGATTTCTTTCGTGAGCAGACAAGTGCGTGCGGTGCTTAGATTTTTTTTAGCGAGTGCTTGTACTTGGCAAGTCAATGAGAAGCCACTTTTTTACCCAATGGGAGCAAAGAAGCCACGGTGCCGGATGGGAGAATACCGATAAATGGGCCTTTTTCCACTTAAGCAGGGACACCCAGTCCTGGCCCGTTTCGGCAGTACGTCTTCTTTTTCCCTGTACACAAAGCTTCCATCGCTCGATTCATGGCGCACAAATCTGCCGGCCGCCGGTGGCAAAGGTAGCGGTTACCATGCTCCGCCATGGGAGACCCGGGGCAGCCGCCCCTGCTTGCCCCTACGGTGGGTCCGCCACTGGTTACAAGCACCTTATGAATGATAATTGTGCCATCTCGTGCAAATAACGATGCGGCATTAGGCGGTTCTTGTGTTAAGCCGGTACGTTATGTTTTGACATGCATTACTCCCTCCGTCAGAAATTAATTGTCGTTGATATATCTAGACATAATTTATTGTTAAATACATCAAATTTTGTCTATTTTTGTGACAATTAACTTGAGACATATGGAGTACATCAACGCAACGCAACTGCATGTGCATGTTTCAATCTTCATACATCCTGACCCTTAAAATATCGTGTTCTGTCCGGATCACTTGTACTGTAGATTGTCTGTGTTAACAGATATGCGTAGATTGGAATTGGTGGACGATGCCTTGGACTCGGCCTCGGTTGCGTGTTAATATAGGGACCGCTAAAGGGTCAGATTACAACGAATTTACAAGCCTTGATCAACAAGGAAGCTAACAGGAATATCTACCAGTTTTGGTTTATCACACCGAAACTGTTACAACAACCAAGTACCGAAACTACCTAGACAGAGCTACAAGTTATCGTTTAACATCCTCCCTCAATCTCAACGCTTCTAAGTTGAGATTGGTCTTGAAAGCTTGTAGCTGTCTAACTTGCAGAGGTTTAGTAAACCCATCTGCCACTTGATCACCAGTTGGAATAAACCTGATATCCAACAATTTTTGTGCAACCCTTTCTCTCACAAAATGGAAGTCAATTTCAATATGCTTTGTTCTAGCATGAAATACAGGATTTGCACTTAAATAGGTGGCACCCAAATTATCACACCACAAACAAGCAGTTTCAGGGTGATCCACACCAAGTTCATCAAGTAGGGACTCCACCCATATTACCTCAGCTGTGGCATTAGCCAAAGATTTATACTCAGCTTCTGTACTTGATCTTGATACAGTTGCTTGTTTTCTAGCACTCCAAGAAATTAAATTGGAGCCAAAGAACACAGCAAATCCACCTGTAGACCTTCTGTCATCAGGACATCCTGCCCAATCAGCATCAGAAAATGCACTCACAAGTGATGATGATGACTTGTCAATCTTAAGACCAACTGAAATAGTTCCTCTAAGATACCTCAAGATCCTTTTTACTGCTGTCCAATGTATAGTGGTAGGAGCATGTAAAAACTGACAAACCTTATTAACAGAAAATGATATATCAGGTCTTGTCAAAGTAAGATATTGCAAGGCCCCTACTATGCTTCTATATCGAGTTGAGTCCTCAGAACTCAACAGTTCTCCTTCATGTAAGGACAACTTTTCAGTAGTGGAGATAGGAGTACTTGATGGTTTGCACCCCTTCATCCCTACACGAGTTAGCACATCTGTAGCATATTTTTCTTGGGTTAGTAAAATACCACTACCAACTTGTTTTACTTCAATACCCAGAAAATAACTGAGATCTCCCAAGTCCTTGAGAGCAAACTCACTCCTCAAGTCACTTAACAGTGCCATTGTTGCTTCCTGAGATGAACTAGCAACTATTATATCATCAACATATATAAGCATAAAAATTATGACCTTTCCCTTCTTGTAAAAGAAGAGTGATGTATCCCCCTTGGATGGTGTGAAGCCAAGTTGCTGAAGTTTGGTACTTAATCTGGAGTACCATGCTCTGGGGGCTTGTTTCAAACCATATAATGCTTTTTCCAATCTACACACATGATGCGGTTTCTCAACATCCTCATATCCTGGAGGTTGCCGCATATACACTTCCTCCTCAAGAACACCATGAAGAAACGCATTCTGTACGTCCAGTTGGCGTAGGCTCCAACCCCTAGAAACAGCAATAGACAACACCAATCTGACAGTAGCTGCTTTAACGACAGGGCTAAAAGTGTCCTCATAATCTATGCCATAGCGTTGCTTAAACCCTTTTGCAACTAACCTAGCCTTATACCTGTCTACTGTACCATCAGGTTTTCTTTTAATTTTATACACCCATTTACAGTCTATAATATTCCTCCCTGAATTAGGAGAAACTAAATGCCAAGTTTTGTTTTTAACTAATGCATCATACTAAACATCCATAGCATGTTTCCAGTTGCTATTCCCTAAAGCATCATGTAAATTTTCAGGTTCACCCGTTGTTGTTAAGCATGCATACCTAATCGTGTCATCTTTAGGAATAAACGGACGAAAAATGCCACTTTGTGATCGTGTATGCGCCCTAGAAGAGGATATACCGTGGCTGGGCGCAGAAGATCCAGCTTCCTGGTGCTGGTGCTGATGCGGCGCAGAAGATCCCCCATGTGAATCCCGACGCGGCGCAGAAAGTTCCCCAGGCGAATCCTCACCGGGATCCGCCCAGTCAGGCTGCATGGCTCCTCCCCCAGCCCGTCAGGCGACGCCGCGTGGAGGGGCGATCCCACCTCCTGGTCGGCCCCTGACCGCGCTGTCGGGTGACAGCGCCAGGTGGCACGCGCGGAGCCGCTCGCGGCGTGTGTTCTCCGTCCGCTGCCTGGAGACGCGTGCGCGAACGCGGTTTCGGCAGTGCGCGACGCGCTTTCGCCAGCGCGAGCCTGCCGCGTGTCCCGGTTGGTGGGGTTCGAGGCAGATCGCCTCTGGGATCTGTTCTGCTGCGCCTCGGGATCGTCAGGTGCAGGAGAATTTTCTCCGGGATCCGTGTGTGTCTCCCCTGTCGTTTCCTGCGGCATACAAACAAGATTTGGCACACTTTTTGCACCATTAGAATCAGGAAAAATAGGAGCATCACCCAATATTTGATCAACAGCATTTTCTCCCCGTGGTTCTAATAGAAGTATTTCGGGTCTCAACTTAGCACCCGCATTTGGATTTAGTTTGGAAAAAGGAAAGACGTTTTCATCAAATATAACGTCTCGGGAAATATAGACCCTACCATTAGGAATGTCTAAACATTTGAAGCCTTTGTGAAGGTTGCTATATCCAAGAAAAGCACACTGTTTAGAACGGAACTCAAGTTTCCTTGAATTATAAGGCGCCACACGCACACCCAAACACACGAAGTGACTCATAATTTGGTTTTTCATTGTAGAGTCGTTCTAAAGGGGTAGAAAAATCCAAAAGACGACTAGGTGTGCGGTTAATAAGATATGTGGCAGAAAGAAACGCTTCATCCCAAAATTTGAGTGGCATGGATGAATGTGCAAGAAGAGACAATCCTACTTCAACAATATGCCTATGCTTTCTTTCAGCGGAGCCATTTTGCTGATGAGCATATGGGCATGACACATGATGAGAAATCCCAATTTTGGTGAAAAAGGAATTGAGGCGTTCATATTCTCCACCCCAATCAGTTTGCATAGCAAGAATTTTGCGATCAAATTGTCGCTCAACTAGGTTCTGAAAGTCTTGGAATTTTCGGAAGACTTCAGATTTGTTTTTAAGCAAGTAAATCCAAGTAAATTTACTGTAATCATCAATAAAACAGACATAATATCTCTTTCGTCCAACAGACTCAATAGCATAGCCCCAAACATCTGAAAAAACTAACTCTAAAGGAGCACTAGACTTGCTAAAGGATTTGGGATATGGGAGTTGATGGCTCTTGCCTTTTTGACAGGCATCACAAACAGAGTCATCACTCATTTTATTTGAACAAGGAAGATTATTTTGGCTAAGAACTTTATTGACTATAACTGATGAGGGATGGCCTAAACGAGCGTGCCACCTCTCTGACGATGGTTTGACAGCACTAAGGACTTGCTTGCTTGAGCTGGAACTTTGTGGCGAAAGTGGATAGACACCCCTTCTACATCTGCCTTGAAGAAGGATTTTCCTCGTTGCCTGATCCTTAACGAAAAAGGAAAAAGGATGAATTTCCACGAATGCATCGTTATCACATGCAAGACGATGTGCAGAAAGAAGACTTTTGTTTGCACTTGGAACATGAAGAATATTATTGAGGTATAGATTTCGATTAGGGGTATAAATAGCTGAGTGACCAACATGGGCAATGTCCATACCTGATCCACTGGCAGTGTGGACTTGCTCGTTTCCGTTGTACTTATCACGGATAGTCAACTTGTGGAGGTCTCCCGTGATGTGGTCGGTGGCGCCCGAATCAATATGCCAGTTCGTGTCCACTCCGTAGGAGGACACCGAACCAGCACTCTTCTCTTGTGGCGATGGCGGCACGAAGTCGGGGTTGTAGCGTTCCCAACACTTGTACACCGTGTGTCCGGGTTTACCACATAGCTGGCAACGTGGTTTGTTGCCGCCGTACCCGCCACCATTGCGGTTGCCAAAGTTCTGGCCGCTGCTGTTGTTGCCGTAGCTGCCGCGTCCTCCACCACCGCGACCTTGTGCAAACGAGCCGCCACCGCGCCCGTCGTTGCCACCGTAGTGGCCGCTGTTGTTACCACCAAAGTGACCTCCATTGCCACCATAGTGGCCACCATTGCCGCGCCCGGCGCTGCCACCGCGGCCGCCACGGACTGCGGCGTTCACCGACGACTGGGAGCCACCGTTCAGTAGATCAAGTCGCTGCTCGTAGGAGAGGAGCTGCGAGTACAGCTCGGCGACGGAGATGGGATCCTCCCTTGCGCAGAACGCAGCGACGATCGCGTTGTAGTCGGAGTCGAGGCCGGCGAGAACGTACGAGACGACGTCCTCCTCGTCCAATTTCTTCCCTGCAGATGCCATCTCATCTGAGAGGGCACGAATCATGGCGAAGTATTCCGCCATGCTCAGATTACCCTTCGCCATGTTGGCAAGGCTGATGCGGAGGTTCACTGTTTTGGCGCGGCTTTGGGCAGTAAACATGCCCTCGATGGCGAACCAGAGCGCCGCCGCGCTAGTGTTATTCACCACCTTTTGGCCAATCTCACGGGACAGAGTGGTTAACAAAAAACTGAGAACTTGCTGATCTTGAGCAATCCAGTTACCGTACGCCGGATTTGGTTCCTTGGAGGTGTCGGTGCCCTTGGTCACCGTGATCTCCTTCTCCGGGCGCGCCATGGTGATGTCGAGGAAGTCCTCCATCTGAGCACACCGGATAGCCGAGAGTACTTGAGCGTGCCACCTCTCTGACGATGGTTTGACAACACTAAGGACTTGCTTGCTTGAGCTGGAACTTTGTGGCGAAAGTGGATAGAGACCCCTTCTACATCTGCCTTGAAGAAGGATTTTCCTCGTTGCCTGATCCTTAACGAAAAAGGAAAAAGGATGAATTTCCACGAATGCATCGTTATCACATGCAAGACGATGTGCAGAAAGAAGACTTTTGTTTGCACTTGGAACATGAAGAATATTATTGAGGTATAGATTTCGATTAGGGGTATAAATAGCTGAGTGACCAACATGGGCAATGTCCATACCTGATCCACTGGCAGTGTGGACTTGCTCGTTTCCGTTGTACTTATCACGGATAGTCAACTTGTGGAGGTCTCCCGTGATGTGGTCGGTGGCGGCCGAATCAATATGCCAGTTCGTGTCCACTCCGTAGGAGGACACCGAACCAACACTCTTCTCTTGTGGCAATGGCGGCATGAAGTCGGGGTTGTAGCGTTCCCAACACTTGTACACCGTGTGTCCGGGTTTACCACATAGCTGGCAACGTGGTTTGTTGCCGCCGTACCCGCCACCATTGCGGTTGCCAAAGTTCTGGCCGCCGCTGTTGTTGCCGTAGCTGCCGCGTCCTCCACCACCGCGACCTTGTGCAAACGAGCCGCCACCGCGCCCGTCGTTGCCACCGTAGTGGCCGCTGTTGTTACCACCAAAGTGACCTCCATTGCCACCATAGTGGCCACCATTGCCACCGTAGTGGCCACCATTGCCGCGCCCGGCGCTGCCACCGCGGCCGCCACGGACTGCGGCGTTCACCGACGACTGGGAGCCACCGTTCAGCAGATCAAGTCGCTGCTCGTAGGAGAGGAGCTGCGAGTACAGCTCGGCGACGGAGATGGGATCCTCCCTTGCGCAGAACGCAGCGACGATCGCGTTGTAGTCGGAGTCGAGGCCGGCGAGAACGTACGAGACGACGTCCTCCTCGTCCAATTTCTTCCCTGCAGATGCCATCTCATCTGAGAGGGCACGAATCATGGCGAAGTATTCCGCCATGCTCAGATTACCCTTCGCCATGTTGGCAAGGCTGATGCGGAGGTTCACTGTTTTGGCGCGGCTTTGGGCAGTAAACATGCCCTCGATGGCGAACCAGAGCGCCGCCGTGCTAGTGTTATTCACCACCTTTTGGCCAATCTCACGGGACAGAGTGGTTAACAAAAAACTGAGAACTTGCTGATCTTGAGCAATCCAGTTACCGTACGCCGGATTTGGTTCCTTGGAGGTGTCGGTGCCCTTGGTCACCGTGATCTCCTTCTCCGGGCGCGCCATGGTGATGTCGAGGAAGTCCTCCATCTGAGCACACCGGATAGCCGAGAGTACTTGGGCTTTCCACAAGGTGTGGTTGCCCTTTACCATCCTCTCCGTGACACCTTGGCCGAACGGCGATCCGCTGCCGCCGAGGCGCGAAGATGAGCCGGAGCCTGAGCCTGCCATCGACGTTGTTACGAGGGGCAGCTCTGATACCATGTTAACAGATATGCGTAGATTGGAATTGGTGAACGATGCCTTGGACTCGGCCTCGGTTGCGTGTTAATATAGGGACCGCTAAAGGGTCAGATTACAACGAATTTACAAGCCTTGATCAACAAGGAAGCTAACAGGAATATCTACCAGTTTTGGTTTATCACACCGAAACTGTTACAACAACCAAGTATCGAAACTACCTAGACAGAGCTACAAGTTATCGTTTAACAGTCTGGACGTTGTGAAGGTTTCATGATGTATAAATGTTTCTTATAGACCAAGTGGGTACGACGTCCCTCCTGTCAGAAATGGAAAATTTTACCGTTCCGGCTGGGGTCTTCAGGTAGGTCAGCGCTTGTGTGTTCATGTCGGTTGTCACTTGCCAGCCGGGTTATCAAACTATGAGACTCTCGAAATAGGATTTCGTCCCGCTATATTAATATAGCAACCATTCGATATAATCAACAACATATCCACGATACGGAAAAAAGTGCTGGAGCAGCAGCAAACAAACACCCAAAACAAGAAATGAAGACAAGGATTTCTCCTGAAAAAAACCTATCCACAACCCCCGGACGATCCATTGATGGGAACTGCCTCCACCGCCAAAACGGTAGTCGACCAGACGCGGCCGCAGGCAAACCAGTCCCAATTAGGTCCGGCGCTGCCAGTCCCAAGAGGGTCCGGCTAGGCCCGAACCAGACCCATAAAGCCCGCAACCACGCTGCAACAAGGGCGTCCGACGGCGCCGCTACCTTCCTGTGCAAGCTCCAGAACCTCCATCCCCAGATCAGGTCACTGCAAAGCAGGTCGGCCCGCCCCGACCCAGATGGGGGCCAAGGGCCAAGATATGGGCCGATATGGCCATCCACCACCGCCCTGCAGGAGTCCTCCGCCCCGTCGTGCGTGCAACCCCACGCACCACGAGGGCGCCGCCGTGTCGCCACCCCCCTCCGAGGCCGGACCGCCGCCGGAGAGAGCCGTCCCGCGCGGCCCCTTCCACGTGCGAGGAGAAGAGCTCCGTCGCCGCCGGCCCCGCCCGAGCAAGGCTCGGTGGCCCACGCCGACGGCGGCGGGAGGGGAGGGGAGGGACAGGAGGAGGTCGAGGAGTAAGGGGGGCGAGGCCGCGTCAGCCGCCGCGGGGCGGCGAACGGGGTGGTTACGGGAGGGGAGGGGCCGCCTAGAGAGGGGGGAGGTCGTCTTTCCCTTCTCAAACTGTGACACTGGGAAGCGAGAACGGCCATTGACTTGAATTCAGGCCGTTAGCCAGGCATCACGTAGACCGAAAATTCTTAAACCTGTGCAAGTGCAGCCTGCATCTGCATGCAGCGGCGCGGAAGAAGTTTCTGGAAGCTCGACTCTGGGCCGTGTCAAGCCGAAGATGCTCTTCCTTCGTTTTGTTTTCTTCTGTATGTCTAGCTAGACTACATACGTACCATCTGCTATCTCATCTTTAAAGTGTGTACTCACCCATAAAATGCTTGGAGAAGTTTGGTAGCCAGGACAAAGGAGGAAGAGCGGGGGTATGATTCGAGGGGCCCTTGGCTGATTGCCATGATCTCATATTAATATCTTACTTTTTGTACTGATAAAGAGAGAAATATCTTGTGACGTGACAGGGTCGAGGCGTGCGCATGCTCTTTCCCTCACCGGAAAGAAGCTTTGTGCCTATATACCGTGTGCTGTGCGGTGCTGTAGAATTGTATATTTTAGATACCACCATTAGAGATGGAAGTTACTTGGAAACAAGGGCAAGTGGGGGTCATCATCTCATGATTGGTGCAATCTTCAGGTGTGGGTGAGATTGGGAGAGGGATGGCAAAGATATTGCAGGATCGTGGTCGTGCTAAATTTTTTTAGACAACAGGCAGACAATTGTCCTGCTTTAAATTAATAAAGCATAAGGATCCATACAAGGTTGGTACACACCACACTCGGGCTGGCCAACAGAGGCAGCCCACTCAAGACACAAAAGTAGATAACATACGGGGCTGGCCTCCCCAACGACACAACCGGAACAAACCACCACACCATCAAGCAGGTAGCAGGCTACAAGATTTTAGCGACGTGAAAATCTCCTTAAGCCCCTCTGCTAGCGACCGCAGCTCGTCCCTGTCTTGCTCCTTTGCCAGATTTGACCAGAGCTGCACAAACATAAAGGTTTTGAAAATGATATCAGCAGTGTGTCGTGGGACCACCGAGTCAAAAGTTAACTTATTGCGAGTAAGCCAAAGCGCCCAAGATAGCGCAGCGAAGAGCACCCAGCTCGTTCCGCGTTTTTGACCCAACATATCGTTTTGAAGAACAAAGAATTGTGGGAAGTTATTTGGCGCCCAGGAGCAGCCGAGAAGTTTCCTAATCACACACCAACCAAGCTTTGCGAGCGAACAGGAGAAAAAGATGTGTGCCGCATCCTCCTCCTGTCCGCAAAGAGCACATCAGCCATCAGCCGGACCCTGCCTATCCGCCACCACCCTACTGGAGGGTAATCTGTCAAGCGCGAGTTGCCACGAGAATATCTTCACGTACTTTCAGCGGAATACGCGCCGCCCACAGGTCTTAACAGTACGTGACCGCGGCCCCCTTGGAGAGCTCGTGATACAATGAGGCAACCGAGAACTGACCGAGGGTTCAAGGTTCCAATGTATCACGTCCGGGCCCTCGCCAGAAGAACCTCGCCAACCTCGGCAACCAAGCGGTGCCAGGCAACAAGGGTATCAGGATCAAAGGAACGCCAAAATCCCACTCCCTCGCCCTCAGTTGCAAAGGCCTCTGCCACGAGTAGTGCCTGGTTGTCAGCGGCCTCGAAGAGCCTAGAGAATCTTTCACAGAGAGGACGGTCCCCCGACCACCAGTCCGTCCAGAATCGCGTGCGAGCACCGTCACAAACAACATACTTGGCGCCTACTTTGAAGAGATGTTTAATCTTATGAAGACTCCGCCAGAATTGCGAACCCCCCCTGTGTCGGCGCAGCGAAGATGTTGGTAGCTTCTGGGTATTTTGCCACAAGCAGGGATTTCCAGATAGATGTCTCAGGTTGGAACAATTTCCATATCCACTTCACCATGAGCGCTTTGTTCATATGTTTAGTGTTGGTCAGCCCCAGGCCTCCACATTCTTTCGGTTTACACAGCAGGCCAGTTCACCAAGTGGTATTTCCTCTTCGGGCCCGATCCCTCCCAATAGAATCGTGCCCGAACAGAGTCGAATTTCGCATGGTTTCCATCTTGCAGCAGGAACAGCCCCATGGCATATGTGGGTAGTGCATCGAGGCAGGCATTCGAGAGGATTAGTCTCCCGCCAGAGGAGAGTAACCGTCCCATCCACACCTCAACTTTGGAAGCCAACTTATTGACCAAGAAACTCCACTTCTCAATGGCCAACTTCCGGTCAGAGATTGGGAGCCCTAGGTAAATAAACGGAAAGTTACCCAACTAACAATTTAGCATATTCGCAAGTCTGATCTGCTCCTCTCTAGGTTGCTCGAGGACAAACACTTCACTCTTATGGAAGTTGATTTTTAGACCTGACATATTCTCAAAGCAGAGCAGCAGAAACTTAAGATTGGCGATCCCCAAATCGTCATTCTGAACTAGAATGATGGTATCATCCGCATATTGAAGATGGGAGATCCCCCCGGAATGAGATGAGGGACCACCCCTTTGATGTGGCCCGCGGCCCCAGCCGCGGAGAGCATGGCAGAGAGTGCTTCCACTACGAAGTTGAAGAGGATAGGGGACAGGGGGTCCCCCTGGTACACCCCACACTTATTTCTAAAGAAAGGGCCCACCTCCCCGTTGATGGAGATGGTCGTCTGTCCGCCAGAAATCAGTTGCTCGACCCAGTGGACAAATCCTGCGCAGAACCCTTTTCTACGCAAGACCTCCAGCAAGAATGACCAGTTGACGCGGTCGTATGCCTTCTCAAAATCCAGTTTCAACAATACCCCACCTAGCTTTTTCACTCTCAGTTCATGCACAATCTCAGATAGGGCACTCCACGCTAACGTAGCGCCTGTGTTTATAAAAGGAATGAACCTCAAACAGGTTATCCCTAAGGCCGAGCAGCATCCCTCCCGAGCGGCCCTCCGCTGGGATCCAACACCAATAAAACTTGTCGGCTACCTCTAGAGCCTGCAGCTCCGCGTCTGTGAAGTCATGTTTAATGGTTTCCTGCAGACAGATGATGCCCACCCTATGTTTTCGGAGATACTACCGCAACAGGGTACGACGCCGTTTGCGCCCGAACCCTCTAATGTTCCAAAAGATAATCCGCATTAGGAACCCAGCCCTTGGGCCCGTGCTTGGCGGGTCACTGGGCGCTGCCCCTACGGCGCCACAGATTTCGATCTTGATCCGCGAGGTTTAGGTAAATTACCCTGCAGCACCACCACATCCACCAGTCCTGCCTCCGGACAAGAAGTTCCATCCTCCTGCACGACAAACACCACCAGAGACCCCTGGGCTCGTGGCAGCGGCCGCCTCCACACTCTCCTGGTTCTGCGCCACCGACGGCTCAGGCCTCGCCTTTCATTGAGTAATGTTGGCCCTGCCATTGGCCAGGGCTTCTTGGGCTAATTCATTCGCACGTATAAGGGACAGGATTTCTGAAGGAGAACCAGCGGACGCAGAAGAGGGGAACGGAATGCAACTATCGGACACAACCTCGAGCAGATGCGCATCTGGAAGGTCTTGAAGAATAGCAAAGATTGGGTCGAGTGGCGTACCTGTGGCAGGCGAGGAAGAGGTTGCCGTCGAGTCATTAACAGCCACCAAGCCAACAGCGCGCGCCAACACCGGCATATCTTTGTCGCCCACGTCCCGTGTGCTCTTGCGCACAGTCTCCACCGTCGCCACCTTAGAGCGAAGCCCGCGAGCCACCGGCGCCGTGAGGGCCGGGATCACCGGGGCAGAGAGGAAGCCCCTCAGCGCCGAGGCGGGGGAGGGGGCTGTCTCTCAACCTCTTAGGAGTCCACCACGATCGCAAAGGCTTCCTCCTGGCCCAGGATGCGAGCCGCCATGTCTTGGTTCCTTTTGCTACGCCACTCTCGGGCACAGACCTCCGACTGCACCTCCAAAGTAACCTGATTCTCAGGCCCACCTGCCGATACCGCCGCCCCAGCCTTACGAGACTTAGAGGTGGGGGAAGCTGAACGTTTCGAAGATACCTCCCCTAGCGCAGAAGCCGCGCCCAGCAACGATTCACTTAGGTTGGAATGCTGGGGGGCCTCCGCCGAGACTTCCACTTGCGCCGCTGTCCCTTGAGCAGCCGCCACCACCTCACCAAGCACCTTGAACACATTGCCCTCCGCCGTCAGGTTCGAGCCATATTGGGAGAACATGGTTGGCGGAAGCACCGCCACGCTGTGGCTCACCGGTGGGGCCGGGGTCACAGCCCGTGGGTGGGGCACCACCTCCCCCGGCTCCAACCCCAGCACAGGCACAGCAGGGCCCAAGGGAGCACTCCTGCGCTCCTGCGGGAGGCCCCGCCCCCTGCCAGCTTTGTCAGACAGTGAGGCCGCCCTAGCTCGCTCCTTCTCTCTGGCCTTGCGACTGTCCCAGTCGCCTTCTTCCTCTGAGCTCTCGGAATTGTCACCCTCCCCGTCATCGCAGTCTTTGGGGTCCTCCGGAAGCGCAGCAGTAGGGCCCTTGTCCTGGTTCAGATCCTCCCTCTCCACACGGACCTCGTACCCATGAAGATTAATGAAAATAGTGATCGAAGGCTTCAACTGGACCGGATGCTGGCATCTAAAGAGCATATGGATGGGCCCATCCTCGAGCTCCAGCGAGGACCTGTCCACCTGCAGTGGAGCCCCCAGTTCCAACGTGGCCCCCAACAGAAACCTTTCCTCCCGCAGCGGGGCCGGCACATCCAGCAGCCTCACCCAGACCTGCTCGAGGGAGATAGAGGCCCCCGGATCCCCGACTAACTCCTTCACCGCCGCCTTGAAGTCCGTGATGGGGAGAAACAGGCAACCACCCCGGTTTTCCATTCTCAGAGTCTCCTTGAAAGGGAATACCAGCGAAAATTCGGTGTTGCTAAGCTGCTTCACCTTCCAGTCCCAGTTCTCATCAACCATTTCCTTGAACTCTTCCGTCACCTCGTCCGCAGAGAAGTTGCCCCTGTCAATGGTCACCCTTGCTGCATTGTCAGGAGGCCGAGCCATCTTCTCTTTCGGGATGAAAACATGGAAAAAACCTCTCCCCTCCACCCCAAAGCCAACCCAGCGCGGCATCTTGTCCATGGCACCTACAGGGCACATCCCCGAGAGGTGCCCCTTGGTCTCGCACTTGACGCAGAAAGGTGGTTCCGTGCACATGGCCTGAAAGTGCCCAGGTTGGCCACACTTATAGCACGTTAACTACGAAGCACCAGCGTCCGAAGGGGGCCCTCCCCCAGCGGCGTCAGATTAGGGTTAGGATCTGAGATCCCATCCACCCTCGGAGGTATCCCCCCATCCCCACCGCTTCCGGCGCGCCCCCGCGCTCCCGGCGGCAGTAGGATCTGGGCCCTAAGGCGTTCCTCCCCCCTGCGGTCTTCTTCACGCCGACGATTCGCCGCCTCCTCTCGCTCCCTAGCCTGGCGGAGGTTCCGCTCCTGGTCACGCGACAGACGGTCGCGCAGATCTCCGCCGCAGCCATTCCCCTCGCCCCTTCCCACCTCCGATTAGGGCCGCTTCCCCTTCCGGGATCCCCCCGCCCAGTCCCTGTCCATGGCTACAAGGAACGGCAGGGAGGGACCCGAGAGAAGCGAACGTGGAGCGCACAAGATCTTCGCCCTAGCCCAGTGGCGGTGCAGGTCGTCACAAGAGACAGGAAAACCTAAAGTGGTGTCTAGGGTTCCCCGGGGAAGCCACCACCAGTTAAGTAGTCTCTGCCCCCCACTCGACCCCCCCCCCCCGCGCGGGCCTCAAGCGCACCTGGGCCAGACCTCGGCCCAGCCACGGGCGGAATAGAACCCGAGTCTCTTTCCACCCGTACCTCTTGAGAACAAACCCTGTCCGGCCCACCAACCCCAGACTGGCCCGGCCCACCATCCGCCTGAGTAGAGGGGAACCCTAATCTCAGCATCGTCTTCCCCCCACCCAAGCTCGCCGCCGGCGGCGGCCACCCTGGCCCACCGCGGACCTCCAGCCGCAGCGCACCCACCAGCAGCGTCGGCCCCACGGCCGGCTCCACCTCCAGCGAAGAGAACGCGGCTACCCACCCCCTGGCAGGTAGCGGCGGGAACGCCTCCTCTGCTACCACACCGGCCCTCGCCGCGTGGCACGCCGGCGGTAGCCCAACGTTCAGCGCCCTCGCTGGAGACGAAGAGCACCGCCCCACCAAGGAACTTGACTCTAACGCCGCAGCAAGGAAGGGTGCCAGCGAGATCTCTCCCGTCGCAGATCTGACCGCACCACATCCCTCCCCCTCCGACTCGAAGCCCGGTCCCGCATTGAGATCGACGACGGAGAGGGCGTCAGCCACCTCCCCGGCGAGAGATCGAGCAGCCGCACGCCGATGCCCCTTGGACCTACGACGAGGCCGCGCCCCCTGGCACGGTTCGGGCGCTGTTCGCCAAACGCCCCGCGAGTCGCCTGTCTCCACCGGGAGACGTTTCGTTAGACACATCCCCCTGGTCGTGCTAATAATGCCCTCGATTAGTCTTGTCTACAGAGATGTCGATTTACATCCACAAGACATGCGTTGATGCATGCCTGAGAGCATCTCTAACCATAATGCGTAACATAAAAATCCACAAGGAATGCATACGTGAGAGCATCTCCAACCACAATGGAAATTTTTGGGACCTCCTATATGTCTGCGGACCTTTCGAACGTGTCCGTAGACTGCAGCCGGCCAACCCCCATATGTCCTCTCCTATAGCCACATCCCCCACTTTTCAACCCTCAAATAGGTGCAAACATATGCATGTCGATCTCACCTAATTCCTCCAATTTATCAATAATTGAACAAAAAATAAATTCAAGATTCAACCCCAAATAAAATTTTAAAATTTATACATAGACGATACACAAATGAAAAATGAATCAAATGTCCCCATTTTTACGCCATTCATATCCTACTTCATGTGCTTTTTGGTTTCATCATCCAATAGACTACTGGCTTGGAACATGATCCTCAGACTCCTCCGTTAACCGCACTATACTCACCTTCTCTTTCTCAATGTCAAAGGTCATCTTTTCCAACTCCATTTTTTCCCATTTGTCATTCTTCTTCCTATTAATCATCACCCTCTTCAATTCCGACTCAGTTTGGACCCTCGTTCGCTCAAAATTTATCCGCTCCATATGCACTTCCAAGAAGAGCTTGTACCTCTCAGCCTTTCTCTCCTCAATTTTCTCCTCCATTTGCTTCAAGGTCTCTCCCTTGTTGGAGAAGATGTCCGACTACGTGGCCGAAAATTTTCTTGTCCGATCCCCACGTGTGGCCCTCTTTCTTCTCCCACCTCCTCTGTGTATTTTCCTATTTGAAATGGTCCCTGTCCGTCCCTCCCTCCATCATCGTCATTCAATCCAATAGGGAGATGAGAGCTAGAGCCATTGTTGTTCTTCATCTTCTTGGTGATATTCTTGAGATCTTCGAAGAGGATGCTCCACCTTGGTTTTCCACTTAATTCGAGCCAAAAATGGGAAAACTTGAATGGTTTGTTCGTCACATGATGATACAACGTGGCGGACAACCCCATCTAGCAAGTAAGAAATACTCAATACAATGCAATCAAAGGCAAGCAAAATAAATGATAAAACAAGCTAGACTTACATGGTTCCTATTTTGCACTTGTGCATCACGACCGCAAAATTTGTTCATGACAATAATTTAATTTAGTTTATTTTCTAGAAGTTGCATTAAAAATATGGTTAAGTGGTCATATGAAGAAAAAAAAATTAAGATATTTGTTAGGTCATAAGGATATATGTTAGGTCAGAATATTTAGATATCTTTATCATGAATATTTGTAAACTATATATTTTAAGCAATTGGTTGGAACATAATTCAAGATTTTTAACTGTAAACTACAATTTAGCTTTAGCACAAGCAACTTTATTTGAGGATAATCAACACAATTGTATAAAAAGAAACATTAAAATCAAAACTTAGAAACATTTCTATGTGGTAAATATTGCAATCAAATAATATAAATTTATAGTCTGGAATACTATAGTATGGGGAAAATATTTTAAAAAAAGATTAAAATTTTAGTACACATTATAATATTTAGTTTGGCCTATGTTTTTTGTTTTTTGGACTATTCTTAGTAGAAACAAGGAAAGATTTGGCGTGGTTGTGTTTCTTTTATGATTATTATTTGAAAAAGGAACCAAGTAATCCAAAATGCCGAAATAATGTAGTGGAAACTGTACTAACGTAAGACATTGTGACATGAAAAACGTATTTGGCATGACATAAAGCCATAAGTGTAAGTAGTCAAATACACATGTGTATATGTTACATGATTTACATACGAAAAGTATTCGGAAAGATAAATATAGGTTGCAAAGTAATTCCTCAGATGAAAAATTATAAATATGAAAGTATTTTGATATGTAAGAACACTCAAGCACACCCATCTATTTAATTCTGCTTGTCCAGCCTAAACCTGTTTAGGCTACTAAATAATAGGCTCTTGCATATGTACTTCATGTTAGAAACAAACAGACATGGCAGTCCTCTTTGACTGATTATGGATGCTTATTTGACTGGGTGTCAACAAACTAAAACGGTACAAATTTCCACCGTTTAATCTGATTATTATTCTCTGTCCATAATATAGATAGTGATGTCTCATCGTCTGAAGATTTTTTTTTGGAGGAGCACTTACATAATTCAAAGGTTTGTGAAGTTTAGCATGGTAAGAACTACTTGATTTCAACCAGATGAATGTTTCACAAAAAATATGTAGTCACAAATGTCAACATTGTTTCTTCTGAACCATAAAAACAACCGAATGAAAAAAAAGCAAGGGGCATATAATTCAGTAAAAAAAAACATGTACTCCAAGGAGAATATAGACAGTGGTTCTCCAAGGAGAGGAACTTTGGAAAAAATTAAGCCACATATATCTCAAGCTTAACCATACTTTCTACCATGAAATTCAAAGCCTGTATGGACGAATAATTTTCATGAGAACCCACCCTTATGTGAGTCAGAAATGCGAGCAAAAGTATATATAAAAAAAAGCAACAACAAAAACTAAATAGATATTTTCTGTACCAAAAATAATTACAGAGCAAGGATTTTAAGGCGACGGAAGGTGCTTAACCCTCAACTTGTCGCCTAGGCGGCAAAGGTAGGCGCTACCAGGGTGAATTACCACATAAGCGACGCATAAGCATCCATAGGCAACGCCTTAATCAGATACACCTGCAAAACCAATAAACCAGGCTAGTGTTTGTTGATATCCTCTTCTAAAGTTAAATTTAAAATATATTAGAATGTCACTAAATATTGGTGAGAGGAATAAATTGAAATATAAATAGTCTAATAGGGTAAAATAAATAACAACTAAAGTGACATAACCAAAAACATAAGTCGGACAAATGAGTAGAGATATTGAACATGCAAACTGGAATGACGAACGAGGTTACATTGTGGCCATGGTTCTTGGAGCTTCCTGCTATGTAAACCACATTCCAGTCGACAAAACAAATTAACGGTTAGGAAATAGTGGAAGCATACAGAAAACTGTCAAATGATAAACTATACCACCTCGTAAAATAATTTCACTCTTTCGATGAACACAGAGCAATTGGTTGGACTTCCTTCTGGTCTATATTTGAGGTATTAAGTTTCAAAATATTTTTATTGGTCATCTGTTTTCGAAGAGGACATTGTTAGAGACTCATAACATAAAGGAAAAATAACACTAACTAAAAATATAGCCATGTTATTTTTTTCCACGGATCATCATGGACAGAAAAATGGAAAATTGCCTTAAATCAAATCACTGAGCACCACAATAACAGAAACACAAGTCTAGATCTTCAATTATCAGCTGGATAATAGCATCGGGGAAGAAGACCATATGCATGTAAATTTAGTCACACCTATTTTAGGTAGAAGAAAAATAGTACTCATCTCATCCTAGATTCAAGATTCGTGGACCGACATATCACTTGCATGCATGCTTGGTTAACTGGCAATGCATTGTGAAGATCGATGGCGATGTAGGTTGGGAAGGCTTAAGTTTGGAATAGGTTGCTGGTTTCCAGTGGCATTAAAGGCATGTAAAAGGATACACTATTTATGCAACTACAGAGGAGAACTACATGGCAAGACACTTCGTTGGGAGGCTCCAATAGAAAAATGCACCACACGAGAGGGCATGATTCATGTGTTAATAAGCAACACGAAGGTTCATGAATTAGAAAAATGGAATATAACAAAAAACAAAGCGAACCAGTAAACACTCTGAAGAAAGGAACATATAAGAATTTCAGAAAGTCAATATTGTATAAATAAAACACAAAATGCATAAATTATATGTCATTAGTCAGCATGTCGCTTTCCATATTACAAACCAAGTATGCACCTGTCTTTTCTCTTTCCTTTCACATTTATAGTGAGCTGCAACTATGCATTGAAAAGAAATTTTCTTCAATTTTAATAGATGACCGATTCAATGGTATTGAGAGGCATACAAAATAATCAGACCATGATTTTCCATTTATTCAATTGTGATACATGTAGTGTATACCCAATCGTCTTGCAGTTCCTAAAGCATGTGTCTGTATCGTGCATCATAGATACCTACTCCAGTAGTAATAGAGGCCAATGAATGAATAATATAATATATAGTGACTCAAGGAACGAATCAGAAGGTGGTCATAAAAGTTATAATGGCAGTTTGGTACCTTACCTGTATGGCATCCTTAGGTTCGCACCCAATTGAGCAGCTCTGGTGAGGGCACTGCCGGTTCCTCAACCTCCCTAAACCTTGAGTGAGGCTTCGTATTGGTTGGTAAGGACGAACCTAGGGCAGAGAAGATTGCAAGAAATGGAACAAATTAAGAGGAGTAAAGGAGACAAATCATGCCATAAGTTCTTCTTATAAGACTTGCATAAAATCAAACTATAGATGCTAAAATAAACAGTGTAACCAAGATCATCAGTTTAACCCTGGATAATGAAGAGGGTAAAAAGGTTGGCCTTATACAATTATATAATTGAGAAATGCATATATCATTTGATAATACTCTCTAACTAAAAAAGAATATACCTCAAAACCAAATCCCCATCAATTATAGTGAATCTGAGCTAGCACATCAAAAGGGTAATTATTCCACATAGCAATCTATAAGTACAAACCTAGAAAAACGTTAGCCAGAATGAATAGTTATGCAAAATGGGACCAGGACCGAGAGAGAGCGAGATAAGAACATGGAGTATGGGTCCCTCATGGTACCAACACCATTTCCAACAGCTGCAAATTTGCGTTGCTGCTCGGCTAGCAAGGTAACAGAGCAATGCTAGCGTGTCCTCGCCTACTACAACCATGATTTTTCCAATTGTTAATCTCGTCATCGGAATCACAAACAAAGCCAGGACAAAAAATGAATAATATCGAGACAAATACTCACCAAAGAGAGCTTTCTCCCTACGAAGCAAGGATGGTTCATGGCGGCAACAATGAGGTTATCGTCCATCATGTCCTAGCATATCGAACATGGAAAGACAAAATAAGTGAACTGGGAGAATACGACATAGTTCTCTTCTACTACAGAACCAAATCGGTGAGAATAGAGGAAGAAGATTTAGAGAAGTGAATTGATACTTCACAAACATATCTACTTTTCCAACCACTTTTCTTATGGTTTCCCCTCACATTCGCATGATTTGGATCAAACTAACACGGACTAAGGATGTTTTCAGCAGAATTACCCTTGGTGTTTGGTTTTGTGCAGAAAATTCAACTTCTTTAGAAAATTCCAGAAAAAATATGGAAAATTATTTCTCCCCGAAAAACTCCCGGAGCCAGAAGGGAAAGAGGGGAGGCACAGGGCCCCCAGGAGGGTGGTGGTCGCGGCCCCACTCTAGCCGCGCCTGGTGGCCCCCTAGGGGCCTAGGACCACCCCCTGGGGTCCCCTTTGGCCATATTACTCCGAGACCCTAGGAATTTTACAGAAAATGATCCACAACGCCGCCGTGACCCAAAATCCTAGTTCAGGAGACAGAAGTTCTTGTTCTGGCACCCTGCCAAGACAGGGATTCGAGTGGGATCGTCACCATTGTGATCTCCATCAACTCTCCATGATCCCCCCCTTTGATGTGTGAGTAATTCCCTGCTGTAGGTAGAGGGGATGTTAGAGATTTTATGAGATTCATCATGTAATAGATCGCGAGATTGTTAGGGCTTGATGCCTAGTATCCAGTAGTGTTGATTATTATCGTTGTTGCAACTTGACGTGCTTAATGCTTGATACTAGGGCCCAAATGCCATGATTTCAGATCTGAACATGTTATGTTTTCATGGATATAATTGTTGTTTTGGATCATATCTACTGGTTGCATACACTTATTATTGTCCGGAACCCGAGACCCCAAGGTGACATGGTTGGCATGTCGGAGGGGATGGACTCTAGTTCAAGGATTACATGTTTCCACCGTATGTTAATGCTTTGCTCTGGTACTTGGTAGAACATGTACCTTAATTACCATTAGTTCCTTTTCGTCCCCGTAACAACGGGATGGTAGGAAAAAATATGGCGTGCAAGTTCTTATTGCAAGAACGCATGACAATTCTCGGGAAATATGCATATGATAGTTTGCGACTTGGATACTCTCTTATATATTTTTTCTGCCCTTTGTTACCTCTATTACATAGTCAATCTCATTCATGCAACACCCTTAGATTTACCCCTATGCCTACGGTGTTTTAGCACTGCTAATTATTCCGTTTACATTCGTTGTTACTATTGCAACTGATGTTTTCCTACTACTGTTACTATTAAATTGCTGATGCTTCTTTATCACTGTTACTACCGATAAATTGTGTGAGGCAAGATATTTTCAGGTGCAATTGAATTTAAAACTCAATTTTTAAGGCTTATAAATATTATTTGGCTACCCCTTGTGTCAAATCAATAAATTGGGCTATATTTACCCTCAAAGACTGTTACGATCCCCTATACATGTGGGTCATCAAGACTATTTTCTATCATGGGAGCATAGCTTTATTCGTAAGATCACTTGAGAATTATATTGTTTGCTGCAATTTATTTTCTATCATGGAAAATAATACTAATCAAAAGGTTCCTATATTACCTTCCACTACAAGGAGAGGTACAACTGAACACCGCTGTTGCACTTGATTCACCTTCTGTTTTGAGTAAGCTTGTTACTCATCTGCATGCTTCACGTGTTATATCTGCTGAGTCTGAGACTCTGTCTGATGAATTTGATGATGCTTCTATCGTGCTTGATATCCCTACTTCCTTAGGTTCCTTTTTAGACACACAAATTGATAAAGCTAGAGAAATTGAACATGCTGAAATTTTTGATAAACTGTTATCTACTTCTGAAAAATCACCTAAACGATCTAATAATGATAGGAATGATTGTTTGGAGGAAACTTATACACTTGATGACAACTTATTTAAAGATTATATGAGTTATGAGACTGCTCCTGATCATGAGACTTTTAAGAAACTGCTTGAGAAACATTCCATGGAAAACAAGTTTTCTCCTGATCCTGAATTTGCTAAATATCCTATGAACATTAGAGACGAGAAGTTTGACTTATCTGTTGATCTTTCACTTATTTCTATGGTTGGAACTGAACCCTTCGAGAGTATAGAAAATAATGATGCCATAGCCCACTTGACTAAATTGTTTGAAAGTGGCAGGTTGTTTCTAATAAAGATTTGATAAGAGGGTATTATGATATTAAGTTGTTCCTTTCTCATTAGAAGGGGATGCTAAATTGTGGTATGATAATTTTTCCTATGGTTGCATTAAGACTCCGCAATGTTTGACTCATGTATTTTTGCGTGACATATTTTCCTACTCATATGCAACATGCGGCTTTACAGAAGTTTTTTAACTTCAAGCAATTGGAGGATGAGAAACTTCCTAAAGCTTGGGGAGGTTTTGTGCCACTCTTAATGGTAGACCTGATCATAGGATACCCAAGAATGAACTTATTGATATATTTTATAATGTACTAACTTTTGAATCTAGGACATTCCTAGATAGTTGTGTTGGTTGTATTTTCAGGGAAAGAACTATGGAAGAGGCTGAAGAATTATTGGGTAATATAGCTAAGAACCATGATGATTGGGATATTCCTGCACCCACACCATTGCCTACACCAAAGAAAAGAGTATTTATTTTCCTTAATCCTCAATACATGCAAGATTCAAGAAAATCTATTAAAGAAAAGGGTATTAAATCTGAAGATGTGAAGAATTTTCCTCCAATTGAAACTCTAGGTGAGCCTGCCACTCACCCTCCTATGGTAAAGGTACATTCTCTTCAAAATTTTAATGCTAGTGATAATCCTTATGATAAACCTCCTGAACAAGGATTGGATGAATTTGATTATTTCATTGCTAAACAAACTCATTTTAATGCTCAAGTGCAAAGTCAACTGATTGAAAACTCCCTGTGTATCAAAAAATTGCATGCTACTTTAGGAAGAACTGTTGATGATGTTAAAGGTCTTGTTAAACACTTTGAGATGATTCGGACTCAATGAGAGCAATTTGCTAAAGTGCAAAAAGATTTATTTGCTGAAATGTCTGGTCAAGTTAAAGAACAAGCTTGTAGTGTTAAACTAGAGGTGGTGCTTTCACTCAGGATCCTCTTTATCCCGAGGGACACCCAAAAAGGCTTGAACAAGATTCTCAAATGCTAGATGAAAATTTTGTTAGCACTCCTAAAAAAAGAAGAAGAAACATAAAATAATTGGAGAGGCAAATGATATTAGTATAATGCTAATAAAGAACTTGATAAAGATCCTAAGAGTATATCTATCTCTAACGCTGGAACTGAGAGTGGTAATAAACATGATAATGATAGTGACAATGATAAAAATGATGCTTCCAATAAGGAAGAAAGTGAAATAGAACCTGATAACCCTCCTCAGAACAAAAATTATGGTAAAGAAGGTTTTACTGCTAGGAAGCATGGTAAAGAAAGAGAGCCTTAGGTGCAAAAACCTATGCCTTTTCCTAGTAAGTCTCTCAAAGGTAAAGAAGAAGAACAATATAATAAATTTGGTGAGTGGATGAAACCTCCCTTATTGCAAACTCCTTTGACTAATGCTATTAAGTTGCCTCCTTATTCCAAGTATATGAAAGATACTGTTACTAATAAGAGGAAAATTCCTAAGGAGGAAATTTCCAGTATGCTTGTTAATTATTCCTTCAATGGTAAAATTCCTAAGAAGCTTGGAGACACAGGTATTCCTACCATTCCTAGCTCTATCAAAAATAATTATGTGATAACTGCTTTATGTGATTTTGGTGCTGGAGCTAGTGTTATGCTTTGCTCTCTTTATAAGAGGCTATGTTTGGATAAATTGATTCCCACTTATATCTCTTTGCAAATGGCTGATAAATTTACTGCTATTCCTATTGGAATTTGTGAGGATGTCCTCGTACAGGTTGTTAATTTTTTTAATATTAACTGACTTTGTTGTTTTGGAGATGCCCGAGGATGAAAATATGTCTATTATTCTTGGGAGACCTTTTCTTAATAATGTAGGGGCTATTGTTGATTCTAATAAAGGGAAGATCACTTTCAATGTCAATGTTTAAGAGCACACTATTTATTTTCCAAATAAGATTGATAAGAAATATGGTCTAAACTCAGTCGAAAATATTGAGACCATCAAGATTGGAGAATTATATTGTCCCATTCCATTGCCACAAAAATAATATGAAACTATTATGATTGGGACTATGTCTATCAAAATTGAGGTAACATAATTATTTTGGTGAAGTGCAAAGTTTTATTCCATATAAAATTGGTTTGTTGACAAGGCTTGATCAACCTTGTTAACAAATTAATTTTGAATAAATGAAACTATGTTTTCACTTGTTTTCCATTTATTTTCCTCTCTTACCTCCTTGTTCCCATTTGTTTTCTCTTGTTTCCTACTTGTTTTCCACCTCTTCTACTTTGTTTTACTGTGTTCCCACTTGTTAGTTGCATAGTATCATGTCTTAGAATTCCTGTAGAATTAGTTTGGATTTTGTTTTCCATCATTTTGCAAACATTTTCTGTGTTATAATCATTCATTGAAATTTTGGAATTGCTCAAAAATAAAGTCTCACAGAAAATTCCAGAAAAAATATAAATTTTTATGCAAAAGATGGGGCAGTGTGGCACCTGGGGCAACCCAGGGGGCACTAGTCACCCAGAAGGGTGGTGGCCGCAGCCACCCCATAGGCAGCGCCGGGGGGCCTCACGGTCCCACCACTTAAGTGCCTGCTCCTCCACTCTTTCTCTCTCCTAAGAAACTCCATTGCTCCAGAAATTTTTTGAGCTCCTACTTTTCTTCCTCGGATTTCTTTGATCTACTTATTTAGCCACTCATTTGTGCTAAACTTGGATACATTTCCTCCCCGGTATGTGACTCCTCTGCCTATACTAGTAGAATTTTGATTGGTGTTGTATATCTTGAGTATTTTGATGCACTAGGTGACCGATTATTTGATCTAGCATGCTTGTTTGGAGTTGATTTAGATTGTTTTGATGCATGTATTAGCTCCCCTAAGGTTGCTAGAGTGGTCTCCTATAATATTTATTCTTGTAGTTAACTTTTATTGAACTTGCTAAAAATTTCAGAAAAAGGGTATGAGGAAAGCAAGGGGTTGGCTTAGTAAAACTTTCAAGAGAACACCAAATGAAGCACCACCCCCTGAGGAAGATATTGAAGATTTAAGCTTTCTGAATTTTGATGGAATGGAGGATGTTCGAGCATCTTCATATCCTTGTGATGATCTTCTATCAACTTTGGGCATACCAAACATTGTATGAACTTGTTTCTAATGTAGGTTTGTGGGATTTCACGACAGTAGAAGTGGACCAATATAAACTGCTCACTTACATATTCGTACAACCTTTTAAGTTCTATGATGGTGATATCACATACGTAGATTTTTGTCTTTATGATAGGAAAAAGGTATGCCTCTTGACGTATTTTGCAGGACTATTGGAGTAACAAATCAAGGCTACCATGGGAAGATAACAAATCAAACTAAACATCAGGATTTATATTTAAGACTATGTCGCCAACGGAAGAAGGGTAAACAATATAATAATATCTCATGTATTGAACACCCTGCGGTGAGGTACATCGCGCATTATCTCTCTAAAGGTATCCTTGCTAGCGAAAGTACTAGTACTACTTCTAGTATTGATCTTGCCATTATGCTAGATTCTGTACAAAAGAATTATTCTTTTACCATTGATGTGAAAATTGCTAGGCATCTTGATCATAATTCTTCCAAGAGGCGTATTTTTGAGGTATAATTGCCTCACGTGCTTTCTTTTCTCAAACTGATATACGTCTTGATCCTGCTAATGAACTGCTTCCCCCTGCGAGACTGGACTTTAACACTCTTTCTTTACACACTTTCTTTAAGTCCAAATGCACCCCAAGGGATTTTCATAACAAAATATTATTTGAAAAGGAGGACAAGAAGCCTCGCTTTGTTCATTTGCCTGCACCGTGTTTGGTTGATGATCCTAGGAACATGTGGTCCTTTTCTGAGGATGTATTGCACGAGTACCTTGCTTTGGAGATGCCAGAGGACCTCGGTACCCAGGAGAAGGCGCACAAGGAGGACCTGTGAGGCCTTCTTCCTTCGCATATATGGAGGAACCGTTCTTGTTTTACCACGAGGGAGGATCCTCGTATCAGTCGTCTCCCATGGACGGACCCCGTATAAGAAGTGCGAGTATGTGCAGAAGCAACACGGGACTTTGGGATGGTATCCATGGGTCCAACATCATCCAGAGGCCAAAAGCCTAAGCTTAGGGGGAGTATGTATACTCTAACACTTGTTTCATCATTCCTATTCATTATTCATGTTGGCGTACTACTTGGTACTTTGTATATTCTTTTCGACCTGCTAGTATTTGTTTCTTATTTTGTTTTCACTTTATAGTCGTTTTCTTCTTCGTTCTTTCGCTCTTTTCGATTTTACATTGTTTTCTCTCTTTTTTTTTGTTGAAAAAACCCAAAAGTATTTGCAACTTTTTGTTTCCTCATTTTTATCGCTTCTTTCTCCTATGTAGAAAACACCAAAAACATATTAGTTGTTCCTTTCATTTGGTTTTCTTCTCTCCGCATCTTTTTCTTCCTCTTGTTTTCTTGTTTCTCGTTTTTCCCTTGTTCTTTCTTTTGTGTTTTTTTGCTCTTTGTTTGTTGTCACTTAAAACTCGAAAATAACAAAAAAATTCCTCTTTTCTCTCTTTTCACTTTTGGAAAACAACAAAAATATTTTCTCTTCATCTTGTTATTGTATAGTTGTTTGCAAAGTTCAACTCATATCCACGGTAGCGCTTCCACTTTATTATTATTATTATTATTATTGTTATTATTATTATTATTATTATTATCATCCTATTGTGCAAGTGGCAAATCAATAATGACGATATACGATGAAGTGGACGGGGTTAGATATCTGGTATGAACTCTTTTCTCTTCATTTTTGTACATATGTTTATTCGCATGATCTTATATTAGCTTGTCATGATATATAGATGTATGTATAATATTGCTTTAGTCTCAAATGATAGATAGTTGTATGCATAATATTGCTTTAGTCTCAAATGTTGTTTTGTTGATAAGACGGTATGGTTTGATGGTATTCCCCTTTGAAGAACTTATTTGGATCGACTTGGCACATGTTCACACATGTAAGACTATAAAGAAAGTCAATTTAAGCCTCGGTGATCTTTTATTTTCAGGGTTATACATCCATGCTTTATTCAATATTGTTTTGTCACAATGCATGATTATGACCGTTGTTTCTCTCCTAATTGGTCGCTTCTAGTCTTTTGATAGCCTCCACACTATACTGAGTATGAGCTCTACTCGTGCATCCAACTCCCAAAAAACCAAAGTTTGCCAAATGTGTCCACCATATCTCCCTATATGTGGTATTTAACCGCCACTCTACGTAAATTTCTCGTGTGCTACCTTTAAACCTTCAAAATTATAACTTGTTTTGTGTTCTTGTTTTAGCCCATGAGAAAGTATTGAATGATTTGTTATTTTTTTATGTTTGATGGCTTCACACCTGACTAGCATGAATAATATGATAGTCCTTAATATTGCAAAAAGAGCAGGCATCTGGGTGCCCAGCCCAAATTAAGCTACAACAATAACGTTAAAATATCCTCACACTATGGACTTGAGAAATCATGAACTTAGCTTGTGCAAACAAAGGAGACAAGGGAATGTTATGATTCTCCTATGGGAGCTGATCTTGAAGCCATTAAACATGAAAATATGATAGATCATTTGGTACCATTCGTTGACATAGACATACACCTCTCTCAAAACTGTTTTCAATACCTCTATTTATTTTTAAAAATCTCTAGCACATGAGTAATCAATGCTTCCCTCTGCGAAGGGTACTTCTTTTATATTTATGTTGAGTCTCCATCTTCTTACTTTATGCATCGGTTAGGAGAGCATCATTGTCATTATGAGTATATTGATTGTCCCAAAAAATTATTGTGTATTGCATGTTTACAATATTGTTTCTCCTGAAATAATTATATCTAGTCACCACTTGAGCTTGAGAGGTTCCCTGGCATTTATGTTTTTCTACACAATTAAGGGAAATCGGAATACCATCTTACTATGAATTATTATGATCATTGCAACCTAGTTGATGTTATAATTTCATATTGTTTACTCTTGATTATTTTTTTCACTTTTCATGAGCTAGAATGAGTTCGTATGCTCTAATATCCTTATAGAAATTATCATGTATTGTTAAATACTGATCATGGATTAGTCTTATGTGCACCATATGAATTGAAAAGTGTTTGTCAAAGCTTTCTTTATCGCGTCCAGTTTGTCAACTGAATTGCTTGAGGACAAGCAATAAGTTAAGCTTGGGGTAGTTGATAAGTCGCAAACATATATGTACTTTTCCGACAACTTTTCTTATTGTTTCCCTTCAGATTTGCATGACTTGGACCAAACTAACACGGAATAACGCTGTTTTCAGCGGAATTTCCCTTGGTGTTTAGCTTTGTGCAGAAAAATCAACTTCTTTAGAAAATTCCAGAAAAAATACGGAAAATTATTTCTCCCCGAAAAACTCCGGGAGCTAGAAGGCAACTAGAGGAGAGGCACTGGGCCCCCAGGAGGGTGGTGGTCGAGGCCCCCTTTGGCCACGCTTGGTGGGCCCCTTGGGGCCTGGGACCACCCCCTGGGCCCCCTTTGGCCATATTGCTCCTTCGTCCCTAAAATTTCTGAGACCCCGGAGCATTTTCCAGAAAACGATCCGCAGCACTGCCGAGACTCGAAACCCTAGTTTAGGAGACAGAAGTTTCTGTTCTAGCACCCTGCCAGGACGAGGATTCCAGGGGGTCGTTGCCATCACCTCTCCATCAACTCTCCATGATCGCCCCTTCGATGTGTGAGTAATTCCCTGCCGTAGGCGTAGGGGATTGTAGAGATTGGATGAGATTCATCATGTAATAGATCACGAGATTGTTAGGGCTTGATGCCTAGTATCCACTAGTGTTTTTTATTATTGTTGTTGCAACTTGGAGTGCTTAATGCTTGTCATTAGGGCCCGAGTGCCATGATTTCAGATTTGAACATGTTATGTTTTCATGGATATAATTTTTGTGTTGGATCATATCTACTGGGTGTATATGTCGACACGGCCCCCACGGGGGTTTCGAGAGTCAAGGGATAAGCAAGCCCACACGATAGCAAGAGTAATCAACAGGCCAGGAAAGCCTAGATGGAGGAGAGGCGGTATCCCAAGAGTGGGTGCGTCCACCAGAGACGCACCCGGGACACTGCCGTTGGGGCCCATGGATTCACCACGTGGAGATCAAGCAGACCGGCGCCAGAGTGAAACGATAACGTGGCAAGCGGGCAGGAGCCCGGAGGTGTTGTCGCCCAGAGACAGACCGCTAGCACCACCTGTCTCCTACAGTTGGCATGTGTCCATACACCCAGAGCACATGCGATCGGACAGGCATAGTGCCCCTTCAAGTATAAAAGGAGAGGGAAAAAGGAAAGAAGAGAAAACAGGGACATCCATACTAGAGAGCGGGCCCGGGAGACCACCCTTGTCCCGGGATTTCTACCGCGTAAACACTCATACCAACATATAATTCTAGACATGAAGGATGTAGGGATCCATCTCGTGATGGCCTGAACCTGGGTAAAAACCTTGTGTCTGTGTGTTTCGTTGCTTTGATTCATCATCGAGGAGGGAGAGGAACCTCCCCGCGCCCACTTCCGAACAAATCAAGGAGCTGGACATCGGTCACTCCCGGTGTTCGTGTTTTGACACGCAACATATGGCACGCTAGGTAGGGGGAGCGCAAGGTATGCTTCCTTGCAGCACCAGAGAGGATTCTCCCCTACCGCCACAATGACAAGGGGAGAGGGATCTAAAGATGAGCTCATGGAGACGGAGACTCCGCCCGGAGTGCACGGTCCATCGGAGGCTATGGCCGTCGCCAGCGCCTTAATGGATTTTCCGCCTCCGGGAAGAACCTCAGCTTACACGAAGTGGCACCATAGGATGCTTTCCTTGCTGTAAACCGCAAGGTCTCCATCACAAGGGACGCCCGATCTGTGTGCTTTAGGAGCGGGGTCCACTGGCCACGGCATTCTGGACCCCGAAGCTGCAGAGCAGGGCGCTGGCAGGCATAGATGTCAGCCCCAAGCCCTGCACTCCGTAGGGAAGGCGGGCGGCCTCCCCCACCCAAAGCGACTCCAAACCAGGTTCGGGATCTTGACTCCGGACTTGGGGCGGGTTCACGAAAGCGCATGTCCCAGGAGGAGCCGCAACTCACGAGGCAGGCTCCTCTTGGGGACGGTGCCCAACACATCGTAATCATTGGGGCACACCTCTCCTTCGAGCAGGAGAGGGCGCTCGTGGGGTTCCTTCGGGAGAACGCTGACATATTCGCGTGGGATCCAACGAACCTCCCTGGCATACCACGCGCCATTATAGAAAATCTCTTGGCCATAAGAGCCGATGCGCGGCCTATCTAGCAGAAAGCGCGCCGGAAGGCGCGGGACCGTCAAGATTTCATCGTGGAGCAAGTTCGCAAGCTGAAGGCAGCAAGCCATCTGAGAAGTTCTTCACGCGACGTGGATCTCCAACCCGGTCGTCGTCCCGAAGCCGAGTGGATCTAAACGGTTGTGTGTGGACTTCACGGATCTTAACCGCGCCTGCCCTAAGGATCCATTCCCTCTTCCATGGATCGACCATATTGCAGATTCTACGGCTGGGTGTGATCTCCTCTACTTCATGGATGCTTTGTCTGGGTACCACCTGATCAAGATGGTTAGTGGAGATGAGGAGAAAACGGCCTTCCGCATGCCTGATGGGTGCTTCTGCTTCACCGGCATGCACTTCAGACTAAAGATGAGACGAAACGATGATGCTTACGTTGACGACATTGTTGTGAAGACCCAGAAGGGAAGATATCTCATTCGAGATCTATGAGAAACCTTTGACAACCTGCGCATGATCAACCTGAAGCTCAACCCGGCCAAGTGCACCTTCGGCGTGCCCTCGGGAAGGATGCTCAGTTACGTGGTATCCCACCGGGTAATCGAGGTCAACCCCGACAAGATCAAAGCCATAGAAGCCATACAAGTTCCCTGGCGGGTTAAATATGTTAAACGGCTCAACGGGTGCCTCACTTGACTTGGGCTCTTCATCACTCGATTGGGCGAGCATGCCCTATTCCTCTTCAAGCTGCTCAAGAAGATGGGTCCCTTCCAGTGGACCTAGAAGGCCCAGGCTGCACTGGAGGACCTGAAGCGATACCTATCAACGCCGCCTGTACTGGTGGCGCCCTGAGAAGCAGAACCCTTGTTCCTCTACATAGCCGCCACAAACTAGACGGTGAGTGGTGTGCTGATAGCGGAACGGGACCAGACCTACCCTGAAGACAAGAGGGTCGGATCTGTCAGAGGAGCCGGTAGGTCCCGCCGGGTGCAACTTCAAGTGAATTATGTGAGCTCGGTGCTATGTGATGCCCGTGAGCGGTACCCTGAGATACATAAGATCCTACTCGGAGTGGTCTTGGCAGCAAGGAAGTTGCACCACTACTTCGAGGCGCATCCGATGATGGCGTGGTCATCATATCCGCTGCAGCGTGTGCTGACCAACACACAAGCTCCTAGCTGGGTGGCCGAGTGGTTGGTAGAGCTGTCTCACTACGACATCCACTTCGACAACGACAATATTATGAAGACCAAGGCATTGGCCAAGTTCCTCGCCGAATGGCCAGAGTGAACCCAACCACTATGGAGGAGCCGGAGACTCATTCGGCCCTTCCGGGGAAGAAAGACATCGACCGTTGGGTGATGTACTTTGACGGGGCCGTCTCCTATGAGGGTGTCAGGGCCGGCATACTGACCGTCTTCCATCTGAAGAGAACCTTAAGTATGTCGTGCAACTGGACTTCGATTGAGGGAAGGCATCCAACAACATGGCGGAGTATAAGGGTCTGCTGACCGGCCTGAGGGCGAAGGCGGGCTTGGGCATCCATCGACTGGTGGTGAGGGGCGACTCTCAACTCGTTATCAACCAAGTTCTTAAGGAGTACAATTTTCCTCACGTGGGGGCTTACATGAAGGAGGTGCGGAAGATGGAGCTCAAGTTCAAAGGAATATTGACGGAGCATGTCCCTCGAGCCGACAACCCCATCGTCGACGAGATCTCCAAGATACCGGCCCGGCGGGAGCCTATTCCGCCAGGAGCGTTCGCCGAACGGCTGACACAACCAACTGTCGACTGAGGGCCTAGGGAAGGTTCCCCGGGAGGGACTGTTTCAGAGAGGCTAGCCGGGACAGCCCTCCCCGGGAGGGAGGTCCTGGCTACCTCGTCGGGGCTCATGCCTGGGCAGAAGACATTGTGAAGTTCTTTTAAGGCCAAGAACAGCCAAACGATGACAAACGAGCCGAGGGCCTCGCCTGGCAGGCCAAGATGTTTCTACAGTGCATCCCCCACGAGGAAGAGTTGGAACTACTAGCTGCATCCATCGGGGGTTGTGCTCTCACCACGTCGCGTCTCGGGCCCTAGATGGGAAGGCAGTGCGGCACAACTTCTTCTGTCCGTGTCCGATGCCGAGCATCTGGTGAGGACCTGTGAAGCATGCCAGTTCCATGCCAAGAGTATCCACCAACCAGCCCAGGCTCTACAGGTCATTCCTCTTTCTTGGCCGTTCGCGGTCTTGGGGTTGGACATCCTGGGACCATTTTCGAGAGCAAGAGGTGGGTATCGGTTCCTCTTCTTCACCATCGACAAGTTCACCAAGTGGGTGGAAGCAGAGGCCGTCAGAGCGGAGATAGCGGAAGCGGCATGCAAGTTCATTCGAGGGATTGTGTGCCGTTTCGGGTGCCTAACCGCATCATTACTGACAACAGATCACAATTCACCAGCGGATATTTTGAAGACTAGTGTGAGCAGTTGGGCACCAAGATATGCTTTGCCTCCGTTTCTCATCCTAGGAGTAATGGGAAGATAGAGCGAGCTAATGCGTAAGTACTACGTGGGATCAATACCAAGACTTTCCACAGGCTCACGCGCAACGGGAATTATTGGATCAACCACCTATCGGCTGTGTTGTGGTCATTGAGGACCACCCCAGCCGAGCGGCCGATGAAACCCCCTTCGCCTTGGTTTATGGAGCAGAAGCAGTCCTCCCAGCGAAGATCAAGCATGGGTCCCCCGGGTTCGAGCTTACGATGAAGGATCTCAGCAGGAAGCAAGTATCGACGATGTCAACTTCCTGGAAGAGGTACGTTGTCAGGACATGGTACGATCATTTGGGTACCAGCAGGGGTTGCGCTGCTATCACAGTAGGCGGGTGCGACCCCGGGACCTTGAGGTTGAATATTGGGTTCTTCAAAAGAAACAAAGTACCAAGAGAAAAGTTCTCTTCCCCTTGGGAAGCACCTTATCGGGTAGTACATGTCCTTAAACCAAGCGTTGTATGCCTCCTTACGGAGGAGGGAACACCCGTAAATAACTCGTGGAACATCGAGCATTTATGGAAGTACCACCTCCAGAGGTTTTACCCTTAAGGTGCAGGCAGGACGTGTCCGCCCCCGCTACGCAAGTGCCTGATCAATGATCAGGGCGAGAATTGTCCAACAAGCATGTCCGGGAACCCCCAGTGTAAAACGCTGGTAGTGCCACCCTGCACAAGTTCCCTAGTGGAGCAAGTGCATTCCGTTCATGTTTGGGCAGGTCCCCGATGTAATTTCCGCTCCCCTTGGTAAATACCAACCCCGCGCAAGTGCTTAGCGGCATGAGTGCATTCCGTGCATGTTCGGGCAGGGCCCCGATGTAATTTCCGCTCCTTCTAGGTTTCTGCCTGGAGTCTCGAGAATAAAGGCCTATTTCCGCTTGGTCTTGATTTTTTCCTTTTCCCAAATCAGATACAAGTGGGGGCTGGTGACAGCCCCGGCTGTGGAGGAGCCGCTGACAACCCAAAGTCTAAGTGGTTCCAGGTAAGATGCTAAAGGCACAGACGGCCCCTTGGAACCTATATAGTTTGTGGACAGCAGTGGAGAAGGAAAAAGGAGGACATTTGGATATCTTTTTTTAAGTCCAGACGGCCCCTTGGAACCCAGGCGGTTTGGGGATAGTGGCTCAACAAAAAAAGAAACCTTTTGTCTTTTAACTCTTCCGAAGTTGGGGTTTTTATTGCGACTGCGTTTATTTGCTTCATATCTGATTCCGAAAAGTTCTCTGCTTCTTTGTTGACGGTTTTTTCGTACCAATCAATCGCGTGGAAGTTGCAAGGCGAAATCAAGAGAATAAGGCGGAGAAACACGGAGAATAAGGTAACAAGGTCCAACACCAAGCATTTAAAGCAAAGTAAATACATTTTGCACGGGGGCTACTCCCCGTTGGATATGCCTCACCCGGGCAGAAGCCTGAAGAGACTGGTAATGTAGGAAGGAAGAACGCCACGGCCAGGAGCCTTATGTGGTCTTTCCACTCGGTGGGTGGATCCCGGCGTCGTCCCCTTCGGCGTCTTTGGACTCCCTGGCGGAGGAGTCGCCGGAGTCGCTAGGGGCATCCCAACCGTCGCAGACGTGCCGAAGACGAAGGCCCTCGTCGAACATCCGTATGCTCCAATTCCCATCACCACAAAGCTTTAAGACCATCATGAAGCCTCGGAGAACATCGTGCGCAAGGGCGGACTCACGCCACTGTTCGTCCAAGGTCATGTGGTTAGACTCGTCGATGGTGACCTCTCCCGACCAAGGGAACGAGCAGCCCTTCATCATCAAGTTCATGTGATGTGGCTTATGCCCCCACATTTTGTGGGAGAGCTTCTTCGGCAAGTGAATGTGTGTGTGTGGGGGGGGGGATCCACCTTGCAGCTACACCGCGAAGGAGAAGCCTTCCAGATCGGCGTATGCCCCGCGGGCTGGAAGGGATGGCAGTGGTGGTGGCGGCAGTAAGGACTCCGGATCAGGTGGGGGCTACGCTTGCGCAACGCCTCTCCCTCCGCCGCGTTTGCCGCCACGCCGACGCGCTGCGGACTCTTGGGCGGGAGTTGATACGTCTCCAACGTATCTATCATTTGTGATGTTCCATTTTGTTATTATGCCAATTGCTACATGTTTTCTATACACTTAATAGCAATTTTATGCATTTTCTAGGACTAACCTATTGACAAGATGTCATAGTGCGAGTCCCCGTTTTTTGATGTTTTTTGTTTCAGATAAATAGTTCTGGAAATATTCTCGAAATTGGATGAAACAAAAGCCAAAGTCCCTATTTTTGTGTCACATACACGGAGTCCGGAGGAGACTCGAAGGGGGCCAGGGAGGTGGCCACACCATGTGGCGGCACCACCACGTGGCGTGGCCCCTGGCACCCACCGATAACGCCTTTTTGCCTATAAATATCCTTCCTCGGGGAAACCCTAAGAACCCAAGCCTCCATACACGAAAAGTTTTGTAGCCGCCACGATAGTCAATCCTACTTCAGGAGGGTTTGGAAGCTCTCCCTGGCACCCTGCCAAAGGGGGAAACCATCACCGGAGAGCTCTTTATCACCATGACTGCCTTCGGACTGATGCGTGAGTAGTTCATCCTTGGACTACGTGTGCATAGCAGTAGCTAGATGGTTGTCTTCTCCCCTTTATGCCATCATGTTTAGATCTTGTGAGCTGCCTAACATGATCAAGATCATCTATTTGTAATGCTACATGTTGTGTTTGCTGGGATCCGGTGAATATTGAATACTATGCCAAGAGGGGGTATTTATGCTACATAGTGGGTTCATGCCTCCAGTAATCTGGTAGAGTGATAATAACTTCTAAGATTGTGGATGTGTTGTTGCCACTAGGGATAAAACAAAAATTCTTTGTCTAAGGATAATTGTATTGTTTACATTACTCACTTTACTTAATGCAATAATCTGTTGCTTGCAACTTAATACCCAAACTTTGCTCGAATGGCGTCCGGAGGGTGGATTATTAGTCATAGATGCAGTTGGATGGCGATCTATGTATCGTGTTGTAATGCCCAAATGAATATCATAGTAATCATCATAGCATGTATGTCCACTACGGCGCAACCTCTATTTTGTTAATTGACCACCTGTAATTTGTTCACCCAGCATGCTATTTATCTATTATGGAGAGACACCACTAGTGAACTGTGGACCCCGGTCCATTCTTTTACATTGATAATACAATCTACTGCAAACACTGTTCTTTTTCACTACAAACACTATTCTCATTTCATTCACTTCAAACAAACAATATTTTCCACACTATACGTCTAATCCTTTGTTTTCAGTAAGATCAGTGAGATCGACAACCTTACTGTTTCGTTGGGGAAAAGTATCTTGGTTGTCTTGTGTGTAGATTCCACGTTGCTGCTTAGCGTGGTAGTGCACCCTACCAATATAAGCTGTCAAGAACATTCAGAGGTAATTTCTTTCTCCTACTGGTCCGATTGAACCTTGGTTTCTTTCTGAGGGAAAATCTTGTTGTTGTACTCATCATACCTTTCTCTTGGGGTCTCCCAACAAACGTGTGTTCACACGCCATCAAGCTCTTTTCTAGCGTTGTTGCCAGGGAGGAAGATGATTTCTGCAAGGGGAGTCTCTCACCTCCAATCTTTTTACTTTGTTCTTGTTTTGCTTAGATTATTTTATTTTGTCTTATTTGCTTCTTTATATCAGAAACACACAAAAAATTAGTTCTTATTATAGTTGTCATATTTTCTACCTTGCTTTTTTTATTGTTCATCATGTTACTCCCTAAGTACACCGTGAATGACTTATCAATATGTAGTTGTTCTATAATTGGATAGGATAACATTGGAGAATTCTTTAATCATGTTAGTAAGCATAAATTTTTTGAGGATAGATCCTTAGTAGAACTTGCTTCAAATTATGAAACTGCTGCAGCTTCTTTAGTTCACATGTTAGAGGCTAGGTTTGTTAACCTTAAACCCATAATGCAGCAAATGTTTCTTAACCTAAATGATGTTGAGGATATTGAAAAGAGAGATTTTATTTTGAAAACTTTGCTTAAAGAATTTGGTGACATTGTTGTAGAGGCTAGGAAAGTCTTTGATCGTTTTACGATGCTAGGTTCATGTGTAGATGTTATTGGTGATCTTGAGAATCTGGAAAAAACAAACCTAAAAATGGGGAAAAGATCAAAATAGCAATACCTTTTAAACTTGTAGGAATGCATGAAGCTTCAGAGAAGAATTTTGATTTTATTGTTCCTAAAAACCCATTTGATGAAAGTAGTGAACCTAAGAGTGTTTAGAGAGGGACATCTGAAATTTATATAGATAAAATACAATGCATTGTTGAGAAGGTTTCTGGTCTTGATTTGGATACTTTTTCACTTGAAAAATATTAGATTCTTGCTTTTTGTGCCTAGCTGAAAGGCGTTAAAGAAAAACACTCTTGGGAGATAACCCATGTTTTATTTCAGCAATTTTTCTCTTGATTTCTTTGAGTCAAGGTTTTTTTTTAATTTTTTAAAAACTCCTTTGTATCTTTAATTTTTCGAATTCTTGTGCCAAGTAAAGTCTCTAGTGGAAAGTTGATGCTAGATTTGTATTTCTGCACAGGAACAGATTTTTGTTGTCCACCGTTTAGTTCGTAATAAATTCTAGAAAAATCAAAACATTCTGAAAAATTTTGTGCATGATCTTTATATATTTACGCAACTTTTCTTAGTTCTGAGTTTTCTGATTTGAGCAACTTAAGTGCCTTGAAAAAATTCGTCTTTACAGACTGTTCTGATTTTGACAGATTCTGCCTTTTTTACTTTGCATTCTCTCTTTTATTATGTTGAGTGGATTTCCTTGCTCCACAAAACATCAGTGGCAGTAGCTAGTGTTTAGAAAGTATGGGTCATGCTTCTGTCCATGCAGAACATATGAGTTTTTGATTATGCACTGACCCTCTAGTGAGAATTACTTCGAGTTTGATGTGAAGGAAGTTTTCAAGGGTCAAGAGAGGAGGATGATATAATGTGATAAAAAGATTGAAAATCCTAAGCTTGGGGATTCCCCTGTGGATCATCCCAGCAAATTTCAAGAATACTCAAGCGTCTAAGCTTGGGGATACCCAAGGCATCCCCTTCTTCATCAATAACTTATCAGGTCACTTCTAGTGAAACCATATTTTTATTCGGTCACATCTTATGTACTTTACTTGGAGTGTCTATTTGTTTTTATTTTATTTTATTTTATGTAATAAACTTGGTTGGAGCCTAAAATTCTTGTGTGGGAGAGAGACACGCTCCGCTTTTTCATATGAATACTAGTATTCTTAATTTATTGTTTAGCTGCTTCAATTCTTTTAGCTCCTATTTTTCCTGCACTTATTCAGAGTTGTTAGTTCATGTAGAGCAGTACACTCTTGTTTCGTTGATAAATTATTTGGAAAGCTTTTGTTGAAATAAAGTGATTGGTGTTGAAGAACAATAAAATATTTCATGCTTATAATGGTGCAAAGAGAAGCTTGTTTAGACTGTGGCTTAGACTTTAACATGTCATGCTAGATATTATTTTAATGCTTAGTAGTTATTGATGTAGCATGACTTGTCTCAAATATCTTAGAGTGATTAATGTGCCATTGAAATAAATCATGAGTTGTCTTTACCATATCGAAGCATAATATTGTGGTATTCTCCTTCGAATGCTTTATTTTGATTGACTTGGCGCATGCTCACGCCATGTTATGACTACAAACCAGTCACTTATAGTCTCTATGAGCATTTAGTTTTTGACTTGTAATATCATTTATGCTTTGATTAATAATGTTTTGTCGCTATGCATGATTATAACCATTATTCCTCTCTTAGTTTGTCGCTCGCAGTCTCTTGCTAGCCTTCACCTGTACCGAGTATGAGCTTTACTCGTGCATACAACTCCCCAAAACCAAATTTTGCCAAATGTGTCCACCATACCTACTTATATGTGGTATTTAACCGCCACTCCAAGTAAATTGCTCGTGTGCTACCTTTAAAATCTTCAAAATTATACCTGTTTTGTGCCCCTATTTTAGCTCATGAGGAAGTACTTTAAATTTTATTGTGTCTTATGTCAAGCAAAGATCTTCTTCCTTATTTCACCCAATGAGTATGGAATATGTGCTCATCTAAATTTGCAGAGAGCTGGTGCCAATTAATATAACCAAAAAGGCACTTCCCCATGGTTTGATGAAAGCTGGTGGGTACCCGTGAACACGGCTAGCCCTGGTTTGTGAAAGAAAGGTGGGGGGAAGTGTCAAACTAAATAATCAACGGAAACCTCTCCCAAAAGTCTAAACACTTTTCTTGGCTTCATTGACATAGACATAAACCTCTCTAATTTTTTTTCAGTACCTCTGTTTATCAAATATAAAGCTCTACACATGAGTTAGTCCCTGCTTCCCTCTGCGAAGGGTCTTTCTTTTGCTTTTATGTTGAGTCTCCATCTTCTAACTTTATGCACCAATTAAGAGAGCATAGTTTTTATTCTGAGTATAATGTGCATCAGTTCCACAATTTATTATTGATTGATTCATGATTACGTTATTATTTGTTCTCATATTACTTGTATCTAGTCACCACTTGAACTTTGAAGGTGTCCTGGCATTTATGTTTTGCTATCCTTTTAAGGACAAGCGGAATACCACTTTGCTATGTTTTCTTTATGCTCAAAACAAATGTATACCTTTCAGTGCATTATTATTCATGATCTTTTGTTTGTGTTACTTTTCATGTTGCAACATAGTTGCTAAGTTTCATTGAATTAAATCTATCATGCCTATGTTTAGAGTCCTTTATCTCAGTTTGCAATGCTTTTACAAATAATGATGATCAATATTGTGTTGGTAGCATGTCACCTTAGAAGTTATTTTGTTGTTATCATTTTACCTACTCGAGGACAAGTAGAACTAAGCTTGGGGATGCTTGATACATCTCCTACATATTTATAATTTTTTATGTTCCATGTTGTTATTATGCCAATTGCTACATGTTTTCTATACACTTCATAGCATTTTTATGCATTTTCTCGGACTAACCTAATGACAAGATGCCACACTGCCAGTTCCTGTTTTCTGCTGTTTTTGGTTTCAAAAAAGTTGTTCTGGAAATATTCTCTGAATTGGTCGAAACAAAACTCAAAGTTTCTATTTTCTGTCACGTACACGTAGTCCAAAGGAGACTCGAAGGGGGACAGGGAGGCGGCGACACCATGTGGCAGCACGCTCTTGGATGCGCCACCATGTGGTGTGGGTCCCCTGGCGCCCACCGACATCGCCCTTTCGCCTATAAATAGCCTTCCTCGGGAACACCCTAAGTACCCGAGCCTCTATCCGCGAAAAGTTCCGTAGCCTCCGCCATCGTCAACCCTAGTTCAGGAGGGTTCTAAAGGTCCGATGAATATTGAATACTGAGTGATGCGTGAGTAGTTCATACTAGTGAACTGTGGACCCCGGTCCATTCTTTTACATTGATAATACAATCTACTGCAAACACTGTTCTTTTTCACTACAAACATTATTCTCATTTCATTCACTTCAAACAAACAACATTTTCACACTATACGTCTAATCCTTTGTTTTTAGCAATATCGGTGAGATTGACAAGCTCATTGTTTTGTTGGGGCAAAGTATCTTTGTTGTCTTGTGTGCAGATTCCACGTTGTTGCTGAGCCTGGTAGTGCACCCTACCAATATCAGCTATCAAGAACCTTCATAAGTGATTTCTTTCTCCTACTGGTCCGATTAAACCTTGGTTTCTTTCCGAGGGAAAATCTTGTTGTTGTACTCATCATACCTTTCTCTTGGGGTCTCCCAACGAACGTGTGTTCACACGCCATCAAACTCTTTTCTAGCGCCGTTGCCAGGGAGGAAGAGGAGTTCTGCAAGGGGAGTCTCTCACCTCCAATCTTTTTTACTTTGTTCTTGTTTTTCTTGGATTATTTTATTTTGTTTGCTTTGCTTCTTTATATTAGAAACACAAAAAAATTAGTTCTTATTATAGTTGTCGTTTCTGCTACCCTGCTTTTTGTTTATTGTTCATCATGTTACTCCCTAAGTACACCCTGAATGACTTATCAATATGTAGTGGTTCTATAATTGGAAATGATAACATTGAAGAATTTTGTAATCATGTTAGTAAGCATAAATTTTTTGAGAATAGATCCTTAGTAGAACTTGCTTCAAATTATGAAAGTGTTGCGGCTTCTTTAGTTCACATGTTAGAGGGTAGGTTTGTTAACCTTAACCCCATAATGCAGCAAATGTTTCTTAACCTAAATGATGTTAAGGATATTGAAAAGAGAGATTTTATTCTGGAAACTTTGCTTAAAGAATTTGGTGACATTGCTGTAGAGGCTAGGAAAGTCTTTGATCATTTTACGATGCTAGGTTCATGTGTAGATGTTATTGGTGATCTTGAGAATCTAGAAAAAACCAAACCTAAAAATGGGGAAAAGATCAAAATACCAATACCTTTTAAACTCGTAGGAATGCATGAAGCTTGGGAGAAGAATTTTGATTGTATTGTTCCTAAAAACAATGTAGGCATTCATAGGCCCATATAGTGTTGTCCGCGATGAGCCTTCCTGACACAAAAGTTGACTGTTCCTCAGAAATAATACTGGAAATAATTTTCTTGAGACGGGTTGAGACAACCTTCGAGGCAATTTTATAAAGGACATTACATAGGCTAATAGGAAGAAATTGAGACATTAGTGTCGGAATACCTTTGGAATGATCACAAGGATAGTATCATTGATGCATTGAGTACTCTCCTCCCCTCTGACAATTTTCGGAATTGCCTTGGTAACATCAGACCCACATACCTCCCAATGTGTTTGAAAAATGTGCGCTGGAAAACCATCAGGTCCTGGGGCCTTTGTGGGAAACATCTGAAATAGGGCTCTCTTTACCTCCTCGCCCGTGTAATCTGCTGTAACTGTGGCATTCATCTTTGTCGACACCTTGGCTGGCACATGATCTAAGACATGATTCATGTCTTGTACCCCTTTTTTAAGTATATTGTGTTTTATAAAACTCACTAGTGAGAGCTTCCATCTCTTTGTCCTCCCCAATAACATCACCATCATCGTTTGTCAAGGATTTGACCAAGTTTTTCCTACGCCTCATACTTGCACGCCGGTGAAAGAATTTTAAATTCTTATCCCCCGCTGAAAGCCACTCGACACGAAATCTCTAGCGCCACATCATCTCCTCACTATGGTATAGTTCAATGAGACGCTCATACTTTTTTATTTCAGCATGTGTTGGACCAACCGTGTCCGGTTTTGCTCGCATCTGTTCAAGTTTTCTATTGCGGTTCCTGATTTCCTTGCGAAACGAGCCAAAAGTATCCCTATTCCAACGATGCAGTGTTGATGATAAAGAACCGAGCTTCTCCTTTACGTCATTAACCAACACATCTCCTTCTACCGAGATCCAAGAACCTCCCACAGTCTCACGAAACTCCGGATGTGTCTCCCACATTACCTTAAATCTGAAGCGTCTATTGGCGTGGTGTCTCCTCATCGACCCATCATGCATCTCCAATAAGATCGGGCAGTGGTCCGAGGTGGTTGCGGTGTGGTGTGATAGCGATGCATTGGGGAAATGCGCCCCCACTCGACAGAACCAAGGGCCCTGTCCAAACGAACTCTTGTATAGGAGCCACCAACATCCCTTTTTAATTGCCCTTAAAACCAAGATCAAAGAGACCACATATATCTAGCACATCTCTAAAGCCTTGTATCTGGTTGGCAGAGTGTTGTCCAATGCCTTCGAACTCATCATATATGAGTACTTCGTTGAAATCTCCAATACAGAGCCATGGAAGGGAGCTGATGGCAAAAATATCCTTCATCAAGTCCCATGTTTTGTATCTTTCCTGTGTTTGCGCCTCACCATAGACATTGGTTAACCTCCAAGCATGATCGCCCAAACCCGTGACAGAGAGATCAATATGGTACTGTGAATAGCCTAAAACATCAACCTTTATTTCATTGTTCCAGAAAACGCCTAAACCTCCACTCCTACCAACACTTCCGGCCGCATAACCTCTATCAAAACCTAGCGTAGAGGCAAGACCTTCAACTCGAGACTTGCTAATTTGAATTTCTAAAATACAAAAACTAGACATGGAAAACTTCTGAGCGAGCTCCTGGAGCTCCCGAACTGTCGCGTGGTTGCCCGCCCCGTCACAGTTCAAACTGAGGATACTCATTGGTCCCGGCGGTACCCCCCACGGAGGCCCGCCGATATTACTTCATCGTCATCACGAACATTGCCTTCAGCTGCACCGTTTGCCCCTTACTTAACCCTCTTTGGATTTTTGGGCGGAGGGCTCACATGTATGGTAGAACCCGAAGCTCCAGTCCCGACAAAGGGGCATCGTCCGTCACAAAACCATTCTTCAAGAGGGCCACACGTTTCTTGGCCAAATTCTCCTGGTCCCAATCAGTCTCCTCCTCGTGGTCACTAAGCTCCATGTCATCATCCTGGGCAGCATCATGGCGACTGCGCCCCTTCCTCTTCCTCCATTGCGACCACCCCCTTGGGTGCCATGTTCTCTACCCCGACCACCCAAATCCGCACGTAGATCTTTGCAGAAAAGGGTGGATGGTGCATGAACCCCGTCTTCATGCTCCTTATAGAAATGCCCCAACATACCACAAATCGAGCACCAGTCCGGCAAGCGTTCATACTTTACGCGAAAGAGATGACGCTGCCCTCGACGGATAAAGGAAACAACAGGTTTTAAGGGCTTTCTCACATGGACGTCAACTCTAGCTCTAAAATAGTTGTCCGCAAAATCCATTGAGGGAGGTTCTTCTGCGAGGAAATCGCCCATTTTGCCCGCAACCGAGGGAACAAGTGCCCTAAACCTATCAAGGAGGTCCAAGATGCGTATCCATATGTGCACTTTATTCAATGGGATCAGCGACGGCTTCGAGAAACCATCGTAAGGAGCAATGAGCACACTCTTCCCTCTAAACACCCACGGGCCACCTTGAGTTACTTTGTCCCAATCTCCTAAGCAGTGAAATTGGATCACTGTCGTGGTGGTGTCACGGCAGATGCCATGGGATGGCTAAAGATGTGGGGACGAAGGACGCTGGAGGTGCTCGGGGAGGGATCACGCGACGAGTAGCCGCGTGAGGTACGAAGTAAACACTGCAAACAACACGATCTACCCAGGTTCAGGGCCCTCGTGAGGAGGTAAAACCCCTACTCCTGCCTTTCTTTGTGTATTTTGGTGTCTCACCGAGTAGCCACAGTACAATGTTCTTGCTACCGAGTAGCCACTCTCCTCTCTAGATGATGAACTAGGTCAAGGAACTAGGGTTTCCTCCGTTCTAGTATGCGATCTAGGTCAAGATGTGTTCGATTCTCACGCAGGAGGCGGCGGGGCACCTTATATACACGGTGCCCAGCCGGATACGTCCAAACATGGACAAGTGTCGACATAGTGTGCACATCGTCCTTCTTCCGGGTTCCCGCTGACAGCTTTGGTTCCTAATCTTGGCTGCATCTGGAAAGTCGTTGGGCAAAACAAGGGGACAGACTGGTATCACTGTGCCAAACACAGAGTAGGGCCCCCTTATCCTGCGACGGCCTGCTTCCATGCTGTCACTGTCAGGCAGGCCGGTCCCATATGAACAGTAGTTCGAATGCTGCCAAGTACGGACCCAGGATACGCGGGATCCTGTGTCAGAACGGCTCCTTTGACTTTCTGGCCCGAGTAGGTTCCCGCCAATTGTTCCCGCCAATTGTACTCGGGCCAACTCTTCTACTCGAATGGAGAGAACTTGAATGATTCTTCCTTCTGGTCATCTTGAGGTCAGACCGAGTAGCAGTCAACCGGGTAGCAAATACCGGGTAGGCGGCTACTCGACCGAACCTTTCTTCTGTAAGTCGCCTTTACCACTTGCCTTTACCCTACTCGGGGGTAACCCCCCGACAGCAGTCCCCGAAACTGGTTGAGTCTTGCGAACTCGTTCACTAGGCTCTGCCAGCTTGAAACCAACTTTTGCAACATAGCCCTTGGACCTCAAGATGCCGAGTAAATAACTTCCGAGTAGTACTCTAGAGAGTTCCTTGAGTTTCCTGTCTTCCGAATAACACCTGCTTTCTACTCTGTAACCGAGTAAAAAGACTTAGAGAATTTCTCCTCTGGCGTCTTTGCAGCGCAGAGCACGATCCAGCCTTCCGCTCGGCAACTGGACACGTGTCAAGCATCCGTGACCCCGTCGTTTCGCTGCCACGATACGACGTGCCACGCGCCCAGTTTTCACGGGGCGGGCCCACTGGCTCGTTATGTCCCATCACGCGCAGTAATTGGCCACGATCTGGTAGTGGGATCAATTGCGGCCGTTACGCGCGCATCCCGCGCTTGTGTGCGTTTCCAGCCGGCCACAGATCCCACCACACGCCACGATCGATCCCACTTCCCCGATGGTAACGGTAGCCTGAGGCGAGGGTATAAATACCCCCGCCGGTAACTTCCTTTTCTCCTCCCTCGCACTTTTCCTCTTTCATCTCTCTGTTCTTCTCCGCCGCCGAGCTCTCCGCCGCCGCGAATTCAATCCAGCCAACCAAATCCTTCCGATTCTTTCCACCCCTCCTACTCGCAACCATGTCTCGCGCCGGCTGGGCTGGCTCGCACGTCACCGCCGAGGACTGCGCCTGGCTTGTGAACACTAGGAGGGTTCCTCCTGGTGTTCAATGCCGGCCATCTAGGGGCGAGCTCGTGCCTACCCCGGAGAAGGGCGAGCACGTTGTGTTCTTGGCGCACTTCGAGCGCGGCTTCGGCCTGCCGGCCTCCGACTTCCTCCGCCGCTTCCTCGACCACTTCGGCCTCCAAATGCATCACCTGCCACCTAATGCCGTCGTCTTCCTCGCCTACCACGCCGTGGTGTGCGAGGCCTTCCTCGGCATCCATCCAACAACGGACACCTGGCTCAAGTACTTCCACCTCCGCCAGCAGACCACCGGGAAGAAGGAAGGCGCGGGTGTGCCACGGGCAACTGACACCGGCTGCGCCATGATGGTGCAGCGGTCGGGGACCAATCACCCCCGTATCAAGGGGTTGGAATCCGTCCGGATGTGGCAGAAGACGTTCCTCTACGTCAAGAACATCCCCGCCACCGAAGGAGGACAGGTAACTGATAGAATCAATCTTCCCGCTTGGAGCCTCCGTGCTCCCACCGGGAAGAAATGGAAGGAGAAGCCCTCCAACGACCTCAACGCGAAGGATATTGAGGCGCGGCTCGGCGTTCTAATCGACGAGGGCCTCAAGAGCGACGATCCTGTGGCGTGCTGGATCAAGAGACGCGTTCTGCCTCTACAAGAACGCTGCCACCTGATGTGTTACATGGGAGGCCCCCGTGACTGCACCAGGACGACCACCATCGAGCTCGACAACGCAGACGTTCCCGAGCACGCCAGGGCCATCCTGACAACGAGCCTCGCCGAGCATTGGCAGTATGGGTTCGTCCCATTCAGCCGTACAAAGCCGATTCCGCGGGTACGTTCTTCTTTCCCTGCTTTCTGTATATGGATTTCGAGTAGAAAACTTCCTCTTCTCGCCGCGACTAGCAATCGTAGTCTGTACCGAGTAGAGTACTTAGTAGAATTGTATAGGCTTAGTGTGCTTTGTGCCTGCACGCCTTTCCGAGTAGAACATTCGGAAAAAATACTTAGGCTTAGTGTGCTTTGTGTTTGCACGCCTATCCGAGTAGGATACCATCCTGCTACTCGGCTAACTTGTGACACTTCTCCGCTCTTCAGGTCCTCAATCGCCAGCTTATGGAGAGCTGTGAACGTTTTGAAGGCAACTGGTTTCCTGACCGAGAGGAGGACGACAAGGCCTCTTTTGAGACCGCTGACCAGATCAACCTCCCTCGTTCCCCCACCATGGAGAAGCAGCACGCGGAAACGTCTCTCCGCGACTGGCCCGAGGACGAATTTGAAGGTAACTGCGCACTTGCTTTGCTTGTTCACGAGAAGCACCAATCCACTGTTTGTTGTTTCTGATTTGCTCCTCTTCTTTTCCTGAATCCGCAGATGATGTTGATGAAGAGAACGAGGATGAGGACGAAGACGAGAACGAGAACGAGGGCGATAAAGCTCTTGTCGTCAACCCTCTTTCTGTCGCTGCCCCTGCCACCCGCAAGCGGACAGGCAGCGGCGCCCACGAGCCCCCCGCCAAGAAACAGAAGCCAGCCGAGAAGAAGAAGACGACCAAGACGGTCGTGAAGAGACCAAGGCGAAAGATCGCCTCCACCAGCGCGTAAGTTTCTTCTTTGTCGTCTCCCTTCTCGTACTATGTTATTTCCCCCAATCCTCTTCTAATTTCTGAATTTCTTTTTCTCTGCAGACCTCCCATGGACGCGAACGCTGCTCTCGCGCCCGACCAGGCTAAAAAGCCAGCAGCACCACTTATCAACCTCGACGATGACGAGGACGACGCCGCCAATGCACAGAGCACTGATGCTCTAGGAGCAGATTCGGAGCAGCAGTCCCGTGCGGAGTCAGCAGCACAGGACACTGTCGCCCACCAGGAGAGACCCCCTTCTCCTCCGGCCAACACTGCCGAGGAGACTCAAGACGAAGAGATGCAGGATAACACCGCCCTCGAGCGGCCAGAGGCTGAACAGGAGCAGCCAACCACAGATGCTGCAGGCCAAGTGAATCCTGCTGCCGAACGGCGGGTGGAAGACGCCACCATGACGGATGCCACCATGACAGATCACTACCCACTGAGCGATGCGCAAACAGGCGCCGCACCGAGTAGCGCCCAGCCAACTGGCGCACCGGATAGCGCGCCCCTGGCGCCGCCAACTGACCAAGCCAGGCAACAAGCCCTAGATGCTTTGAAGGAGGAGGTCGAGAAGAGGGCAGCCGAGAAAGAAGCTGCCGAGAAGACAGAGGCTGAGAAGAAGGCAGCCGAGGAGGAGGCCGCCGAGAAGGCGAAGGCCAAGGTTGAGGGGAAGAAGCCCGAGAAGCAGAAGAGCGAGAAGTCAACTGCTCAGAAAGAAAGGGCGATGAAGCGAGCTACAGAGCAGATGCCGCCGCCGACATCGACTGGACAGTCCAAGCAGTTGGTTATCCGCAATCCCAGTGCGGTTCCTGCCGCCGCTAACATAGCTGATCAGCCCCTCTACCTGGATTATATGGTGAAGGTCAGCCAACAGCGCCAGATTGGCCTTTCCGTCGAGGACCGCAAGCTTGCTCTCACAAGAGGAAGGAAAGCCGTGGCGGCGGACTCCGGGCCCCCGGCACCAAACCAGGACAGATCCATTGCTTCTCGGGGAGCTCAAGACCAGGCGATATCATCCCAGAGCCTCGAGCAGGTACTCGACTTGGTTGGTTTCATTGATGCCAAGTGGGACAGCAAGCTTCTCGGCACAGACAAATGGCACGGCCTTGGCCTGGGCGACATCGATCATATGCGGGTCGACTGGAACAAGGTGGACTTGGGCTACAAACCCATGACCGTCTCCTCCAGCACCGCTACTCTTGCTTCCAAGATGTTCGTGCACCGCAAGAATGCAGAAGATCTCGAGCAGTCTTACGCGGTAAGTCTTAACTTGTCCTCTCCGAGTAGCATTTTTCTTCTCTCCTATCCGTTTTCATTTTCCTTTACCATCACCCAGTCCCCGAGATTCTGGCCGAGTAGGCGGATGCTCTTCCGAGTAGCCGCCTTCTCGGGTTGAATCTTCGCTTCTCTGTCTAACTTGTTTTCTTTTCGCTTCTCAAGATAGCGTTCTGAAGCGTACCAGTCTGCATCGCCAGCTTCTCTGGAATCATGCTATCGCCAGGAGGCGAATTGCTGCACTGGAAAGAGAGAAAGCAGCTGCGGAGGCAGCCGGTAAGGATGCTAAGGATAGCACTCTGAAGCTGTCTGAGGTGGAAGGTACGCTTCTAGCCGCGCGGTTCTTGCGTTTTTTGTTTACGCCCGCTTCTGCTTTCTTGCGCTAACCTTTTCTACTCTGCAGGGAAGCTGAAGGCCCTGGCTGACGAGCACGAGAACTGTCGCACCTTTGTTGCGAATGCCGAGAGCACCATCAAGAAGCTTGAAGGTAAACCTCCGTCTACTCGGTTTGCCCTTGTGTCTGTTTCCTTTGCTTCTCTGCTAACCGTGCTTTGCTCTTTTCAGAAGATCATAAATTGTTTGTTGAAGAACACCAAGACTGCGTCAAACCTGAAGAAGTGCAGCAGCGGCTGTCCGACCAGGCCGTTGAGCTGCTGAAGGACCACACTACAGAGATGGAGCAGCTGCAACTCCAGCTGCAGAAAGCCCTCCAAGATGCTCTCGACCTTGGTGCCGAGAGGGACAGAGTTATCGCCGAGAAGGCCAAGGCTGAGACAACTTTCAATGCCAAGATCAAAGCCCTCGAGCAGGAGTGCGAAACGCTGAAAAAATCCAATGCTGGGTACTTCACTCAGTTGGACGGACTTCGCTTGCTCGAGGAGAAGCACATTTCCAATGAGGAGGAGTGGAAAATCCAGTTGCAGCAGCTGCGCCACGAGCTTCACAGTAAGTTTCCTCCTTTCTGCATCTTTTCTTCTCGGTTCTGTCTCTTCTCGGTTCCCGTGACTGAATTCCTTCCTTGCTTCTATGCAGAAATCTTCCATGATCTCGTGTCCGCCTGCGCGCCAGCCTTGGCCAAGGCTCGAGCAGCTCGCCTTGAGAAGGGCGAGGCCTCGGACACCAGAGCCGAGATCGAGGACAGCCTGCTGGTGATGAAAGGGCATTTCGAACGCCTAGCCGGCGTGGGCACCGACCTGGTGCGGGTCGGCTTCGAGCTCCACACGCTGTTCTGGCCTGAAGATTCCGCGCAGACAGCGATTGATGGCCTTGCTCTGAAGCTGCAGAATGTGAAGGCCGAGCTGAAGAAATGGCGCGCCTCGGGAGCTCGGGCGGGTGCTGACTTGATGCTTCTCTGCATCGCTTCCTGGTACGAGAATCTGAACATGGAGATCATCCGCGGGAAGCGCAACAATTCCAAATGGGAGATAGACCCCAGCTGCGTGGCCATGCGCAAGCTGATTGCGTACGAAGTCGCGGAGTGCACTGAGACGGACGTCTTCATCGACGGCCTCCCCGAGCCCGACACCGAAGTGGAGGAGGACGAGGAAGCGGATGAAGACACAGAGTCCGACTTGGACGGCTTCTTCGATTCGCCTGGAGGCAAGGCCGGGAAGGGGAAGAATGTCGCCGTCGCGAGTAGCGATGAGGAGGCCGAGCACATCGACACCTCCGCACTCGGATTCGGCACCTCATCAGGAGCCGCTCTCGACGACACGGTATTCACCCCTGGCCAAGCCTCTGGTGCTTCTTCAGCCCTAGGGCCTATCTCGGTGGCCACGGCTACTTCTGACTAGGTAGCCACCGAGCGCGACGTCGAGATGGAAGAGTCCGCCACCGTCCAGTCGGAGGCGGATGCCACCCATACCAGCGCCGAAGAAGAAACCGCAAGGACAGCTGCCGCCAACTCGGAGGCAGAGGCTACCAAGACCACCACAGAAGATGCAGCAGCCAAGGCCAGCGCCGACAACAATGCCTCCTCCACATGATTTTACCTGCACACTTTTTACTTGAACACTTATCAGATCCCCGGGATGCCGGGAGCATATGTATCAGACTTATTTATGCTTTTCTTGCTACTCAATTTTATTTACACATATTATCTTTAATTTAATCCTTTTAAGCAGCCCTGGCTCAATGTCGGGTTGCGTTATCATGCGAGTCCCCGAGTTGCCTTTCTTATTCACTCTCTCTTTTCGTCTCAGCTCTACCCGCAACTTGTTGCTTTTTTGGTATTCGAGTCACAAGAGTTAAAGAGTAGAGCTGCAAATACTTAACCGCTTAGAAACAATCATAGTAACGCAGCCCACCACTTAGCCGAAAAGACAAGACAGAGAACAAAAGTAACGAACTCTCTACTCGGTTCCTGCACTTTTTCTTCCTTAGCGATTTTTCTTGTGCTCATTGACCTTTTGCTTGTTCTTTTGCTTGCCATGAAGCCGGGTTTCGGACAGCAGCAAAGTCGAAGAGTTGGCATATAGGTTTAGACACAGTACTCAATACGCTTATGAGTTCTGAAGTGAAGCAACCGAATAGACAAAAGGTAAAGCCGAGTAAAAACACTTGGAGCAATTTTGTACGAGGGCAGTCCCCGAGAACAATTTCAGATTGCAGAGTAGAATTTCAACTCGGATAAGAGGGTACATACACATCTTTGCTTACGAATGAAAACGACGGAGTAGAGCTACATTCCAAGGGCGCTTGGTTTCCTCTCCAGATTTATCTGCCCTGTTCGCCTGTGGTGGGCGCACATCTACAAGATAGTACGCGTCATTGTGCAGCGCTTTGCTCACAATAAAAGGCCCTTCCCATGGAGGAGACAACTTGTGCATCCCGGCTGTGCGCTGCACAAGCCTAAGGACCATGTCTCCTTCTCGGAAAACCCTTGGGTTCACCTTTCGGCTATGATAACGCCGCAGGTTTTGCTGGTAGATAGCCGAACGCGACAGAGTCAGCTCTCTTGCTTCTTCAAGCAGGTCAACGTCGTCTTCTCGAGCTTCTCTCGCCTCCACCTCAGTGTAGAGGGCTACTCGGGGGGAGTCATGCTCTAAGTCTATTGGCAACACGGCCTCAGCCCCGTATACCAAGAAGAATGGCGTGTAGCCGGTTGACCGGTTAGGGGTAGTCCTTAGACTCCACAACACCGCTGGCAACTCGTCTAACCAACACCCAGGTGTTTTCAGCAGCGGCTCCATCAGCCTTGGCTTGATGCCTGCCAGTACCATGCCATTTGCTCTTTCAACTTGCCCATTGGAAGCAGGGTGCGCGACTGATGCAACGTCTAGTCGGATATGCTTATCTCTGCAGAACCGCACCATTGCTCCCTCAGCAAAGTTTGTGCCGTTGTCGGTGATGATACTGTGCGGGTAGCCATATCTCAGGATTATATCCTTCACGAATTTCACAGCTGTGGCCCCATCACACCTCCGAATAGGTTTCACTTCAATCCACTTGGTGAACTTTTCCACCATGACCAAGATGTGAGTCATGTTGCCTCTAGCCGGCTGGAAGGGCCCAACCATGTCCAAACACCAAACAACAAATGGCCATGTGATAGGAATTGTTTTCAACTCGGAAGCAGGCATGTGAATCTTACTTGCGAACATCTGGCAGCCAGTGCACTTCCTCACGATATCCTCAGCTTGCTGCAGTGCTGTGAGCCAGTAGAAGCCATGCCGGAAAGCTTTCTGGACCAGCGCCCGAGAAGAGGCATGGTGCCCGCATTCTCCTTGGTGTATCTCTGTCAAGATTTCTTCTCCTTCTGCTGGATCCACACAACGTTGCAGCACGCCAGTGGCACTTCTCTTGTGCAGCACATCTCGGACAATAGTATAGCCCTTGGATCTTCTCTGAGTCTGCCTTGCAGTCACCTCATCTTCAGGTAGAGTGCCGTCCCTTAGAAAGGATAATATGGGCATAGCCCAACTCGGTGTCTCCCGTGCGGGAAACACTGGTTCGTCCAGTTCCATTGGGACAGGCTCTTGTGGTTGCTCAGGAGGAGTGGGAGCGCTTCTTTGTAACCCAGATCGATTGGCGAGAACTTCTTCAATGAATGCAACAGCCTCCGGGTTAAGGGCGGCAGTCCCCGAGTAAGGAGTGGCAGTCCCCGAGTAAGGAATGGCAGTCCCTGAGTAGGGAGTGGCAGTCCCCGAGTAGGGAGTAGCAGTCCCCGGGTATGGAATGGCAGTCCCCGAGTAGAGGACGGCAGTCCCCGGGTTTCCCGAAGCGCTCTCCCAGTCAATCTCCATTGGATCAGATTCCTCACTTGGCAGAGAAGGAACAAATATAGACTCCGAGTTGGGAGAAGGCTTGATGGATGGCTTCCTCAAATGCTCCAAGGCGATTCCCGCCGGGATGGATTGCCGAGAAGATCCCAACTTGGATAACTCATCTGCTGCTTCGTTCTCTGCTCGGTGAATGTGCTGGAACTCACAACCTTCGAAAAACCCAGTCATAGACTGCACCAGGAAGCGATATGACGCCATGTTGGCATCTAGAGCATCCCATGTACCCGAGACTTGCTGCACCACCAGATCTGAATCTCCATAGCATATGATGCGCTGCACGCCAACCTCCTTTGCTACTCGCAAACCATGCACCACTGCCTCGTACTCTGCTACATTGTTGGATGCCTTGAAGTGAATCTGCAGCACATACTTGAGTTGATCTCGCTTGGGTGACGTAAGCACAACACCAGCACCAAGGCCTTCCTTCACCTTTGAGCCATCAAAGTGCATCTTCCAGTAATTGGAAACTGGAGCAGGAGGTTCATACTGCACCTCGGCCCAGTCCACAAGAAATTCCGCCAGGATCTGAGACTTGATGGCGTCTCTTCTCGCATACGCGGGAGCATACGCAGCTAGCTCGATCGCCCACTTGGCTACTCTGCCACTCGCCTCCTTGTTGCCCATGATGTCCGAGATGGGAGCAGAACTCACAACAGTGATGGGGTGCTCCTGGAAATAATGTTTCAGCTTCCTGGCGCCCAGGTACACACCATATGTCATCTTCTGGTAATGCGGATAGTTTTGCTTGGAGCTGGACAGCACCTCACTGAGATAATATACTGGGCGCTGCACACTCTTGCCTTCTTCTTCTCGTTCCACCACAATCACCACGCTGACTACTCGGTTAGTCGCTGCAATGTACAGCAGCATTGGCTCCTTGGGTAGCGGACTAGCCAAGATGGGAGCACTTGCCAGCATTGCTTTCAGCTCATTGAATGCCACGTCCTCTTGCGGAGTCCAGACAAACTTGTCACTTTTCTTCATCAGCTGGTACAGAGGCAGGGCCTTCTCGCCCATTCGACCCAGAAAACGGCTCAGAGATGCCAAACAACCTGTGAACTTCTGCACATCTTTCAGTGATCTCGGTAAAGACATGCTCTCAATAGCTTTTATCTTTGAAGGGTTGGCTTCAATGCCCCGACTAGAAACCAGGAAACCGAGTAGCTTTCCAGCCGGTACACCAAAGGTGCACTTACTCGGATTCAGTTTCATTTTGTACTTGCGTAGGTTAGCAAAGGTTTCCTCCAGGTCGGCAAGCAGAGTATGTGTTTTATTCGTTTTTATGACAATGTCATCTACGTACACCTGCACATTCTTGCCGAGCTGGTCGTGCAAGCATTTCTGCATGCATCTCTGATAGGTTGCACCCGCATTCCTCAAGCCAAAACACATGACACGATAGCAATAAGCCCCGTACGGGGTAATGAAAGCAGTCTTTATTTGATCAGCAGGGTTGAGTGCAATCTGGTGAAAACCAGAGTAGGCATCTATGAAAGACAACAGTTCACAACCAGCAGTGGAATCGATCACCTGATCGATGCGAGGTAGCGGGAAAGGATCCTTGGGGCATGCCTTGTTCAAGTCGGTGTAGTCGACGCACATGCGCCATGCAGTGGCAGCCTTGGGATCCTCCTTCTTCTTCTCGACCATGACCGGGTTGGCTAGCCAATCCGGATGCAGCACCTCCATGATAAAATTGCTTATCAGTAACTTGGTGATCTGGTCACCAATGGCCTTCCTTCTCTCATCTCCGAAACGGCGCATAGCCTGCTTCACTGGTTTGGCGTCAGGACGCACATGTAAAGAGTGCTCAACCAACTCCCTCGGGACTCCTGGTAGATCTTCATTGGACCAGGCGAATACATCCCGATTCTCACGGAGGAAGTGGATGAGCTCGCTTTCCTATTTCTCCACCAACCCGGAGCCAATGATGGCTAGGCGGTCGGGGAACTCGGGGTCGACCTGGACCTTCTTTGTCTCCTTGGAAGCTTGGAAAGCAGTACCGTGCTGGGTACTCGGCACGCCTTGTGCACCAGCTTGTGCGGACTGAGCCATGGCCACCACCTCGTACATCTTCTTCTTCTCGGCTTCAATCACCATCGACTCTGCCAGCTTGGAGCTAGCTGAAGCACACTCCATGGACTTCTTGTAGTCGCCAGCGATGGTGATTATGCCATTGGGACCAGGGATCTTCATCTTCAGGTATGCAACATGAGTAGAGGCCATGAACTTCCTCAGAGCAGGCCTGCCGAGTAGAGCATGATAGGGGCTCTGATGATCAACCACTTCAAACTGCAGGCGCTCTGTGCGGCAGTTCTCCCGGGTACCGAATAGCACATCTATCCACACTCGGCCAATCGGGTTGCACGAGATCCCGGGCACAATGCCATGGAAAGTGGTCTTGCTCGGCAGCATCATGTTCTCGGCCAGGCCAAGCTTCTCGAGTGTGTCCTTGTACACAATGTTGATGCTGCTGCCGTTGTCGATTAGCCCCTTGCTGAACCTCACATTCTTCTCGGGACCCAGGAAGGTAGGATCCAGCACCAAGGCATAGCTACCCGGATTGGGCATCACCTTGGGATGATCTGCTCGGGTCCACCTGATCTCCTGGTCACACCAATACATGTAGTGAGGGACAGCAGGAATCACTGCATTGACCTCCATGGCCCGTCTGTGCTGTGATTGCTTGTCGACTGGCTCAGAAGTGAAGATCATGTAACTCTCGTGGTGCTCTTGGTACTGATTGGAGCCTCCGCCCCCATTGTTGCCGTTGTTGTTGTTGCCCTGGTAGTTGTTGTTGTTGCCTCTGTTGTTGTTGTTGCGGTTGTAGTTGTTGTTGTTGTTGCGGTATCTCTCATTGTTGAAGTTCTGGTTGGCTCCTAAAGCCACCTGGTTCACATTCTCTCTTCTCGGGTACACTGGCGGCCGAGCTGCGGGTGCGCGAGTAGGCTGCACATTGGCATTGGCTGCTGGCAGAGGGGGAGGAGGAGGCAAGCCATCACTCTTGATCGCCTCCCACCACTCGCACTGCCGAGTAGTGTGGTTAGCAGGCCTCGAGGGGTGGTGAGTATGAAAGCTGCATGGGCCATCCTTCATGTCATCAAAGACAAACTTCTTCGGCTGCTCGGAGTTCCCGCTACCCGACTGAGAGGTGCGAAATGGCTTCTTGTTGCCTTGGCCCTGGTTCTGGTTTTGCCCGTAGGCTCCAGCAGGTTTCTGCCTCTGGCTGCCACCAGCTCCAACAGTCACTGCATTCACCTCTTCGGGATCATACCGGTTATCTACTCGGCGCTTGTTGCGGAACTCGTTGCGTTTGTTGTTGCTGAAGTTTCTTCTCGGCTCAGAGGAGTCCATCAGTGGCTGAGTAGGATCACCAAGTGCGTATTGATCCGCAATCTTAATGGTCTCCGCCAGAGTGTTCGGCATCTCCCTCTGCAATCTCTGCCACAACATACTGCCATGCCTGCATCCCTGCGCAAACCAAGTGATGGCCTGTGCTTCATTCACACCCTCACAGGTGTTCCTCAATGTGCTCCACCGAGTAAGATACTCGCGGTCTGTTTCGTCTTCTCGTTGCCTGCAAGCGGACAGCTGCTGTGGCCTATTCGGCCTCTTGTATGTGCTGGTGAAGTTGCTGATGAAGGCATCCGAGAAGTCCAGCCAGCAGTTGATGCTGTTCTTGGGCAAGTTGTTGAGCCAAGTGCGAGCCGGACCCTCTAGCATCTGCGGCACATAGCGCACAGCCCATCTTCTGTTGCCATTCGCGATATGAACCGCGGTGACATAGTCATTGAGCCAATCTTCAGGCTTGGTGCTGCCATTGTAGCTCTTGGTGCCTCTTGCAAGCTGGAAGTTCTTCACGGACGGCTCGTTCATGATGCGCGGGCCAAAGCACTCGGGGCTAGGAGGACCCGTGCTCTCCAGCCGCGCCGACAAGATGATCCGGTCCAACTGATGCCTCGCATCTCCAGGCGCCAGCACGCGCTCACCAACACGGTCATGAATATCATAGCTAGCCATCTCCATAGCCGAGTAGCCATCATCATACCTGTCCACCTGCACAGCTGCAGGCTGCTCCACCGGGTTGGCGACTGGTGCCACTGCGCGCGGCTGCTGCCTCTGCCGAGTAGGCGGGGCAGCGGGTTGCCGATAAGGACCTGGACGCGCAGCATCTCGGGCACGGCTTTGAGCTTGATGGGCTTGAGAGCCTGCTCTTGCAGCGTTGTGTTCCTGCCCGGGCTGCTGCGGCACAGCAAGCTGTCTCGCGGCAGCAGCCGGGTCATACACCTGCATTTGCCTGTCTCTACCCGAACGCCCGCTGCGGCTCTTCTCGCGGCTGGGATGCGGAGACGAGGCCTGATCGTTAGATCTAGCCGCGTGCGAGTGAACCACTTGCGAAGCCCCAGCACCCGGGTTGGCCTTCCGGAACTCCTCGTTCTGCCTAGCAGCCTCCAACACCAACTCGTTGAGCCTCTCCTGCTGCCTGATGCGCGCATCACCGTCGAGACGCGGCAACTCGGCAGCCACGGCCTCTGCATCTGTGACGCCCCGAGATCGGGCACTATGCAGATTTCAGCATTCCCGCCAAAATCCACATAATAACCGATTCCAGGTTGCCACTTGTGATAACATTACAACAGTTCACGAATAATCCACAATTACAACAGGAACAGGTAGATACAAGATGACTCAACGAATCAAGGATACAACTGATACAATACAAAGATCCAAATAACAGCGGAAGAAACAAACGTCCGGCTACGGACAAGATCCAAATTGGACTAAGAGTCCTGAAGATAACCGAGAGCGTCCAATCCCTGCCCAGGCCAAGCCGGAGGGATTCCCAAGCTAACGTCGTCAGACTTCATACCTGTTGACTGCAAGTTGGAATTTGCAGCCACGAAAGAGATTCGTGGGTCAGTACGGTTAAGTACTGGCAAGGGGGATAAAACCCATACTCACAAGATACCGGCGTAGCCAGTCATCACAAGATACAAATACTTTGGGATCAACGGAAAGTAAGGGATTATTGCAAATAAGCGACAGTAGGCTTCACTAACCAACTACAGAGATTCTATCACTTCCGACTAACAGAAAGGAGATAAGATCGAGTGTTGTAACCAACTGAAAGATAACTTCAAACAAACCCATCCTGGGTCTCGCCCCTTATCCAAAGAAGCAATCCGAGGATAACTCACACAGTTGGATTAATGAATAATGGATCGGTTGTTGTGTCAATAAGACTATTACTAGTCAAGTTATTATCATTAGGTGTAAGTTGTCTGAGTACTTGTTAGCCAGTACTTTCACCAAGTCGTCACATAACCGCGGACAACACGGCTTCTCGAGAAGATTTATCCCTGCAGGGGTGTGCTCCAGTACCCGTACACACTCAAGCCACCAACTAAAACTCAGGTTGGCTTGACACGACCCAAACCATCTCTACAACCCATCCTCGGAGCCACGGAGCTATAAGGTCCCGGCCAGTCCGCTAAGCGCAGGGGTGAAAACCACACCCCCCGGCACCACAGGCCTCGCCCTATATGCATCATCATCATCATCAGTAACCATGGGTGATCAAACCATTATGCAAGGAGCAAATGGAACACCCGAACTAAGTGTGGCTCTTCGGACAAGCTGCAGATCAGGTCTAAGTCGAGGGGGGTCCCATACTACCACCCGGATGCGGTGAGCACGCTCATCATGGATCAGTAGACAAGACCCTTTTCCTATTAGGGTCGACACTAGCAGGCCTCAAAACCACTTAGGGCCTCCTGCCGGTGCCTTATCAGCATATTATTAATAACAGGTTGATTGATTAACATCGAGCCCCCAGAACATGATGAAGTAATAACAGAACGTAACGGGTAACAGACTCGAGCAAAACAACCCTAAGCATGATAGTAAGACACGGGCAACAAACAATGGTTATAGGTATGGAGGTGAGGCAATATCAGGGTTAAAGGGTTCATGTGATAGGTTCGTAACAGAAACAACTACTACTAAGGCTAGCAGAACAGAGCAACGGAAAGTATCGGTAACAAGTGATGAAAGGCATCCATTTGGCAGCAAGTGAGTATACTTGCCTGAGATCCCGCAAGGTAGCAGAACTTGTCGTTGCTCACATCAGCTCAACGTCCTATCCGGGAAGAAGCAATGGACCTCGAACAAACACCGGATGCAACAATTACTACTACGGCAAAAGATCCAGCATGATCCTATTTTAGATGCATGACATGGCAAGATGCAACAGGGGGAACAACTTAAGCAATTTAATCGGAACCGGAGTCCGGAGAAATAGGAATTGATTCAATTTGTTTATCTAACCATCAATTTAATTGTTATTTAGCATGGCAACAATGGGATAGATGAGTTAGGCAATTTAAATGGAAGGGGGCAACAGCTGGAAATAATTAGCCCACACATTCCATATGTTGTCATATAGGTGAACATGCATAACAAGAATTAAAATACACAAGATAAGATGCAAACAGAGATATGGATGGCATGAACAGATTCCTTGCAATTTTCTGATTGGAAAACATATTTTATTTGTTTGATTTGGAATTAAAATGAATTAGTTATGAATTTTGGCAATTTAAATTGCAGTAAATAAGAGGTGAAACAATTATTCAAATTAATTGTTGTAAACCAGAAAACAAAGTTGATATTCAAGTGTGGCATTTGAGTTTGGATGAAAAACATGTTTGGAGTATTTAATTTGGAGCAACCATTTGAAAGTTATGAATTATGCCAATTAATTAACCAATTTAAGGATTATTAAATAACATTAATTTTAATTGCCCAAATTGCAAAACAAAGTTGATAAACAGAAAGTACAATGAATTTGGACTGAAAAACATATTTTGATTTGTGTGATTTGAATTAATTATGAATTAATTATGGAATTAACCAATTTCGAGATGAATTGTTTAAATTTGAAATTTGAAACAATTTGAATTGTTCAAAACAGGAAACAAATTGCATATTTGAAAAGTACAGGAAATTTGGATTGGAAAACATATTTTATTTTCCAAAATTGGAGTTTATTTGCAATTTCTATGGATGTTTGAATTGCAGGGACTGATTTGTGATTTTTCAGGTACTGGACGGTGAAGAAAACGTGGGGATAGGGGCCCTTGTGAGATTGCTGCGCAAGAAAAAGGGGCGGCACCGCGCAGCAGCCGCCCAAAGCCACTGACGCGTGGGCCAGGCGCCAAGCTGGCGGCCACGGGGTCACTGCCGGGTGGGCCGCCCCGCGCGGTGGGAAATAGGCAAAAGAAAGGTGGATAATTGCCTCCCTGAGGACTCGAACTCGGGACCTACGGATCCGCGAGAGTGCGTCGCACCGCTGGGCTAAGCCCACAACTGTGACGGAAAAGGCCACGCACGGAGGTTAAGCAGACTCCTGATCGTTCGTTTCTGAAGAAAAGTAGGCAGGCGAGCCTGCTCGACCTCGTTCGGGCAGACGACGGGGAAACGCCCACGGCGGCTTGTCGGTGGCGCCAGGCGCAGAGGCGGAGGGCAACGCGGCAGGAAAAACGGAGGGGGAACGGGCGGTGCTCACCTCGGGGCGCTGACGACGCGGGGAGGCGCTGGTTCGAGGATGCAGACAAGGCGATGGCGCCTGACGGACGGGGAAAGGCGGCGGCAAACGGCGACGATGCCGTGCCCTGGTGGCGCCAATACCACGACGAAGGGGCGCCGTCCGAAGCTGGTTGCGCCCCGATTCCATTCCCGCCGGAATCGGGGCCGATCGAGAGGGGAAACCGCGGCGCCATGCTTCTCAAAACTCGGCCATGGCAGCGGTTCGCTGTTCTTCAGGGAACAACATCAGACAGGGAAAATTCGGAGGGGAAAAATCGAGGGGAGAGGAAGGTTGGCGGCGGAGGGGGAAGGAGGAGATGGAGTAGGTGGCTAGGGTTTGGAGGGGGCTTGAGGGAGAGATATAGGGGAGGGGGAACATGGCACATGGGGTGCGTGCTGCTGCTTTTTACAGAGGGAAAACGACAGAGAAGGGGCAGGACCGTACGGAGGTAGGGGGTGATTCGCTTGGGCTTGGTGGGCTGGGAAAGAAAGAGGAAAAGGGGTGGGCTGCCCTCTCCTTTGTTATTTACCTTTCTATTATTTTTTTTTTGTAAAAAGAAATAAGAGGGAGAGAGAGAAAGGATAGGGGTTTTGGGGTGGTTTATTCATTGGATTAACATTTTCTTTATTAATTGCAAAGCAGCAACAAAGGTGGTTTAAATTATTTCCAATAATTTGAAATTATTCATTTGATATTAAAGTGTTGGGTGATTTTCAATTAGGGTTTGGTTTGGGATTTTTGGAAAATAAACAAATTTTATTTATTAATCTCAAGCAATTTGCAATCATCATTGACTTTAAAAGTTGGCAAGAATTTGATTTTTAAACCACCATTTGAATCATGCCCAAAGATTGAAATGATTTGAAATTTAAGTTTAATTGGAAATTTACCATTAGGGTTTTGAACAATTTAAATTGTTTTGAGTGGTTTGGAAAACATGATGCAATGCTTATGGGATGCAGATGATGCAAACAAAAAAGAAAACAAACAGGTAACACCCCAGGTGTTACAGACGACACCACTAACAAGGGATTGCGCCCTCGCAATCCACCTGCTAACCCGGGAGGGGAAAGAAGTTCGACTATCGATTCTTCATGCTTCCAGTTGATCTCCTCGACACCACTAACAAGGGCTTCTCGACACCACTAACAAGGGGATCTTGCTCGGGTTGGTGACGACGATGTTCTTCCACCAGGAATCTTCCGATGATCGAACCTATTAGGTTAAAGGCTCAGAAAACGTCCACCCACGTAGGATCCTAACACTTTGAAAGATAGACAAGGGGGGGGAGACTCCAAATCAAATAAGGTGGGAGGGGAAAATAGAATAGAGATAAGGAGAAAACAAGAAGCCTATTGAGATGTTTTTCCAAAATAGTTTAGCAGAAATAGTTTTTGACACTCTAGAAACAACGACCGTTAGCGAGGTTATCCTACAGGCTTTGCGGACCCGTTGCTTCGATAACCATTCGTATCGAAACAATATCGGGAATCGGAACCAAGGCTCTGATACCATTTGTGACGCCCCGAGATCGGGCACTATGCAGATTTCAGCATTCCCGCCAAAATCCACATAATAACCGATTCCAGGTTGCCACTTGTGATAACATTACAACAGTTCACGAATAATCCACAATTACAACAGGAACAGGTAGATACAAGATGACTCAACGAATCAAGGATACAACTGATACAATACAAAGATCCAAATAACAGCGGAAGAAACAAACGTCCGGCTACGGACAAGATCCAAATTGGACTAAGAGTCCTGAAGATAACCGAGAGCGTCCAATCCCTGCCCAGGCCAAGCCGGAGGGATTCCCAAGCTAACGTCGTCAGACTTCATACCTGTTGACTGCAAGTTGGAATTTGCAGCCACGAAAGAGATTCGTGGGTCAGTACGGTTAAGTACTGGCAAGGGGGATAAAACCCATACTCACAAGATACCGGCGTAGCCAGTCATCACAAGATACAAATACTTTGGGATCAACGGAAAGTAAGGGATTATTGCAAATAAGCGACAGTAGGCTGCACTAACCAACTACAGAGATTCTATCACTTCCGACTAACAGAAAGGAGATAAGATCGAGTGTTGTAACCAACTGAAAGATAACTTCAAACAAACCCATCCTGGGTCTCGCCCCTTATCCAAAGAAGCAATCCGAGGATAACTCACACAGTTGGATTAATGAATAATGGATCGGTTGTTGTGTCAATAAGACTATTACTAGTCAAGTTATTATCATTAGGTGTAAGTTGTCTGAGTACTTGTTAGCCAGTACTTTCACCAAGTCGTCACATAACCGCGGACAACACGGCTTCTCGAGAAGATTTATCCCTGCAGGGGTGTGCTCCAGTACCCGTACACACTCAAGCCACCAACTAAAACTCAGGTTGGCTTGACACGACCCAAACCATCTCTACAACCCATCCTCGGAGCCACGGAGCTATAAGGTCCCGGCCAGTCCGCTAAGCGCAGGGGTGAAAACCACACCCCCCGGCACCACAGGCCTCGCCCTATATGCATCATCATCATCATCAGTAACCATGGGTGATCAACCCATTATGCAAGGAGCAAATGGAACACCCGAACTAAGTGTGGCTCTTCGGACAAGCTGCAGATCAGGTCTAAGTCGAGGGGGGTCCCATACTACCACCCGGATGCGGTGAGCACGCTCATCATGGATCAGTAGACAAGACCCTTTTCCTATTAGGGTCGACACTAGCAGGCCTCAAAACCACTTAGGGCCTCCTGCCGGTGCCTTATCAGCATATTATTAATAACAGGTTGATTGATTAACATCGAGCCCCCAGAACATGATGAAGTAATAACAGAACGTAACGGGTAACAGACTCGAGCAAAACAACCCTAAGCATGATAGTAAGACACGGGCAACAAACAATGGTTATAGGTATGGAGGTGAGGCAATATCAGGGTTAAAGGGTTCATGTGATAGGTTCGTAACAGAAACAACTACTACTAAGGCTAGCAGAACAGAGCAACGGAAAGTATCGGTAACAAGTGATGAAAGGCATCCATTTGGCAGCAAGTGAGTATACTTGCCTGAGATCCCGCAAGGTAGCAGAACTTGTCGTTGCTCACATCAGCTCAACGTCCTATCCGGGAAGAAGCAATGGACCTCGAACAAACACCGGATGCAACAATTACTACTACGGCAAAAGATCCAGCATGATCCTATTTTAGATGCATGACATGGCAAGATGCAACAGGGGGAACAACTTAAGCAATTTAATCGGAACCGGAGTCCGGAGAAATAGGAATTGATTCAAGTTGTTTATCTAACCATCAATTTAATTGTTATTTAGCATGGCAACAATGGGATAGATGAGTTAGGCAATTTAAATGGAAGGGGGCAACAGCTGGAAATAATTAGCCCACACATTCCATATGTTGTCATATAGGTGAACATGCATAACAAGAATTAAAATACACAAGATAAGATGCAAACAGAGATATGGATGGCATGAACAGATTCCTTGCAATTTTCTGATTGGAAAACATATTTTATTTGTTTGATTTGGAATTAAAATGAATTAGTTATGAATTTTGGCAATTTAAATTGCAGTAAATAAGAGGTGAAACAATTATTCAAATTAATTGTTGTAAACCAGAAAACAAAGTTGATATTCAAGTGTGGCATTTGAGTTTGGATGAAAAACATGTTTGGAGTATTTAATTTGGAGCAACCATTTGAAAGTTATGAATTATGCCAATTAATTAACCAATTTAAGGATTATTAAATAACATTAATTTTAATTGCCCAAATTGCAAAACAAAGTTGATAAACAGAAAGTACAATGAATTTGGACTGAAAAACATATTTTGATTTGTGTGATTTGAATTAATTATGAATTAATTATGGAATTAACCAATTTCGAGATGAATTGTTTAAATTTGAAATTTGAAACAATTTGAATTGTTCAAAACAGGAAACAAATTGCATATTTGAAAAGTACAGGAAATTTGGATTGGAAAACATATTTTATTTTCCAAAATTGGAGTTTATTTGCAATTTCTATGGATGTTTGAATTGCAGGGACTGATTTGTGATTTTTCAGGTACTGGACGGTGAAGAAAACGTGGGGATAGGGGCCCTTGTGAGATTGCTGCGCAAGAAAAAGGGGCGGCACCGCGCAGCAGCCGCCCAAAGCCACTGACGCGTGGGCCAGGCGCCAAGCTGGCGGCCACGGGGTCACTGCCGGGTGGGCCGCCCCGCGCGGTGGGAAATAGGCAAAAGAAAGGTGGATAATTGCCTCCCTGAGGACTCGAACTCGGGACCTACGGATCCGCGAGAGTGCGTCGCACCGCTGGGCTAAGCCCACAACTGTGACGGAAAAGGCCACGCACGGAGGTTAAGCAGACTCCTGATCGTTCGTTTCTGAAGAAAAGTAGGCAGGCGAGCCTGCTCGACCTCGTTCGGGCAGACGACGGGGAAACGCCCACGGCGGCTTGTCGGTGGCGCCAGGCGCAGAGGCGGAGGGCAACGCGGCAGGAAAAACGGAGGGGGAACGGGCGGTGCTCACCTCGGGGCGCTGACGACGCGGGGAGGCGCTGGTTCGAGGATGCAGACAAGGCGATGGCGCCTGACGGACGGGGAAAGGCGGCGGCAAACGGCGACGATGCCGTGCCCTGGTGGCGCCAATACCACGACGAAGGGGCGCCGTCCGAAGCTGGTTGCGCCCCGATTCCATTCCCGCCGGAATCGGGGCCGATCGAGAGGGGAAACCGCGGCGCCATGCTTCTCAAAACTCGGCCATGGCAGCGGTTCGCTGTTCTTCAGGGAACAACATCAGACAGGGAAAATTCGGAGGGGAAAAATCGAGGGGAGAGGAAGGTTGGCGGCGGAGGGGGAAGGAGGAGATGGAGTAGGTGGCTAGGGTTTGGAGGGGGCTTGAGGGAGAGATATAGGGGAGGGGGAACATGGCACATGGGGTGCGTGCTGCTGCTTTTTACAGAGGGAAAACGACAGAGAAGGGGCAGGACCGTACGGAGGTAGGGGGTGATTCGCTTGGGCTTGGTGGGCTGGGAAAGAAAGAGGAAAAGGGGTGGGCTGCCCTCTCCTTTGTTATTTACCTTTCTATTATTTTTTTTTGTAAAAAGAAATAAGAGGGAGAGAGAGAAAGGATAGGGGTTTTGGGGTGGTTTATTCATTGGATTAACATTTTCTTTATTAATTGCAAAGCAGCAACAAAGGTGGTTTAAATTATTTCCAATAATTTGAAATTATTCATTTGATATTAAAGTGTTGGGTGATTTTCAATTAGGGTTTGGTTTGGGATTTTTGGAAAATAAACAAATTTTATTTATTAATCTCAAGCAATTTGCAATCATCATTGACTTTAAAAGTTGGCAAGAATTTGATTTTTAAACCACCATTTGAATCATGCCCAAAGATTGAAATGATTTGAAATTTAAGTTTAATTGGAAATTTACCATTAGGGTTTTGAACAATTTAAATTGTTTTGAGTGGTTTGGAAAACATGATGCAATGCTTATGGGATGCAGATGATGCAAACAAAAAAGAAAACAAACAGGTAACACCCCAGGTGTTACAGACGACACCACTAACAAGGGATTGCGCCCTCGCAATCCACCTGCTAACCCGGGAGGGGAAAGAAGTTCGACTATCGATTCTTCATGCTTCCAGTTGATCTCCTCGACACCACTAACAAGGGCTTCTCGACACCACTAACAAGGGGATCTTGCTCGGGTTGGTGACGACGATGTTCTTCCACCAGGAATCTTCCGATGATCGAACCTATTAGGTTAAAGGCTCAGAAAACGTCCACCCACGTAGGATCCTAACACTTTGAAAGATAGACAAGGGGGGGGGAGACTCCAAATCAAATAAGGTGGGAGGGGAAAATAGAATAGAGATAAGGAGAAAACAAGAAGCCTATTGAGATGTTTTTCCAAAATAGTTTAGCAGAAATAGTTTTTGACACTCTAGAAACAACGACCGTTAGCGAGGTTATCCTACAGGCTTTGCGGACCCGTTGCTTCGATAACCATTCGTATCGAAACAATATCGGGAATCGGAACCAAGGCTCTGATACCATTTGTGACGCCCCGAGATCGGGCACTATGCAGATTTCAGCATTCCCGCCAAAATCCACATAATAACCGATTCCAGGTTGCCACTTGTGATAACATTACAACAGTTCACGAATAATCCACAATTACAACAGGAACAGGTAGATACAAGATGACTCAACGAATCAAGGATACAACTGATACAATACAAAGATCCAAATAACAGCGGAAGAAACAAACGTCCGGCTACGGACAAGATCCAAATTGGACTAAGAGTCCTGAAGATAACCGAGAGCGTCCAATCCCTGCCCAGGCCAAGCCGGAGGGATTCCCAAGCTAACGTCGTCAGACTTCATACCTGTTGACTGCAAGTTGGAATTTGCAGCCACGAAAGAGATTCGTGGGTCAGTACGGTTAAGTACTGGCAAGGGGGATAAAACCCATACTCACAAGATACCGGCGTAGCCAGTCATCACAAGATACAAATACTTTGGGATCAACGGAAAGTAAGGGATTATTGCAAATAAGCGACAGTAGGCTGCACTAACCAACTACAGAGATTCTATCACTTCCGACTAACAGAAAGGAGATAAGATCGAGTGTTGTAACCAACTGAAAGATAACTTCAAACAAACCCATCCTGGGTCTCGCCCCTTATCCAAAGAAGCAATCCGAGGATAACTCACACAGTTGGATTAATGAATAATGGATCGGTTGTTGTGTCAATAAGACTATTACTAGTCAAGTTATTATCATTAGGTGTAAGTTGTCTGAGTACTTGTTAGCCAGTACTTTCACCAAGTCGTCACATAACCGCGGACAACACGGCTTCTCGAGAAGATTTATCCCTGCAGGGGTGTGCTCCAGTACCCGTACACACTCAAGCCACCAACTAAAACTCAGGTTGGCTTGACACGACCCAAACCATCTCTACAACCCATCCTCGGAGCCACGGAGCTATAAGGTCCCGGCCAGTCCGCTAAGCGCAGGGGTGAAAACCACACCCCCCGGCACCACAGGCCTCGCCCTATATGCATCATCATCATCATCAGTAACCATGGGTGATCAACCCATTATGCAAGGAGCAAATGGAACACCCGAACTAAGTGTGGCTCTTCGGACAAGCTGCAGATCAGGTCTAAGTCGAGGGGGGTCCCATACTACCACCCGGATGCGGTGAGCACGCTCATCATGGATCAGTAGACAAGACCCTTTTCCTATTAGGGTCGACACTAGCAGGCCTCAAAACCACTTAGGGCCTCCTGCCGGTGCCTTATCAGCATATTATTAATAACAGGTTGATTGATTAACATCGAGCCCCCAGAACATGATGAAGTAATAACAGAACGTAACGGGTAACAGACTCGAGCAAAACAACCCTAAGCATGATAGTAAGACACGGGCAACAAACAATGGTTATAGGTATGGAGGTGAGGCAATATCAGGGTTAAAGGGTTCATGTGATAGGTTCGTAACAGAAACAACTACTACTAAGGCTAGCAGAACAGAGCAACGGAAAGTATCGGTAACAAGTGATGAAAGGCATCCATTTGGCAGCAAGTGAGTATACTTGCCTGAGATCCCGCAAGGTAGCAGAACTTGTCGTTGCTCACATCAGCTCAACGTCCTATCCGGGAAGAAGCAATGGACCTCGAACAAACACCGGATGCAACAATTACTACTACGGCAAAAGATCCAGCATGATCCTATTTTAGATGCATGACATGGCAAGATGCAACAGGGGGAACAACTTAAGCAATTTAATCGGAACCGGAGTCCGGAGAAATAGGAATTGATTCAAGTTGTTTATCTAACCATCAATTTAATTGTTATTTAGCATGGCAACAATGGGATAGATGAGTTAGGCAATTTAAATGGAAGGGGGCAACAGCTGGAAATAATTAGCCCACACATTCCATATGTTGTCATATAGGTGAACATGCATAACAAGAATTAAAATACACAAGATAAGATGCAAACAGAGATATGGATGGCATGAACAGATTCCTTGCAATTTTCTGATTGGAAAACATATTTTATTTGTTTGATTTGGAATTAAAATGAATTAGTTATGAATTTTGGCAATTTAAATTGCAGTAAATAAGAGGTGAAACAATTATTCAAATTAATTGTTGTAAACCAGAAAACAAAGTTGATATTCAAGTGTGGCATTTGAGTTTGGATGAAAAACATGTTTGGAGTATTTAATTTGGAGCAACCATTTGAAAGTTATGAATTATGCCAATTAATTAACCAATTTAAGGATTATTAAATAACATTAATTTTAATTGCCCAAATTGCAAAACAAAGTTGATAAACAGAAAGTACAATGAATTTGGACTGAAAAACATATTTTGATTTGTGTGATTTGAATTAATTATGAATTAATTATGGAATTAACCAATTTCGAGATGAATTGTTTAAATTTGAAATTTGAAACAATTTGAATTGTTCAAAACAGGAAACAAATTGCATATTTGAAAAGTACAGGAAATTTGGATTGGAAAACATATTTTATTTTCCAAAATTGGAGTTTATTTGCAATTTCTATGGATGTTTGAATTGCAGGGACTGATTTGTGATTTTTCAGGTACTGGACGGTGAAGAAAACGTGGGGATAGGGGCCCTTGTGAGATTGCTGCGCAAGAAAAAGGGGCGGCACCGCGCAGCAGCCGCCCAAAGCCACTGACGCGTGGGCCAGGCGCCAAGCTGGCGGCCACGGGGTCACTGCCGGGTGGGCCGCCCCGCGCGGTGGGAAATAGGCAAAAGAAAGGTGGATAATTGCCTCCCTGAGGACTCGAACTCGGGACCTACGGATCCACGAGAGTGCGTCGCACCGCTGGGCTAAGCCCACAACTGTGACGGAAAAGGCCACGCACGGAGGTTAAGCAGACTCCTGATCGTTCGTTTCTGAAGAAAAGTAGGCAGGCGAGCCTGCTCGACCTCGTTCGGGCAGACGACGGGGAAACGCCCACGGCGGCTTGTCGGTGGCGCCAGGCGCAGAGGCGGAGGGCAACGCGGCAGGAAAAACGGAGGGGGAACGGGCGGTGCTCACCTCGGGGCGCTGACGACGCGGGGAGGCGCTGGTTCGAGGATGCAGACAAGGCGATGGCGCCTGACGGACGGGGAAAGGCGGCGGCAAACGGCGACGATGCCGTGCCCTGGTGGCGCCAATACCACGACGAAGGGGCGCCGTCCGAAGCTGGTTGCGCCCCGATTCCATTCCCGCCGGAATCGGGGCCGATCGAGAGGGGAAACCGCGGCGCCATGCTTCTCAAAACTCGGCCATGGCAGCGGTTCGCTGTTCTTCAGGGAACAACATCAGACAGGGAAAATTCGGAGGGGAAAAATCGAGGGGAGAGGAAGGTTGGCGGCGGAGGGGGAAGGAGGAGATGGAGTAGGTGGCTAGGGTTTGGAGGGGGCTTGAGGGAGAGATATAGGGGAGGGGGAACATGGCACATGGGGTGCGTGCTGCTGCTTTTTACAGAGGGAAAACGACAGAGAAGGGGCAGGACCGTACGGAGGTAGGGGGTGATTCGCTTGGGCTTGGTGGGCTGGGAAAGAAAGAGGAAAAGGGGTGGGCTGCCCTCTCCTTTGTTATTTACCTTTCTATTATTTATTTATTTTTTGTAAAAAGAAATAAGAGGGAGAGAGAGAAAGGATAGGGGTTTTGGGGTGGTTTATTCATTGGATTAACATTTTCTTTATTAATTGCAAAGCAGCAACAAAGGTGGTTTAAATTATTTCCAATAATTTGAAATTATTCATTTGATATTAAAGTGTTGGGTGATTTTCAATTAGGGTTTGGTTTGGGATTTTTGGAAAATAAACAAATTTTATTTATTAATCTCAAGCAATTTGCAATCATCATTGACTTTAAAAGTTGGCAAGAATTTGATTTTTAAACCACCATTTGAATCATGCCCAAAGATTGAAATGATTTGAAATTTAAGTTTAATTGGAAATTTACCATTAGGGTTTTGAACAATTTAAATTGTTTTGAGTGGTTTGGAAAACATGATGCAATGCTTATGGGATGCAGATGATGCAAACAAAAAAGAAAACAAACAGGTAACACCCCAGGTGTTACAGACGACACCACTAACAAGGGATTGCGCCCTCGCAATCCACCTGCTAACCCGGGAGGGGAAAGAAGTTCGACTATCGATTCTTCATGCTTCCAGTTGATCTCCTCGACACCACTAACAAGGGCTTCTCGACACCACTAACAAGGGGATCTTGCTCGGGTTGGTGACGACGATGTTCTTCCACCAGGAATCTTCCGATGATCGAACCTATTAGGTTAAAGGCTCAGAAAACGTCCACCCACGTAGGATCCTAACACTTTGAAAGATAGACAAGGGGGGGAGACTCCAAATCAAATAAGGTGGGAGGGGAAAATAGAATAGAGATAAGGAGAAAACAAGAAGCCTATTGAGATGTTTTTCCAAAATAGTTTAGCAGAAATAGTTTTTGACACTCTAGAAACAACGACCGTTAGCGAGGTTATCCTACAGGCTTTGCGGACCCGTTGCTTCGATAACCATTCGTATCGAAACAATATCGGGAATCGGAACCAAGGCTCTGATACCATTTGTGACGCCCCGAGATCGGGCACTATGCAGATTTCAGCATTCCCGCCAAAATCCACATAATAACCGATTCCAGGTTGCCACTTGTGATAACATTACAACAGTTCACGAATAATCCACAATTACAACAGGAACAGGTAGATACAAGATGACTCAACGAATCAAGGATACAACTGATACAATACAAAGATCCAAATAACAGCGGAAGAAACAAACGTCCGGCTACGGACAAGATCCAAATTGGACTAAGAGTCCTGAAGATAACCGAGAGCGTCCAATCCCTGCCCAGGCCAAGCCGGAGGGATTCCCAAGCTAACGTCGTCAGACTTCATACCTGTTGACTGCAAGTTGGAATTTGCAGCCACGAAAGAGATTCGTGGGTCAGTACGGTTAAGTACTGGCAAGGGGGATAAAACCCATACTCACAAGATACCGGCGTAGCCAGTCATCACAAGATACAAATACTTTGGGATCAACGGAAAGTAAGGGATTATTGCAAATAAGCGACAGTAGGCTGCACTAACCAACTACAGAGATTCTATCACTTCCGACTAACAGAAAGGAGATAAGATCGAGTGTTGTAACCAACTGAAAGATAACTTCAAACAAACCCATCCTGGGTCTCGCCCCTTATCCAAAGAAGCAATCCGAGGATAACTCACACAGTTGGATTAATGAATAATGGATCGGTTGTTGTGTCAATAAGACTATTACTAGTCAAGTTATTATCATTAGGTGTAAGTTGTCTGAGTACTTGTTAGCCAGTACTTTCACCAAGTCGTCACATAACCGCGGACAACACGGCTTCTCGAGAAGATTTATCCCTGCAGGGGTGTGCTCCAGTACCCGTACACACTCAAGCCACCAACTAAAACTCAGGTTGGCTTGACACGACCCAAACCATCTCTACAACCCATCCTCGGAGCCACGGAGCTATAAGGTCCCGGCCAGTCCGCTAAGCGCAGGGGTGAAAACCACACCCCCCGGCACCACAGGCCTCGCCCTATATGCATCATCATCATCATCAGTAACCATGGGTGATCAACCCATTATGCAAGGAGCAAATGGAACACCCGAACTAAGTGTGGCTCTTCGGACAAGCTGCAGATCAGGTCTAAGTCGAGGGGGGTCCCATACTACCACCCGGATGCGGTGAGCACGCTCATCATGGATCAGTAGACAAGACCCTTTTCCTATTAGGGTCGACACTAGCAGGCCTCAAAACCACTTAGGGCCTCCTGCCGGTGCCTTATCAGCATATTATTAATAACAGGTTGATTGATTAACATCGAGCCCCCAGAACATGATGAAGTAATAACAGAACGTAACGGGTAACAGACTCGAGCAAAACAACCCTAAGCATGATAGTAAGACACGGGCAACAAACAATGGTTATAGGTATGGAGGTGAGGCAATATCAGGGTTAAAGGGTTCATGTGATAGGTTCGTAACAGAAACAACTACTACTAAGGCTAGCAGAACAGAGCAACGGAAAGTATCGGTAACAAGTGATGAAAGGCATCCATTTGGCAGCAAGTGAGTATACTTGCCTGAGATCCCGCAAGGTAGCAGAACTTGTCGTTGCTCACATCAGCTCAACGTCCTATCCGGGAAGAAGCAATGGACCTCGAACAAACACCGGATGCAACAATTACTACTACGGCAAAAGATCCAGCATGATCCTATTTTAGATGCATGACATGGCAAGATGCAACAGGGGGAACAACTTAAGCAATTTAATCGGAACCGGAGTCCGGAGAAATAGGAATTGATTCAAGTTGTTTATCTAACCATCAATTTAATTGTTATTTAGCATGGCAACAATGGGATAGATGAGTTAGGCAATTTAAATGGAAGGGGGCAACAGCTGGAAATAATTAGCCCACACATTCCATATGTTGTCATATAGGTGAACATGCATAACAAGAATTAAAATACACAAGATAAGATGCAAACAGAGATATGGATGGCATGAACAGATTCCTTGCAATTTTCTGATTGGAAAACATATTTTATTTGTTTGATTTGGAATTAAAATGAATTAGTTATGAATTTTGGCAATTTAAATTGCAGTAAATAAGAGGTGAAACAATTATTCAAATTAATTGTTGTAAACCAGAAAACAAAGTTGATATTCAAGTGTGGCATTTGAGTTTGGATGAAAAACATGTTTGGAGTATTTAATTTGGAGCAACCATTTGAAAGTTATGAATTATGCCAATTAATTAACCAATTTAAGGATTATTAAATAACATTAATTTTAATTGCCCAAATTGCAAAACAAAGTTGATAAACAGAAAGTACAATGAATTTGGACTGAAAAACATATTTTGATTTGTGTGATTTGAATTAATTATGAATTAATTATGGAATTAACCAATTTCGAGATGAATTGTTTAAATTTGAAATTTGAAACAATTTGAATTGTTCAAAACAGGAAACAAATTGCATATTTGAAAAGTACAGGAAATTTGGATTGGAAAACATATTTTATTTTCCAAAATTGGAGTTTATTTGCAATTTCTATGGATGTTTGAATTGCAGGGACTGATTTGTGATTTTTCAGGTACTGGACGGTGAAGAAAACGTGGGGATAGGGGCCCTTGTGAGATTGCTGCGCAAGAAAAAGGGGCGGCACCGCGCAGCAGCCGCCCAAAGCCACTGACGCGTGGGCCAGGCGCCAAGCTGGCGGCCACGGGGTCACTGCCGGGTGGGCCGCCCCGCGCGGTGGGAAATAGGCAAAAGAAAGGTGGATAATTGCCTCCCTGAGGACTCGAACTCGGGACCTACGGATCCGCGAGAGTGCGTCGCACCGCTGGGCTAAGCCCACAACTGTGACGGAAAAGGCCACGCACGGAGGTTAAGCAGACTCCTGATCGTTCGTTTCTGAAGAAAAGTAGGCAGGCGAGCCTGCTCGACCTCGTTCGGGCAGACGACGGGGAAACGCCCACGGCGGCTTGTCGGTGGCGCCAGGCGCAGAGGCGGAGGGCAACGCGGCAGGAAAAACGGAGGGGGAACGGGCGGTGCTCACCTCGGGGCGCTGACGACGCGGGGAGGCGCTGGTTCGAGGATGCAGACAAGGCGATGGCGCCTGACGGACGGGGAAAGGCGGCGGCAAACGGCGACGATGCCGTGCCCTGGTGGCGCCAATACCACGACGAAGGGGCGCCGTCCGAAGCTGGTTGCGCCCCGATTCCATTCCCGCCGGAATCGGGGCCGATCGAGAGGGGAAACCGCGACGCCATGCTTCTCAAAACTCGGCCATGGCAGCGGTTCGCTGTTCTTCAGGGAACAACATCAGACAGGGAAAATTCGGAGGGGAAAAATCGAGGGGAGAGGAAGGTTGGCGGCGGAGGGGGAAGGAGGAGATGGAGTAGGTGGCTAGGGTTTGGAGGGGGCTTGAGGGAGAGATATAGGGGAGGGGGAACATGGCACATGGGGTGCGTGCTGCTGCTTTTTACAGAGGGAAAACGACAGAGAAGGGGCAGGACCGTACGGAGGTAGGGGGTGATTCGCTTGGGCTTGGTGGGCTGGGAAAGAAAGAGGAAAAGGGGTGGGCTGCCCTCTCCTTTGTTATTTACCTTTCTATTATTTATTTATTTTTTGTAAAAAGAAATAAGAGGGAGAGAGAGAAAGGATAGGGGTTTTGGGGTGGTTTATTCATTGGATTAACATTTTCTTTATTAATTGCAAAGCAGCAACAAAGGTGGTTTAAATTATTTCCAATAATTTGAAATTATTCATTTGATATTAAAGTGTTGGGTGATTTTCAATTAGGGTTTGGTTTGGGATTTTTTAAAAATAAACAAATTTTATTTATTAATCTCAAGCAATTTGCAATCATCATTGACTTTAAAAGTTGGCAAGAATTTGATTTTTAAACCACCATTTGAATCATGCCCAAAGATTGAAATGATTTGAAATTTAAGTTTAATTGGAAATTTACCATTAGGGTTTTGAACAATTTAAATTGTTTTGAGTGGTTTGGAAAACATGATGCAATGCTTATGGAATGCAGATGATGCAAACAAAAAAGAAAACAAACAGGTAACACCCCAGGTGTTACAGCATCCCTGAGCGTCTTGGCGGGCGTGCTGTACCTTGGCCTTGTGGAGGTGTTCGCGGTGGCGGACTGAGCGGGAACCTCCGCGACCGTTGCCATCTCGACACCCAAGTTGCGCCGCGTAGCGCCTACTCTGCTAGGCCTTCTGGCGACTGGTGTGAACCCGTGAGCCTTGTTGTACTCGAGCTGATCTAGACTCAACTCCAACCTCACCTTATCCAACTCCGCCTGCTCGGCAAGCAGCTCCAGGCGTTGCCGCTCGAGCTGCTCCCTCATGGCCAGGAGCTCGATATCAGTGGGAGTGGGCATGCCAGGTCGCGTAGCTGACGCGGGAATGACCGTAGACGTGGAAGGTGGCAAGTTGCTCTCCTTCTCGTAGGGCCGGTGAACCCTGCCACCAGCCGGTGCATCAATCTCCTCGACGACGGCCGCAGCGCCAGTAGCGGCTGCGCCAGTGTTTGCCGCCAAGCCCGTCACCATCACCTCAGCGCAGTTCGGAGAGCGGCACGCGGGCCTTCCGCGTGCAGCGATCACCGCGGGAGGATCTTCCGCGTCATGCACCAGCTCGGGGTACGCATGGTTGGCGACGGTGGCAACGTAGACGAGGTGAGAGCCGAAGGAGATCACCGAGCCGCCCTCCGGCATGGCCCTGCCGCCGAAATCGCCGGCGTTGTCGGTGACGAAGTCGAAGGAGCCGAATCTGTGGACAAGGCCACAGACCACGCGCTCCGCTGAAGAAGATCCCGTCCGAACAGAAACTCCAACCAGCGCCGCTGGTTGCCCCACGGTGGGCGCCAACTGTCGTGGTGGTGTCACGGCAGATGCCATGGGATGGCTAAAGATGTGGGGACGAAGGACGCTGGAGGTGCTCGGGGAGGGATCACGCGACGAGTAGCCGCGTGAGGTACGAAGTAAACACTGCAAACAACACGATCTACCCAGGTTCAGGGCCCTCGTGAGGAGGTAAAACCCCTACTCCTGCCTTTCTTTGTGTATTTTGGTGTCTCACCGAGTAGCCACAGTACAATGTTCTTGCTACCGAGTAGCCACTCTCCTCTCTAGATGATGAACTAGGTCAAGGAATTAGGGTTTCCTCCGTTCTAGTATGCGATCTAGGTCAAGATGTGTTCGATTCTCACGCAGGAGGCGGCGGGGCACCTTCTATACACGGTGCCCAGCCGGATACGTCCAAACATGGACAAGTGTCGACATAGTGTGCACATCGTCCTTCTTCCGGGTTCCCGCTGACAGCTTTGGTTCCTAATCTTGGCTGCATCTGGAAAGTCGTTGGGCAAAACAAGGGGACAGACTGGTATCACTGTGCCAAACACAGAGTAGGGCCCCCTTATCCTGCGACGGCCTGCTTCCATGCTGTCACTGTCAGGCAGGCCGGTCCCATATGAACAGTAGTTCGAATGCTGCCAAGTACGGACCCAGGATACGCGGGATCCTGTGTCAGAACGGCTCCTTTGACTTTCTGGCCCGAGTAGGTTCCCGCCAATTGTTCCCGCCAATTGTACTCGGGCCAACTCTTCTACTCGAATGGAGAGAACTTGAATGATTCTTCCTTCTGGTCATCTTGAGGTCAGACCGAGTAGCAGTCAACCGGGTAGCAAATACCGGGTAGGCGGCTACTCGACCGAACCTTTCTTCTGTAAGTCGCCTTTACCACTTGCCTTTACCCTACTCGGGGGTAACCCCCCGACAATCACAAACAAATTATTTTCTAAAGATCTGATGCGAAAATCCTTTGCTAGATCCCAAGCAGATCGCATATTCTTCTCAAACCAATAATGGCTAAACTCTTGTTCAGTATGCACCCGGACCAAGATCACCCACCTCGTAGCCTCCTTCGGTATCATCTATGTCATCCTCTTGGAGACCAAGCTCCGCCATGAGCTTCTCCAGGTCTGAGCCACCCGCAGTCGCCGGCCCTGAACCCAGGTCCGCAGCCGCCATTGTGGTCCGCCGAAGAACTCGAAAACCCTAGATGGGAAAGAATTCACCGAAGAAACTGCTCCCTCCTTCAGAACCAAGGCCGGGTAAGAGTGCAAGGACTCTCCCGTGATCGGCCCGAGTCTTCGAGGGGAGAAGATCGGGGTTTGCCGTTGCCCGTGGTCTCAACGCCAAGTCGGCGAGAGAAAGAGAAACCCTAGCGAGAGGGAACTTCGCGGGAGGCCGTTGTACATCGATTGAGATTTAGTAATTCCGACTGAGCCTTAGCTACTGCCGAAAAAAAAAATGTTACTGGGTCGGCCCAGTCACACACGGCTGACAAAAAAACAAATGACGCATTTTCTCTCTCCCGGAGAAGCCTGCGCGTTCCCCAGCCCAATCCTCGTTCTCTCCGACTCGTTTCCGAATCGAATTCCATTGGCATACATCAAGCAATCTCCGTAAATTTTCGCGGGACCGATGCATCTAGTCTCAGGGTAGCACAGCCTACACAACACTACCGAGCTAAATTAATTGTTCTCGTAGCGATGGCTAGGAAGGATCTCTTCTCACGCCGGCGGCGGCAGCGCACTGCCCGCGGTGAGGACCGCCTTAGTGCCCTTCCCGACGACTTGCTCCTCCACATTCTGGGCCGTCTCGACACCCGCAGCGCTCTTGGCGCCGCTGCGCTCTCCAGGCGCTGGGCCCACCTCCCTCGCGAGCTCCCCGCCCTGGATCTTAAGGTCACCGACGCACTGCCGCCGCGCTACCGGCGGTGCCTCGACCTCCTCCACTGGGCAAGGAGATCGGACGGGCTAGGCAAGTCTGGCCGGAGGCTAGACACCATCGCCGGACTGTACGAGCGCCGCGCCATGCGCGCCATGGTTAACTCCGCCAGGAGTCTCATGTCGAGTCGAGCTCACCGGCGCGTGCGCAAGCTATTGCTCGAGATCTTCGAGTTCAGCACCTCCGCCACCATCAACCGCTTGGTCGCGAAAGCGGTCGATTCCTGGTGGGTCGAGGACCTCGAGGTTGTTGCCAGGTCCACGGGGCCGATCGCGCATCCGCCTCCGGTCTACAGATTCCCCCGCGGCCGCATCAGCAGGAAGCCCGGCGAGTCCCGCCTCAGAAGTCTCAAGCTTGTCAATTGCTTGCCCCCGCAGCTCGAGGGGTTCACCGCGCTCACCACGCTGCTACTGCGGGACTTGCCACGCTCCACACCGGCGGCCGTCTACCAGGGCGTGGTCGCTGCGTGCCCGCAGCTGCGAGTTCTGCACCTCGTGTCCTGCGAGTTCGACAGGGCTAAAGGTAAAACCCTTTGGATGGTACTCGACGCGCCCAAGTCAGAAATTAGAGAGCTTGTCGTCGACGGCGAGTTGATGTCCGTCAAGCTCCGCTCTCTCCCGAAACTCGAGAGCCTCATCGCCGTGGACGGCAACGTTATGCTGTGCTCCGATGCCGCCCCCTGCCTCGCGCACGTGAGCCTCGTCTTCTCGATTTGCCCACTGGACTATTCAATTCTGAACCACTTGATCTCCATGTTCATGCTCTTGTTGAAAGACGCCATCAGCATCAACAATCTCATACTGCGGTTTACTGGGCCAGAGATGTGGATTATGCGCAATGAGAATCTCTTTCCTCGGATGCCCAATCTGAAGAAGCTGCTTGTTGAGGACGTGCCTTCCTCCTGGGACGTCTCATGGCCGCACATCCTCATCCAGGCAGCGCCGCTGCTTGAGAGTCTTCATGTCCATGTCTCCCAATGCGAAGAGAAGGAGGAGGAGCAAGATCAACCTGCGTCATACTTACAACCCTTAGCTTCGCAGCGCCACCGCCATTTGAAGGAGCTGGTGGTCATTGGCTTTCAGAGGACGAGGATGCAGCTAATTCACCTCGTGAGGTTTGTCGTGGATACTTCGACGGCGCTGTGCCGTGTTGCTCTGCTCAAGCATGGTCATGTCGAGCACAAGGGACCCTGGGACTGGGAGATGGTGAGCCAGCAAAGCACCTGGAGCGACGAGGAGAAGCTTGCCGTCCTGGATGGGATTCAGTGTTCGACAGCCGAAATTGAAGTGGTGCTAGGTTGAATTAAATCTATGTACTGTATATGTCCTAGATCATGGCTTGATTTACCTTTGAGAAACAAGATTGATCCATGTACTTTTCATTTGTAAATTTTCCTAATTTATTTGTTGTGTAAACCGAAATGTCCCGTTCAGTTATTTGGGGCTGTTTTCTATGGAGTAATAATTTGAGAAACAGGATTGATCCATGCACTTATCATTTGTAAACTGTACTAATTTATATGTTCTCTATCTGCATTTGAGTAATGATTTGAGAAACAGGATTGATCCATGTACTTATCATTTGTAAACTGTACTAATTTATATGTTGTGTAGTCCCGTTCAGTTATATGAGGCTGTTCTCTATCTGCAGTTGAGTAATGGTGCACACTAATCGTGCTTATCATTTGAGTTACATTTTTATGGACCTGAAGGCTCATGTGCATCATAAACTGGTTAAATGTATTTGCCTGTGAATTGCACTGTCCAAGGTGAAAGTAACTATGGGCACCTAGAGGGGGGGGTGAAAAGGTGCTACGACCAAATTTAATTTTTCTTAAAGTTTAGGCTTGACAATAAGGTAAATTCTCTAGATAATGCAACTAGTGGTGAATTTACCTATATGATAAGGCAAGCAATTAAAACAACTAGTACAACAATTGAAACGACAAGAACTACAATAAAGCTACGAGTGCGAGTAAGTAATAAGGGAGGAACGAGGAAACCGATGGAAGCACACGGAGACACGATGTATTTCTGAGTTCCTCCTTTTTAGGGGAGTACGTCTCGTTGGAGGGGTGTGAGCTCGCCACAAAGGCCTACTCAACGCCACAAAGGTTTCACCCTATTCTCCGATGAACTTGCGCCACAAAGGCCTAGTTCACCTCTCACTATAGAACCCCTTTGAGGCGGAGATCGAGTCCTTTACAAACACTTGGGGCACACACCCACAACTTAATTGGGGGCTCCCAACTCTTCTTGAATCACCACAAGAACAAGAAGCTTAGGTTATCCACAAGAGGAAACCCTAAGCAAAGATCTCTCAAGCAAAAGAGAGGGAAATGAAAATCCGGTTGGTGAAGATGTAGATCCGGTGGTCCTCCTTCAATCCTCAAAGAATCAACGAGTTTGGGTGGAGGAGGAAGGAGATCTTGCTAGTGGGTGAGCTCCATTAATGGTGTCTTCAATGTTGGGGAGAGCTAACCCTTGGAGAGAGAAGTGAGGCTCTATGTATAGCCTCCAACAAAATTAGCCGTTTTTCAGCCAGATTCCGACCAGCCCGGAATGGTCCGGAATATTCCGGACCTCCGGAATAATCCGGAGCAATCCGGATGCCAACAGAGCAAAATCCCGTTGTGGCCGGAATGGCCCCCGGAATATTCCGGATGCCAACAGAACAAAAAACCGTTGTGGCCGGAATGACCCCGGAAAATTCCGGCTGCCGGAATCTTCCGGAATATTCTGGATTGCAACAGAGCTTTTTCCCATAGTGGCCGGATTATTCCGGATGAATTCCGGAGCCCGGATTGGCCCGGAATTTTCCGGGCTTTCCTTTGAAACTCTGTTATTGGCCAGGAAAAATCCATTTGGTCTTCGAATTCTTCACATTTCTTTGACACCGTATACGTGCTGAATTAAGACCTATTCCTTTGACAAAATAGCACGTACGGTTAGTAGCCTCTTTATGTTGTTAACAAACACACAAAACAGCGAGATATCGAGTATACACTTTCAATCTCCCCTTTTTGGTGTTTGATGACAACATAAAGATTTCACGGGGATAGATCAAAAAGAACTAAAGAAATGATGTCTAAAAAATAGACGGAGTGTTTCCTTGATGTGTGTCGTGAGACACACACTTCATAGGCTTTGCTCCCCCTATGTTTTAAACACCAAGCCGACAAAAACAAGTTCACAAATCATGCATAGATAAAGATAGACAATAATAGTGCGCAAGATAATAATAACATAACCACGGGAAGGGTGACACGAATACGTCACGAGGTTCCACACACATAGTACGAAGTTTTAAAACGAAGAAACGAAATAAAGATACCGGAGCACAAGCCATCGAAATCAACAGCAAAAGACTTGTGCCCCAACCCTTGCAAAGCCCGTGGAATCCTAATATGGGGACTCCTTCTCCCCCTTTGGCATCAAGACGCCAACAAGGGACAAAGAGTCCACTAGCGCCCCAAGAGATCACTCCATGTCGTCATCTTCTCCATTGCCTTCTTCATCATCTCCTTCTTCCTCACCATCACGTCCTCCAAGCCCAGCAGAATCAAAGTCGTCTTCATCATTGGAATACTCCTCCTCATCAACATCCGCTGGAGGAACCCCAAAGTAAAAGTCATCATCATGGATCTCCGGCATCTCAATGGGGACAAGATCAGCAGCAGCAAGAGAAGGAGGATCGGCAGGAACTTCATAACGAGCAGCCCTGCGGTCGGCGTTCTGAATACGCCTAGTCTCCTTGGCCAACTCACGAGCCTCATGGGCAATGGCCCTAGTGTCCTTGCACATGTTGAACATAGACTTGAAGAACTTTGCAATTCCACTAGAGGGACGCTCAGGAATGCCACTGGAGGAAGCAGAAGGAGTGGCCGAGGGGAACTTGGACTTCCCTTTAGCAAACTCCGGAATCTCATCACCATTGATCAACCGAGGAGCCATCTTCTTGCACTTGATCACCTCATAGTTTTCCATGACCTCAATCCCTACCTTGGAATTGATGAACTTTTGAATGAGGGGGCCATAAGAGGGCTTCCTCTTCTCCATGACCCCTAAGCAAATCTCCCGGTAGATGAAGTCCATCACGTCAATCTTCCTTTGGTTCTTAGGCCTAGTGAGGAACATGAGGTTCACCATGAAGGCCCTAATGGCGGAGAAATCACCAGCCTTGACCACAATGGAGGCACGGAAGATCTTGGAGAGCAAGTTGTAGTAGGGGTACATGTTGGAGTTGAAAGGCTTAGTCTTGCCTTTGACATCGGGAGGATAGCAGAAATCCAGGCTCGAGATATCATACTCAGGGGCGTCATGAATCTTGTGACCATGATCAGCATAGGTGGCAGTCCAGGTGTAGCCCAAGGCCTCAGCAAACTCAGACAAGTCACCGGTGATCTTCTCCTCCCCGCACATCCAAGTCATGGAGCGCTTGGCATCACCCGTAGCGTGGAGAGTGCAATAGAACTGAGCAATCAACTCCGGGCAATACTCACTCTCGGTGTTGTCAAACAGAGGAATCAGACCAAGCTTATCCAAACAGGCATGCACATGGCGGAGCTCAGAGTTCTTGTACCTATTGTAGACGTCCATGTCCACTTGGGCTTGCACACAAGTAAGGGGCTGCTGGGTAGAATAGAACTCATTCCAACATTTGAACTGCAGATTTGTCCAGAACCGAGGATCCTCACAGGTGGAATCAGGGAAACGGTACGGGTTCTTCCGCTTGATGTACTTCCACTGAGGGATAGAACACACTTTCAGATCAATATCAGGAACCCTTTCAGTGTTATCATCCTCACGAGTCCCACGAGAGCTGGAAGAACGTCCTCTGACCGGACGAGTACCCCTTGAAACGGTTTGCTTCCTTTTCAGACCAGTACGAGCTCCAGTACCTTCCATGGTGATGTCCTTGTCCAAAGGAGGGATCCACAATCCTCCTTAGGGACAACGGGGACGAAATCGACGAACAAAGGCGGCTAGGGCACGGGAGGAGAGAAAAGAGTGGAGGAAAACCGTCCACCCGTGCGTGCGGGGGTATTTATAGAGGAAAACTGCCCATCCGGAATGGTCCGGAAATTTGCGGGGGTCCGGAATATTCCGGAGAAATCCGGAGGTCTGGAATGGTCCAGAAAAATCCGGATGGCCGGAAAATTCCGGCAGAAGCAGCAAACAGCTCCAAAAATTCCGGAAGGCGAGTTTTGAAAGGCTAGGAATGATGTGTTGATGTGTGGAGTACGGCATATGCATAGATGAACATGAGAGAGGACAAATAGAGCAAAAACACAAGGGGTTAGGTTTCCTAGTCTTACTTCTCGGGGAGAAACAAATAAGATCGAAATAGCAACGAGAAGTAGTATTCGGAGAAAAAAAACACAATAACCACAAAATATCCAACTAAGAACCAACTCTTCACGTGGGAAGAGGTTGGTGGCCTAAGCCACCATGTAAGAGTTCATGGTATGCAACCGCGAAGATATATCTTGGGGGCATTACCAATACTCAACATTGAAGCTCACAATTCAACATTAGAAATAGAGAGATCACAATGAATTTTTGCTATGGGCATAATGGGGGGAGGGAGAACCCAATGTGTTAGGATAACACTCCCCCTATGTCCATGCCTACACCTAAGCTCAAACACGTTTCATCTATAGGGGTGTGTGCAAGATCCTCAAGTCAAACTCCTAGAATCAATCACATTTAGTTCATTCCTCAAGAATAAGAATCTTGCATCATCAAGTGGTTTCGTGAAAATATCCGCGAGATTGTCCTTGGTGGGCACATAAGATAGTGCAATATCCCCTCTTGCCACGTGATCACGGATGAAGTGGTGGCGAATTTCAATGTGCTTCGTCCTTGTGTGTTGCACCGTGTTTTATGCAATCTTGATGGCACTTTCATTGTCACATAAAAGAGGCACTTTGTCCAAATGGACACCATATTCCTTAAGAGTTTGCCTCATCCATAACAACTGAGTGCATGCACTTGCGGCGGCAACATACTCGGCTTCGGCGGTGGAGAGTGATATGCAATTTTGCTTCTTCGAGGACCAACTTACAAGGGACCTACCAAGAAATTGGCAAGCCCCGGAAGTTGACTTCCTATCATCTTGATCACCCGCCCAATCGGAATCCGTATATCCATTGAGAGAGAATTGTGCCCCCTTTGGGTACCACAAACCAAATCTTGGGGTATGAACTAAATAACGAAAGATCCTATGAACCGCCACTAAGTGGCAATCCTTAGGAGCCGCTTGATACCTTGCACACACACCTACACTCAAAACGATATCGGGCCTAGATGCACAAAGATAGAGCAAAGAACCAATCATAGAACGATAAAGCTTTTGGTCCACATGCTTACTCCCTTTTGGATTGCGAGATAGGTGGCACTTGACTTGCATAGGAGTGGTTTTGATCTTTGCATCTTGGAAGTTAAACCTCTTGATCATATCTTGAGTATACTTGGCTTGAGAGATGAAAGTCCCACGGACCAATTGCTTGATCTCAAAGCCAAGGAAGAATTTAAGCTCACCCATCATAGACATCTCGAACCTGTCAGTCATAAGCTTAGAGAACTCATTATTGAAAGCTTGGTTAGTTGAGCCAAAGATGATAACGTCCACATATAGTTGGCATATGAAAATCTCTACCTTTACTCTCTTGGTGAAGAGAGTGGGGTCAATCTTCCCAACTTCGAAACCACGATCATCTAACAACTCCCTAAGGTGCTCATACCAAGCACGAGGTGCTTGTTTGAGACCATAGAGAGCCTTGTCAAGTTTGTAAACGTGGTTAGGAAAGTTGAGATTCTCGAACCCCGGAGGTTGCTTAACATATACCTCCTATTTTAGTGGACCATTCAAGAAAGCACTTTTCACATCCATTTGTTGCAATTTGAAATTATGAGAGGATGCATAAGCAAGGAGGATACGGATGGACTCAAGGCGAGCCACGGGAGCGTAGGTTTCATCAAAGTCTATGCCTTCAACTTGGGTGTAACCTTGAGCAACCAATCTTGCCTTGTTCCTAATGACAATGCCATTCTCATCTTGCTTGTTCTTGAAAATCCACTTAGTGCCAATAACGTTGTGGCAATCCTTGGGCTTCTCAACCAATCTCCAAACTTTGTTGCGCTCAAAGTTATTGAGCTCATCATGCATAGCTTCAACCCAATCGGAGTCCTCAAGAGCTTCATAGACTTTCTTAGGCTCCACCATAGAGATATGAGCTTGATGCTCACAAAAATGAGCCAATTGCCTTCTTGTAGATCTTCTAGTTTGAACATCCTCCAAGACCTTGTCGTCTTGGGCATCAATTTGCTTCAAAGCTCTTCTTATCCTTTTGATGCGACGGGCTTCGATCTCCTCATTATTTCGAGGAGGGATCACTTGATCATCTTGATCATTTGGGTCCCCATCTTGACCAACATGGCCTTGATCATCATCATCATCATCATCAAAAATATTTTCAACACTAGCTTCAACTTGAGGAGAGGATGAAGAGGATGGTTGATCTTGGCCTTGATCTTGACTCGCATTAGTGAGAGGAGTGGGTACGACTTGCGGAGTCACTTGATCAATGAGAGGAGGGTCTTGAATATGTTCTTGGTTAGGTGTAATAGTTGGCTCCTTGGCATGATCTTCTAATGTAGAGGAGGGCTCCACTTGAGTAGAGCATAGTCCTTCTCGAGTCGCCATAAGGTGTCCCTCGATGGGGCGGAAGAATCCCACACCCATCCTTCCTATGGCTTCTTGAGGCATTTCAACATCTACATTTGAAACATGAAATTGCGCCACTTGGGAGCCGTCATTTTCCTCGAAACCACACTACAAGATTCTATGACAATCCGTGAGGCTTTATCATAGACTCTATAAGTGTGGGATTCGGCACCGTAACCAACAAAAATACCTTCAATAGTTTTGGATTGAAATTTCGACAACCTAATACCCTTGATCAAATAGAAGCACTTACAACCGAATACACGGAAGTAGGATACGTTGGGCTTGTTGCCGGTGAGGATCTCATATGGGGTCTTGCTCAAGCCTTTGCGGATGTAGAGGCGGTTGGATGAGTGGCATGCGGTGGATATGGCCTCGGCCCATAAATATTGGGGAGAAGAGTACTCCGCCAACATGGTCCTTGCCATATCCAAGAGAGTGCGATTCTTCCTTTCGGCAACACCATTTTGTTGAGGAGTGTAAGTGGCGGAGTATTGGTGACGAATGCCTTCTTCACTAAGAAATTCATTCAATGTATAGTTCTTGAACTCCGAGCCATTATCACTCCTAATAGCCATGATAAGCACATTGTGTTGACGTTGCACTACGTTGGAGAAATCGATGATGGTTTGTTGAGTTTCACTCTTGCACTTGAAGAAGTAAACCCAAGTATATCTAGAATAGTCATCGACAATCACCAAACAATACTTCTTGCCGCCAAGACTTGCTTCGGGCACGACACCAAAGAGATCAACATGGAGGAGCTCCAAGATCCTCTTTGATGAGATAATAGTATTGGCCTTGTGCATGATGTCATGCATCTTCCCTTCAACGCACGACCTACAAACGCGATCCTTTGCAAAGGAAACATTTTCTTTTAGTCCAACAATAAGGCCACCTTTGTGGAGACTTTGCAAAGTTCTCATGTTGACATGGGATAGGCGGCGATGCCACAACCATCCCAAGTCCGCCTTCCCGAAAAGACACATTGCTTGAGAGTTGGTGGACTTCGAAAAGTCCACCACAAACAACTCATTTTCAACATGTCCCACGTGAGCGACGTCAAGAGTCTTGCTCCTCAAAAGGACCACAATATCACCATCGAAAAAGACGGAGAAACCCATCTTTCCAAGAGAGCGGACGGAAAGTAAATTGTAACCAAGGGATTCGACAAGCATGACGTTCACGATAGTTATATCGGGAGCCACCACAACCTTGCCAAACCCGGATACCTTAGACTTGGATGAGTCCCCATAAGTGACGGTTGCTTGGATGTCATTTGGTCGCAACTCCGTCACTAGTTCTTTGCTTCCGGTCATATGATTAGTGCACCCACTATCAAGAATCCATTTAGTCCCACCGGAAGCATAGTCCTGCAAGAGATCATTGACTAGAGTTAGGACCCGAGTTGGGTCCCTTCATGTTAGCAACAAGGGTCTTTGGGACCCAAATAGTGTAGTCAATGAAACCCTCAATAGGACCAACATATTTAGCTTGCACAACACCATAATAATCAACATATAAGAAATGGTGTGGATTGTTCGTTCCCGCGGAGGTGCTACGAGTAGTGGTGTCCCTCATGACATTACTACTCGAGGCAACATTGCTTGCTTGTGCGGGTGTGCTACGAGTAGTGTTGTCCCTAATGACAATGCTACCCGAAGCACCCTTTTGGTTCTTCTTCTTTTTCTTCTTCTTTTTGCTCTTCTTCTTGGCTACATAGCCAAGCCCTTGCTTGCCCACTTGTTGCCTTGGAGCACTCAATTGTGGTCTAGTAATGACCGCATTTGAGCTCGGGGCAACCACTTGTGAGGTGGCGAGCACAACCTTCTCAACTTGAGTGCTTTTGCCCTTGAGCCTAGCTAGCTCATCCTTCAACCTATCATTTTCCTCAATAATATTTGCATGATCACAAGAATAAGTAGAGGTGCTAGGGTGGTTAGATTGAGTAAGTTGAGTTTGAAGTTGTTCATGCAACTCTTTGAGGGATGAGTGTTGGCTTTCCAAAGCTTTGTGAGCATTGGTTAGCTTTTCAAACTCCTCGGTTAGTTTACCATGACCAACCCCAAACTCGACTTTATCCTTTTTAGCCTTTTTATATTTAGCAATAGCAAGATCACGTTCCTTAATGATTTTAGACACAAGTTCATTATGGGTTGATTCAATAGATTCAAGTTCATCCTCTAGAGAAACTCTACCATCATGCTCTTCTTCAAGAGTCATTGAGAGGGATGCAATTTCATCCGCATCCCTTCTCTCAACCTCACCTTTCTTCTCAAGGGCCTCTTGGGCCTCTCCCAATTGCCTCATGAGATGCTCAAAGTACTTCTTGGTCTCCTCTTGCATGTTAGACATAAACCGGTCCAAAGAGGCCCTTTCCTCTTCTTCTCTAAGACTAGCAATATGTTCTAGTTCACTAGGGGTCTTAGAGTTAGGAGAAGATGATACCTCCGTGGCCTTAGCCATGAAGCACTTGGCATTGCGTTGAGGAAGATTTTTATTGGGGGATTCAAAGAGGGATGTCGAAGATGGAGAGGAAGCAATAGCTAGAGCGGCCACTTCACTTGTTGTTTCTTCTTCTTCATCACTCTCGGAATCATACTCCTCTTGAGTCAAGAGCACAAACTTGGTGGGGGATTTCTTGTTAAATGGTTTCTTCTTGAAGTGAGGTTTCTTGTATTCAACCTTGGACTTGTCCTTGCGGATGAGCTTGCCACTATGGTTCTCTCTATTCTCGTAGGGGCACTCCGCAATGAAATGATACTTGTCTTGGCAATTGAAGCAAGATCTCACTTTTTGCGCCCCATCATTACCATAACGAGACTTGGTCTTCTCCTCAACAAATTTCTTGCCCTTAGGGGGATTGTTCCAAAACTTTTGCACGGTGAGAGCAATTAGATCCTTTAGAACGGGATCATATTCTTGTTCCTTCAAAGGAGGCAATGCCTCTTCTCCATCTTCTTCATTCTCAACCTCTCTTGACAAGACCTTGGCCTTCAAAGCAACGGATGCTCCTTGATGCATTCCAATGGCTCTAGCACGGTTGTCAAGAGCATTCTTGGTTTGCACTTTGTATGAGCACAATTCTTGCATCACTTGAGTTGAGGTCATGGAGGAGAAATCATGTCTTCCTTGAATGCTCTTCAAGTCCGTGCCCTCAAACGGCATCACGGCAATCATGTACTTCCTCTTGATCCAAGCATCATCAATATATGTTGCACCCGCACTAGAGAAGGCGGTGGCAAGAGTTTTGAGTCTTCGATACGTGTCAACATGATCTTCTCCATCCCGCATGAAGAACCCTTCGGCCTCATTGGTCAAGGCATCATATCGATTTCTTTGCATGCTCTCATTCCCAACAAACATGATGACAAGTGCATCCCATGTTTCTTTGGCGGTGGAGAAGTGTTGAAGATGCGGCATGTGGTTGGGGCCCACGGCTTGATGAAGGATGGACAAGGCGGTGTAGTTGAGTTGGCAATCTACGACCTCTCTTCTTGTGAGATTCTTGGGATCAAATGGCTTGTATCCGTCCCGAGTGATTCTCCAAAGATCTATACAAGAAGAGTTCAAGTGAGTTTCCATATAGTATTGCCATTCACGAAAAGAATAAGCATCAATTTTAGGTGGATCTCCTCTAGGGATTATATGGGGAAAAGGGACGGGGGGATCGGGAGAATATCGGCCTTCAATAGCGTGATATTCTTCCTTATCACCCGCACCGTTCTTAGCGGATTGTTCGGCGGAAGCAGTTTTAAGTGGTTCACCATCAACCCCTTTCTTGACACCCTCCGGTTCTTCCGGAAAAGATGAGTCGACCACCTCCGGTCCTTTGGCTTTGAGGAGTGTTGTCATGAGTTGACGCAACTCATCAAATTTAGTGTCTATGGATGAGGTCAATGATTCTCTCAAAGCATTGAGATCATCCATGGTCACATTGCCATGGACGGAGCGTCACCCAACTCATCTCCCATACTTAAACTCTTAGGCGGTTAAGCCCGATAGAAGAGCCGAGGCTCTGATACCAATTGAAAGTAAAGTATGGGCACCTAGGGGGGGTGAAAAGGTGCTATGACCAAATTTAATTTTTCTTAAAGTTTAGGCTTGACAATAAGGTAAATTCTCTAGATAATGCAACTAGTGGTGAATTTACCTATATGACAAGGCAAGCAATTAAAGCAACTAGTACAACAATTGAAACGACAAGAACTACAATAAAGCTACAAGTGCGAGTAAGTAATAAGGGAGGAACGAGGAAACTGATGGAAGCACACGGAGACACGATGTATTTCCGAGTTCCTCCTTTTTAGGGGAGTACGTCCCGTTGGAGGGGTGTGAGCTCACCACAAAGGCCTACTCAACGCCACAAAGGCTTCACCCTATTCTCCGATGAACTTGCGCCACAAAGGCCTAGTTCAGCTCTCACTATAGAACCCCTTTGAGGCGGGGATCGAGTCCTTTACAAACACTTGGGGCACACACCCACAACTTAATTGGGGGCTCCCAACTCTTCTTGAATCACCACAAGAACAAGAAGCTTAGATTATCCACAAGAGGAAACCCTAAGCAAAGATCTCTCAAGCAAAAGAGAGGGAAATGAAAATCCGGTTGGTGAAGATGTAGATCCGGTGGTCCTCCTTCAATCCTCAAAGAATCAACGAGTTTGGGTGGAGGAGGAAGGAGATCTTGCTAGTGGGTGAGCTCCATTAATGGTGTCTTCAATGCTGGGGAGAGATAACCCTTGGAGAGAGAAGTGAGGCTCTATTTATAGCCTCCAACAAAACTAGTCGTTTTTCAGCCAGATTCCGACCAGCCCGGAATGGTCCGGAATATTCCGGACCCCCGGAATAATCCGGAGCAATCCGGATGCCAACAGAGCAAAATCCTGTTGTGGCCGGAATGGCCCCCGGAATATTCCGGATGCCAACAGAACAAAAAACCGTTGTGGCCGGAATGACTCCGGAAAATTCCGGCTGCTGGAATCTTCCGGAATATTCCGGATTGCAACAGAGATTTTTCCCATAGTGGCCGGATTATTCCGGAGCTCGGATTGGCCCGAAATTTTCCGGGCTTTCCTTTGAAACTCTGTTATTGGCCACGAAAAATCCATTTGGTCTTGGAATTCTTCACCATTTCTTTGACACCGTATACGTGCTGAATTAAGACCTATTCCTTTGACAAAATAGCACGTACGGTTAGTAGCCTCTTTATGTTGTTAACAAACACACAAAACAGCGAGATATCGAGTATGCACTTTCACAAGGACAGAGCAGAATGTACAAACCGGCAGGCCGGTAGAAAGAACGAAAAGAAAAAGGGTAAAGAAACCTGAGCACCAAACTAATTGACCGCCAGAGGATTTTCCCAATTCGCGAGCTTCTATATTAGCTTCGGAGCCCTCACCTGTTAGTTTTCTAGTCATATTAGGTGTTCAGGTTGTTTTCTGTTTCCTTATGTATACCGTATGGTATGTATACGGATACCGATCCTCTCTCTCCTTGTACGGCTTTGCCCCCCCCAATATATTAACACGTAACCCATGTGGACTCAAGCACGGTTCGCCTCATCATCATTGACATGGTGTAGCATCCCAACTTTTAATAAAGATGGAATACCTGTGTTTATTGTGCTAGTCCCTGGATCAATTGCTAGCACCACAGTACAAAATTAAATATCATGCAAATGCATCAAATTCTATTACATCGCATGATCCAGTCTTTACAAAATAGTATTACAACTTGCATAGTCTTAGAAGACTAGCAGAAAACAAAGACATACAGCGGAAAACAAGGTACAACATTGAGCCCATCTTCTTCATGTGCCACAGGCAAAACATGTTGGCGATAGTCTCGAGATCCTAAACGAAATCCTCACTCGTCTTCAGAAATATCTGCAATATGGAATATGCAGCCACAAGGGAGTCAATACAATTTAATGTATTGGCAAGTAACACTATGGTGGATATAAATGGCAAGACTAATACTACATGCTTATTTGGCTGAGTGGAGTTTAGGCTAAGTTTGCATAAAGCCAGTTTTCTCCTATCACTTTTGTAAAACAAGCTTTTCTTTTCAAAAGGGTGGCAACATTGGATTAAGATCCAAGCACCACAATACTGTTCACTTGGTCAAAATTTTACTTATTGAAATTGATGATGAGATTCTTCCGTCAATCCTTGTCCAGCTGCTCATAATTGTCCATAACCGGGGACACGGCTAAGATCTTAGTTTGTTTACTCTGCAGAGGTTGTGCACTTTCACCCTTTGTCTTCAATTAGCCCAAACATCCTATACACCCGGAGTGCATCATGGAAAGGAGAGAATTGAGACGAGATCTTTCAGAAGAAGAAGTCCAAACCCACCGGCAAGACCCGTTCCACCTATAATTTTGCTACATCTGCTTGTCAAGCCTGGGCTGAACCCTCACAACTTAATTGATCAAGACAGATCCCATAATGTCAAAAGGCTGCACGGGAAGCTACTAAACTTAGAAGGACATAGTAATCTCTTTGTTCCTGGGTGGCCATCCGCAAGTGACAACCTCAAGTGGAATAACCCTTAGATAAGGGCCCTGAGGAAACACTCAACATAACCCAGTCTTACCACTTCCACCCAGGTGGTTCATTCATTAGTTATACTTAGGATTTTTCCTCAACGTCTAGTAAAACAATTTGTAACATTGCATAGCACCTAGTAAATTCTAAGGCTATCAAAATAACAAGGTAAAAGGGATGGCTACACACTACTAGGATAATAGCATAGCATAGTATAACTTAGTAAAATTTCCTATCATGCATACTACTCAAAATCAACTAATGCATATAGAAAATAATAGGTAGTTGATGGTGTGTTACTTGCCTTGTTGAAGGTGGTGAAGATATTCACACTCTCTTCACAAAAGATCGTTTCTCTCCGTACAATCTATTCATTGAAAGCACAATAACAAAATAAACAAACATGCTAGTAAGCAAACATACAAGTGTAGAAAACATATATAGCAACTAACATATCAAAATGGGCTTAGCCAAATTGGTTAGGACAAAGTCTAGGTTTGAGTTGAAATATTCATTCTCTAATGGTCTCATACTTGTTAAGGAAATTCCAATGGTTTACTTGGGAAGGACTAGGTGGATTTTGTAGTGATCAAACTTTATTATAACCATACTTGTCGAGGAAGTTCCAAGAGTTCACTAAGAATAAACATATTACTTCTTCAACTAGAGTAATACATGCAAACACTTGGTCATATTCACCTTCAAAAATATTTGAGTGACTATGTTAGTATTTTCCATTGTGGTTAGGGTAGGTCTACTAACTTCATCATCAAAGGAAAAATATTACTAAGTCTTGGGTTTTCCATTTGGGTCAATGGTTGGACAAAAACAACTTGTTATTCTTCAACTTGTGTGAATTGCTTATAGACCTCATGTGATTGCCTTCTTGAAGATCATCTTGATGCTTCTATTGTAGTCTTGTTCCTTGGATGGATTCTTCTCTTGGTCTTGATAAATTCTTCAGGGCTTTCACTTCACTAATTGGTTTGGGTATGGGATGGGCACAAATACCACTAAGTCAAATTGGAAAGAAAATAAGAAGAAGGATAGGAAGAGAGAGGAAGATGTTTTCTTCTAAATTTCTTCACACTTGTACTTCTTGAGTTTTCTTCTAGGTGTGGAGTCCAAGTCTTTTCTTCAAAACTTCTTCATTGATCTTCCTTGTAGCTCTTCATGTTTCCACTAAGTTGATATTGAAGTTTCATTTCTTGTGCTTGAGTCTTGATCTCCATTTTGCTGACTTGGTGATTTCTTGAAGCAAGAATGGGGGATGGAGGAAATAGAAAACTAAAGTTCATTACTTGGTACTATATGTGATTGGCACATTCTAAGGACATGGCTTGGATCCAAATAGACATAACATCAAGGAATAACAGTTGAAAACAATTTCTAAGACATGGTGAAAATGGATGTATCACTATGTTGGGTTTTTGGTCAAATAAATCATGGCTATGGTCCAAGGGTGTCCAAGATGGTTGGGAAATGATGTCTCTGGTTCAAGGTTGTCAAATGAAACAATTTTGCAAAAGGAACTATATTGAAAATATTTATAGAAATTAATCTATGTCAAAAATACTCAAATAGACAACTAAACTCTAAATTCAATTTTAATTTGTTCAATTATTATTTTGGGACAGAGGATATGAAAGTACACATCCTAAGGTTTCCAAATATATTTTATTTACAATTTTTGGATTTGTAGAATTTGAATTATGCCAAATTTCATCAAACATGCATATTTGAATTTGAACAAATTTAAGTTTGTCAAATTTGAATTTGGCCAGTTCCAAAAGTTTCTAAATGTCAAGGGCTTTCCAAAAAGTCCAAGATAATTAAATTTGGCGAAGTGGTTTAAAAGTTATGAGGTTTTGAAATTGCAGGGACTAATCTGTAAAACTGCTAATTGATTTCAGCGGGAGAAAATAATTGAATTAAAGGCTGGCCACGTGGCTCTTTCTGATTGGTCAGGGGTGCTGACTGTGCGCTGGCGTGGCGTGCTGACTGGGTTGCTGATGTGGATAAGTGGGTCGATCTGAGCCACTGGATCTGAATCCAACGGTGGCGTACCCCTTCGCAGACATGATCTAATCTAGGGCGTCCGTGCAGATCCAACGGTAGAGAGAGGGGGAGGGGTCTCACCGGAGATCTCCCGCCGGAGATGGTGACGCGGTGGTCGGAGCGACAGCGACTTGCGGGCGACGGTGTTGCGGAGGGTTCCGGGGCACGGGGGAGACTCCACGTTGCTCCACGCAGCACGGCGGAGTCGATGGAGGCAACAGAGGTGGTCCTCGCTTCCGGGAACGACGACGGCGAGCGGATGGAGATGCTGCAGGCTCCGGCGACCTCGAGAGCGCACAACGCGCCGTTTCCTGACCACGAAGATACCGACGGAGGGCATAAAAGGGTGCGCAACAAAACGGGGAAAGGGTTAGGCGTGGAATCGGGCTCGCGGACGTCCTCACCTGGCCGGAATCGGAGAATACGGCGGCTAGGGTTTTGATCTCCGGCGACGAATTACAGGGCCGTGGGGGCGAAATCGAGCCGAGAGAGAGAGGGGAAACGAGGAGGGAATCGGGGGCTTCTTATAGGTGCAGAGAAGGAAAGAAATTATGGCCTTAATGGCCCTTAATCGAGGGGCGAAAATTCGGGAAGAAACAGGCGTGGGTTTCCTTCTGAGGAAGAAGATGATGACGTCATGCGTGACGTCATCGATATTTTTCTTTTAATTTCTGTTTATTTAAATCTTTAATAACTTCTGTTTTAAGTATCCAAATGACATGAAACAAATTTCTAATTTCTTGAAATTTCAAGTACTTTCCAACAGTACCATTTTTGGAAACAAAATCATCATATTTTATTTTTGAATTTGGGAATTTGAATAATTCCTTAATAGTTACTTAATGTGATTTTTAATTTAAAAATTTATGAAACATTGTTATTGGTCAATTTAAATTTTAGTGACATTATAATTGTTGAAAACATAATTTTGAAAGTTATTTCATCTTGTTTTTCAATATTTTATATTTGGAAAAATAAATAAAACACTAATAATACATTAAATTTTAGAAAATGATAAAATGATGTTATTATCTAAATAAAATTTCAGAGACATTTTACATGTCATCTATTATCTTTGGGAAGCCATTTTTAAACCATTTTCACATTTCAATATGAAGGATTTACTAATAGTAACTTAATGTTATTTAATTAGTTCTTATCAATTAATTAATATTGTTGATCAATAAATTTTAGAATAAAACCACAAGTCATGATATTGTTTTCAAAATCCTCTTTTATGTTATTATCAAGCAATGCATTTTATTTTCACACCTTTATGTTTAAAACTTGGAATAACAACTAAAGGTTATTATTAATAATTTTATTCTCATCAAAATAATTTTGGGGATTAGAACTTTAGTAAGGTTTATAATTCTTTGATTTTTGATGCCATAAAATAAATTCAGATTAATATTGGAGTTGTAAACATTTTAGGTAAAGGTTTGTTAATAAAAGATATTCCCTTTATATAAAGAAACTTAATTTTTTGAATAAGGTTTTAGGGTTTATGGAATAGAGGTATAATTGGATTGTTGAAATTCAATTTCATTGAATATGTATTGTTTCCTTTTGTTTCTTGCTTCTCATTTGGTTGTTGGTGACTTGTATAACATGAAAACAAAAAGTTTCAAATTTTTGTGATTTTTGAGTTTTCCAAAAATCAGGGATGTTACAGACTACCACCCTTAAAAGAAATCTCGTCCCGAGATTTGGGAAGGTTAGAAAGAAAGATTTGGGTAATTGGATTCCAAAACAACTGGGTGGGCTACCACCCTTAAAAGAAACTTTTGTGGGTAGTCTATTTTCATTAGATTGGAGTGTAGATTGATTCTAAATTAGCTTGAGTAGATCTTTCCTCTGTGGTAGAGGTGTAGACCAACATAGGTCTGTTGAACTACCTTTGACACTGAGGGGTCACTCTTTGGGTCAATCAAAAGTCTTTGGGTTCCTCTCAACTTGATCTTTTGATGTCCTTGGAAATCTTTCATCCTGTTGTTGTCATCCTTGAAGGCAAACACCATGGGGCCACTCATCAGGACAATCTTTGGAATAGTGTCCTATCTCACCACAAGATTTGCAGGCTTTGGGTGTTTGAAAACATTTCTTCTTCTGTCTCCTAGTTATCTCTAGCTACCAAGGGTTGATGGTTTCCACTATTGGTCATGTTTTGGGACATCATGTGAACTATCTGGGATTGGGTATCTAACACTTGTTGCATTCCTGGTGTTAACTCCATATTGGGGTTGCTTGCTTGGTTCTGGGTCATCAGTTGTATCAGCTGAGTTTGAGCTTCCAGTAGCATCTGCATTGCTATTGAGTTCTCAGGGTTGTTGGCATTCTGGCTAGACATCTGTTTTGAGGTTTTAGGGAAGATGAGTAGAGGTTAGAAAGGATCTAAGAAGGTTCCTATCCAAACACAGCAGATCAAGGAAACTCATCTTACACACAACACATAACAAACACAAAGCAACACATTCATCACACCAAACCACATAGTTTTTGAAAACAAACTAATATTGTCATACCACACTCATTAGTATGATCAATATACTAACACGTTGACGTTGTTCTAACAAACTAGATTGGTGGTCTCATCTATATCTTCTTGGGTTCTTCAAATTCTCCTCTCCATTTCCTAAGGTCTTCTTGATTGTGGTGAAGTCTAAGCTTTTCTTCAAGTTCTTCAATAATCTTGAATGTAGGTCTTCATGTGGTGAAACACTTCTTGTACTTCTTGGTATGGTCATCAACATTCTTGTCTTGATGGTATTGAGGAGGAGGTTATCTAGGGAAATTTTTAAGGTGAATAATAGATGAGATGATATGAGATGAACTAAGATGATTGTTTTGTTTCTAGAAAGTTTGAACATAGAAATTTTCAATCCTAGAGCCTTTTCCAAACTTAGGGTCTCGAATCCTACAGGCAACACAATGCTCTGATACCATTTTGTAGCATCCCAACTTTTAATAAAGATGGAATACCTGTGTTTATTGTGCTAGTCCCTGGATCAATTGCTAGCACCACAGTACAAAATTAAATATCATGCAAATGCATCAAATTCTATTACATCGCATGATCCAGTCTTTACAAAATAGTATTACAACTTGCATAGTCTTAGAAGACTAGCAGAAAACAAAGACATACAGCGGAAAACAAGGTACAACATTGAGCCCATCTTCTTCATGTGCCACAGGCAAAACATGTTGGCGATAGTCTCGAGATCCTAAACGAAATCCTCACTCGTCTTCAGAAATATCTGCAATATGGAATATGCAGCCACAAGGGAGTCAATACAATTTAATGTATTGGCAAGTAACACTATGGTGGATATAAATGGCAAGACTAATACTACATGCTTATTTGGCTGAGTGGAGTTTAGGCTAAGTTTGCATAAAGCCAGTTTTCTCCTATCACTTTTGTAAAACAAGCTTTTCTTTTCAAAAGGGTGGCAACATTGGATTAAGATCCAAGCACCACAATACTGTTCACTTGGTCAAAATTTTACTTATTGAAATTGATGATGAGATTCTTCCGTCAATCCTTGTCCAGCTGCTCATAATTGTCCATAACTGGGGACACGGCTAAGATCTTAGTTTGTTGACTCTGCAGAGGTTGTGCACTTTCACCCTTTGTCTTCAATTAGCCCAAACATCCTATACACCCGGAGTGCATCATGGAAAGGAGAGAATTGAGACGAGATCTTTCAGAAGAAGAAGTCCAAACCCACCGGCAAGACCCGTTCCACCTATAATTTTGCTACATCTGCTTGTTAAGCCTGGGCTGAACCCTCACAACTTAATTGATCAAGACAGAGCCCATAATGTCAAAAGGCTGCACGGGAAGCTACTAAACTTAGAAGGACATAGTAATCTCTTTGTTCCTGGGTGGCCATCCGCAAGTGACAACCTCAAGTGGAATAACCCTTAGATAAGGGCCCTGAGGAAACACTCAACATAACCCAGTCTTACCACTTCCACCCAGGTGGTTCATTCATTAGTTATACTTAGGATTTTTCCTCAACATCTAGTAAAACAATTTGTAACATTGCATAGCACCTAGTAAATTCTAAGGCTATCAAAATAACAAGGTAAAAGGGATGGCTACACACTACTAGGATAATAGCATAGCATAGTATAACTTAGTAAAATTTCCTATCATGCATACTACTCAAAATCAACTAATGCATATAGAAAATAATAGGTAGTTGATGGTGTGTTACTTGCCTTGTTGAAGGTGGTGAAGATATTCACACTCTCTTCACAAAAGATCGTTTCTCTCCGTACAATCTATTCATTGAAAGCACAATAACAAAATAAACAAACATGCTAGTAAGCAAACATACAAGTGTAGAAAACATATATAGCAACTAACATATCAAAATGGGCTTAACCAAATTGGTTAGGACAAAGTCTAGGTTTGAGTTGAAATATTCATTCTCTAATGGTCTCATACTTGTTAAGGAAATTCCAATGGTTTACTTGGGAAGGACTAGGTGGATTTTGTAGTGATCAAACTTTATTATAACCATACTTGTCGAGGAAGTTCCAAGAGTTCACTAAGAATAAACATATTACTTCTTCAACTAGAGTAATACATGCAAACACTTGGTCATATTCACCTTCAAAAATATTTGAGTGACTATGTTAGTATTTTCCATTGTGGTTAGGGTAGGTCTACTAACTTCATCATCAAAGGAAAAATATTACTAAGTCTTGGGTTTTCCATTTGGGTCAATGGTTGGACAAAAACAACTTGTTATTCTTCAACTTGTGTGAATTGCTTATAGACCTCATGTGATTGCCTTCTTGAAGATCATCTTGATGCTTCTATTGTAGTCTTGTTCCTTGGATGGATTCTTCTCTTGGTCTTGATAAATTCTTCAGGGCTTTCACTTCACTAATTGGTTTGGGCATGGGATGGGCACAAATACCACTAAGTCAAATTGGAAAGAAAATAAGAAGAAGGATAGGAAGAGAGAGGAAGATGTTTTCTTCTAAATTTCTTCACACTTGTACTTCTTGAGTTTTCTTCTAGGTGTGGAGTCCAAGTCTTTTCTTCAAAACTTCTTCATTGATCTTCCTTGTAGCTCTTCATGTTTCCACTAAGTTGATATTGAAGTTTCATTTCTTGTGCTTGAGTCTTGATCTCCATTTTGCTGACTTGGTGATTTCTTGAAGCAAGAATGGGGGATGGAGGAAATAGAAAACTAAAGTTCATTACTTGGTACTATATGTGATTGGCACATTATAAGGACATGGCTTGGATCCAAATAGACATAACATCAAGGAATAACAGTTGAAAACAATTTCTAAGACATGGTGAAAATGGATGTATCACTATGTTGGGTTTTTGGTCAAATAAATCATGGCTATGGTCCAAGGGTGTCCAAGATGGTTGGTAAATGATGTCTCTGGTTCAAGGTTGTCAAATGAAACAATTTTGCAAAAGGAACTATATTGAAAATATTTATAGAAATTAATCTATGTCAAAAATACTCAAATAGACAACTAAACTCTAAATTCAATTTTAATTTGTTCAATTATTATTTTGGGACAGAGGATATGAAAGTACACATCCTAAGGTTTCCAAATATATTTTATTTACAATTTTTGGATTTGTAGAATTTGAATTATGCCAAATTTCATCAAACATGCATATTTGAATTTGAACAAATTTAAGTTTGTCAAATTTGAATTTGTCCAGTGCCAAAAGTTTCTAAATTTCAAGGGCTTTCCAAAAAGTCCAAGATCATTAAATTTGGCCAAGTGGTTTAAAAGTTATGAGGTTTTGAAATTGCAGGGACTAATCTGTAAAACTGCTAATTGATTTCAGCGGGAGAAAATAATTGAATTAAAGGCTGGCCACGTGGCTCTTTCTGATTGGTCAGGGGTGCTGACTGTGCGCTGGCGTGGCGTGCTGACTGGGTTGCTGATGTGGATAAGTGGGTCGATCTGAGCCACTGGATCTGAATCCAACGGTGGCGTACCCCTTCGCAGACATGATCTAATCTAGGGCGTCCGTGCAGATCCAACGGTAGAGAGAGGGTGTAAGGACCCCAGACCGGCAGTCTGAAACCCTCCGTATGCATACATTCACGATCCCAGAAAGATCAGTCGTGAACAACATACACAGTTGGCACACAGAAATACATCATCCATTACACGAATACATAAAGGTATTATACAAATGATCACATGCTCAAGTTTAACTCAACTGCCATGAGGGCAGGGAACTTAACAAACACAGCGGAAGACAAATAAAAACACAACGTAGATGAGCCCAAGTCACGCCTTAACCTACAGGCTGCTGACCCGGAGACGATCCTAGTTCGCAAAGCCGTCGGCTCCGTACTTCTCTTCGTAGATCTCCTTTGGAGGCTCCTTCTCCAAATCTGATAAGTAGATACCAGGGGCGAAACCATAATGAGTACATTTGAATGTACTCAGCAAGACATCCATCATGTCACTTACCAACATGCAAATATGCTTATATGGTGGAATAGGTAGGCTATAAATAGGGTTCACTATCAATGGTGTTCATAAATGATGACACCATAGTTGCAGTCAGGTTAATCTGTATCTTCGTTGAAGAAGATACTTCAGATGAAAATAAAATAATATAGTTTTATTTCTCTTGTAGATATCACATGTACAAGAGGTTTTGTAAAGCTTTGTTGAAGAATAATTTCTCTTTGCAAAACTTCTTGGAATCAGTTTCCAGAATTCTTGCTTAGAGTAGAAAAGGTTTTGTTTGCAAAACATTTTGTTTTGTATAACATCATCTGGCTTTTCATCATCGACGATACCTCCACGGTATAAGTTTCCATTCCTTTCCGAACTTCACAAGTTCAACACTTCCTTTCCAAAATTTCCCTTTCAAAACTCCTTTTTGAAAACATTGACACAATGCTAGCTACATGGCCATTCAACTGTCCATATCCGAGGACGCGGCTTCTTCGAAAAAGTTATACTCTGCAGAGGTGTACACATCCACCAGATCCAGTACACCTCCCGTGAACAATCACGGACTGTAACAACAGTATGTAAAACATCAAGTATCTGATCATAACCATCCACTATGTTCAAGCTAGTATATGCCTATCTCTCAATTGAGGTTGTTCTCCCCGGCATCAAGTCCCACCCTGCCTAGCCAGGAGCCTCAATGAATGCATCCGGAGGGAAAATTAATCCCACACTTTATATGCCTCAACATTGGGAGTTTTGACGACATTCGGTTCGAGGGTACGACGCCCCTTATAGCAAGTGAGATAGCACACACTAATAAGAACAAACTTCAAGTTAAGCCCCGTGCCCATGTTAGGGTAGGGTGGCAGTACGGTAAAGGTTGTCCGGCGAAGACTAGGTTATGTGTCATTTTTGAAAACACCACTTTCTCAAAAATGACCACTTCCACATTCCTCCGGAGAACAAGGATCCGCCTTTTCTCCGGGTTTTTCCGTAAAGCCTTTGTTTTGTAGAATCACAATTTTAGGGTGTCCACTTAGGGACTAATATATTTGATGGTAATAAATACCATATGGTGGCCTATGGGCTTGGTATCACCAAGTTTTAACTACTGGCATAATAGTAACCTATATATAGTATAGTAGTAAATTCCACATCAAAAATAGTTTTGATAACCAAGTTTTTGTAAAACTTCAGAGGTAAAACATGCATGATAGATAATGGTAAGTATTGTATCAGCAAGCAATCAGGATGGCTTGCCTGGTATCTCTTTGTGTCCCTGGTTTTTGGAGTGACTGGAACTTGAACCACAGCTTCCCGACACTTCCTTCCTCTTCGTTTTCTAACGTCGTAAAAATAATAAAGGACACACATTCAGAACCAATCAAGGCAAGCAACCATATTAACAATACATACAGCAAGGAAATCTAATAATAACCTATCACACAATTATTAACTTAGGCAAACAATCAACAAACACACTTGGCAGAAATGCCATCTAATAAGACAGCTCAAAGTTAGAGGAACATATCTCACAACCTTAATATCATGGATTCAGTGGGTGTGCCACTCTCATACCAAGATATTAATAAACCCAAAATAAACTTAGTTTCACAATGGTGAGACTACTAAGAGTGTACAAAACATGCACAAAAATAATCAGGGCAATGGGTCTATCAACCACGCCACAAAAAGAAAAAGGTAGCTATCCTACTGAGTCTAAATTGACATCAAGAATAAATGAACCACATGATTTGTAAAAGTTACATTTTACAAATCAGTGAGCCTACACAAGTGTAACAAGGTAATGGAATCATCACAAAACACACAATTTCTCATAGTGAGAACAATAGAAACTATGACTAAAAAGGGGGAATCCTATAGACATGTTTCTACTAAAAATTTGCAATGCAAGCATGCATAACAAATAAAGTACTAAAATGCAAACAAGGAACCATGTTATCATAATGGTAATGAAAACATGTCCTCATGCAAGGATACACAAATATCTCCCAAACACAAGTTGGCAGAAAAAAATAATTCAATACAAAAATACTAGGGAAAACTAGTACTACTCACACATGAAGAATCAATGGATGTATTTCAATCAAGTAATTGAAATACAACCAGAGGGTCCATGTCATAAAAACAGTAGTGAAAAACATCTATACTTGCTATAACAAAAATACCCCATTTAATAAAACAAGGCATCAATTTGCAGGGCAACTCCTACATACTAGTGGTAATAAAAAGGGCATTACTAGAGGGATCAAACAACACTCCAAAGATGGATTTTTTCCTAGCAAGCCACACATGATTACAACCACTTACAAACAGAAGCATACACATTTCCATTTAGCACAAAAATTCCCAAGCAAAAATACTAGGCACTCACTAGTTAGAGAACTATATAAAAGAAACACATCTAGTGTGGGGGAAATAATGTTTCCACCAAAAATGCAATGAAACCAGTGGGTGTTCCACTAGCATATCAAAACATTAAGAGGTCACAAGGCCTCTGGTCCACTTGCTAAAATTAACAAAAGACTAAATTAGCTTCTAGTGCAATAACCATACTAGTAGAAAATACTAGGATGCAAAAATAAGCAAGGCAATGCTACTCATGCTATTATTTCCACACAAGTGAAAACTTTAGGGGTCAAGTACTCATAACAACATTATCAAAATGATACTGGCCCTATGAATACAACATAAAAATATGTGGCTACTCAACCACAAATATTGTGCTAAAAATTCTACACATGAGAGAATTTTTCCATAACATTCTCATAGTAATGATTAAGCTACTCATGATTTTATACCAACTCAAATGCAAGCTAGAAGAGGTGATAACAACACAATATACGTACCAACATGGTACTGGATCCAATAACTCAACACAACAATTCAATCACTTGCACACAAATTAATCATTCAAAAATTATATGCAAGTAATAAACTAGAGATGAACATATGATATTGATATAAATCATATTTCTTCTCAACTCAAGTCCACACATTCTAACATGCTAAAATAGCTAAGTAACACTTGGAAAACAAGTTCACACAACTTTTACATGCTAGAAAGCAATATTGTAACACAAAAATATAATCACATAATTTAAATAGCTAAAATGCCAAAATGGCAGAAACAGGTGAAACAAGGATCTGTCCACCAAAACTTCTAGGATGCTCAAACAATTAAACCCTTCTAGGTTTGGATATCCCTAAACATATACAAGACCATCCAGTTGAGTTTGCATCAAAATTCATCTTTAATTAATTTATAAAAATCACCAAAGTGCTCTCTGGTGTTTTACCAAATTGCATGCCATTTCAAAAATACAATTAATTTGGAAACGAGGTTAATTGATCCAGTTAGGAAATTTCAAGGGCTTTCCAATTCAATTGGCCTCACTTCATTCTGCGTTGTGAAATAAAAATGGTGCTCATTTTGGTGTTTCTGGTACCTGTTGCCAAATCATTTTTAATTTCAAAAATGTTCATCCAAAAGTAGATCTACAAGTTGGAGGTGGTTTAGATTTAGTTGATGTACAACTGTGATTTTTAGTTTGGTAAAATTCCTCTTTTAGATAGGTTTTTAGAGACAAAAGTAAACATGTCCTTTTCTGTAAAAACAAAATTGGAAAAACTAGACAGATGGGCCAGATCTGAGGTTGGGCCGGCCAGATCTAGTGGCACCGCGGGCGGATCTAGCTAATGACGCTGACATGCGGGCCAGCGGTCCACGCGGGCAGCCACGCGGGCGAATCCGTGGCCCACCTGCAGGTTTGACTCCTAAGCGCGGGTCAAGGAGGCGGTGACATCGTGCGCGCGTCACCACGACGTCACGCCGGCGGGAGGGCTCTCCGGTGAGCTCCAATCTCACGCAAAACAGCCACCGTTCATCGATTAACCAGCACCAATATGTTTCTTACAACGAGGGGAAGCGAACAAACACAACCTCGTTTCCGGGGAGACGCCGGAGAGCGGCGGCGACGAGGCGCGCGCGGCGGCCGGAAACACGCACGGGACGGCGGCGATTTAGGGGGTTAGGGAGGGGGGAAAAGCGACGGGGGGATTCCCCTGCTTACCATGAACGCACGGAGACACTCGTTGACGGAGGAGGAAGCTCGAGGCAACGGCGATTCGTCGCCGGAGCTCGTCGGGGTCGGAGAAGGGAATGGGACGGCGTGGCTACCACACGTCGTTACGGCTCGATTCCTTCGGCACCGAGGGACTACTCGACGAGGCGGAGATGATGGCGCCAACATCTGCCGGCGGCGAGCTCTCATTTGGCCGAATCGACGGCGGCCATCTTCCCTAGGGTTTCGGGTAGGCAAAAAAAAATGAGAGAGAGGGAGCTAGTCCGAGGGGGAGAGAGAGGGGGGCAGGTAGCAGCACATGGGAGGGGTTTTAAACACCTAGATGGCTTACCTTCGAAGCAATGGAAGCATGGGCAGCCATGTCCTCCATTGCATCATCTACAGGAAGAAGAAGGACATGTGTGACTAGGATAACATTTAGGTCCCTAGCAATTACAAATAGGTCCTTTTCCTCTCTATAAATTGATGTTTTCACCAAGCAACCAACATCAAATTTTAAATTCCTTTTGCCCAAAATTCTAATTAGTTGAGATGCACAACATATATGAAAATTGGCTCAAATGAATAAACTTTATAATTCAAAGTTGTTCAAATTTGAATTCTTACATAAATGGACATTGAATTTATTAACCTACTTAGGAGCTTCCAAAAATGATAATTTTTGGCACACATTCCTTATTTTATATGTTCCCTTTGTGGTAGAAAATTCAAGTCATTTTGAGTTACTTCATAGAACACACTTGTTCAAATTTCAAAAAGGTGCTGTCAAGAAAACAGGGGTTTTTGGCAACTTAAATTATTCAAAAACTTGTTCCCTTTTGGTTTTCATCCTTATTTATGATATAGAGAATGTGGTATTTATTTCAAGGCATTTGGAAAAAGTTTGTAGAACAAACTTGTTCAAAATCCCAATTGTTGCTGTGGAGAAAAACCATGTTTTCAGGACTTTAATGGATTCAATTTTTGGTCTCCTCTTGTGTGTGTTCCTTATTTCATATAAGGAAGCAATGGTATGAATTTCAAATCATTTTAAGAAAGTTTCCAATAGTAACTTGTCTTAGTTTTCTGTTTCTGGAAATATTGGAATTTCTATTTAATAAGGCACTTGGCTTTTCTTTAACAATGCTTTGCCAAAATATTTATGTAACTAGAGATAGCAAGTCAATGCTCTCCAATACCTTTGTTTTTAATCTTGCAAGGTTGGAAAAACATTTGATAATATTTTGGTGAAGCATTTAAGAATGCCTCTTTTTCTGATAATCTTTTAGGGAAATTTTATTAAGTGTTTCCTCTTTCTTAATTTAGGTCTTGGAATAATATTCAACAAGTATGAGTTTCATAAGATAGTTTTTGGGAAACTCTTTGATCAATATTTACTTTAGAAAATATTGCCAAGGTCATTGGAACAATATGTTGAATATTTTTATCCCTGGAACAATATGTTGAATATTTTTAGTTCACTGCTTTGCTATCCTTTTAAGTTTGCAAGTTTATATAATTAGTTTGTTTAGCTGCACTTAAACAAATACAATCAAAGTTTAATTGTCACAATCAAAGTTTAATTGTCAAGCAATTAGCAAAACAACTGTGTTAACAGGTGTTCCAAAATTGGGATGTGACAGGTCTTCCCCCCTTAAAAAGAATCTCGTCCCCGAGATTCACAAGCGAGGACTAAGGGAGGGCCAACAAACACAATGTTAGTGTTGGAGTGCATGTGCTTCCCCCCTTTGACTTTTCTTGGGAGGTGGGGCACATCCCTAAATTAGCAAATTCATTTTTAAAAGTACACCAGCACTGTGTTAGGTCCAAAACTTTTGTTTCCTAGTTTGAACAAAAATTAAGGTTAGTGCAGAACTACCTGGAAAAATACCGTCAATTATTACATGAGTTCTTAGCTATATCCCACATCTTACATAACACATATGGGGTGGTTTACCACCCTCATAACAAGGTATATAAGAAGCTAACAATATAGCTTGTGGGTGCAAAGGTTAGGTTGCTAAGGTAAAATAAACAGATAGAACAAATACCCATGGCAGTGGTTATTACTCACCACAAGCAATTATCACTTAATGTGTTCATGATTTTAGTTGGATGTTTTTGTTTCATAAGATACTCTTAAACACAATCATAACACAAGTATAAACTCATGCTAAGGTAAAACATTTACAACATCCAATAAGCAAGCAAACAACACCACAGATGAATAGACTATTTATTCACTAGGTTATTGTTTATTAGAGGTTTTGGAATCCATCAATCATGAAAAATTAGCAAACAACCAGTAGCTAAAAACCAATGAATCCAATCATAAAGATACTCTAAAATACCATCTTCACACAAGATAAAACTCCTATTACACAGGCATAACAAAATCAGGACTGCACAAATAACACACTAGTATGAAAAATCTACACCAGCATGTTATAAGAGATAATCATATCCTATAACCATAGAACATGCAACTAAATAATTCATGGCATGCTAACAGAAGTAATAACTTCCTAAACATGCTATATCAACACATATACCCATAAAAATAAAAAGAGGGTAATACTAGAGCAAAAATCACCATTTTTTTCTAGTGGTGAAACTAGTTTTCGCTCTAGAGAAGCAAACAATGCTATCTTGATGTTTAAAACTAAACAAGCAAATCATGAATATAAATGTACCTAATAACAGTACACAAAACTTACTCATGTTAGTAAGCACAAACATCAAAACAATCCCATGATACAACTATTAAACATGCATAAATTAATTCTAGCAATTTATGTTTTTCTTAAACAATTACTAGCAAACAAGCAAGGTATAACTCGCACAACCAGTAGCTATGCAATTAATGAAAATTTATCTAAACCTTTTCAAAAATCCATACACTCAATTTAAAATTATTCACAAACAATCCACCAATCAAGAGGAATTTATTTTATTTTGCGAACAATTTAATTTTAGCACCTGATAGTGAAACATTTCTTAACATGATACCCCTAAGGAATATTATGCTAACAAAAGGATCACACCTAAACATATTAGTTTTTACTAATAAAAAATAAACTTCTCACTTGCATAAGTGAAAAGAAACAATTATATTTTTCCATGGTGAAAAATAGAAATCAATCGCATAGTGAAACATGCTATTTTCACACATGTGTATGGTTGGGGATTTTCATCCTCAAGGCAAAATACAATGGGACCAGTGGGCTATGGCCTACTAATACCAAGGCAAAAATAGGTACTAAGCCTCTGGTTACTCATGAAAAACTTTGCACACAAGATAAAAATATAAGGCTATTTAATCTAGTGAAGCAATACTAGTGCATATTGATAGCAATGCTTACACATGCTTTATTATTAAGAGACATGCAAGCTAATAGAGGTACAAGCATAAAAATAACAGTACCTAAATGGTACTGGACTCAAAGGAAGCATAGAACAAAAATCTACTAAGAAAGTATACACAGATCTAGTTCTCACAATACTTCCAAATAATAAACTAGAAGGTAACAAATGCTGTTTCATTTTTATTCGAGTTTTCAATCATGCACACACTTTCTAGGGTAGATTTATTGTAATAAAACAATATAATAACAAGCCCTAACAACTCCATATAAGTTAGGAAGCAAGATTGAATAAAACACAAATTCATTTCAATCAAGAGCACACAAAGCAACAAAAACAGGAAAACTGTTGTTTCCTAGATCTATTTCAATTATTCCATCGTTCACTTAATTTCTAAACCTCGAATCTCATAGTACCTACAATGTCTACCAAGTTTTTGATTTCCAAAGTAGATACACCCGATTTCCTATTGAGTAGTAAACGAATAGGTCATCCTCTTATTTTCTCGTGACTTCTCCTTTTTACCAACTAGATTAAAAGGTGTCGTAAGTCATTTAATTCCTTGGTTTAGAAAGAGTTGTCAGAAGCTTGCATGCTTTGGTTAGGTATCAACCTAAGATTAGACCAAGCATGTTAGTCTTGTTAGCTTTCTATTTAATAATGTTTGTCCGACAAGACACGACTAGTGTCATACGTCGAATATTGAATTGTGCTCTTTTGATTGGCTTCTGAGGGGGTTGCGCATCATGGCATGTAAAGACTTCTTTTGCACCTTTCTCCAGAGGAGGGAGGTATATAACTTTTGAACTGCAACATCTAGCCAACAGGGTAAAAAGAGTCTTTTGCAAACATACAAAACAAAGAGGTTTTGGTCAGTAGTGGTTGGTGCATTCACGCCTTTTCTTCTTTGAGGGTTGTCGTTGTTGGAGCTTTATTTGTTGGAGTGCATCGCTGGTAGCAACGCTAGCGGCTCGTGTGGCTTGATGGTCCTCTATTATTAGGCACAACGGTGCTTTCATTAATTGTGGGGGAGATGGTGGTGGTTCACGACGGGTGGCATTATGAAGCAAAAACAAGTATAAGTCTAAGCAACAAATTCTTGTTTTTGAATACTATACAAACATTTTTGCTTGCAAAAATTTAACACGAGGCGATTCAAAAACAAGAGCGGGGCAATCACAAATTTGCAAAATTTGAGAACCCCACAAACATATAGAAGCCTAGATGAACCAAATTCTACACCACACAATAGCACAAAGTCCTACGGACACACATAAGCAAGCCAAAACACACAAGCAAGGGTCCATTGGAGATACGTCGGGGGATGATCCAAAATCCTAGTAGTGGCTGAAGAACTATATCTACTTCTGACCATCATCACTGTAGAGTCATGCAATTATTTTGGTCTTCTCGGGACATCGGCAAGTATAAAAGTTTTTGGATAAAAACAAAATACTAGAAGTAAAGTTTTGATAAAACTTTTAACTGAGAGAGGTAATAATATGCAACAATCTGTTTTTGAAACCCCAACTATTTTCTGAACAGAAAACCTCAAAGACGAGAGATGTTTCAAAAACAGAGCGGAGCAGTTGCAAATAAGTAAGAAATAAACTCTTAACCGAGAGAGATACCAACTTTATAAGGCCCGCCCTTCGAACCACTGTTCAAGGACGCCCTTGATATGCATTTAGAATCTTTTGAAAAGATCAGAAGGAGGGAAAATATACTAAAATTCCCTTAGATAAAAATAATTTAGATAGTAAATAGGTTTTTTTACTCAAAAATACTTTTCTTTCCTATCTGACGTCCATGCTAACTAAGGTCTCCTAAGGTCAGGATGGCTCTGATACCAACTCTGTAAGGACCCCAGACCGGCAGTCTGAAACCCTCCGTATGCATACATTCACGATCCCAGAAAGATCAGTCGTGAACAACATACACAGTTGGCACACAGAAATACATCATCCATTACACGAATACATAAAGGTATTATACAAATGATCACATGCTCAAGTTTAACTCAACTGCCATGAGGGCAGGGAACTTAACAAACACAGCGGAAGACAAATAAAAACACAACGTAGATGAGCCCAAGTCACGCCTTAACCTACAGGCTGCTGACCCGGAGACGATCCTAGTTCGCAAAGCCGTCGGCTCCGTACTTCTCTTCGTAGATCTCCTTTGGAGGCTCCTTCTCCAAATCTGATAAGTAGATACCAGGGGCGAAACCATAATGAGTACATTTGAATGTACTCAGCAAGACATCCATCATGTCACTTACCAACATGCAAATATGCTTATATGGTGGAATAGGTAGGCTATAAATAGGGTTCACTATCAATGGTGTTCATAAATGATGACACCACAGTTGCAGTCAGGTTAATCTGTATCTTCGTTGAAGAAGATACTTCAGAAGAAAATAAAATAATATAGTTTTATTTCTCTTGTAGATATCACATGTACAAGAGGTTTTGTAAAGCTTTGTTGAAGAATAATTTCTCTTTGCAAAACTTCTTGGAATCAGTTTCCAGAATTATTGCTTAGAGTAGAAAAGGTTTTGTTTGCAAAACAATTTGTTTTGTATAACATCATCTGGCTTTTCATCATCGACGATACCTCCACGGTATAAGTTTCCATTCCTTTCCGAACTTCACAAGTTCAACACTTCCTTTCCAAAATTTCCCTTTCAAAACTCCTTTTTGAAAACATTGACACAATGCTAGCTACATGGCCATTAAACTGTCCATATCCGAGGACGCGGCTTCTTCGAAAAAGTTATACTCTGCAGAGGTGTACACATCCACCAGATCCAGTACACCTCCCGTGAACAATCACGGACTGTAACAACAGTATGTAAAACATCAGGTATCTGATCATAACCATCCACTATGTTCAAGCTAGTATATGCCTATGTCTCGATTGAGGTTGTTCTCCCCGGCATCAAGTCCCACCCTGCCTAGCCAGGAGCCTCAATGAATGCATCCGGAGGGAAAATTAATCCCACACTTTATATGCCTCAACATTGGGAGTTTTGACGACATTCGGTTCGAGGGTACGACGCCCCTTATAGCAAGTGAGATAGCACACACTAATAAGAACAAACTTCAAGTTAAGCCCCGTGCCCATGTTAGGGTAGGGTGGCAGTACGGTAAAGGTTGTCCGGCGAAGACTAGGTTATGTGTCATTTTTGAAAACACCACTTTCTCAAAAATGACCACTTCCACATTCCTCCGGAGAACAAGGATCCGCCTTTTCTCCGGGTTTTTCCGTAAAGCCTTTGTTTTGTAGAATCACAATTTTAGGGTGTCCACTTAGGGACTAATATATTTGATGGTAATAAATACCATATGGTGGCCTATGGGCTTGGTATCACCAAGTTTTAACTACTGGCATAATAGTAACCTATATATAGTATAGTAGTAAATTCCACATCAAAAATAGTTTTGATAACCAAGTTTTTGTAAAACTTCAGAGGTAAAACATGCATGATAGATAATGGTAAGTATTGTATCAGCAAGCAATCAGGATGGCTTGCCTGGTATCTCTTTGTGTCCCTGGTTTTTGGAGTGACTGGAACTTGAACCACAGCTTCCCGACACTTCCTTCCTCTTCGTTTTCTAACGTCGTAAAAATAATAAAGGACACACATTCAGAACCAATCAAGGCAAGCAACCATATTAACAATACATACAGCAAGGAAATCTAATAATAACCTATCACACAATTATTAACTTAGGCAAACAATCAACAAACACACTTGGCAGAAATGCCATCTAATAAGACAGCTCAAAGTTGGAGGAACATATCTCACAACCTTAATATCATGGATTCAGTGGGTGTGCCACTCTCATACCAAGATATTAATAAACCCAAAATAAACTTAGTTTCACAATGGTGAGACTACTAAGAGTGTACAAAACATGCACAAAAATAATCAGGGCAATGGGTCTATCAACCACGCCACAAAAAGAAAAAGGTAGCTATCCTACTGAGTCTAAATTGACATCAAGAATAAATGAACCACATGATTTGTAAAAGTTACATTTTACAAATCAGTGAGCCTACACAAGTGTAACAAGGTAATGGACTCATCACAAAACACACAATTTCTCATAGTGAGAACAATAGAAACTATGACTAAAAAGGGGGAATCCTATAGACATGTTTCTACTGAAAATTTGCAATGCAAGCATGCATAACAAATAAAGTACTAAAATGCAAACAAGGAACCATGTTATCATAATGGTAATGAAAACATGTCCTCATGCAAGGATACACAAATATCTCCCAAACACAAGTTGGCAGAAAAAAATAATTCAATACAAAAATACTAGGGAAAACTAGTACTACTCACACATGAAGAATCAATGGATGTATTTCAATCAAGTAATTGAAATACAACCAGAGGGTCCATGTCATAAAAACAGTAGTGAAAAACATCTATACTTGCTATAACAAAAATATCCCATTTAATAAAACAAGGCATCAATTTGCAGGGCAACTCCTACATACTAGTGGTAATAAAAAGGGCATTACTAGAGGGATCAAACAACACTCCAAAGATGGATTTTTTCCTAGCAAGCCACACATGATTACAACCACTTACAAACAGAAGCATACACATTTCCATTTAGCACAAAAATTCCCAAGCAAAAATACTAGGCACTCACTAGTTAGAGAACTATATAAAAGAAACACATCTAGTGTGGGGGAAATAATGTTTCCACCAAAAATGCAATAAAACCAGTGGGTGTTCCACTAGCATATCAAAACATTAAGAGGTCACAAGGCCTCTGGTCCACTTGCTAAAATTAACAAAAGACTAAATTAGCTTCTAGTGCAATAACCATACTAGTAGAAAATACTAGGATGCAAAAATAAGCAAGGCAATGCTACTCATGCTATTATTTCCACACAAGTGAAAACTTTAGGGGTCCAGTACTCATAACAACATTATCAAAATGCTACTGGCCCTATGAATACAACATAAAAATATGTGGCTACTCAACCACAAATATTGTGCTAAAAATTCTACACATGAGAGAATTTTTCCATAACATTCTCATAGTAATGATTAAGCTACTCATGCTTTTATACCAACTCAAATGCAAGCTAGCAGAGGTGATAACAACACAATATACGTACCAACATGGTACTGGATCCAATAACTCAACACAACAATTCAATCACTTGCACACAAATTAATCATTCAAAAATTATATGCAAGTAATAAACTAGAGATGAACATATGATATTGATATAAATCCTATTTCTTCTCAACTCAAGTCCACACATTCTAACATGCTAAAATAGCTAAGTAACACTTGGAAAACAAGTTCACACAACTTTTACATGCTAGAAAGCAATATTGTAACACAAAAATATAATCACATAATTTAAATAGCTAAAATGTCAAAATGGCAGAAACAGGTGAAACAAGGATCTGTCCACCAAAAATTCTAGGATGCTCAAACAATTAAACCCTTCTAGTTTTGGATATCCCTAAACATATACAAGACCATCCAGTTGAGTTTGCATCAAAATTCATCTTTAATTAATTTATAAAAATCACCAAAGTGCTCTCTGGTGTTTTACCAAATTGCGTTCCATTTCAAAAATACAATTAATTTGGAAACGAGGTTAATTGCTCCAGTTAGGAAATTTCAAGGGCTTTCCAATGCAATTGTCCTCACTTCATTCTGAGTTGTGAAATAAAAATGGTGCTCATTTTGGTGTTTCTGGTACCTGTTGCCAAATCATTTTTAATTTAAAAAATGTTCATCCAAAAGTAGATCTACAAGTTGGAGGTAGTTTAGATTTAGTTGATGTACAACTGTGATTTTTAGTTTGGTAAAATTCCTCTTTTAGATAGGTTTTTAGAGACAAAAGTAAACATGTCCTTTTCTGTAAAAACAAAATTGGAAAAACTAGACAGATGGGCCAGATCTGAGGTTGGGCCGGCCAGATCTAGTGGCACCGCGGGCGGATCTAGCTAATGACGCTGACATGCGGGCCAGCGGTCCACGCGGGCAGCCACGCGGGCGAATCCGTGGCCCACCTGCAGGTTTGACTCCTAAGCGCGGGTCAAGGAGGCGGTGACATCGTGCGCGCGTCACCACGACGTCACGCCGGCGGGAAGGCTCTCCGGTGAGCTCCAATCTCACGCAAAACGGCCACCGTTCATCGATTAACCAGCACCAATACGTTTCTTACGACGAGGGGAAGCGAACGAACACAACCTCGTTTCCGGGGAGACGCCGGAGAGCGGCGGCGACGAGGCGCGCGCGGCGGCCGGAAACACGCACGGGACGGCGGCGATTTAGGGGGTTAGGGAGGGGGGAAAAGCGACGGGGGGATTCCCCTGCTTACCATGAACGCACGGAGACACTCGTTGACGGAGGAGGAAGCTCGAGGCAACGGCGATTCGTCGCCGGAGCTCGTCGGGGTCGGAGAAGGGAATGGGACGGCGCGGCTACCACACGTCGTTACGGCTCGATTCCTTCGGCACCGAGGGACTACTCGACGAGGCGGAGATGATGGCGCCAACGTCTGCCGGCGGCGAGCTCTCATTTGGCCGAATCGACGGCGGCCATCTTCCCTAGGGTTTCGGGTAGGCAAAAAAAATGAGAGAGAGGGAGCTAGTCCGAGGGGGAGAGAGAGAGGGGGCAGGTAGCAGCACATGGGAGGGGTTTTAAACACCTAGATGGCTTACCTTCGAAGCAATGGAAGCATGGGCAGCCATGTCCTCCATTGCATCATCTACAGGAAGAAGAAGGACATGTGTGACTAGGATAACATTTAGGTCCCTAGCAATTACAAATAGGTCCTTTTCCTCTCTGTAAATTGATGTTTTCACCAAGCAACCAACATCAAAATTTAAATTCCTTTTTCCCAAAATTCTAATTAGTTGAGATGCACAACATATATGAAAATTGGCTCAAATGAATAAACTTTATAATTCAAAGTTGTTCAAATTTGAATTCTTACATAAATGGACATTGAATTTATTAACCTACTTAGGAGCTTCCAAAAATAATAATTTTTGTCACACATTCCTTATTTGATATGTTCCTTATGTGGTAGAAAATTCAAGTCATTTTGAGTTACTTCATAGAACACACTTGTTCAAATTTCAAAAAGGTGCTGTCAAGAAAACAGGGGTTTTTGGCAACTTAAATTATTCAAAAACTTGTGCCCTTTTGGTTTTCATCCTTATTTATTATATAGAGCATGTGGTATTTATTTCATGGCATTTGTAAAAAGTTTGTAGAACAAACTTGTTCAAAATCCCAATTGTTGCTGTGGAGAAAAACCATGTTTTCAGGACTTTAATGGATTCAATTTTTGGTCTCCTCTTGTGTGTGTTCCTTATTTGATATAAGGAAGCAATGGTATGAATTTAAAATCATTTTAAGAAATTTTCCAATAGTAACTTGTCTTAGTTTTCTGTTTCTGGAAATATTGGAATTTCTATTTAATAAGGCACTTGGCTTTTCTTTAACAATGCTTTGCCAAAATATTTATGTAACTAGAGATAGCAAGTCAATGCTCTCCAATACCTTTGTTTTTAATCTTGCAAGGTTGGAAAAACATTTGATAATATTTTGGTGAAGCATTTAAGAATGCCTCTTTTTCTGATAATCTTTTAGGGAAATTTTATTAAGTGTTTCCTCTTTCTTAATTTAGGTCTTGGAATAATATTCAACAAGTATGAGTTTCATAAGATAGTTTTTGGAAAACTCTTTGATCAATATTTACTTTAGAAAATATTGCCAAGGTCATTGGAACAATATGTTGAATATTTTTATCCCTGGAACAATATGTTGAATATTTTTAGTTCACTGCTTTGCTATCCTTTTAAGTTTGCAAGTTTATATAATTAGTTTGTTTAGTTGCACTTAAACAAATACAATCAAAGTTTAATTGTCACAATCAAAGTTTAATTGTCAAGCAATTAGCAAAACAACTGTGTTAACAGGTGTTCCAAAATTGGGATGTGACAGAGGGGGAGGGGTCTCACCGGAGATCTCCCGCCGGAGATGGTGACGCGGTGGTCGGAGCGACAGCGACTTGCGGGCGACGGCGTTGCGGAGGGTTCCGGGGCACGGGGGAGACACCACGTTGCTCCACGCAGCACGGCGGAGTCGATGGAGGCAACAGAGGTGGTCCTCGCTTCCGGGAACGACGACGGCGAGCGGATGGAGATGATGCGGGCTCCGGCGACCTCGAGAGCGCACAACGCGCCGTTTCCTGACCACGAAGATACCGACGGAGGGCATCAAAGGGTGCGCAACAAAACGGGGAAAGGGTTAGGCGTGGAATCGGGCTCGCGGACGTCCTCACCTGGCCGGAATCAGAGAATACGGCGGCTAGGGTTTTGATCTCCGGCGACGAATTACAGGGCCGTGGGGGCAAAATCGAGCCGGGAGAGAGAGGGGAAACGAGGAGGGAATCGGGGGCTTCTTATAGGTGCAGAGAAGGAAAGAAATTATGGCCTTAATGGCCCTTAATCGAGGGGCGAAAATTCGGGAAGAAACAGGCGTGGGTTTCCTTCTGAGGAAGAAGATGATGACGTCATGGGTGACGTCATCGATATTTTTCTTTTAATTTCTGTTTATTTAAATCTTTAATAACTTCTGTTTTAAGTATCCAAATGACATGAAACAAATTTCTAATTTCTTGAAATTTCAAGTACTTTCCAACAGTACCATTTTTGGAAACAAAATCATCATATTTTATTTTTGAATTTGGGAATTTGAATAATTCCTTAATAGTTACTTAATGTGATTTTTAATTTAAATATTTATGAAACATTGTTATTGGTCAATTTAAATTTTAGTGACATTATAATTGTTGAAAACATAATTTTGAAAGTTATTTCATCTTGTTTTTCAATATTTTATATTTGGAAAAATAAATAAAACACTAATAATACATTAAAATTTTAGAAAATGATAAAATGATGTTATTATCTAAATAAAATTTCAGAGACATTTTACATGTCATCTATTATCTTTGGGAAGCCATTTTTAAACCATTTTCACATTTCAATATGAAGGATTTACTAATAGTAACTTAATGTTATTTAATTAGTTCTTATCAATTAATTAATATTGTTGATCAATAAATTTTAGAATAAAACCACAAGTCATGATATTGTTTTCAAAATCCTCTTTTATGTTATTATCAAGCAATGCATTTTATTTTCACACCTTTATGTTTAAAACTTGGAATAACAACTAAAGGTTATTATTAATAATTTTATTCTCATCAAAATAATTTTGGGGATTAGAACTTTAGTAAGGTTTATAATTCTTTGATTTTTGATGCCATAAAATAAATTCAGATTAATATTGGAGTTGTAAACATTTTAGGTAAAGGTTTGTTAATAAAAGATATTCCCTTTATATAAAGAAACTTAATTTTTTGAATAAGGTTTTAGGGTTTATGGAATAGAGGTATAATTGGATTGTTGAAATTCAATTTCATTGAATATGTATTGTTTCCTTTTGTTTCTTGCTTCTCATTTGGTTGTTGGTGACTTGTATAACATGAAAACAAAAAGTTTCAAATTTTTGTGATTTTTGAGTTTTCCAAAAATCAGGGATGTTACACATGGTATCAGAGCGACTCCTCCAAACCCTAGCTGCCGCCGCCGCCGTCGTTTGACTGCCGCCGCCCCAGCCACCCCACCGTGACATCTTCCGGTGAAGGTTCAACAGCCACCCGCCGTCGAGCTCTCCTCCCGGTGCAGGATCAACAACCCCAAACCCGCCGTCGAGCCCTCTCTCTCTCTCTCTCGGTGTAGGACCAACAACCCCAAAACCCGCCGTCGAGCCCTCTCTCTCACGGTGTAGGCTCCAAAAACAAAAACCCTAGACACAACCCGAATACCTAGCCACCAAAGTTCATCATGAGTTCATCATCCTCAACCTCTGCGTTGGCTGCGGCTCTTGGTAGCCCACCGACGCAACTCCTCACGAGATCCAACTTCCTTCTGTGGCAAGCCTTGATCGTCCCAGCTTTTCGAGGTGCTAACGTCATGGGCCTCCTCGATGGCTCCGATCGAGCTCCTGCTATGACCATTGAAGGGGAAGATTTGGAGAAGAAAAAGATTCAAGTGGAGAACCCAGCTTATATTGTGTGGATTGCTCGAGATCAACAAGTGCTACGATTTCTCTTGAACTCTCTGTCACCCGAAATCCTCTCACATGTATTGGGCATGGAAACAACTGCTGCTGCGTGGGCTGCTATCAATGGTATGTTCAAGACTGCATCCAGGACCAAGGCTCAACACTTGCGTGAAAAGCTTAATGATACCAAGAAGTTGTCTCTTACCGCTGATCAGTACTATACCAAGATGAAAGCGTTTGCCTCGGAGCTCTCGGCTCTTGGCAAACCGGTGGGGGATGATGAGTTACTTGGCTATCTCTTACATGGCTTAGACAAGGTGGAGTATAACTCTCTCATTACCTCTGTCCACGGTAATCCGAGCACCACCTTAGATGAATTCTATGAACAGCTGTGTGGGTATGACATGAGGAACGGTGTGGAGGAAAACGGAGTTTTTGTCTCCTCAGCTAATCTAGCTCATCGTGGATACACGCCATCGCCCCGCCCTTTTCCTTCCCGTGGCTATTCACCTCCTCCACCGCGCACCCGCAGTCCTGATCGGTACCGAGGCTATGATGATCGGTACAAGGGTGATGGCTACCGTGGTGCTGATGATCGTGACAGATACCGTGGAGGTGGGAGCGGTGATGACCGTAACACTTGGAAGCGTGATGACCGAAGATGAGATGAGAGGAATTGGCGTCGTGATGACCGCCAAGATGATGACCGCCGAGGTGATAGGCGTGATGAGCGTCGTGATAGGCGCAATGACTATGGTGGGCGTCGACAAGATCGTGCACCCACAAAATATGTTGACACTGATTGTCAAATCTGCAAGAAACATGGACATCCGGCAAACGAGTGTTGGTGGCGTTATGCGGATGATAAGAAGAAGAAGGAAGAATCAGAAAAGGAGGCACATCTTGCAGCTGCTCCATATGGTGTGGATACTAATTGGTACATGGATTCTGGTGCCACAGATCATATTACTAGTGAGTTGCATAAACTTCTGGTTGCCAAAAAATATTATGGGCAAGACAAGGTCAAGACTGCTGAAGGCATAGGTATGGACATTAGTCACATTGGTAATTCAATATTAAGTACTCCTCATGCTTCTTTTGATCTTAAAAATGTCCTTCATGTTCCAAGTGCATCTAAACATCTCCTTTCCATTCACAAGTTTACTCTTGACAATCATGTGTTTATTGAATTCCATCATTTCTTTTTCTTAATTAAGGACCAAGCAACCAGAAGAGTTCTGTTTAGAGGCCCTTGCTATGAGGGTCTCTATCCCATGGTGCCTATGTTTCATGAGACCTCCAAGCATGGCTTCATCACAATAAAGCCATCTTCCTCCATATTTTAGCTTCGGAGCCCTCACCAACCAAAGCATGAGGTCTTGTGCTGCCGTATGAAGCAGACGAATTCGAGACTCTGATATTGTTGAAGATTTTGTTCCTCCGTGTCTTCCAAATTTACAGGAAACAAACGGAAAGACAAACTGTCTAGGTGGTGTATCGTTTGATCTCGCATGTTCAGTCGCCGAACTCAGAAAATGGAGTTTGATCTGGCGAGCGCCACTACATCACGGCTGATTTTTAAAGGTACAAAAAGATGCCATAAAAATACCTTAAGTGCCTCAAAAATTCGTAAAAGACATTTTAAAAAGTGTCGTATCAAATTGGGTTGGCAAAGATCATTTAAGGCACTAGTAAATAGTGCCTCAAATTTTTTATTTTTTGAACCACTTTTTTTGTGCCTTTAAAAATACATTTTTGAGGCACTATATGATATGCCTTAGATTATAATTTAAGGCACTATACAACAACGCTTCAAAAAATCATTAAAGGCATCATGCAATAATGCCTTAAAAAATTATTCTAGGCATGATAAAATAGTGCCTCAAATATACATTCTCGGCATGATGCAATAGTGCCTCGAAAAATCATTCTAGGCATGATGCAAAAGTGCCTTAAAAAGTTATTCTAGGCAAGGTTTTATTCTAGGCAAGGTTTTATCAATACAAAAATCCATTACAATTGTGGCTTACAATCACAAAACCAATGAGAGAACCAACATATTTCAGACAGTACCATATCATATCATATTTGAGAGAGTACAGTTGATTCGGTATCCAAACATTCTGCTATATGTAATAGTATTACAGACAGAACACAACTATACTGACTTTAGTGTATATCTTGTTGTATCCATCATAGCATCATTCTGCAGTTTATATCTTGCTTGTGCTTACACCATTCTCTGTCTCCCTGCTGAAAGCAAAGAAAAGGGCAACATGTACACATACACCGTTATCAGTAGTTGCAATATATAGGTTGTTCACAAAGAGCATCTCACAAGGTAGATGAGCTACAGGTTACAGGTAGATGAGCATCACACAGGTCAGACCATCTACAGGTTGTTCACAGACACAATGTAGCCATCTCCAGGTAGACGAGCAAAGGCAAATAAAATATCACACAATTTTTTTTTGCAAGGGATGCTACACTCCGACAAAAATGGATTTCCAACCAGTTGCAACCGCCCGATTTCAACATAATTCACTGCCATCTACCATCTAGTTGTGTAGACAAATTTTAATTTTTAACATGTTAAAGATAATGCATACTAAAAGTAAAATGTTCACAAATAATTAGAACCACCAACCGATGAAACCATCGGACTCCCACAGGATAGTAACTATAGTTTATGCAAGGCACAAATGCATAGCTAATACTTGTTGGGGTGCCTTCGGGCGGTGTGTAGCGTGGATGTCTAACTCTTCTTCTTGTTAGAGACATATGTGTATATTAGTAGTTTCCCTATTGCATAGGGGGTCCCCTGCATATTGCCACCTGTACATGTACTATATATTGTGGCCTTTGGCCTCGTGGAATACAAGTTGCATATTCCTAACATGGTATCAGACTAGGTTAAAGTTTCCACGTCCATGCACGTGCAACTCGTGTTTTGTCTCCGATCGGATCTCAAGCCGTCTCGTACTCTTCATCGACAGGTACCGCCGGTTATGCGAATGACTTTTCTAGCATTGAGAGACCACCTTCTTCTCATCCAGGTACATCCTCTTGGATCCTTGATACCGGAGCATCTTTCCATATGACTTATGATTCCTCTGCTTTGAGCTCTGTTCGACCTGTCGAGCCTCCTATCTCTGTTCGTACTGCCGATGTTACTCCCATCCCCGTTGCTAGTCGAGGTACTCTTAGAAGTTCCACGTTTAATGTTCCTTCTGTTGCTCATATTCCTCAACTCACCATGCAGCTCTTCTCTGGTAGTCAGATTGTCGACTCTCGTTGTAGGGTCACTCTAGATTTTGATTCTTGTTCTGTTCAGGATCGTTGCACGGGCTGCTTGGCTGCTGGCCCCCGACGCCATGATGGCCTATGGGAGCTTGACTGGCTTTGTCTTCCTTCCGCGGCCACCGCCACGAGTCCCTCGTCCCCTGTTGTCGCAGCCACCAGCTCTTTTCAGCAGTGGCATCATCGTCTAGGCCACTTATGTGGTTCTCGTCTCTCGTCTCTTGTCCATCATGGTGTTCTGGGGTCTGTCTCCGGAAATACTTCTTTGGATTGTATGGGTTGTAGGCTTGGTAAGCAGATTCAGTTACCATATCCTCATAGTGATTCTGCGTCTGAGCGTCCTTTTGATCTCATTCATTCAGATGTTTGGGGTCCGGCTCCCTTCACTTCGAAAGGGGGTCATCGGTACTATATCATTTTCATAGATGATTACGCTCGTTACACTTGGATTTGCTTTATGTCCTCCCATAGAGAGGTTCTCTCTATTTATAAGCGTTTTGCTGCCATGGTTCACACTCAGTTCTCTACACCTATTCATGTGTTTCGTGCTGATTCTGCTGGTGAGTATATCTCCAAGCATATACGTGGATTTCTTGCTGATCAGGGCACTCTCGCTCAGTTCTCTTGTCCCGGTACACATGCTCAGAATGGCGTTGCTGATCATAAGCATCGTCATCTTCTTGAGACCGCTCGTGCGATGATGATCGCTTCTTCTCTCCCGCCTCATTTTTGGGCCGAGGCTGTCTCTACCTCGGCCTATCTCATTAACATTCAGCCTTCTGCCGCCCTTCAGGGTGGCATTCCTCTTCAGCGACTTTGGGATCGCTCTCCTGACTATTCTGTGTTGCGTCTGTTTGGTTGTGTTTGCTATGTTCTCCTCGCTCCTCGTGAACGTACCAAACTAACCGCTCAGTCTGTTGAGTGTGTTTTTCTCGGATATAGTGATGAGCATAAGGGCTATCGTTGTTGGGATCATGTGGCTCATCGAATGCGTATTTCTCGGGATGTGACTTTTGATGAGTCTCGACCTTTCTATCCGCGATCGACCTCCTCGGCCTCCACTATGGAGGATCTCTCTTTTCTTACTCTTCCTGATTCTCCTCCCCCTCCTATTTCTTATCCTCTTTCTCATCATGTTACCCCGGAGCCAGCTACACCGACACCATCCTCTTCTCCTTCATCGCCACGTTCTTCACCCTCTTCATCGGTGTCTTCTCCCTCTCCATCTCCTCCTACCATTCCCTCCCATCCTACTTTTCCCTTTTAATATACTCGTCGTCCACGTGTTGTGAGCGAGTCCTCCGATGCACCATCTACTTCTGGTGCACCGTCTCAGCCGACTTATTCTCTTCGCAGTCGGCCTTGTAATACACCTGATTTCTATAATCCCGCCAGTAACAGTGTTACTGCTATTCCAGAGCCGACTACGTACCGTGAGGCTGTTGTTCATCCTGAATGGCAGCTTGCGATGGACGAGGACATCGTTGCACTCGAGCGCACCGGTACATGGGAGATTGTTTCTCTCCCTCCTTCTATTCGCCCTATCACTTGTAAGTGGGTCTATAAGGTGCAGACTCGCTCTGATGGGTCCCTTGAGCGTTATAAAGCTCGTCTAGTCGCTCGTGGCTTTCAGCAGGAGCATTGCCGCGATTATGATGAGACTTTTGCTCCTGTCGCTCACATGACCACTGTTCGTGCTCTTCTTGCCGTTGCATCTGTTCGCCGTTGGTCTGTGTCTCAGCTTGATGTTAAGAACACCTTTCTTAATGGTGAGTTGCGTGAGGAGGTCTATATGCGACCACCACCAGGGTATTCTGTTGATGACGGCATGGTATGCCGTCTTCGTCGCTCTCTCTATGGCCTTAAGCAAGCCCCTCGTGCATGGTTTGAGCGCTTTGCTTCTGTGGTCGTGGCTGCTGGTTTTTCCCCGAGAACTCATGATCATGCGTTGTTTGTTCACTGCTCTCCTCGTGGTCGCACTCTCCTTCTTCTATATGTCGATGACATGATCATCACGGGTGACGACCCTGAGTATATTGCCTTTGTTAAGACCCGTCTGAGTGAGCAGTTTCTTATGTCGGATCTTGGTCCGCTTCGTTACTTTCTTGGGATTGAGGTTTCATCTACCTCTGATGGTTTCTATATATCCCAAGAACGGTATATTCATGATCTCCTTACTCGTGCCGCTCTTACTGATGAGCGTACTGCTGAGACTCCTATGGACCTCCTTCTCTCTCTTCGTGCTTCCGATGGCGATCCCCTCTCTGATCCGAATCGTTATTGACATCTTGTCGGGAGTCTCGTCTATCTAGCTGTTACTCGTCCAGATATTTCTTATCATGTTCGTATCTTGAGTCAGTTTTTTTCTACTCCTACCTCGGTTCACTATAGTCACATTCTTCGTGTTCTGCGCTATCTTCGTGGAACGATATCACTTTGTCTCTTCTTTACTCGTTCTAGCTCGTTACAGCTCCAGTCCTACTCTGATGCTACGTGGGCTAGTGATCCTATGGATCGCCTGTCACTGTCTGCTTACTGTGTATTTCTTGGTGGTTCTCTCATTTCCTAGAAGACGAAGAAGCAGATCGCGGTTTCCCGTTCGAGTGCAGAGGCTGAGTTACGAGCGATGGCTCTTTTGACTGCTGAAGTGACTTGACGGTGGTTACTTGCAGATTTTGGTGTCTCCATTACGACACCCCACTAATCTATTGTCTGACAGTACAGGTGCTATCAGTATTGCACGTGCCCCGGTGAAGCATGAGCTTACCAAGCACATTGGTGTTGATGCTTCTTTTGTGCGTGCTAGTGTGCAGGATCAGATTATTTTGCTCCAGTATGTGCCTTCAGAGTTACAGTTGGCGGACTTCTTTACGAAGGCCCAGACTAGAGCACAACATAGTTTCTTTCTCTCCAAACTCAGTGTTGTTTATCCACCATGAGTTTGAGGAGGGGGTGTTAGAGACATATGTGTATATTAGTAGTTTCCCTATAGCATAGGGGGTCCCCTACATATTGCCACCTGTACATATACTATATATTGTGGCCTTTGGCCCCGTGGAATACAAGTTGCATATTCCTAACACTTCTAACTATATAAAAAAAGGCGCGCCTTTCGCGCGTTCCTGAAAAAAAAATGCATAGCTAATACATGTGATCCCATCAGGATAGAGAGCGTGTCTTCTAAGGAAATCACCATGTTCACACATATAGATACGTCAAGTAGGAAGAAATAGAACCGAGCGGGGTGTAGGGGGGGGGGGGGTAAAAGTCACCGCTATAACAACAAAAAAAATGGGAAAACTTAAGCTACTTCATTAATCATAAATTACAATAATGAACCGGAAAGGAACACTTAACTGTTTGCTCCGCTTTGTCGTCAATGTTAAGCTTTCTCATCACCGATCATTATATACCACCATGAAGCTTGTGGAAAAAAGAAAAGAAAAATTCATAAAAGTTACCACAGATTCAATGAGAGAATAGGTAGTCTAAAAGCTGCAGCTTAACAGTTTTTATTCTTCTCTCAAAGCTGTCAAACAAATACAGTGAGCCATATAAGATTTTTTTCTTCCAACCAGAACAAAAAGAACACTCGTAGCACAAACAATTGGCCTTTGAAAGCTAATTTCTTTCCTTTGGGAGTATGTATCAACAGGTAATATTTTTCAAAAGGAAAACAATAGGCAAATAGCGTACTGCACAAATTTATCGATATAAGAAAGTATGTACAGATGCAAAAAAAAAGAGGCAAAAGGAAAGAGAAGGAGCTACTTATATATCTTTCTATCCACTCCTTATGCATCCACTCCTTCAGAATTCTCCTGCATTTTTAAACACTTGGTTGAATTCCTTTGCATAAACAGTCATTTCTGCAGCATCACACAGTGTGTCACATAAAAAAGAAAGGTATTCATGTCTATATCTTAATTTCATTGCACAAGACACGTGCATAATCTTTGATAAAAAAATCTTGCACTGCACATGTCTCTTATATTAAGTCTATCCATAAGTAATATCCAGAAAGATGGTGTTTGAGTTGACTGCATAATTTTCATAACCACTGAAACTTGTAGGGATAATAGTGTGCAGTGACAACTTTATACAGTACAACTTAAGAGGTGATAAAACCACATTACCGTTTATAAAACCAAAAGTGTCATTCTCATCATTGAGAGGTAGGCTTTACTAAGGAAAATGAAATCCTGGTATTAACTTATTAACCAAAGGTCTCATCTAAAGGGATAATTGATGATAACCAAAAAAAAAACACGTTGGTTACCATAGTTGGAGACCTGCTGTGACAGATAACCTTGAAGCTAATCAGAACTTTCTTCTATTCAAGCTAACCACAAAATGAAGCTCAATTCAACATGTACCATTGTGATACACCACAGAGGAATATTACCAGCACGAAGTCAACCAAAGCATGAAGAGTGCCTACAATTCTGGGGTCAACAAATGTTGTAACCAACAACCTTCTTCAAATATCAATGATCAAAGTACATGAGATAATCTCAAAGAAAGTAGGACATTGAAATACAGAGTATATAAATAAGTATAAGAACAGATGTGTATGTTACACTCAAGGTCATATACTGTATATGTATCTGAAGTTCAAAAAAAAAAGATGCAAATTTTCAGGAACGAAGTGCTGATGGAGACTATCAAATATTGTGCGATGAGGCAATCTCTTGATCCGTGATCAGATTTATCTGCAATACAATGTACTCCCTCTGTCTTTGTATACAAAGCCACTATCAAAAATACAATTTCTATCTATACAAGGCCACCATCTCTTCTAAAGAAGAATTCATTATAATTCGGCTTCGTATAGTGGTGCTCATTAATGTGAATGTTGAATGCAACCATAGAGTAAAAAACACCACATACAACGTGTTTAATTAACAAGGAACACAAGAGACCAGTTCGTGTGGAAGTGGACTTCCTCCGGCAAATTCAGCGCGCGATCTGCCTACCTGGCTTTTTTTGCAGGCTCGATTCCACTCCCAGCCGCGGTGCAGGTTTGGCACTCGTTCGCCCTGTTCAAGTTGCGCCTGCACGCCTAGATCTCCATCCGCGACCGCAGTTGGACGGCGGATAGACGCTTGCGCCGTGGCCTAGCGTCGCACATCCTTTGCCCGCTCTTCCTGGCAGCACATGAGTCTATGGACCATCTGACCTTGCAGTGTGCGTTCGCCCGAGCGGTGTGGATGGGTGTTAATCGCGGCTTAGCAGTCAATGTGTCCATCCCAACGACACAGAGCACACTGGCTGAGTGGTGGCCTTCGGCGGTCAGATCCCTACCACACAAGGACCAAAGGACTGCCAGTTCGCTCATCACGCTTGTGATTAGAGCACTATGGTTGGAAAGGAACTCCAGAGTCTTCGACCGGAAACTCTCGCCGGTCAATCGGATCATCCACCCCATCATAGAGGAGTGGAGAGTTTGGGCAACCTGTAGATGTAGACGTGGGCAGATTAGTGAGTAGTCTACTTTGTTTCCTTTGTTACCAAGGCCCAAAGTGGCACTTGGTTGAGTGGTGTGTGGTGCTGGTATCACCCCCCTTCGTTGCGGATGCCATGTCTGTAATCTCTGTCCTTTCTTGCAAGCTTAATACAGAAACGCGCAGATCTCCTGCGGGTTCTCGGAAAAAAGAGGTTTTCCACATAGTCATTTGTGCTATTTAATTGTTAGGTTTGTTTTCTCGGTATATAGGAATTGAGATAGTGGCCTCGTATACAAAAACGGAGAGAATATATGCACTAGAGATGCATTGAGGATGTCAAGCAAATACGGTAGGCATATTTGAACCTAGCCATATCAGTTTCTACCCAAATGAGTTAAGCAATCAGTGCTACTAGTATTTAGTAATGCAACTACTAGTAAGCAGTTCAATGTAACCGAGAGACAATCTAATAGTTTCAGTGATCGGTTTCAGTGCATTCAGATGCAGCGCAGTGGTCAAGTTCTCTTCAATTTAGCACACAATCGAACATACCAACTGACGAGCAAGCAGTTTCATCCACCTGCAGAATTTTGAACCCAAAGTGGAGAGAGGGGATCGAGTATCTCACCAGGATCGTCCATGTTTTGAAGGCCGTAGAGGAAGGAGCGACGCGGGTAGAAGGCGGTGGCGGTGGAGCGCCAACCATTCACCGTCGAGGCGATAGATCTCCGCGGATTGAAGGGAGGTCGGTCGAGCGCGTCTGGTTGATGGGAGTGTAGGCGGAGCGCCGTAGGTCCGTCGCGTCCTTCCCTGTCCTTCCCGCGCGTCTTCCCCTGCCACCACCGCGTCCTCCTCCTTCGTTGTACTTCCGCACGCTGCGGTTCGACGGGGGCGGCGGTGGAGCGCAGCGGCTCCACGTCCTAGATCTCCTTTCGCCGCGGGCAAGGCGAGGCGAGGGGCGAGGACCGAATTCGGGATGAGGTCCTCATCACCGCCACGTCATCCTCCTCCTCCGGCGTACCTTTGGAGGCTTTGGTGCCTCAAAAAACGTATCTCATGGCCGCCCACCTAGATCGACTAGCTGAGTCTCTTTGCTATCGCCTCAAGTCCACCTAGACCACCTACTGAGAGCAATTGTGGCAGGCCTCGAAAATCTCATATGGAAAAAGCTACACCTTTATGGTATTATGTGTGATCTATGAGAACAAGTCAGCAAACTCTCATATCGTAGATTTTAAACGGGTGTTTCCCGCTATTTTTTATCACGGTGCAATGCACAATTCAAAGACCGGTGATCACACATACTAGCTAAAAATAACATGGTTTAATATTACATATCAGACTAAAAAAAATTAAACACTATAAACTTAAACTAAATAAATGTTTCCTTTTCATTTCTTTATTTTATGTTCCTTCATGCTTTTTTATATTTTTCTTTCATTTCTGTTGAAAGAGTGTGTAATAAATGAATACATTTTTTAACATGTGAATGACTATTGAACCGTGTGAACTACCAAAAAATTTACTTGAAGTTTTAAAACATTTTTGAACATGTGGATAATTATTTTGGATTGTGTGATTTTTTTTAACCTTGTGAACATATTCTTTTGAACCCTGGGATTAATTATTTGACGTTGATCATTTTTTTTGCCATAGTGTACAATTATTATTATTATTATACTATGGCAACATTTTTGGTATGTCATGAACAAATATTTGTAAAATGCATGAACTTTTCTTACATGAACATTTTTATAAAATAGTACGAAACATTAATTTAAACCTACCAAAAAAATAAACTCTATAAACATTTTCCCCCAACTTTAAGAAATAAGTTAAAATATAAAATAAGAGAAACAGAAGAAAAAGGATCACGAGAGAAATAAAAAATAGAAAAAAAGGGGAAATAATGTAGAAAAATTAGGGTTAGGAGCTATTCGGCCTACCCTCTATTCCTCTGCCTTATCGGTGGTATAGACTCCAAATTCCAGATATTTCAATCTGTTTCCAGATAGGACTCGTGACTTGTTAAACCAACCACTATACTTAACAGCCAGTAACCGAGCCTATTACTGTTAAACAAATAGGTCTCAAACACGCATGTGTGAGTCATACGCCGAGTTCGAATACAAAATCAAACTCGCAGGCTTTAACAATCCATAGAGCCAATCCTACGGACAACCTGGCATTCCACTCTATACTGTTCCCGGGTATAATTCCAGTGTATTAATATACACTGTGTTCCAGTATAGCCGTACCGGCTTCCTCAAGTATATTTCCTTAAGTACAATTCCGCATCAGTTATTCCATGTTATTTCCATGATATTTCCACATTGAAGTTTAATTCCGGACAATATAGTAGCTATACAAAATGTTGTAAGCCATAAATTCCTACATCTCCCACTTGGCTGAAAACATTTAATTTCAACAAAATGAATTCCCACACAATTAGCATGGTTAGGTGATAATTCCTTCCTTCAATGCAATCATGTTGCATACAAACTTTGTGACTTTTGGAGTCATATTATCACAAAGAAACATGTTATGATGCGATCTTTCCACGACCTTAGATTTACTAAGAAATTTCCTTAGCCATATGCCTCCTTCGATGCTTCGGATGCATCAAAGTAATTATATTTTATACACAAATAGTATTTAACTCGTGTTTGCTTCCTACAACATAAATACATGGTAAAATAAAATATTAGTAATAAATAAAATAAACATATTACCTTCTATGTGATTCCTCTTGCTAAAAGAGTCAGCATAAGTTTGTATCCTCGTAGCAGAAGACAACGACCATAAAATATATTGAATAAATCCATGTTTCCATGTCATTTGCATAATAAGTATTTTATGTGATTCCAACAATATTTCCAAGATACGTATTCCATTTGCCAACAATTCCAGCAAATCGCTTTCCGTGCTAATCAAAATAGCAACAATTACAACGGCATGGCTAAGATCAGGTCGCACGAATAATGTCCCACAATAATTGTGGGATGACCATTATTCTTCCTTTTCCTCGAGAGTTCAAACACAATTTCTCATAGAGTATCCTCCACGAGTTGAAACATAATTCCTCAAGGAGTATCATTCCCTTTATCAAAGGTACTTGACAGGTTTGCATGTTTCCATAGAAAAATATCTCAAGACATTCTCTATGTATTTCCACTCCAACATTGGAAGTTTCAACATACCTTCCGTAGAAAGTTAGAACCGAACCAAGCTTTCACTTCCATCAATGTGATATTTAAAAAAAATAAGAAAAATAGTTAGCACATATAGTAATAATACAAAACAATACACACTAACATTTATATGAGATAGTCTTCCATTACTAAGAAAATCATATTAATTGATATATCATTGATGTGAAGCTTGTTCTAAAAATCATGAATTGATCTATTCAATTAGCAAACCTTGCCTTTATTCCCACCTCCTCTAAATTCCAGAGTTTCCAAAATCTCCAATAGGAGAAAGAGTTTCCACAAAGTATTCATATTTCCTTTGTGTAAAGCATTTAACACCAAGCTTAGAATTGTGGTTTCCACTAAGCATGTTCTATTAACTTCATTGTAAATAAATCCATTTAGAACCTATAGGCATGTGGTTGTTTGGTAAAACAATAAGTTCCCAAAAACAAAACAAAAACATGTTGTTCCTCATTGAGTGTAATCCTCCCCGCAATACTTCCACCCATAGTTACATTAGTAACAACTTAGAATATTTTATACACGTCTACTTATTCCTCCAAACATAGAGGGAATTCGCCAAATTACATATAACAATAGCCAAGATATGATGCTCTACATTAATTCCTCCCACTTTTCCTATGCATATTAGTGTTGGGAGTTTAAACTTGTATTTTCCTTTGGCTTTATTCAAATAAGACTTTCATGTGACTACTATTATACATACCATTCAACATAAAATATCATCTTCCTACTTTTCACCAATCTCCTCTTTTCCAGATCAAAACAAAATTCCATTTGATCCACTAGAACATATATATTAAAATAAAACTTGGTGTGCTATGTAATTAAATAATCATTGCAATTCCATACTACCAAAACATGGATAGAATACTTTCTTCCAGTTCACAAATATAAACCGTGACTTGATAGGTAAGACTTACTAGTATGTAATGCTTTTCCATATAATCAAGGGGTGAACCAGATTTGTATTCCTCCATTAAAACAATGGAGTATATGACATAACATATAGATAATAATTCCATGCTCTTCACATTAGTTTTAGTTACTATTCCTGAAGTGTACTTCCCCCACCAATCAGTTCTTAAACCTTTAATCCTTTGATGAACTGATTTTCCACTTCAGTGTGAGATGTTCATAATAAGTTAAAGACTTTCCGACTTGTATTGAAATAAATATAAATAGCCATCCAAGTGCAACCATGAATAAATAAAGTAAATATTTGACCTCAAGTGGGATTGTCCAACAATAACATAAAAATATGCTGATGAATTACCATATTCCTCCCACTTAAGTTTAGAATTCTAGAATTAGCAACCCACTAATTATGTTCCTTGATATGTAACCAACTCGTATATAAGATAATCCAATTGAACCTCTAGTGGGAGTGTCGAAACAGAAAATACCACAAAATCCACATGTAAAATCTATAGCTGATAGTCCTCCCACTAAAGTTTGTAATTCCAGAACTAACAAGAAACTTGTAATTCTGTTGAGTAAGATCAAGTCGTAAATTCCATCAAATAAAATTTCGAGCATGTGATCCTATTATCAGTATTCCTCCATATGGAGTTATCTTCACCAAATAAACAATTTGTCGATTAACTTCCAATGGATTTCCAAAAGAAATGGGACCATCGGGTTTAACTTCCATAATGCGCTAAGATTTCCACCGAGCAATAATCCCAATCTTCCTTTTCCAAATATTATGTCATGATCAATAAATTCCAATAAAGAAGTATAAAATAAATTCCTTCAATTGTAGCCCAATATATAATATCATAATAAAAAAAAATATCTTTCCTCCACAAGGGAGTTTGAAGAAATAATTTCCAACTCCAATTTTTTTTTTTGTAATGATGCCTTTTCCTTTGGAATTGTTAACATGGCAATAAATTTGTGTTTGTGTTCTTACATGAAGGTAAAAATAATAATTCCAGTATTTGAGCATTCTCCACCTTCCTTAAGTGAAGATCAAATTACCGCTCTTGGAGCCGTGTCCATCTTCCTCGGTGAGTTCTAGCCAATTGTTGTGTATTCCCAACATATTCCAGAGCACATCGACGAGTCTCAAATATATTCCCATGACAAGACCAGTGACAAGATCAGTCCCATAGCAATTAAGCAATAATGTAAACAACTTCTGTCGAACCCAAGTGTCAGAAACAGCTTGTTGGAGCACGTAATAACCAACGAAACCAGCGAAGTACAAAGTATATATATTCCCGTAATTTCCCAGCATGCTCACAGCTAGGGTGATGTGCAAAGTATTCCATCCCATCAAAGACGCGATTCCTAGATTAAAGAAAAACTTTTCCACGGAGTGTTCCTCATTTTTCTCAAAAAATAAAATAATAATAAGTTAAGTCCAATAAGAGATATATATTTTTTTCAAACTCTTTTTCCAGATCACGTATAATTTTCCACGCAATCCAACTAAAGAATCAAACATTGACTTCAATATAAATATGTGAACTAGTTTATTTTCCTTAGTTCAAATTCCAAAGTTTTCTTCTTTTTTTTCCCTTTGGCTTTTCCGGTTTAGACATATTAATTTTCCCATCTGAAAACAAATATGTGATTTATTTTCTTTCTAAACCGTGTAATTAGAGTCATCTAATAAAAGTATAAAACTGTAGTTTCTAAATAACTCAATGAAAAATACTGAAGTGTTACTTATCTGAGAAAACTGCAACCCGGAGAGTTGCTATCAACAGACCTGGGTGGATCACCTTCCTGAATCCGTGTGCAAATTATAGAATTTTGCCTTGTTTCTTTCCTCGGTTGTGCGAGTGAACTGGAGCAGCAATAACGACACGAGAAAACTCCCTGCCTTCCTCGATTTGCGTGTGAGTTAACATAAGCAAGAGAGAATCTGTTCCCTGCTGCCTTCACATTGTTGGATTTTACTCCCTCCGTTCCAATATCTGTGTGACTCAAAAGCGACTGATTCGGCGGTAGACGCAGGCGTCCCCGCGTGCACCACATGGACCGATCGACTGATTGAGAGTTCGCGGCGAAAATTTTGGCTTCTGTGGATCGTACAAGCACAAACCAGAATCGGCAGCCACGTTCCTCAATCTGCTTGGCAGCAAATATTCCATGATCCGTGCGTGCATGGTGACAGGGGAGCTGCTCCGCTTTCCGGATCGAGGGAGGCCTTTATCGATATACGCGTCACGACCGAGATCATCAGACTACAGCGATTCCGTACATGCCCCCGCCCGTGGATCGGTGGCACGGCAATCCGCGGAAGTTACGGGATAGAAAAAGACGGTGGATTTTCCAGGGGCGACCGGAGTCTTGGGTCAAGCTCGGTTCCCGCGTACAATGCTTCTCGCACCTGGTCGGCGTGATGGGCTGTCGGCGGAGCAAGTTCCCAGCGATTGGACGAGGAGGCAGAGTCGGCAGCGTACTACTGATCGGTGGCGATGACGACGGCACAGCGAGCCGTAACAGAAGATTAGTCCTGTCGACGATCGCTATCTCGGTAGACCACCGGTGGCCGACGAAACCTTCGGCTCTGATACCAATGTAGAAAAATTAGGGTTAGGAGCTATTCGGCCTACTCTCTATTCCTCTGCCTATCGGTGGTGCCGCTCACAATGCATATTGAGGCTAGAGGGTGGGACCTTTATATACACTCCAAATTTCAGATATTTCAATCTGTTTCCAGATAGGACTCGTGACTTGTTAATGTTGGTTGACCCGTCAGTTTTAACAGGAAATAAAGGATAAATACGCAAAGGCCAAAAGGCCTAGTCAAATAACGTTAGGGGGAGGCCCTCGAACCAACGTTCATGAGCACCTCGTACGCAACTAACGCGCCCTGATCAGGGGCACCAAAACCAACTCATGGTTTGGTCCCCTGTCGTACTGCGCCATATAAAGAGAGGGGAGGCTGGCAGCGATGGATACACGTGAGTTGCTCATCTGCGAACATCCTCCCCCATATCCCCAAAACCCTACCGATCTAGGGAGGCCAGCAACGACGGGAAGATCGAGCTATACCCCTCCCGTGCCAGGGCAGTGCCGCTGGAGACCGGAGGGAATCAGGACATTCTCCAAGCCCACCGTTGATCAAGCCTGCATCGAGCAGGCTAAGATGGCTACAAACGCTGGATCCTGTAAACCTCTAAACCCCTATTTCCTTATGTTTGATCCATCTTTTGTGTTCTATTTTTGCTGCCACACCTGATCCAGTATGGATCTAGATGTTATTATGTCTAACATTGGTATCAGACGCCAAGATTGATAGCCCTAGAACCCTAATGTGGATTTGTTCATCATGTTTTAGTTAATTAAGTTCATATTTAGGCACTTAAGTCATGTTTTAAGTCACGGATCAGTGCCTAATTGCTACTGATAATCGATCATTTTTAATTAACAAATTATGATCACCTTATGTTTCTGTTAATTCAATTGATCTACTCTTAGCAATAAGGAGGGGAGTACGTTTATGGCAAGAAAAAGAACATCCCCTCTGCCCGAAACCCAGTTCATCTCGGATAGAACCCCATTTTTGGCAGACAAAAAAAAAATGTCACCGGAATCTCACCGTGAATGACGTCGGACCGTTGCCTCCACCTTCGGGTCCGTGCAGCGCCCACCGCTGCACGAGGGCGGCGGCCCCGCGACGCCGTTCCTCTCCAACGGAGAGAACGCGCGGATGAAACGCGGGTGGAGACGCCGTCGGGACTAGGCCGTCGTGGTCACGGACGAACGCATGCTTGACCCCTGGTCTTGCTCGCCGCCGTCACCTCTGAACGCCATCACACGGCGGCCCCGTACGAAGCACCGCCCCGACAAGGAAACGACGCCAGTAGCCACGGTCGCCGGAGGAGCGCGCGCTACGACGCACGCTACTCCGTCGACAGCAGCCACCGCGCCGGAACGGAGAAAGGGAGGGGCGAGCACGGGAGCGCACCGGGCCGCCGGCCACCACCACCTCACTCGCCAGGGAATACGCGCGGAGAGCAGGGGGAGGCGACCTCGCCGGCGTCTCTCACTCTCTCTCTCTCGCACTCGCAGCGGGTGATGCGCCGTCGCGGCTCTCTGTTCCCTCGGGAGCGAACGAATCGGGGAGAAATGAGAAGATAGGGTTAGGGTTTTCACAGGCATTGGTTATGTTCGGCTGAGAAGCGAGGACAGCCGTTGGATCGAATCCAACGGCCGAGCTGAGTGCGGAAGGTTTTGGCCTGTTGTTGGGCTGCTTGGCAGCTGGCCTTTTGGGCCCAGGCCAAAAACGGCTAGGCTACGGCCCAGAGGAGAAGGAAAATGGACTCTGTCCGTTTTTTTTTTCCATTTTCTGTTTTTTGTTTATTATTATTTTCAGTGCAATTTTAAGTTTCCAATTAAGTTATGTGCACTGTTTTAAATAACAGAGAACAATTGCCTAAAATAATTGCCTAAAGTTATGATAATAAACATGTTATTGTTCTGAATTAAAATGAACCAACGAGAATTTTTGTTTAGAATATTTAACATGTTTAAATGTTATATAATCAATTTTAAGCATTAAATAATGTTATTTACCTTGTGTTATTAAGATTGATGCTTAATTTTGATAATATCATGACTGTAAAATTAATTCTGACCAACGTTGTTTTAATTTTGTATGCCATCCTATTATGTTGTTCTATCTTTGTGTTATTTCTGCCCAACGGTGTTTTGACATGGATTTAGAATTTTTGATGATTATGGCATGTTTATTCTTCTTTACCAACGTAAAGTTTTGTATTCATGCAACTTAACGTCCATGCAAATTTTCAGCTTTCACTGCGATACGCTACGACACTGTCGAGCAACTGACGGGGAGTAATTTCCCACACTGGAAGAATTCAATCGAGCTAAGTTTGGCTTTCAGCGAATTTGATTATGCCTTAAGGGAGGATAAGCCCACGCCACCTGAAAATGGTGTCGCGGGGTATGATGATCTTAAGAAAACTTATGACTCCAAAATGGAGAAGTGGAACAAATCAAGTCATGTAGCAATGCTACTGATGCGATCATCCATTTCACCAGAGATTATTGGGGCTCTCCCCAAGAAAGATACTCCTAAAGATTTCATGGCAGCCTTGGAGGAGCAATTCAAAGGCTCCGAGAAGGTCTATGCAACTGAGTTATTTCAGAAGCTCCTTGGGAGGTATAAATGTGATGGTGAAGTAAGGAGTCACGTACTGAGAATGATTAATGCTTCGCGCAAGCTGAAGGCTTTACAATGTGAACTCAGTGATAACCTACTCACCATAATGATTTTGGAGTCCCTCCCTGAAGAATTCGATCAATTCAAGATCAACTATAATTCCATGAAGGAAAAGTGGTCACTCGATAAGATATGTCCTCGAATTGTCCAGGAGGAGGAAAGGCTGATGAAACAAAACAAGGACCAAGCTTTTCATGTTGGCTCTAACAAGAGAAAGTATGATGGGCCTAGTCCTTCCAAGCCTCCAAAGAAGACCTTCAAAAAGGATATGCACAAGTCTAAAGGAAAGGAGGTTGGACAGTCTTCTGGAAGCTCGGCTGTTGTTGACAACACTTGCTTTCATTGCAAGAAAGAGGGTCATGTCAGAAAGGACTGTTCAGACTATATTAAATGGATGATGAAGAAAGGTACGGATGAAATCACCTTTGTTGATGAATTATTTTATGCTGATTTCTCCTCTAAATCATGCTGGATTGATTCAGGAGCAACTACTCATGTTGCTAACTCTATGCAGGGATTCCATATGATCCAAACCACAGCAAACGGTACAAGAAGGCTTAAAGTAGCAAATGGAGTTGAAGTTGATGTTGAAGCTGTAGGGTCACTCACCTTGGATCTCCACACCAACCATCGTCTTCATTTAAATAATGTTCTTTATGTACCTACTTTGAGTAGGAATTTGATTTCAGTCTCTTGTCTTGATGATAACATGTATGAATGTTTGTTTGGTCACAAACAATTTGTTTTGAAATATTGTAATAAAGATGTTGGTTTCGGTGTCACACGAGGCAAATTATATATGTTATCATTGAATGATCATGTTATGCATGTGAGTAATGTGTGTATTTATGAGAATAAATGGAAGGGTACTAGCACTTCTTCGAAATTGTGGCACCGTCGTCTGGGCCACATTTCGGGGGGGAGAATTGAACGACTCATTAAAAATGATGTACTGCTTCCATTAGACTTCTCCGATGCAGAAAAATGTGTTGACTGCATAAAAGGAAAATACGCAAAAAAATTAAGAAAGGAGCAGTACGAGCAACAGGTGTCCTAGAACTTATTCATACTGACATATGTGGACCCCTTAATGTTAAGTCTATAGACGGTTTTGATTCATTCATCACGTTTACGGACGACTTTTCCCGATATGGGTATATTTACCCTATACGTGATCGATCGGAAGCTTTGGACAAGTTCAAATTGTTCAAAGCCGAAGTTGAGAACCAACTAAATGTTAAAATAAAAGTTGTACGATCTGATCGCGGGAGAGAGTATTATGGTAGACATGCTCCTTATGGGCAAATTCCAGGACCTTTTGCAAGGTTTCTCGCTGAGAATGGAATTGTTGTCCAGTACTCAATGCCTGGTGAACCTCGGCAGAATGGAGTGGCTGAGCGTCGAAATCGCACACTTATGGATATGGTGCGAAGTATGCTTAGTCATGCAAGTTTGCCAGTAAGCCTATGGATGGAGGCATTAAAGACTGCCGCACATATATTAAATCTTGCTCCCACTAAGTGAGCACCGAACACGCCTTATGAGATGTGGACGGGAAGGAAACCGAGCTTGAACTATTTACGTGTGTGGGGCTGTCCTGCTGAAGCTAGAGTATTCAATCCACAACTTAAGAAGTTAGATCCAAAAACAGTTAGATGTTTCTTTATTGGATACCCACATAGGGGAAAAGGATATCGCTTCTATTGTCCAGGTCATACCACTAAGTTTGTGGAGACGCGACAAGCGGTGTTTTTTTAGGATAATGAGGTCACTGAATTAAGAAAGATCGACCTTGAGGAGAAGCGGGTATGTGCTCCATGCCCGGCCATCCAAGAGATCGTTTTGCCCATTCAAAATAGAGTGACGTCTAATGACGGTTCTGAATCTTGTGATTTAGATCATGAACCCAATGGTAATCCTGAAAACAATAATGACATACCAGAAGGAGAGGATCACCATACAGATAACGAAGAAAATCCTGAAAATAATGACGCTCCTCCACCTCCCCCTCCTGTGAGAAGATCACAACGACCTAGGAAGAAAGCCATCCCAGAAGATTATGTCACTTACATGAGTGAGGATGTATGTGATGTGGGGAAGGTGGATGATCCAATCTCATATAAAGGAGCCATTAAAAGTACGAATTCGTCTAAATGGCAAGTTGCCATGGAAGATGAGTTAAAATCTATGAGCTCAAACAATGTTTGGGACTTAGTAGAAGTTCCAAATGGTGCTAAAAGGGTAGGCTGCAAATGGGTCTACAAAACCAAGTATGATTCCAAAGGAAACGTCGAAAGGTTTAAAGCAAGACTTATGGCGAAAGGTTTCACACAGAGAGAAAGTATCGATTATAACGAGACCTTTTCTCCTGTTTCATCAAATGATTCTTTTAGGATTGTCATGGCTCTAGTAGCTCATTTCAATCTAGAATTGCATCAAATGGACGTTAAGACGGCATTTCTAAATGGTGATCTTAATGAAGATGTTTACATGACTCAACCGGAAGGTTTTGTCGTGGAAGGAAAGAAACACCTAGCATGTTGTCTGAAGAAATCCATCTATGGCTTGAAGCAGGCTTCAAGACAGTGGTACCTCAAGTTCGACAAGATTATTCGAACTTTTGGGTTTACGGAAAATGTCGTGGACAACTGCATATATATTAAGTTTAAAAGCAGTAGGTTCACAATTTTAGTCCTATACGTAGATGACATATTGTTGGCTTGCAGCGATAAGGATATGCTGCATGAGACCAAGAATTTTCCATCGTCTAATTTTGATATGAAGGATCTCGGTGAAGCCTCTTATGTCCTTGGCATTGAGATTTATCGAGATAGGTCAAAGGGGATGTTAGGACTATCCCAAAAGGCATACTTTGAGCGAGTACTGAAGAAATACAATATGCACAAGTGCTCTCCCTCACCTGCTCCTGTAGTTAAGGGCGATAAGTTTGGGACATTTCAATGTCCGAGGAACCTAATTGAAACTGATCAGATGAAGTCGGTTCCTTATGCTTCAGCTGTCGGAAGCATCATGTATGCACAAGTTTGCACACGCCCTGACTTGGCTTTTATAACGGGAATGCTTGGCAGATTCCAATCAAATCCAGGACCAGACCACTGGAAGGCCGCAAAGAAAGTCTTGCGTTATATGCAAGGCACAAAAGATTACATGCTTACCTATAAGAAGTCTGATAACTTGCAAGTTGTTGGTTATTCAGACGCTGATTATGCCGGTTGTGTGGATAGTAAGAAATCCACATCAGGTTATGTATTCACACTAGTCGGAGGAGCCATATCATGGAAAAACTCCAAACAAACGTTGACTGCTTCATCTACGATGCAGGCAGAATTTATAGCATGTTTCGAGGCCACTGGGCAGGCTGTATGGCTGAAGAATTTCATTCCCGGACTTAAAGTGGTAGACAGCATTTCGAAACCACTTGTATTATACTGCGATAACGAACCCGCAGTCTTCTATACAAGTAACAACAAGTCAAGTGTTGCTGCCAAGCACGTTGACATTAAGTATCATGTTGTGAAAGATAGAATCCTGGATCATACAATTGAGGTTAAGCATATAAGTACGACTCGTATGCTTGCGGATCCGCTGACGAAAGGTTTACCACCCAGTATTTTTCATGATCATGTTGCCGGCATGGGATTACTGGAAGCCTTATGATTCAGGAATAAAGGTACCACTAGAAGAACCACTCCCATCAATTAAAATATTATCCATTTCGAGATAGGCTGGTATGTCATAAGTGTTGAGGTTCAACGGCATTTCATTAGCTTTTGTAACACCTCACTTTGATATGTTATTCCTATGGAGAATGAGCAAATGAGGTTAAAACTAACGATCAAGGGGGAGAATGTTGGTTGACCTGTCAGTTTTAACAGGAAATAAAGGATAAATATGCAAAGGCCAAAAGGCCTAGTCAAATAACGTTAGGGGGAGGCCCACGAACCAACGTTCATGAGCACCTCGTACGCAACTAACGCGCCCTGATCGGGGGCACCAAAACCAACTCATGGTTTGGTCCCATGTCGTACTGCGCCATATAAAGAGAGGAGAGGCTGGCAGCGATGGATACACGTGAGTTTCTCATCTGCGAACCTCCTCCCCCATATCCCCAAAACCCTACCGATCTAGGGAGGCCAGCAACGACGGGAAGATCGAGCTATACCCCTCCCGTGCCAGGGCAGTGCCGCTGGAGACCGGAGGGGATCAGGACATTCTCCAAGCCCACCGTTGATCAAGCCTGCATCGAGCAGGCTAAGATGGCTACAAACGCTGGATCCTGTAAACCTCTAAACCCCTCTCTTATGTTTGATCTCTCTAGGTGTTCTAGTTTGTTATCAATTCCTTGATCTAGATTGGTTCTAGATCGTTTAAGTTCTAACAGTTAAACCAACCACTATACTTAACAGCCAGTAACCCAGTCTATTACTGTTAAACAAATAGGTCTCAAACACGCATGTGTGAGTCATACGCCGAGTTCGAATACAAAATCAAACTCGCAGGCTTTAACAATCCATAGAGCCAATCCTACGGACAACCTGGCATTCCACTCTATACTGTTTCCGGGTATAATTCCAGTGTATTAATATACACTGTGTTCCAGTATAGCCGTACCGGCTTCCTCAAGTATATTTCCTTAAGTACAATTCCGCATCAGTTATTCCATGTTATTTCCATGATATTTCCACATTGAAATTTAATTCCGGACAATATAGTACTCCCTCCGTTCCTAAATATAAGATGTTGTAGCTATTGCTCATATTGTCTAGATACATGCTAATATGAATGAACATGTGTACTAAATTTTGTCTAGATACATGTAGACATGTGTGTATATAGAAAATGGCTAAAACATCTTACATTTAGGAACGGAGGGAGTAGTAGCTATACAAAATGTTGTAAGCCATAAATTCCTACAAATAAGAGTTACTGGGTCGGCCCCGTCATACATGCGTCGGGAAGAAAAAACCAATGACGCAATCTCAGAGAAGCTTGCGCGTCCCCAGCCCCATCCTCGTTCTCTCCGAGTCCGACTCGTTCCCGGATCTAGTCGAAGGGTACATCAAGCAATCGCCGCTAAATTTCCGCGGGACCGATGCATCTAGTCGATGGAAGGGTACCCAGCGCACACAACACCACCGTGCGAAATTAACTGTTCTCGTAGAGATGGCTAGGAAGGATCTCTTCTCACGCCGGCGGCGGCAGCGCACTGCCCGCGATGAGGACCGCCTTAGTGCCCTTCCCGACGACTTGCTCCTCCACATTCTGGGCCGTCTCGACACCCGCAGCGCTCTTGGCGCCGCTGCGCTCTCCAGGCGCTGGGCCCACCTCCCTCGCGAGCTCCCCGCCCTGGATCTTAAGGTCACCGACGCACTGCCGCCCCGCTACCGGCGGTGCCTCGACCTCATTCACTGGGCAAGGAGATCGGACGGGCTAGGCAAGTCTGGCCGGAGGCTAGACACCATCGCCGGACTGTACGAGCGCCGCGCCATGCGCGCCATGGCTAACTCCGCCAGGAGTCTCATGTCTAGTCGAGCTCACCGGCGCGTGCGCAAGCTATCGCTCGAGATCTTCGAGTTCAGCACCTCCGCCACCATCAACCGCTTGGTCGCGAAAGCGGTCGATTCCTGGTGGGTCGAGGACCTCGAGGTTGTTGCCAGGTCCACGGGGCCGATCGCGCATCCACCTCCGGTCTACAGATTCCCCCGCGGCCGCATCAGCAGGAAGCCCGGCGAGTCCCGCCTCAGAAGTCTCAAGCTTGTCAATTGCTTGCCCCCGCCGCTCGAGGGGTTCACCGCGCTCACCACGCTGGCACTGCGGGACTTGCCATGCTCCACACCGGCGGCCGTCTACCAGGGCGTGGTCGCCGCGTGCCCGCAGCTGCGAGTTCTGCACCTCGTGTCCTGCGAGTTCGACACGGATAAAAGTAAATCCGCTTGGGTGGTACTCGACGCGCCCATGTCAGAAATTAGAGAGCTTGTCGTCGACGGCGTGTTGATGTCCGTCAAGCTCCGCTCTCTCCCGAAACTCGAGAGCCTCATCGCCGTGGACAGCAATGTTCTGCTGTGCCCCGATGCCGCCCCCTGCCTCGCGCACGTGAGCCTCGTCTTCTTTATTCGCCCACTGGACTACTCACTTCTGAACCACTTGATCTCCATATTTATGCTCTTGTTGAAACACGCGATCAGCATCAGCAATCTCATACTGCGGTTTACTGGGCCAGAGATGTGGATTATGCGCAATGAGAATCCCTTTCCTTGGATGCCCAATCTGAAGAAACTGCTTGTTGCGGACGTGCCTTCCTCCTGGGACGTCTCATGGCCGCACATCCTCATCCAGGCAGCGCCGCTGCTTGAGAGTCTTCATGTCCATGTCTCCCAATGCGAAGAGAAGGAGGAGGAGCCAGATCAACCTGCATCATACGCACAACCCTTAGCTTCGCAGCGCCACCGCCATTTGAAGGAGCTGGTGGTCATTGGCTTTCAGAGGAAAAGGATGCAGCTAATTCAACTCGTGAGGTTTGCCGTGGATACTTCGACGGCGCTGTGCCGTGTTGCTCTGCTCAAGCATGGTCATGTCGAGCACAAGGGACCCTGGGAATGGGAGCTGGTGAGCGAGCAAAGCACCTGGAGCGACGAGGAAAAGCTTGCCGTCCTGGATGGGATTGAATGTTCGACAGCCCAAATTGAAGTGGTGCTGTGTTGAATTAAATCTGTGTACTGCTGTATATGTCTTAGATCATGCTTTGGGCTTGATTGCGGCTGTTTTCTGTCTGCAGTTTTGTAATGATTTCAGAAACAGGATTGATCCATGTACTTATCATTTGTAAACTGTACTAATTTATATGTTGTGTACTACGGTACGGTTCAGTTATATGGGGCTGTTCGAGTAATGATGCACACTAGTCCTGCTTATCCTTTGAGTTACATTTTTGTGGACCTGAAGGCTCTTGTGCATCATATAAACTGGTTAAATGTGTTTGCCTCTGAATTACACCGTGCAGGTCAATGGTTTCCCAAACTAATTATTCCTGTGCAACCGTACGAAGCAGACGAATTTCCAGGAAACAGACGGCAAGACAAACTGTTTGATCTCGCATGCTCAATCGACGAACTCAGAATGGAGTTTGATCTGACGAACGCAGTGCAACGCAATATGGCTGAAGGATTCAACCGCGGGGCACAGATCGCACATCGCAGCCTGCATAGTGACACCGGGATTTTGTAGCCATGTTGTCGTGCGCGTACCACCTGGTCCCATGATCACTGAAAAGGGAACAAAATGCAGCCGTTGTAGGTCCTTTGCCAGTAGTGGTCATGATCCTCGTATCCGTCGATCCCCCCGGCCTGAGCTCTGTAGTAGTCTGGTGATCCATGAGCAAGTCATACTGCACCTGAGCTGTGTGGATAGCGAGTAATCCAATGTTCCAGGAGTCATTTGTTCTAGGATAGCTGATCCATCTTTCGACAAACCCAAGACGATTAATTCGAGACGGAGGGAGTAGTATTTGAATCTCCCAAAGCATAATCTATTAAATCCAAAATAATGAGAATCCTGAGAATATTTTTGAAAGAAAAGAGTGCCCTCAAGGCTCGGGAGCTCCACGCTCTCTGCCCCTTTGGGGGCGAGGTGGCAGCGTTCAACCAATTCGTCTGGAGCTGTTGGGCGCCATCTCGGGTGCGGTTCTTCGCCTCGCTGCTAGTTCAGTCTAGGATCCACACGCGAGACCTCCTCCTTCGTAAGCAAAACATCAACCTCCAGGAAGTCGGGTGCCCCCGCTGCCCTGCCTCCCTGGAATCCGCCAGCCACATGCTCCGCCACTGCCCCCACTCTGCGCCCACGTTGGTGTCGACGTCCCGTGCGGTGCTGCCGTGTGCGACCTTCCGACCTCTACCTCCTGGCGCCCCACCGGAATCTTGGGACAGCAGCAGTGATCTTCATGCATGTGGTTCTTCAGAGGGCAAAGCAGCTCATAGAGTAGGTCGGTATGGACAGTGTCACAAACTTAACAAGGTTCTTTCTCCGTAGGACATTAATCTTTTTCTCACACCATCCTCCCACCGAGTTATTCACCTTGCTACCCAACTTCTCTCAGATATAATTTGTGTTCTTTCCAATAGTTGTAGGCAAGCCCAAACATCTCTCCCCAAGGGCTTCCTTATAGGTCTCCAGTTCTGTCCGGCTGCCGGCTTATCATCTCCCTTTGTATTTTGATCGAGCAAAATGGCATACTTGGCCTTATTAACCAATTGAACCAAGCCCCAATGGTAGCAGTCCATGATATCTGCAATTTTTGTTGCCATCTTGATGTCTTGGGGGCGTATTGTTCGTTAGGTTAGTTCGCAGAGTTTGATGTAGAACAGCGTCAAACTTTACCTTGAAATTAACCAAGGTTATCGAATCCAGGAGGACACGGAGGTTCTTCAGAAGGTTGTCAGCGGCGCAACTGACGTGGAACCTGCACACACAAAAAAACACTACTTTGCCCAACGAAATAGAGAGGTTTTCAATCTCTCCGGTCTTGCTGAAAACAAAGAGATTAAACGTATGGTACAGAAAACAGTGATGAATGCAGAAACCAGTAGAGCACAGTATGATTGCAGTAGGTGGTTTAATAATATTAGGGAAACGGACCGAGGTCCACTGTTCACTAGTGGTGTCTCTCCATAAATATTTCTAGCATGTTGGGTAGAAAAATTACAGTTGGACAATTGACAATTAATGAGGGCATGACAATGCAATATATGACAAGATGTTCACTATGACATTTAACAGGACATTACAACAAAGTACATAGACTTGCTATCCAGCGCATCTATGCCTAAATAATCCACCTTCCGGAGAGCATCCGCATCACTTCCAGTATAAAGTTGCAAACAACAGATTATTGCATTAAGTATTTTGTGTAATATAAACAATGCAAAAAACACGTAGACTAAGCATTATTATTTTATCCCTAGTAGCAACAACACATCCACAACCGTGCATGATTCAGTCACTCGAACGTTGATTTTTGGAGGCATGAAACCACTATCGAGCATAAATACTCCCTCTTGAAGTCACAAGCATCTACTTGGCCAAAACATCTACTACCAACGGGGAGCATGCAAGATATAAACAACATAGGCATATGAATAAATAAACAACTTGCTCATCATATCAATATTGATCGGATCCCAACACACACAACATTTAGCATTACATAACGATGATCTTGATCATGTAGGACAGCTCACAAGATCTAAACATGATAGCACAAAGTGGAGAGACTACCATCTAGCTACTGATATGGACCCTTAGTCCAAGGATGAACTACTTACGCATCAGTCTGGAGGAAGGCATGGCGTTGTAGAGCCCTCCGGTGATGATTCCCCTCTCCGGCAGGGTGCCGAGAAGAGTTTCAGAACCCTCCCAAACTAGGGTTGACGGCACCGGCGGCGTCTGGATGTTTCGTGGAATATCGATTGGGTATTTAGTTTTTTCGGGGAAGGAGGAATATATAGGCAAAAGGGTGGGGTCAGTGGCCACCCGCGGGGCCCACGCCATAGGAGGACGCCGGCCAGGGGTAGGCCGCGCCCTGGTGTGGCGTGGCGGCCTCTGGGTCGGTTGCTCCTCCCCTTTGGGCTTCTGGAGTCTTCTGTTGTAATATTTGCATACTCCCGTTTTCGTCCAATTCCGAGAACATTTTGCGACTAGATTTTCCGAAAGAGAAAAACAACAGAAAACATGAACTGACATTGTGGCATCTTGTTAATTGGTTAGTCCCAGAAAATGCATAAAAATGCTATGAAATGTAAACAAAACATGTGGCAATTGATATAATAACAGCATGGATCATAGAAAATTATAGATACGTTTGAGACGTATCAAGCATCCCCAATCTTAGTTCCTGCTCGTCCTCGAGTAGGTAAACGATAAAACAACATAATTTTTTTAAGAGCCATGCCACTAACACAATCTTGATCAATAATGCAAAGCACATGAACTGAATGAAGTGATCCAACTCAATGGTCTATAGTTTGCTAACAAGTAAACAAAATGAATCATACAAGTGCAAACTTTCATGAATAGTACTTTGGAGACAATGAGGCTATAATAATTTGCATAAAAGTTAACTCGCAAAGCAATAGATTCTAAATAAAAGTGCTTGACCAACACAGAGGAAGATTTAGTTTCAGCACTGGTTTTAACTTTTTAACATATATATCTCATTGATATTGTCAAGGAAAATTAATGCAATAAGTCAGACATATTGTTATATAACAACTGATGTACCAAAGTTGACACTAGTGTTTGCTTGTGGAGATGGAAAGAAGTAGAAAAACTGACTCAACAATAAAGTAAAAGAAAGGCCCTTCGCTGAGGGAAGCAGGGATTAAATCATGTGTTAGAGCTTTTAAGTTTTGTAAAACATATAGAGAGAGCATATAAAATTTTACACTCCTCCCAACCTTTTCTATCAGAAACCATGGCTAACCAAATCCTCGGGTGTCTGCCAACAATCACATATCATGGAGGAGTGTCTATTTTTTGGTGGTAGGTGTGTATGTTAATGGTCAATGAATAAACAAGTAGACAATGCATTAAGTCACAAATTAACTAGACTTTACAAGAGCGGCTCCCATGAAGGACGTTATTTCTACCGTGGTTAGTAGATCATCCCTCTTCTCTTTTGTTTACACACTTATGAACTTTGCTTAACTGATAAATCAGGGACAAAAAGAGTGAAGAGAATTTTGTAGTAACCAAATTTGGGATAGGACACCCCGTTGCTAGCTCTTCTAGCGAATTGGATAAGCAGATGTATATGCCACTAGTCCAGGTGTGTGAAGTCTAATCAACGAGCGAAATAAAGACCGTCTACCCGCGTCCTCGTGAGCTGGTAAACAGTGACACAAAAAGGGAGTATACTAGTTTTGAATATTTTAAAGGTATCACATGAAAAAATTACTTGGAGTGGCAGAGAAAAACCACATAATAGGTAGTTATCATGGACACAGATGGCATGGATTTGGCTCAAGGGTTTTGGATGCAAAAGCATCATTCCCGCTTAGTACAGAGTTTACGCTAGCATGGTTTTCAAGCAAACACACCTATCAAACGGTACTGTAAGGACTTGTATAAAAAACATGGTTGAAAAATTATAACACTCCACATTGTCTTCCTTGTTAACCAAAACCTTTTAGTAGAAACTATCTAGACTTTGGAACTACCAAATATCAACAAGATTTACGGTCGTTCTTCACTAATAATTATTACGTACATGTTACATAAGTTTAAACATTACTTACTTGGTAACTCAAAACGATTGACAAACATCAAATTACTCAAGACAGTTATCTACAGGACTTATGTAAGCATTCTATTATAACATACCACATGCATCATTTTCTGTTCCAACCAAACACCAATTAACTTATTTATCAATTCTCCAAACAAATATAAGTGAAGCAAGAGAGTACTTTCTTCAAAAGAAACTAATAGCTCTGACAAGAGATATATGAAAACAGAGAGCTAAAATTTATAGAAGTAGCAAACAAGAATACACAATAAATATAAGCGAAGCACACGAGTATTCTAATGAAAAAGCGGAGCGTGTCTCTCTCCCAAATAAGAATGCTAGGATCCAACTAGTATAGAGAAGCAAATAAAATATAAACAAAACAAAAACAAAAACACACTGACTCTCCAAGAAAAGTGCACAAGATGTGACCGAATAAAAATATAGTCTCATTAGAGATGACCCGATAATTTGTCGATGAAGAAGGGGATGCCTTGGGCATCCCCAAGTTTAGACACTTGAGTCTTCTTAAGGATCTTCCCCAAGGTTAATTTTTTCACTCTTCTTGATCTTTCATTATCATCCTTCTCGCTTAACACTTAAAAACTTTCTTCACATCAAAACTTCAATGTTTTTCTCATTAGCGGGGATAGTGCATAAAAAAATCTCACTTGGTTCCTTTTGGACAAAAGTTCATAAGAAATTACTTTCAAATATTAGATACTATTACTAGTTTTAAGTGAAGCTCTTTCACCCTAAAAGAATCCACTCAAAATTGTAAAAGAGAGAACGTAAAATAAAGATAGAATCTGCAAAAAAACAGAACGGTCCGTAAACATGATTTTTTGCAGCACTTACGTTGCTCAGATCGAAAAACTTTAGTCTAACAAAAGATATCTACATATATTAGGAATGCACACAAAAAATTTGAGATCAGAATCACTTTCTGATAAGCGTGTGGAATTTTTCTAGTGAATACCAGAAATCTATTCATCCGCAGTTTTCCCAATAAAAGTACCTTCTAGTCATTAGAGACTTTTCTTGGCACAACAGAACAAAAAAAAAGATACAAAGATGTTATTACAGAAGCAAAAATCATCTTGACTAGAAAAAGATAAAATAAAAAATAAAAAAACGATGGATTGCCTCTCATAAGCGTTTCTCTTTAACGCATTGTAGCTAGGCACAAGTAGCGAATCAAGTATTATCAAGTTTAGAATTTCCCAAAAAAAACTTAGAAGTTTTTTCAATGATGCAAAGTATGATGTCTATGTAAGTTTCTGAATCTTCTTTTTCACTTCTTTTAGGTTCACTACTTTGATCAAAAGGATTTTCACGTACAATCCACCCAAAATTGTTCTCTAAAGCTTCATGCATAGCTATAAGTTTAAAAGGAATAAGAACATCTAGTTCTTTTTGAATACAATCCTTAGCCACATCATCAAATTCCTCAAACAAAGTTTTTAGCACAATTTTTTCTTTTCACCATCCTCCATATCATGGAATAGCTTTTCTGAAAGAGAAAACAACAGAAAACAGGAACTGCACTGTGGCATCTTGTTAATAGGTTAGTCCCAGAAAATGCATAAAAATATTATAAAGTGTAAAAAAAACATGTGGAAATTGATATAATAACAACATGGATCATCAAAAATTATAGATACGTTTGAGACGTATCACCTCTGTCTGTTGAGTGAAAAATATGTAGTCGTCTGTAAATAGGGGTTGGGAGACCCCTGAATTTGAGGAGACCTACGAATCCTTGAGCACAAATTACAAAGAGGTAAGGGGAAATTGGTTATACTAGTCATAACCTCTAGTTAGGTAAAAATTCATCAAGAATTGTCCTTTGACTTCGATAGAGAAGCTCGCCATAAGAATACACTTCATGATGATCTCGACCCAAAATGAAGAAAAACCACTTTAGCATCTTTTTTATAAGATATTACCGTTCCATATGGTCATATGTCTTTCCCATGTCAAGTTTGAAATCACACATCTTTCCCTTTTTAGCTTCAAGAGGGTGAGTTCAGGCTAACGGGGTTTGGCCCTGGCAAGGCTCCGGCGAGATGGATTCACCGTCAACGTGTCCGGTCTGGTGTGATTAGTTCTTAACACAGGGTTATGTGCCCACTTTTTTTGCTTCATTGGTTTTCCTAAATGCTACGACTTTGTTTCCACAGTTTTGACACCCCTAAAAAAATGATCCAATGATGTTGCAATGGTACAAAAATATTGTTGCATGGGTGGAAGTATGTTGCGATGGAAGGACGGTCCATATATGGATTTTTATGCTGATCAAACGGTTAGTCACACCCGACTTTCTCCCAAATCAGGTACCCGACGCCTAGAGATCGCCAAAGGAATATGAATTATATGTATTGCTCAAATTTTGTAGGTTGGCTTGGCAAGATGAGTTAGTTTGCAGTGCTAAAAGGAAGAAAGATGGACTCACTGTTTATTGCAGGTGGCGGCTACACTACGGTTGACCTCATTCTAGCGTATCTAAATCCCACATCACTGCAACTCCACGAAAAATACCGCAACGAGTTTACAACACTCCAAATGTCCTCTCCACATTCTTCCTATCAGATTGTTGCATAGTTGCAAAGTGACATCACTTTTGAACTTGGGGATCGTATATAGTCTTCACAAAAGCCGCCCACTGAGGATATATACCATCAACAAGGTATTAACCAAGTTGTACTCATGCCCATTGACGTTATAGTTGCATGTACGATCCTCTCCATCACAAAGTTATTTGATTCCGGATATTAAATTATGGTTTTGGCAAAAAAAAATGGTTTTGGCATCATTGCTTTGACCTTGGTACTACCCAGGAAAAGATGTTGGCCGATTCTTCCAATGCCAATGCATGCAATCGACTAAACTAAGCATACCTCAAAAACTTATCTATATTGCCAGTAACTTTTTGGTGTACTTATCTCAAATATTTTGGTCCAAACACTTTCACCATGGAATGTTGAAATTTCTCCACAGCCGCAATGCATGTGCTCTCTCCCATCTGGGCATACTCATCAATGGTGTATGCGGCTTTACCATAGGAAAAACATCCCCATGGCAGCCATGCATTTTCTGTATGGGAGAGAACGACAATTTTTTGCAACAGTATTTCTAAGAGTTAAGTAGGGATCATACATCATCACACCTTCCACTATGTGCCCAAACCTAGTAGAGCTCATCGGTAAAGGACGTTGAAATAAACCCTAATGGAATACCAGACCGGGCTAGAAGTAGTCGCGGTAGTAGACCCTTGTGCGCTTGACCCTATCACGAGGAACAACTATCTTGTCCTCGAATGAATCCGTGAAGTAGCGAGTTAACATGCTACTCTTTGTTCTCCATATCTTCAAGAATGCTCATCATCACCAACATATCCATATTTTTGCCGTCATCGGCTCCCGAATCAGAATCATCATCGATGAACTCCTTGTAGATGAACTTGTCGAAATACATGTAATAAAAGTCATCATCCGACGAATTCATCGATGGCTACAAATGAGAAAAAATAGTCTAAAATGACCTCGGCATTTTGTCAAACACGTGACGATAAAGGTGTATGTTTGGCAGAGTAAAACTTACCAGAGAGAGGCGTATGTGGGCGATGGACCGTTTCCGTGGCGTCGAACGTCTCAGGAAGGGGTTTGGTGTTGCATTGCGGGGGTAGTGGTGGAACCGTGGAGGCAGGGTAAACGACAGTGGAGGTAGGAAAAATATGGTGCGGGCGAGGCAAAGGGGAGAAGGAGGGCCTCCCGGGTGACGTTTGGTCTGATTTATAGAATTTGAAGTTGGTCCGGCATGTCAAATCCAACGTGACAAATGGCAGGACTCAGGAGTGCCTAGTCGCTTCCGGTCAGCCCCATTTTTGTCCCATATGTATATGTTGGGTATGAGTGTTGCCGGACAATACAACCATTTAAGCTAGATAAGGATCCGTTAGGTTGTATTTTTGTCCGTCTGTGTCCGAACTGTCCGTTCCATCATACATATACACGGCAAATGGGATCCGATGGTTGAAGATACTCTAACCATATCTTCCTTGTCAATTACACGTAAAATATCAAAAAGTCACTCAAACCATGTGTATAAAACCGTCATCAATTACCAGCAAGGTCCACGCCTCGCTCATGGCCAGCCAAAGTATGTAAGAGCATCTCTAGCAGATCCCCTAAAAAGGCTGGAGCTGTAAAGTTCCGACAGATTTACGGGCTCGGCTAACTTTTCGCGTCGTAGCAGAAACTGAAAACCCGGTTCGGCCTAAAAACGGCTTACAGTCCCCTCTGAATCCCCCTCCCAGCATGTATTCATTCGGCAACGCGAGCCATTTTTTGGTCAAGACCGAAAACCTAGCTCCACCGCCGACGACAAATCGCCAATGCGAATCCCCACGTCCGACGAGCAATAACCCCGTGTCGGTGACAGATCAAGTAAAGCCCCGTCCAATGGTGTGTAGCCCTAACTCAGGCGGGTCCGAGAGAAGCCGCGGCGGCGCCGGGGATGACCCATAGCGTAAATGGCTTGTCCATTCCGACGGCGCCGGCCAGCGGGGGTCATGGAAGTTTGATATGTCATAAAGGTATCCCTAATTTCTGATGCTCCATGATGATATTATGCCAATTGCTACATTATTTCTCTCTTCTTTATGTCATTTTTATCGATTTTCCGGAGTAACCTATTAACAAGATGCCACAGAGCCAGTTCCCTGATTTCTGCTGTTTTTAGTTTCAGAGAAGTTGTTCTCGAAATATTCTCGAAATTGGAAACTTCAAAGCCTGGAAGTCCTATTTTCCCCGGAAGCATCCAGAAGACCGAAGAGGATACAAAGAGGGGAATCAAGGTGCCCACACCATAGGGTGGCACGGTCCCCCCTTGGTTGCGCCAGGGGGTGGTGTGGGGCCTCTGGACCTCCACCGCCTCTGCCCTTTCGCCTATTTAATCCCCCGGGATGGAAAACCCTAAGCACATGATTAAAATCTCCGAAAAAGTTCCGCAGCCGCCGTCACCGTCAACCCTAGATCAGGGGGTTTCTAAAGTTGTTTCCGGCACCCTCCCGGAGAGGAAATCATCACCGGAGGCTTCTACGTCACCATGCCTGCCTCCGGAGTGATGCGTGAGTAGTTCATCCCTGGACTACAGGTCCATAACAGTAGTTATATGGTTGTCTCCTCCTCATATGCCTCCATGTTTAGATCTCGTGAGCTGCCTATCATGATCGAGATTGATCTTATGTAATTCTTTATGTTGTGTTTGCTGGGATCCGATGAATATTGACCTTATGCCAAATTGATTATAGTCTTTATTGCATATGTTATTTGTGATCTTGCATGCTTTCCGTTGCTAGTGGTTGCTCTGGCCAAGTAGTTGCTAGTGACTCCAAGAGGGAGTATTTATGCTTGATAGTCATGCCTCCTTGTTGCCTTGCTCGAGTTACAGAAACGTGAAGGGGGAGGATGTGTTGTTGCCATTAGGGAGAAAACTGCTGTGAGAGTGCTCGCGTGCATAATCATTGCTTACACTACACACTTTGTTTAATGCAATTATCTGTGGCTTGCAACTTAATACCTAAGGGGGTTCAGATGATAACCTGAGGGTGGACTATTAGTCATAGATGCAGATGCATGTCGGTCTATGTATCTTGTTGTAATGCTCACACTAAATATCATAGTAATCTTCATGTTATATTGTGCACTACGGTGCCACCTCTATTTCTCAATTGCCCAGTTGTAATTTGTTCACCAACCATGTTATTTTTATGGAGAGACACCACTAGTGAACCTATGAACCCCGGTCCATTTTCCATACTGTTAAACAAACCACAACAATTTCCTGTTTTCTTTACTTACTGCAAGCATACACTGTTTTCCACACTATATGTCTAATCTTTGTTTTCAGCAAGACCGGTGAGATTCACAACCTCACTGTACCGTTGGATCAAAGTATTTTGGTTGTGTTGTGTGCAGGTTCCATGTTGTTGCTGACACCGGTGAAGCGCCAGCACCACCGTCAGTGGCATCAACCTTCCGAAGATCCTCTTTCTCCTACTGGATTGATAACCCTGGTTCTTAACTAAGGGGAAAACTCCTACCGTTGTGCTCATCACACCCTCCTCTGGGGGTTCCCAGCAAAGCGCATCAAGGATTTTTCTAGCGCCATTGCCGGGGAGAAGGAAGTCTTCTGGCAAGGGGAGTCTCTCACTCTCAACCTTTTATTTTGTTTATTGGCTTGTTTTTTTGTCTTTTTTTCTTCTCTATATTGAAAACACAAAAAAAATAGTTTACTTTATAGCTGTTATTTATTTGCTTGCTACTATTCTGCTAAAATGAGTTCCTCTGAGAATACTAAGTTGTGTGACTTAGCACAAACAACAATGATTTTATTTGCACACCTATTGCTCCACCTGCTCCTACTGCTGCTTTATATGAGATTAAACATGCTTTATTAAATCTTGTGATGAAAGAACAATTTTCTGGTATTAGTATTGGTGATGTTGCTGCCCACCTTAATAATGTTGTTGAACTATGTGAGATGCAAAAATATAAAGATGTGGATGGAGATATTATTAAACTGAAATTATTTCCTTTCTCTTTGAGAGGAAGAGCTAAAGAATGGTTGCTATCTTTGCCTAGAAATAGTTATTCATGGACTAAGTGTAAAGATGCTTTCATTGGAAAATATTATCCTCCCGCTAAGATTATATCCCTAAGAAGTGACATAATGAATTTTAAACAATTAGATAATGAACATGTTGCTAAAGCTTGGGAAAGAATGAAAACTATGGTGAAGAATTGTCCCACTCATGGACTGACTACTTGGATGATTATACAAACTTTTTATGAAGGGCTGAATTTTCCCCCAAGGAACCTATTGGATTCAGCTGCTGGAGGTACCTTTATGTCCATCACTTTGGGCAATGCAACAAAGCTTCTTGATGATATGATGATAAATTATTCAGAGTGGCACAATGAGAGAGCTCCACAAGGTAAGAAGGTAAATTCTGTCGAGGAAACCTCCTTTTTGAGTGAAAGGCTTGATGATATTATGTCTATGCTTGTTAATGGTAAAGCTCAAGTTGATCCAAATAATGTTCCTTTAGCCTCTTGGGTTGCTCAAGAAGAGCATGTTGATGTAAACTTTATTAGAAATAATAATTTTAACAACAATGCTTATAGAAATAATTTTGATGGAAACAATTACAAGCCCTATCCTCCTAATAATGGTTATGGTAATTCTTATGGAAACTCCTACAATAATAATAAAATCTCTACCTCTGATCTTGAAAACATGCTTAGAGAAATTATTAGCACACAAACTGCTTTTAATAAATCTATTGAGGAAAAGCTTGGTAAAATAGATGTTCTTGCCTCTAAAGTAGATAGCCTTGCTATTGATGTTGATTTTCTAAAACGTAAGGTTTTGCCAGAAGATGTTAAAGAAAATAAAACTTTGAATGCCATCCAAGTTCAAATAGATAATAATGTTAGATTGATGGCTAAATTACGTGCTAGGTGGGAAAGAGAAGATGAATTGGGTAGAAAGATTAATATTGCCAGAGTTTGTACTATCACAACCACCAGTAAAACTGAAGCTCCAAGTGCTAGTAAACCTGCTACTATCAATGGTAAAGTTTGTGTTAATAAAGTCCATACTCCTTTGGTGAAACATGCTAAATTTCCTCAAACTGCTGAAACTGCTTCTAATAAAAGTGCTGAAATTTTTAAAGATGTAGGAGATAATAGTTCCATTACTTTTGATGATAATAATTTTGATTTTGATGATTGCAACATATTTGAAGTTATTATGTTTCTACAAAATCTTGCTAGAAGTCCCAATGCTAGTGTCATGAATATGGCCTTTACTAAACATATTACGAATGCTCTCATGAAAGTTAGGGAAGAAAAGTTGAAACTTGAAACATCTATCCCTAAAAAATTAGATGATGGTTGGGAGCCTATCATTAATAGAAAAGTGAATGATTTTGATTGCAATGCTTTGTGTGATCTTGGTGCTATTATCTATGTTATACCTCAAAAGCTCTATGATATTCTTGATTTACCACCGTTAGAACACTGTTATTTGGATGTTCATTTTGCTGATAATGCTAAGAAGAAACCTCTTGGTAGAATTGATGATGTTCTCATTATGGTTAATAATAACCTTTCCCATGTTTATTTAGTTGCTATGAATATTGAATGCAATGCTTCTTTTCCTATTGTTTTGGGAAGACCTTTTTCTTAAAACTATTGGTGCTATTATTGACATGAAAGAGGGGAGTATTAAATATCAACTTCCCCTAAAAAAAGGTTTGGAATATTTTCCTAGAAATAATATGAAGCTACCCGTTGACTCTATTATTAGAGAAAAATATTATGTTGATGCTTCTTCACTTGAAAATACTTGAGTTGCCTTTTTTATGCCTAGCTGAAAGGCGTTAAAGAAAAGCGCTACCGGGAGACAACCCGTTTTATTTCTCGGTTTTCATTATGTTTTTCTTTGTTTTCTTTGGTGTGCTTTGCACCTGGGTGTTGCCTATTTACTTAGCAACCCCGCTGTATCTTTTCTTTTGTGTCTTTGTTGAGCCAAGTAAAGACTCTAGTGGAAAGTTGACACTATATTTCGGATTTCTGCGCAGAAAACAGATTTCTCCTGTCCAATGTTAATTCCGTTAAAAATCACATACAATTCAAAATTACCTGAGATTTTTTGTGCTTAATCCTCAGTTATATACGCAACTTTTCTTAGTTTACCACTTTTTGATTTGAGAAACAAAAGATTGATCTCTCCCTGCTATTCTGTTTTGACAGATTTCTGCCAATTATTGCATTTGCATCTTAATCTCTTTCTTTTGGTGTTCTTTTGAAAAAAAAGAGTTTTAAAAGAAGTTGTGACAGTAGCTAATGTCTTTTTGGTTTCTAGTCTTTTGTTGAAACTGAACCATGTGAGTTTATTATTTCGATTGCAATAACGTTGCTAATGAAGATTGTGAGAATTTTGGTGTGAAGAAAGTTTTCAAGGGTAGAGAAGAGGATGATATGATGTGATCAAGAAGAGTGAAAATATTAATCTTGGGGATGCCCCGGTGGTACATCCCATGAAATTCCAAGAAGACTCAAGCGTCTAAGCTTGGGGATGCCCAAGGCGGGCATCTCCTTCTTCATCAACAAATTATCAGGTCACTTCTAGTGAAACTATATTTTTATTTGGTCGCATTTTCAGTTTGTTTTTACTTTCATAATAAGCTTGGTTGGAACCCCAGCATTCTTTTATTGGAGAGTGACACGCTCCGCTTTTTCATGAGAATACGTTGTATTCTTAATCTCTATCTAGCTGCTGCATTTATTTAGCTCCTGTTTTGCATGCATCTCTTATCAGAGCTGTTAGTTTTAGTAGTGTTATTTGAGTACTCTCATGTTTTCTTGCTATATCATAAAGATTATTTTTGTTAAAACATATCTTGTATGGTTGGGAAAAGAAAATTGCTGCTTGAAGTAGAATTTATAACATTACTAGTAGAAGTTTGTATAGACTCTGGCTAGAACTTTTTCATTCCATGCTAAATGTTATTTTAGTTTTAAAGCCTTGTGGTTATTGAGTAGCATGAATAGCCTCAAATAGCTGAGAGTGTTTAATATGTATTGAAATATTCATGAGTTGTTCTTGTCATAGTAAAGCATCAATATATGGTATTCTCTTTCGAATGTTTTATTTGGTTGACTTATGTAGCGTTCCCACATTTAAATAATGCAAGAACATCTGTGTTAGTGTGCTAGTCCCTGGATCAATTGCTAGCACCACATTACAAAATGAAATATCATGCAAATGCATCAAATTCTATTACATTGCATGATCCAGTCTTTACAAAATAGTATTACAGCTTGCATAGTCTTAGAAGACTAGCATAAAACAAAGAAATACGGCGGAAAACATAGTACAACATTGAGCCCATCTTCTTCATGTGCCACAGGCAAAACATGTTGGCGATAGTCTCGAGATCCTAAATGTAATTGATGGAGGGATGATAACCCGGTAGGCCAATGCCAAGGTGTAACTGGGCCCAAAGGGAACCGCGCAAGACCCGGCTCAAGGAAAAGGAGCTTCTAGAAGGCCCAAGAGGTAGTGTAGGCCTTGTAATCCGGCTTGTGGGTTACGATAAGGAAATCTAGGGTTTGTATGCGGTGACTGGGTAGGACTCCGAGTGTGCCTTGGATAGGAAGCCAGGGGGCCGGGTAAGATATAAACCGGCTCTTAGGCTCAAAAACAGGACGAGCTTTTACCCAATATTCGAGTATCCCCTGTAATACGAGAGCTGAGATTGTAACCCTAGATCGGAGACTCGGCGACTTGATTGCTAGAGCTACCGGATCGATTATTGGCATGATTTCCCCTGAGCTAAACCCTCTCCCAAACACCAGACTCGAATTGCCCCAAGATAAGTTACCCCCGGTAACGTCTGCCGTGATTATCCCACGACAGTTGGCGCCCACCGTGGGGCCCGCGTCCAAGGGTTTTTACGTCACGGGAGAAGCTCGGGAGAGCATGAAGAACCTCGTCATCGGCGAGATCTACACCAACCCCGAAGGAGATAAAATGATGGACGATTTTGGCTGGGGGCCAGAGTCGGATTTGCCGGATGCCGGATCTATCGTCACAATTGGCCGGGTCAACGTCTTCGTCGGCATGGTACGTACGTCCGGTTCAATTCCTGATAATGTTGAATATGATTCCGTTTCAGGAGGAGCGACCTGCGTTCAGTCGGATGGGGAAGAGTCGGTCGGGACGATCGATCCGATAGAAGAGCCCACCACGAAGAGGGAACAGCCGGAGGAGCCGGCATGGACCCCGCGGAGGATGATACCGAGTCTATCCTGCACCTGCTGGAGGATCAGTACGAAGAGGATAGCTGCGATGAGGAAGAGTATGAATCTGCACCAGGCATCGTGCGCCAGGTCGCGGTCTACACGGCCCCTGCAACCAATCTTAATCAGGGGGACGTGACTACGGCCGCGAATGGAGCGGCGCGAGCGCTGGCTCAGCAACAAAATCCGGTTGATGGAAACCCGGTCATAGCCCGGGTTGACGGAGAGTCGGCTTCAGTCACCAGCAACACCCCGGAAAGTGAATTGCAAAGAAACATGTTTGGGTTTATGACGAACAGAACGCCAGGAGCAGGGCCCTCGAATCCGCGAAATCCGGCTCTGTTCAACAATAACCTGATCTTGGATCCTACGGTACTAGCAACGGTGATAACCCCGGAAAACGCGGCGGCACGCGCTGCGGATCTGGATGTGGCCCGCCGTGCATTGGATCAGCAGAGGAGAGATATGGAAGCTGAAAGGCAGGGGATAGCAGCGTGCCAGCGCGAGCTGGAAGCATTGGAAAACCGGCTCCAGGTTCAGTCGACCAGGATGCACAATCAGAGATACCAAACAAGATTACCGGCAACTGGAGGAACTTTAAACCCGGCCGCGCTGTTTATCACACCCCAGGATCAACCAATTCCGGCTGTGAATCAGGAAACCGGACATCAGCATGCAACCTTGGGAGGACAGCCGTCAAACGTACAAGCCGGGTTACCCGCAGGGATCGCCGCTGGCAATACAACACCACCACCACCACCACGATTTCATACTCCCCCAGGTCACTTCAATAATCCCATGGACAATGTGTATGCGGCAACATTGGCATTGGATCGCATCCCCGTAAGAGAGTCACCCCATGCGGAGGAGACCCGGCGGGCGATAGATCTATTGCGCACAGCAGTGGCTCAGCAAGCCAATTACCCGGATAACAGGAGTGGAATGCATGGAACACCGTATGTTAGCCGGCATAATGGAAATACCGGTAATATTCAGACGAGCTCAGCGCGGCGGAGGGCAGAGCAGCAGCAAATGCCGCCTCCTCCCCGTAGACCAGCAACACCTCCAGTATCAGCGGCGCAAGCTATCATGGACATTTCTCGAGGCAGGCGCGCAGCAGCCGGGTCTGCGGTACGAGGGTCGGTAGCGGTTGCACCCCCGCCGCACCAGCAGCCGGATCGCACGTTTCCCGGGTGAGGCCAGCACCGGCAAATTTAGCCGGGCCCAAGTGTTTGTCGGATGCCATCAGAGCCGAGCCTTACCCGGATAAGTTCAAGGAACCGGGTAAAGTGGTCAATTACGAGCCAACCATGGATCCAGAAACCTGGCTAAGTAGTTATGAGATGGCCATGTCGATTCGCAACGCGTCTGAAAATCTTCAAGCCAAGTTTATGTACCTGATGATGTAAGAGGGAGCAGCAAAATTATGGTTCAATAATTTACCCGAAAAATCCGTCAATTCTTGGAGCGAGCTGAAAACGGCCTTTGTCAAGCACTTTCATGGAACGTGCAGGAAGTTGTTCACAATTGATGATTTAGAGCGATGTGTCCAGAAGAAGGGAGAGTCGGCGCGCAGTTGGGTGCGCCGGGTCATGGAAATACTCCACTCGTCCACATATATTCAACCAAAGGATGCATTGCAGGCTATGGCGAAAACATGCAAGTATATACCCTTAGTGCAAAAGCCGACGCGCATGAAATCTAGTCGGAATGCCTCAGAGGTTACTATGGGAGAGTTGATGGACGCATGCAACAAGCACGCCACCACGGATACCACAGAGGAGGATGTTGATGACAAGAAAGCCAAAGCCAACGTGAGCAACAGTGGAAGACCCGGCAATGGATCTGCGCCGGGTAACAATGGAGGAAATAATGGAAATAACCAGAACAACCGCCCGTATGAGGGAAGTTCCGAGTTTGTCGCCAATACAGAAGCCGGGTTTTCCAGACCCAGAGCAGAAGGAAATTTCAACGGAGGAAACTTTAACGGAGGAAATTACCAAGGACCGCCAAGGCCGGCTAACCATATAGAGGCCTTCAGGATGCCTTGCCCGCGTCATAGCAGGAACGGCAGGCCGGCCAATCATTCGCTGGAACAGTGCATGGATTTACAGAGATGGAAGAATGAGGAAATACAGAAGGCAATGCGAGGTGCAGGCCGGGGAGCAGCACCGGGTCCGGGTGATAACCCGGGCAACGGCCCACCCCCAGCAGGCAACCCAGAAGGTGGCAATCCGGGTAACAATCAGGGAGGAGCTGGAGGCTTCCAAGCTAACCCCAAGCAGCTGGGGCAGTACCACGTTCACACCACAGGAACTTCTAACAAGGATAGAAAGATACTCAAAAAGGCAGTAAACTCGGTTTCTTCAGCTGTTCCGAGGTACTTGAGATGGTCGGATCAAGAGGTAACATGGAGCAGAAGGGATCACCCGGAAAGAATAGAACATCCGGGTGTCTTAGCATTGGTGGTTGCACCACAGGTTAACGGTTATGAGTTGAAAAAGTTGCTAATGGATGGCGGAAGCAGCATCAATATCCTATATTGGGAAACTTTCCTACGCATGGGTCTCAAGGAGTCCCAGCTACAGAAAAGTTCTACAGCTTTTCACGGGATCGTGCCGGGTCACTCGGCGTGCCCCGAGGGGAAGATTACATTGGAGGTCGCTTTTGGAGAATCAAAGGATAATTTCCGAGTGGAGTGGCTCGCATTCGAGGTGGTAAAGTTGTGCAGCCCCTATCACGTGCTGTTTGGAAGGCCGGCTTACGCCAAGTTCATGGCCAGGCCGTGTTACGTATACCTACAGCTAAAGATCCCGGGTCCCAAGCAAACCATCACCATACATGGGAGCCGGGTTATAGCAGCTGAGTGTGACGAAGGAGACGCGGCAATGGCGGAACAAGCTTGCAGAAAGGAAGAGCTCAAGTATTACCGGTCTCAAGTAGACCCGGATGACAGAACAGCGTTAAAGAGGCCAAATACGGAGGACGAGAGAGCAAAGTTCAAGGCAGCACAGGACACAAAGATGGTGGATTTTGTTGAAGGTGACCCCTCCAAGCAATTTCCTATAGGATCTAACCTAGACAGTAAGCAAGAAGAGGCGCTCATTGAGTTTATTCGCGGAAATCAAGATGTTTTCGCTTGGACGCCCAGTGATATGCCAGGTATCCCGACTGAGTTAGCTGAGCACAGTTTGCATGTTGATCCTAAATCCCGGCCTGTGAAGCAGGGCCTGAGAAAAATGAATGAGGAGAGAAGAAAAGCTATAGGAGAAGAAATTGCCCGGCTATTGGCGGTCGGCTTTATCATGGAGGTATTCCACCCGGATTGGTTGGCAAATCCGGTTCTAGTACTGAAAAAGAGTAACGAGTGGAGGATGTGCATAGATTACACGAGTCTCAACAAGCATTGCCCAAAGGATCCATTTGCCCTTCCAAGAATAGATCAGATCATAGATGCAGTGGCTGGAAGTGACCTATTATGTTTCCTGGACGCGTATTCCGGGTATCATCAGATCAAGCTCAAGAAGGAAGATTGGGAGAAAACATCGTTCATAACCCCCTTTGGGGCTTTTTGTTACAAAACCATGACTTTTGGGCTAAAGAACGCTGGTACAACTTACCAGAGATGCATTCACAAGTGCTTTGAGGATCAGATTGGACGCAACGTTCATGCCTATGTGGATGATGTGGTGATCAAGACTAGGAAAGCGGAAACATTTATTGATGATCTAAAGGAAACATTCAAGAATTTGAGAAGGTATCAGATGAAAGTTAACCCTACAAAGTGCGTGTTTGGAGTTCCAGCAGGAAAATTGCTCGGATTCATTGTTTCCAAGAGAGGAATCGAGGCAAACCCGGACAAGATCAAAGCTATCCAGAGTCTGAAAAAGCCGGAAAATTTGAAGCATGTTCAAAAACTTACAGGGTGCGTAGCAGCATTAAGCCGGTTCATATCCAGGCTTGGAGAGAAGGCAATTCCCTTATACCGGCTCTTGAGGAAATCCTACAAGTTCGTTTGGGACCAAGAGGCGGATGAGGCGTTCGAGGCACTAAAGAAGCAATTATCTGAGGCACCAGTCTTAGCAGCTCCGGGTCCTAAGGAGCCCATGTTACTATATATTGCGGCCGGGCCCCGGGCGGTTAGCGCAGTGGTTGTTGTTGAGCGTAAAGAGGATGGAAAAGATCACCCGGTACAGAGGCTGGTTTATTACGTAAGCGAGGTATTATCGGAAGCAAAGCAGCGTTACCCACATTGGCAGAAGTTGGTTTTCGGGGTCTTCATGGCCAGCCGGAAATTGAAACCGTATTTTCAGGAACACCCCATAACAGTGGTTAGCTCTATACCAATGTCGGATATTATCAGAAACTAAGATGCAACAGGTAGAATAGCCAAGTGGGACATTGAGATGGGACATTATCACATCAACTACAAGCCCAGGTCAGCAATCAAATCCCAAGCTTTAGTTGATTTCATCAATGATTGGACTCACACAAGCATGCCAACAATGACACCAAGTTCCGAGTCTTGGGTGATGCATTTTGATGGTTCTAAGCAGTACGAGGGGTCAGGAGCTGGGGTGGTACTTACATCACCCAAAGGAGATAAACTGAGCTACGTGTTGCAAATTCACTTTGATTGCTCCAACAACGTGGCCGAGTATGAGGCATTATTACACGGATTGAGAATAGCCAAGCAGATGAACATCAGGCGGATACGATGCTATGGAGATTCGGATATTGTGGTGCAACATGTCTCAGGAACCTGGGATAGGAAGGATGCAACTATGGTAGCATATCGCAGAGAGGTGGACAGGGTTGCTGGGTGTTTTTTCGGGTATGAGGTGGAGCATATTGACAGGCGAAAGAACGAGGCAGCAGATGCGCTCGCAAGACTCGGCTCGCGCAGAGAGCCGGTTCCACCCAATGTTTTCCTGGACGAGTTATGGCGGCCATCTGTTAAAACCGAGTCTGAGGAAGAGGTGGCTAACCAAGACCCGGATTTAGAGCGCGTGGCCACGGTACGTGTTGTTCCCGTGTGGACAGAGCCGTTTTTAGCTTATTTATTACGGGGCGAGTTACCACCACAGGAAGTTTTAGCAAGGCAAATTCTGAGACGAGCAAAGGGCTATTCCATCATCAATGGTGAGTTATATAAAAGGAGTGCAGCAGGAGTCTTTTTGCGTTGTGTAGCACCAGAAGAAGGTCGACAGATTCTGAAAGAGATCCATGAAGGTGATTGTGGGCATCATGCATCCACAAGATCCCTTGTGGCCAAAGCATATCGGCACGGTTTCTTTTGGCTCACAGCCTTAGCAGACGTGGAGCGCTTGGTGGCAAGGTGCGATGGATGTCAAAGGTACGCTCGCCAAATCCATGTGCCGGCTATGGAGTTGCAAACAATCCCATTAACCTGGTCGTTCGCTGTTTGGGGCATGGACTTGGTGGGCCCCTTCCACATGTCACCCTGCAAAAAGACCCATCTCTTGGTAGCCATCGATAAATTTACAAAATGGGTTGAAGTTATGCCAGTTACCAATTGCGAAGCAATCACAGCAGTCAAGTTCTTAAAAAGAATCATCTACAGGTTTGGGTATCCTCACAGCATAATAACAGACAATGGAACCAACATGTCCCTTGGTGAGATGGAAAAATTCTGTGGGAACAATGGAATCCGGCTTGACATAGCCTCAGTAGCCCATCCACAAGCTAATGGACAAATGGAAAGGGCAAACCAGGAATTACTTCGTGGGTTAAAGCCACGGCTGCGGGTTCTGTGCATCAGAGCTGCTGGAGCATGGGTGGAAGAGTTACCATCAGTGGTTTGGGGAATTAACACCACACCTAACAGATCTACTCATACGACCCCGTTTTTCATGGTTTATGGTGCAGAAGCAGTGTTGCCGAGTGATATTATTCACGACTCGCCCCGAGTGTCGGCTTACGTCGAGGTAGAGAACGAGAAGACCCGGCAGGACGCTGTGGATATGCTAGAAGAACACAGAGAACAAGCTTTGGAGAGATCGGCCATATATCAGCAGGATCTGAGGAGGTATCACAGCCGGCGAGTCAAAACCCGGGTCTTCCAGGAAGGAGACCTGGTGTTACGCCTGGTACAGTCAAAGGAAGGAAAACATAAGCTATCTCCACCATGGGAAGGACCGTTCATCGTAAGCCGGAATTTGCACAATGGATCATATTACTTGGTAGATGCAAGGGAAGAGTCGGATACTGTCAATGACACCGCTCATACCACTTCATCTATGCAAGAGAGGGAAAGACCATGGAACGTGGCTCAGCTACGTCCCTACTACACCTAGACTAGACTAGGCTTACAAGTGGAACTACACGATGTAACAGGCAGCAGGTTTCAGACACACTCTTTTCCTATCCAGGGTACCTAAGGGGACTGGAGGGTTTTTAATGAGGCGGCTTTCTGACCTAACTTTTCTCATATCAATAAAGAGATGGTTAAACTATGATGTCGTTTCTTTCTTATGCGTTTTTTGTTAAGTTTTTCGTGTTCCTGTTTTTGTTTTCTGTTTTTGATGTTTTCAGGTAAGTATTTGTCCTTTATTTATAAGTACAACAGTTTTCTAAAAATTACATATATAGGTCTTGGGGGGTGATTGCTTGAATAGCACAGTTGCAAACTCAAAGACCCGGCCACGATGCCATTAAGTTATAAGGACCGATTACTTAGAATAAGTACGGTTACAATCTTATAACCGGACAATAGAGCCAAATTCTCTTGATTTCTCTTGCTTAAGCTTGATGTGACTCGCAAGAACGTGGCATGATTTTCTAGCGTGTAATTACAATCAGTCATGATGCCCATGGGGACTTGCCTGACCCTGTTTTTATACAGTTATAGCAGCATTGATTATCCACGCGAAAGCCGGCTTACAGCAAAGAGGATCAAAAGGGTCATCCAAACCACAAGTTATGCAGAGTACAAGGTTAACAGCCGGAAACTCGCAATATATCAAGCATAACTTCAAACCTATGTGAGTAACTCTAGGTTTGGGCCTTAGCAGAAACAGTTTGCTCTTTTGAAAACTCCAAACCCCTAGACTCAGAAATTCGGGCCTTGGGGACTTGTGAATTTGAAAAAAGTAACAAATTGTCTAGCTATTAAGCTTCAAAACCCAAACATCCGAGTCTTGGGGACTTGGGGACTTAGAAAAAATCCACTTGTCAAAAACCCCGAGACCCGGAAACCGAGTCTCACAAAAGGAAAAATAGCGAAAGTCGGAAAACCAGCAACGAAAAGTTTAAAGCCAGTAAATATCAAATCCATGCAAAAGGCCAGAAGGGCCACGAAAGCTATTAAGGTTTTAGCGTATTACAAGCCGAGGGAGTAGTATCAAAAAGTGCACAGGCGCACTATTAAAAGAATAATTGTTTTAGATGCCCATTGGCCGAATAAAGTGTTTGAGGCATTGAAAAGTGAAACTTCACTTGGCATCCTTCGCCGAGTCTTCAACGTTATCCTTGGCATCCGGGTCTTCGACTTGCTCGCTGATGGTTTTCCCGGCTCCTGCGTCCGGATCAATAGCAGTACCGACGCGCGCTGGAGGAGGGACTACCGGTGTAGAGGTGGCAGGCGCAGTATCGGCCTCAGCCTTCTTCTTCGCAGCTTCTTCCTTCCTCTGGGCAGCTTCCGCCTTCCACCGTGCTAGCATGTCATAAAGCTTAGGCAAATCCGACTTAATTGGCTTGTCTTTGGCATCGTAAGGCGGAACGATGTTGCTTAAATCCAGACTGTCGGCGATCAAGCTCGCCGAGTGACGCACCTCAGTATTGATAGCCTTGAAGTTCTTACCAGAAAATTTGGAGCCGTCATTGTTGAATTCGGGAAACCCGCCAACGAGTTTTGCCGGCTCAAGCTTGGGAAAGTAGGCCTTAGCCAGAGCAAGCCCCCGGGTCACTCCAACCCGGCACGAAGAGCGCTTCCAGTGGTCGATCCACTCGGGAATGGTGGAACACGCGTCAAGCAAAGTGTTCAAATCTCCATACCCGGTGCCCGGCCACTTGATAGCTTGCAAAATCCATTTGGTTCCGGCACAGAGTTGCCGGATTACGTCCTTCAAGGTCTTCAACTTCTCGATATCATTTTCGTCTGGCATAGCCTCACCCGGCCCTGCAGAGTAACAGAAAGGTTAAAGCAAGAAATTCCGAGTTTTTTGCGGAATAAGAAATCCGGGTTATAGTTAATCAGTTAGAAGTTATTACCAAGCAGTGTGCGATAAGTATCGGCAATTTGGGACGACAGTTTCCTCAGTTCACCCTCAGCAAGTTGGGACCTCTTCTTATACTTTTTCACATTTTTCTCAAGTTTTTCAGCATCAGCTTCCAGCGCTTCACGCAGCTTTGTCTCCGTCTCGAGGAGCTTGTTGGTTTTAGCCAGCACTTCCTCAGATTGGGCCACGTAAGCCTGCAAGAAGAGAAAAGGGAATATAAGTCGTAAAAAGATAAATCCGGGTGTGACAAACTATAGCGTTATAAAGTACCAAGCAAACTATACATAGTTCACTCGAAACTTGGGGACTAGGTGATTATACAAGCAGTATTGGCTCACTTACCTGGTGCTTTGCCGCCATGGCTTCCAAAATCCCCTTTTCATCGGTTTTTAAGGTATAGAGACAACCTAGCATCTCGTCAAAGCTCAGTTCATCAAGTTTCACCCCGGAAGAGCTGGGGGCCTGGTTACTCGGAGGAGGAGTCCTTTCCTGCTTGAGGGGGGACACCCGGGTCGCTTAGGTCTCAGGAGTGGGGTCACCCATCCTCGCGCCCAGGACCTCGACGTCATCACCCCCGGATCCATGCGAGGGAATGGGATACTCGGCCTCCTGATCAGTCGGGTCTTTCAGCAGGTCTCCTTCTTCTTCTTCTTCAGCGCCGCCAGCCGCGGCCTTCACAGTATCTACAGGCTCTTCCAGCGCCGGGTTATCCACGTCCATATCTTCCGGGTCACTGGTTGTGACCTTGGCTCTAAGGAAAATAAAAGGAGCAGTTAGCATATGATGAACAAAACTTATGGAAAGCGTTGGCGTACCAAGTAGCAAGAGAGGTAGTTTACCCGGTGTTCACGAAGAAATCCGCCGGAAGATCGTTGCTAGACCCGGAGGAGGCTGTCAAGGGGTCCAAAAGTGAGACCCGGAATTGTCCAGCTAGTGGATGATTGGGAGAAGGATGTCTTTGAGTAGAATGGGAAAGATGGGTCTGGGGAATACCGGCACGGAGAGCTGGGGACGAAGGGATACCCGGGTTGAGGGGGTCATCACCCGGGGAGTTTCGGGTTACCCTGCGCTTGACTGGAGCGGGTTCCTTCAAATGTGGCGAATCGGACAAGCGTTGGTTAAGCTCGCACATGTTAGCAAATGAATATGGTTTGGAGGTGATAGTGGAATACGGAACCTTGAATACCACCCTTCGGGGCTTCCTCTTAGCTCCAACCTCGACGTCCGGCTCAGCCTCACTTTCGTCCGATTGAGTCTCCTCCTCATCCTCTAACCCTGGAAAGCATAGCATATTGTCGGAAAAGGAAAACAAGTTGGAAAAGTAAAGTCAACAGAAATGGAAATGAGTGAAACCTGAATGTTACCTTCGTCCGAGTCAGCCGGCTCCTCGTCCTCCTCTGAGTTCTCGGAAGGAGGCGGGGTCTCAATCTTCCAGAAGGTGCTATCTTTCTGAAATAAAAGGTACAGTTGTAAAGGTTAGCAATCATACCAGAAGGATGTCAGTCGGATAAAGAGCAAGGGCCGGATCTTACCGCTGGAGCCGGGTTATCCCGCGTGTAGGGGTCCAGGCCAGCTATAGTCCGGATCACCTCCATCTTCTCGGTCAAGAAATTCTTGATTATCTTGTTCGCGTCCGTGGCCGAGTAATTCCTCATCGAGTAACGAAGGGAATCCGTGGTATGCCCAGAGTAGTTACACATGAGTTTGGGCCGGACGGTGTTGGGCTGAATCCGGAAAGTTACCCAAGTTTTGACTAAGTTAAGCCCAAGAAGGCCTTGGGCCGAGAGAACAGCAAGTTTGGCGAGGAGAGGCTGAATAGATTTCCGATCCGACTCAGAGGCATAAGAGCTAATGTTGTCGGAAAGTGTGAGCAGATTTTCGGAGAAACCCGGCAATGTCTTTTCGCCGGGTGAGGAGGTGTCCTGGCAATAGAAATAGGTCTTTTGCCAATGTTTGACATGAGAGTTAAGGCTTAAAGTCGGCATCAAGGAATTCTTTCTTCTTTGGATATAGACCCCCCCCCCCCCCGCAAACCAGGAGGGCCCCGTCACCGCTCTCGCGGCACGTTTTGCACTGGAATAGTTCTAGAAAGAGTGCGAGGTTTGGAGGAATGCAAAGGTATGACTCGCACAAGACTATGAAATGCGTGATGTTGAGCATGGAATTGGGCCCTATATCGAAAACTCAGAGACCGTAGTGGTTCAGGACCTCACGGAAGAAAGGGTGACCCGGGGGGCGGAAACCCCGGATCACGTGCTCTACAAAGACTATTACCTCGTCGATAGCCGGAGAGGGCCGAGTCTCGTCTCCGGGTACGCGCCAGTGGATATCTTCCCGGGCGGGGAGGACGCCCGACTCTGCGAGCTCATCCAACTTGTCCTTGGTCACAGTGGATCTCGCCCAGTTGGTGGAGATCGACTGACTCGGCCTAGCCTTGCTGGCCGGCTGTTTGCCCTTCACTTTCGCGCTGGCCTTAGGCGCCATGGGCTTAACCTAAAAAAGAAGACAGAGTGCAGGGTGTAAGCAGCTAAAACCCGGAAAATGATCATTGTCCGACTCTCTGAGGAACATTTGCGGAAAATTTTGGCAGATTGGATCTAGGCGGAAAATTTTACAAGGAAGTTTGTGACTATGAATGTTGGAGATGCATTGTGAGGTGTGCAATTGAATCTATAACTAGTGTTGATCATGGAGTTACGGGGTGCGGAGTGATTCAACTAAACAAGAAGCAAGGGAGGCATCCACGGGCGGAACTAGATCCAATCTAATCGAGTGAAATTGAAAGTGAAATTTATGGAGCAAGATCGCTTACCGGTGGGATCTGGAGGAGAGCGCGGCGGCGGCAGATGGCGCAGTGGCTGTGGTCCTTTCGGCCTTCCGGTGGGCTGCTCGAGGGCGCGGCGGTGGAGGTCAACGGCGGTGTTGCGGGGGCTGGTGCAGTGCGCGGACGGCGGCGGCTCGTCTCCGGTAACGTGCCCGTGGACGCCGTGGCGGCGCGGTCTTGAGCTCGAGCAAGAGGGCGCCGAGAGGAGGTGGAAACGAAGAGAAGGGGGAAATGGAGTACTGGGCCTAGGGTTACCCCTTGGACACCTACTTATAGGCGCGGGGTGGAAGATGCCCTAGGTCTAAGCGGCGGGAGCCAAAATTTCGGAAAAAAGATACCTAACCGGATTTTTTTGGGAGAGGCATTAAAGGCTCCCGTTACGGGAAATCCGGAAAGGATTGGAACAAATTACGAGCGAGATATTCGGACTGACTGGCAAGTGGTGCGAGCCGGGTCTTGTATGTTTTCTCGGAGTGTTGACCTGGGAAACAATGCTAGATTCGGGGAAAGCCGGGTTACAATATGGACCACCTACAGAGTTAGGCCTAGCTATTATCAAAGCATTCTAACCCGGTATTTTGTGAACTTGTATGTTTGTTATTTTGCAGGGAATAGCATGCGCTTCATGGTTGATCCCGCGAAGCCCAAGCTATTCTGGGGACTACTGATGGAGGGATGATAACCCGGTAGGCCAATGCCAAGGTGTAACTCGGCCCAAAGGGAACCGCGCAAGACCCGGCTCAAGGAAAAGGAGCTTCTAGAAGGCCCAAGAGGTAGTGTAGGCCTCGTAAACCGGCTTGTGGGTTACGATAAGGAAATCTAGGGTTTGTATGCGGTGACTGGGTAGGACTCCGAGTGTGCCTTGGATAGGAAGCCAGGGGGCCGGGTAAGATATAAACCGGCTCTTAGGCTCAAAAACAGGACGAGCTTTTACCCAATATTCGAGTATCCCCTGTAATACGAGAGCTGAGATTGTAACCCTAGATCGGAGTCTTGGCGACTTGATTGCTAGAGCTACCGGATCGATTATTGGCATGATTTCCCCTGAGCTAAACCGTCTCCCAAACACCAGAGTCGAATTGCCCCAAGATAAGTTGCCCCCGGTAACGTCTGCCATGATTATCCCACGACAGTAATCCTCACTCATCTTCAGAAATATCTGCAATATGGAATATGCAGACACAAAGGAGTCAATACAATTTTATGTATTGGCAAGTAACACTATGGTGGATATAAATGGCAATAATAATACTACATGCATATTTGGCTTGGTGGAGTTTTTGGCTAAGTTTGCATAAAGCCAGTTTTCTCCTATCTTTTGTAAAACAATACTTTCTTTTAAAGGGTAGCATCATTGGACTAAAATCCAAGCACCACAACTACTGTTCACTTGGTCAAAATTTTCCTTATTGAAAATGGTGATGTGATTCTTCCGTCCTTCCTTGTCCAGCTGCTCATAGTTGTCCATAAACGGGGACACGGCTAAGATCTTCATTTGTTGACTCTGCAGAGTTTGTGCACTTTCACCTTCAGACTCAAATCAGCCCAAACATCCTATACACTCTGAGTGCATTAAAGAAAGGAGAAGATTGAGACGAGATCTTTCAGAAGCAAGAATTCAACCTAATGGCAAGACTCGTTCCACCTATAATTATGCTACATCTGCTTGTTAAGCCCAGGTTGAACCCTCGCAACTTAGTTAATCAAGACAGAGCCCATATGACTAAAGGCTGCACTGGAAGCAATCTAAACTTGGGGAACATCATAATTGCTTTGTTCCTGGGTGGCATTCCATCAAGTGAACTCCCCTCGGGGAGACACTCAACTTTCGACAGCCCCGCAATACCAATCCACCCAGGTGGTTCATTGAAGTTGTTACTTAGAATTTTTCCACAACATCAAGTAAAACAATTTCTATAGCAAGGCTAAGCATCAACTAAGTACCAAGGTTTCAAAAATAACAAGGTATAAGGATGGCTACACACTACTAGGATATAGCATAGCATAATATAACTTAGTAAAACTTCCTATCATGCATACTACTCAAAATCAACTAATGCATATAGAAAATAATGGGTAGTTGAATGATGTGTTACTTGCCTTGTTGAAGTTGGTGAAGAAATCACACTCTCTTCACAAAGGATCGTTTCTCTCCGTAAAATCTATTCATTGAAAACACAATAACAAAATAAACAAGCATTCTAACAACCAAACACATAAGTGAAGAAAACAGACAAAGCAATTAACATATCAAAAGGGTTTAACCAATTTGGTTAGGACAAAATCAAGGTTTGATTTTTGAAAGATTTTTTATTTCTTGGTTCCATATGTTAAGGAATTTCCAAGGTTTTACTTGAGATGGACTAGGTTGAGTTTTGTAGAAGACTAACTTTATTTTAATCATACTTGTCGAGGAAGTTCCAAGAGTTCACTAAGGATATTTAGTTTGAGTTTCTAGTAACCAAACTTTATTGAAAACATATTTATCTAAGAAGTTCCAATAGATCACCAAGGTGATCTCACTATTTCAACTAAAGTATCACATCATAAAGTGTAACAATTAGCTGTTTTCATTCAAAACATTTGAGTACTCTAAGTTAGTCTTTCCATTTTGGTTTAGGGTAGGTCTAAGTTCAACTAGCTTGTTAACAATAGAGAAAAAAAGATAGTCTTGGGAATTTCCATTTGGGTCAATGGTTGGGCAAGAACAACTTGTTATTCTTCAACTTGTGTGGATGGCTCCAAGTCTTCACATGCTTGTCTTCTTGAAGTTCATCTTCATGCTTCTATTGTAGTTTCCTCCTTGTTGTGAAGCTTCTCTTGTACTTGATAAATCTTCGGATATTCACTTCACTACTTGGTTTAGGTATGGGATGGGGACAAATACCACTAAGTTAATTTGAAAGAAATTTAAGAAGAAGGATAGAAAGAGAGAGGGAGATGCTTTCTTCTGAATTTCTTCACACTTGTATTTCCTTGAGTTTCTTCTAGGTGTGGAGTCCAAGTATTTTCTTCAAAACTTCTTCATTGATCTTCCTTGTAGCTCTTCATGTTGCCACCAAGTTGAAAATGAAGTGCCTTCTATTGCTTGAGTCTTGTTTTCTACTTGCTAACTTGATGAATTCTTGAAGCAAGAATAGGGGAGTGGAGAGGTAGATAGAAGACTAGCGTACTAGTGTTTAAGTTTCACTACTTGGTCATTTTAGGGACTTGGTTTTGGCTCCAAAATAGCCACCACAAAGATAATAAAATGGAAATAAATTTTAAGGCATGATAGTATGGGTGGATCACTATGTTGGGTTTTTGGTCAAAAACACATGGACATTTTCCAAGGGTGTCCAAATGTTTAGGTGATGATGTCTCTGGTTCAAGGTTACCAATTGGAACAACTTTGCTTAAGGGAACATATTCTAATTATTTACAGAATTAAATCTATGTCAAAAATACTCAAATATACCAATTAATTCTAAATTCAAATTTATCTTGATCAAAAATTATTTTGAGAGAGAGGGTCTAAAAGTACACATCCTAAGGTTTCCAAATAAATTTTATTTGCAATTTTTGGATTTCTAGAATTTTAATTATGCCAAAATTCATCAAACAAGCATATTTAAATTTGAACCAATTTAAGTTTGTCAAATTTGAATTTGGCCAGTTCCAAAAGTTTCTAAATGTTGTGCTGATTTTAAAAAGTCCAAGATTGCTAAATTTGGGCTTATGGATCAAAAGATATGATAGATCTAAGATTCAGGGACTTTTCTGCAAAACTGCTAATAATTCCAGCGGGACAAATAATTTGAATTAAGGGCTGGCCACATGGGGCTCTGTGATTGGACAGGGTTGCTGACTGGGATGCTGCGTGGCGTGCTGACTGGGCTGCTGATGTGGATAAGTGGATCAATCTGAGCCACTGGATCTGAATCCAACGGTGGCATACCGTTTCGCCTAGATCTAGTGGTGGCCATACATTAGATCTAACGGCTGAGGGAGCTAGGGTTCGTACTTGGCCGGGAGGGGTCGCCGGAAATGGCCGTTCCGCTGGCGCTGTGCTCGGGATCTCGCCGGAGACGCCTTCCGGTGAACCGTGGGCTTAAATGAAGACGATGACTAGGCGCGGGAGAGCACGATGAACGCGATGGAGGTGGTGGCGTGGTCATGCGTTTCCTTGGGCGACGGAGAGGCGCAGACGGAGACGACGCAGGGCTCTGGCGTCATCGGGTGTGCACGGCGTGGCCGTTCTGCTGCAATAAAAAATCGCGCACGTATATGAGAGGGTACGCGCGAGAGAGGGGAGCACAGAGAGCACAAGTAGGACGGCGGGGACCTTCTGTATCGCCGGAGATCGAGAGGAGATGGCGGCGGACAGAACCAACTTCGGCGATGAAATTCTCTTGACTCGGGGCATGAAACAGGAGGGGTGGAGAGGGTAAATGGAGAGGAGGCCGTGGGCTCTTTATAGATGCCGAGAGGGGAATCAAAGGTGGCGTTAATGGTGAGAAATCACGGGGCGAAATTTTCGGCCGTGATGAATTGGTTTCCAAACTGAGGAAGACGACAGTGACGTCACTGATGACGTCATCAAGATTTTTTTCTTTTATTCCTGTTTAATTGTTTTAATTATATCTTCTGTTTTATAAATCCAATTAACATGAAACAAATTTCTAAATTCTTAAAATTACAAATGCTTTCCAACCATAACATTTTTATAAACAATCCAACATATTTTATTTTTGAATTTTGGAAAACTGAATAATTCCTTAATAGTTACTTAATGTGATTTCTAATTTAAAATTTAATAAAACATAGTTATTGGTTAATTCATATTTTGGTGACATTCTAAATGTTGAAAACATATATTTGAAAGTCATTTCATCTTGTTTTCGCAATTTTATAATTTGAAAAAAATATAAATAAAACACTAATAGTACTTTATGGCCATTTTAAAATTTAGAAAATAATAAATTGTTGTTATAGTCTTAATAAAATTTTCAGTGAAATTTTACATGTCATTTTTTTTGGAAAGCCATTTTTAAACCTTTTTCACATTCTATAATTTTAGGATATGAAGGATTTACTAATAGTAACTTTATGTTATTTCATTAGTTCATATCAAATAATTAATAATGTTGATCAATAAAATTTAGAATAAAACCACAAGTCATAATATTGTTTTCCATGCCCTCTTTTTATGTTATTTTCAAAGCAATGCATTTTATTTTCACACCTTCAAGTTTAAACCTTGGAATAACAACTAAAAGTTATTATTAACAAATTTTATTCTCATCAAATACTTTTGAGGCTTAGAACTTTATTAAGGGTTATAAATATTTGATTTTTGTTGTCATAAAACATTTTCAAAGTAATAGTTGATTTGAAAACATGTTATAAAATAAGGATTTCTAAGAAAACACAATTTCTTTGAATAATGAAAATTTTGAATCGGCTTTTAGGTTTTAGGAAAAATAGGCCTAATGGATTCTTAATTTCAATATCATTGAAATATGTATTGTTTTCTTTTGTCTCTTGCATCTCATTTGGTTTTTGGTGACTTACTAAACATGAAAACAAAAAGTTTCAAATTTTTGTGATTTATTTATTTTCCAAAAATCAGGGATGTTACAGACTGCCACCCTTAAAAGAAATCTCGTCCCGAGATTTGGGAAGGTTAGGAAGAAATATAGGTCTGGGTGAATGGGTTCCAGAACAACTGGGTGGGCTACCAACCTTAAAAGAAACTTTTGTCGGTAGTCTATTTTCATTACATTGGAGTGTAGATTGATTCAGGATTGGCTTGAGTAGAACTTTCCTTCGCGATAGAGCTGTAGACCAACATAGGTATGTTGAACTACCTGTGGCATTGAGGGGTCACTCTTTGGGTCAAACAAAAGTCCTTGGTTTTCCTATCAACTTGGTATTTTGATGTCTTTAGTATTCTTCCTTCTTGTTGTCATCCTTGAAGGCAAACACCATGCTATTTCTAAAGAAACTCCCATGGTAGGAAAAATCTTCCATTGCTTTATAGCTCAAGGTTGGCTTGATCCTCACAGAAAATAGTACGTTTTCAGTAACACAAACAACACATAACAAACATATAGCAACACCATCATCATACAAAACAACAAGGTTTTTTAAAAAAAACTAATATTGGCATACCACACTCATTGGTATGATCAATACACTAACACGTTAACGTTGTTCTAACAAAGTAACTAGATTGGTGGTCTCATCTATATCTTCTTGAGTTTTCTTCAAAACCTTCTCACAATGTCTTGAGGTATTGTTGATTGTTGTGAAGTCTATGTTTTTCTTCAAGTTCTTCAATAATCTTGAGTGTAGGTCTTCATGTGGTGAAAATACTTCTTGCACGTCTTGGTATGATCATCAACATTCCTGTCTTGAGGGTATTGAAGAGGTAGGTCATCTAGAATTTTTTTTGAAGGTGAATAATAGATGAGATGATATGAGAAGAATTAAGATGATTGTTTTGTTTCTAGAAAGTTTGAACATAGAAAATTTTCAATCCTAGGGCCTTTTCCAAACTTACGGTCTCGAATCCTATAGGCAGCACAATGCTATGATACCATTTTGTAGCATTCCCACATTTAAATAATGCAAGAACATCTGTGTTAGTGTGCTAGTCCCTGGATCAATTGCTAGCACTGTCGTGGGATAATCACGGCAGATGTTACCTGGGGTAACTGATCTTGGGGCAAGTCGACACAGGTATTCGGGAGAGGGTTTAGCTCAAAGGAAGACATGGCGAAAGCGATCTAAGAACCGGAGAATAACTCGCCGGATCTCGATATCAATAATGTTGGATACTCGATAACAGGTATTACAACTATGGCTTGAATCCCCCAGGCTAAGCTTAGGGGTTGGTTTATATAGCACTCATACCCCCCTTGGCCTGCCCTACGGAGTGCTCTCTGAGTCCTACTCGAACTCTACATACAAATCCTAACTTTCCTTACCGTAACCCACAATCCGGGTTACGAACCTTACAAGCCCTGGGCCTTCCAGAAGTTTCTTTGTCTCCAGCCAGATTGGGCCCAGCCGTCGCTTGGGGCCGGATCACACCCGGGAGTTAGTCTACCGGGTTACTATCCCCTCATCAGTAGTCCCCAGGATAGCGCGGGCTTCACGGGTTCATCCTTGGAGCGCTCGCTATTCCCTGAAAGAGATGTGAAACGCCCAAGCCTACAGGAACCGGGTTAAGTTGTTTTAACAGATGACCAGGCACAGCTCCATGTCTGTCACGTGATAACTCGATCCTTCCTTGAATGCTTAACTGGCCTTTCCAAATTTAAACCCTAAAATGTCAGGGCCCTACTCGATAAAGATCCTTGATATCTCGGGGCAAGCTGCACTTCCCCTGTCAACGGGATATTCCGCCTAATTCCGAATGCATATGCCGCCAGATCCGCACGGATAATTACTGTTCCGTAATTTCCGGCTTTCGGGCCGTAGGTGAGCTCACCACCTCCCTTATAAATATCAGCCGATGGTAACCCTAAGCCATTCATCTCGCTTCATCATCCCTTTTCTCCACGCTCCCTCGCAATTTCTGCCACCGGGCTCGCACGCTCCAAGAAAGATAAGGCCACCACCGGCCGCACTCGTCCTCGAGCTATCCAGCATCGCCATTAAACATCGCTGTCACACCCGCGCTTCCTCATCGAGGGCCGTGACGTGACACTCAAGCCGCGCCACGCACCACCCTCACTTCGGACCTCAACTCCTTTGGTAAGCCTTTCTCAACCATTCAATTGAAACTCGCAACCTTTTCAATCTGACCAAGATTGGATCTGGGTCAACCCGTAAACTAATTTTCTGATATCATCAAATTGAACCGCTTCGATAGACCTTAGTCCCTTTAATCATCTGATGCGTAGTCGCAGCTCATCCCCGCGCCTTTATTGGCCATCCTACTTTGCATAAGATTGCTTGCAAGCTTTTCGATCTAGATCCATTCCACCTTGTTCTTTCCGCCTGTCGCATTAACACCCGGAAAATCCTCTTTTTCCAGCTAATCCCTCCACAATAAAGGTATGGGCAACCATCCATGTTCACCCAATTCACCTCAACGCGTAAGTAATTAACAATTTACTCAACCTCATCTGACACCCGGAAAACCTTCCGCATTTAACATCGTAGTGCATTATCCGGGTTTCATTTTAGCCTTCAACGTCTTGACGTCTCCAGACTCGAATGATTTGATGTTCCGAATCTTACTCCATACATTTCCTGTCCCTTGCAGGTCAACTCCATGGCTCCTAAAAGACAAGGAAAACACCCGGCTTCTGCAAAGGCCTCTCAAACCATTTCTGCCAACTGGGGTCGGTCTTCAACGACAAAGGCCAAGCTAGATGGGATGGCCGAGTTAGGAATCCTTCCTTCTCAAAAGGAAATACACTGGAGGGCTCCTGGCGATGAGACCCGTCCCACTCCCACCGGGAACGAGGTAATTTGTTTTACCGAGCATGTGACCCGGGGATTCCGTCCTCCGGGTCACCCTTTTTTCCGGGAAGTCTTGAGCCACTACGGCCTCCGGGTGTTCGACATAGGGCCTAACTCTATGCTGAACATCACCCACTTCATAGTTTTGTCCGAGTCGTACCTATGCACTCCACCAAGCCTTGCTCTTTTTACCGAATTATTCCAATGCGAACCATGCCATGAGAGCGGTGACGGAACGCTTCTTACCTGCGGCGGGGTATCCATCCAGCGCCGCAAACACTCATTGATGCCACCTCTCAACCTGAGCTCCAACGCCAAAAACTGGCAATTATCCTTCTTTTATTGCCACGACACTTCTCCGAATGGTGAGAGGAAACTACCGGGTTATTCGGAGAGCCTTCTCGAGCCCTCCGAGTCTTTCAATGCTTTTGCATCTGATCTTGATAGGGAAGCGATTCAGCCCCTTCTGGCCAAACTAGCAGCTCTCTCAGCCCACGGCCTTCTTGGGCTCAATCTAATAAGGACTTGGGTAGACTTCCGGGTTCAGCCCAACTCGATTCGCTCGAAGCTGTTACACGAATATTCGGGTCACGTCACAGATTCCCTCCGCTACTCCACCAAGAACTTCCCTGCCGGTAACACCAACAAGACCATCAAGGGCTTCCTGATGGAGAGACTAGATGTTATAAAGAACACCGCCGGGTTCCCCCCGTTTACTCGGGAAAATCCCGCCCCAGCGGTAAGACCTGACTCCTTTTTCTTATTTCAGTACTTTCGTCCGTTATAGTCTCTAACCACCACTTGTGTTTATTTGTTCACAGGCTGACGATCCCTTCTGGAAAGTCGAAAACCCTCCTCCTTCTCAAGACCCCGAAGAGGAAACCGAGTCTGTTGATGATGATGAGGGTACTCTCCCATACCCTTTACACCTGCCCTTCATCTGTGTTATTTCTCTTATCTGATACTTACTCGGCTTTCAGGGTCGGGGGATGAAGAGGAGGAAGAAGAAAATGACCCGGAAGCCACCGAGTCTGACCAGGAGCCCCCGGTTGGAAACAAAAGGAAGGCTAGAGGGGTAGTTGAAAAGGTTCCCTTCTCTTCTATGTCTCATGCGCCTTACTCCTTTGCTGCTATGCATGAACTTAACGAGCGATTATCACATTCACCCTTCTTGAAGGACCCTCTCCCGACTAAACGTAGGGTGACCCGGAATTCTCCGGGGGATGATCCCCTTAACCCGGGTATCTCCACTTCACCCACTCATCGAGCCAGCACCCCTCCAGCTCAACCTTCCCAATCTCCTCAACGTCATCCGTCTCCTAATCATCCACTTGCCGGGCAATTTCGCGTACCGCAGCCAGTGCTCTTACCAACGTCATCCGCCTCCAGCGGCGAGCTTCCCCCGGATTACGCCGTGAACACCGGGTAAACTACCTTTACTTACATTTTCTCGTACTGGTTACCTTTCTTTTTTCCGTATATTCCATTGATCAATGTCTCCCTTCTTTTCTTCAGCGCCACAGTTACGCTGAGCGACCCGGATATCCCTGAATCAGAAGAGCAGGGAGAAGAGAAGCCGAGTGATGACATGGACGTTGAGGTTGAGGACGAGGCCGAGGACGGAAATGGAGAAGATCCTTTTAAGGACCCAATTCCACCAAAGACTGCATCACCCCAGCCCTCTGAAGAAGTGGACGAAGACATCATTTTGGAGACCAAGTCGGGCTCTCCTAACCCGGACGTTCAAACAATCCGGGTTTCGACCCCCAAACCCGGAACAACTCCTCCACAAGAGGGCCAATCCTCCGGCCCTTCTCAACTTCGCCCTGAAGACATGACCTTTGCTCAAATGCTAGATGCCCTCCATACCTTAAAGGGCGACGAAGAAAACATACTAGATGCCTTAATAACCAAGCACGAGGTAATCCCGACTAGTCATCAATTGTTTCCATACATAGTCCCCAAGTTCCGAGTAAATTACTAGGTAACTTGCTTGGAACTTTATATAATGTTTCTGGCTGATCCCTCTTCATGCTTCTTTACAGGACTATGTTTCACAGTTGGAGAAGAAGCTGGCCAAGTCCACCAAGCGTATTGAAAAAGAAACGGCCCTTCGTGAAGCTGCTGAGACTGAGGCTCGCAGGTGCCAAAAGATGACGAAAAAGTACAGGAAGAGAGCTCACAGAGCTAAGGACAAACTTACAACTCTTTCTGCTCAAATTGCTGATGTTCACCGTACTGCGACTGGTAAGATTTTTAAATTTCACCTTTTTATGACTCGGATTGCTTTGATTTGAACAACTGCACTTGCTTGCCTGCTACCTTAGCTCCTTTTGCCTTTTTTAGCAGGCCCACGCGATGCTGCCCCCGAAGAAGATGATGCTGCCAAGCTTAAAACCATCAAGAATACTCTTCGCCAACTTTGCAGCGGAGTCAGTTGGATACTTGACGAGTTACGACTGCCGGGTGTCAGGCCAGATAACATGAAGAGATTACTGGAATGCTGCTCGACAATCCCCGAGTGGATTTGGCACTGGAAACGGTCCTCCTGCCGATTTGGGGTAACCCGGGGACTCGCGTTGGCTAAGGCCTACGCTCCCAAGCTAGAGCTGGCCAAACTTATGAGCGGATTCCCAGAGTTCAACTTGGATGGGTCCAAGTTTTTGCCAAAGGACTTCAAGGCTATTCAGAAAGAAGTCCGTCATCCGGCTAGTGTTATCGCTGATGCCCTAGAAATTGATGTGATTCTCCCGGCTTATGATGCTAATGACAAGGTTGTCAAGGCGAACCGCCCCCAGCCGTTCGATATGCTTGCCCGTTGGAGGGAGGAGGCGATCAAGATGAAGGAAGAAGCCGCCAAGAAGACCGAGGCCGACTCTGCTCCTGCGACTTCTGCTGCACAACCCGGGACTGCTGCACAACCCGGGACTGCTGCACAACCCGGGACTGCCGCAACTACCGGTGACGACAAGGGCAAGGCCAAGATGGTCCCTGCAGCTTAAAGTAATACCTATCATTCCACATACATCAGCCGGCAAAGCATCGTTAAAACAGCTTTACTATTCGTTTAAGCAGAGCGCCTGTGCTCTTTTGATACTTTATGGTTTTTGTAATACTTTTTATTTTAAACTCCCGATGCACTTTGCGCCCCTTTGGGCTTTTGATGAATGTGTCTTTGCGTTTGCTTGTTCTTGATATCCACTTGCTTTATTCTCGATACTCCTTAACAAGACCCGTCCTCCGGGTTTCGTTGGCGTCTAGGGAACGGTTTTACACCTGAATCCCTAAGCTCCTGAGGCCCGGATGCGTGGCTCGTTGTGATTTTATCGGCTGGATGATGCTATTTCTTCCTTAGAGCTCATAAGCCCCCCAGTCCGGGTTTCCGCGTCTAGGACACATGATTGTTTCTTTTCAAGGAAACGAATCGCCTGTCGCTGGATGCCCAAGACTTCAGGACAGCTTTTATGAGGTTTGAAGTTATGCTTGATAATCGTTGAGTTTCCGGCTATCAGCCTTATACTCTGCATAACCTGTGGTTTAGATGACCCTTTCGACTATCTAGTACTATAAGCCGGCTTTCGCGTGGATACCATGTTGTTACATCAATACGAAAAACGGGGTCAAGCAAGTCCCATTTGGGTCTCATGACTGATAGTAATCGTAGGCGAACAGATCATGCCACTTTGTTGCGAGTCACATCGAGCTTAAGTAAGAACAGCCGAGAAATTTGGACTTCTCTGTCCGGTTATAAGATTGTAGCCGCACTCGTTTTTTCGAATGACCGGCCCCTATAACTCATTGGCATCAAGGCCGGGTCTTTTTTGAGTTTGCAGCTGTGCTTGTATGAGCAACCAGCCCTCAAGACCTGAATATGCACATCGTACAAATAACACTTGCTTCTTTTCTTGATAATCCCTTTTTATTTGATATGAGAAAATTAGGCCAGCAAGCCGCCTCGTTAAAAACCCATCCAGTCCCCAAGGGTGCCCTGGATAGGAAGAGAGTGCGTCTGAAACCTGCTGCCTGTTACATCTTTTTCTGCTAAGTATAGTACGGACGTAGCTGAGCCACGTTCCACGGTCTATCTCTTTCTTGCATAGGTGCAGTTGTGTGAGCAGTATCGTTGGCTGTGGTCGATTCTTCTCTTGCATCTATCAAGTAATATGACCCATTATGCAGGCTCCGGCTTACGATGAAAGGTCCTTCCCATGGTGGCGATAGTTTGTGCCTTCCCTCGTTTGTCTGAACCAAGCGCAAGACCAAGTCTCCCTCCTGAAAGACCCGGCTTTTCACCCGCCGGCTATGATATCTTCGCAAATCCTGCTGATATATGGCTGACCTTTCTAAGGCTTGCTCTCTTTGTTCTTCTAACATATCCACGGCGTCTTGCCGGTTCTTCTCGTTCTCCACTTCGACGTAGGCTGCCACTCTTGGTGAATCATGAATGATGTCGCTTGGTAATACTGCTTCTGCGCCGTATACCATGAAGAAAGGTGTCATCTGGGTGGATCGGTTAGGTGTAGTATTGATGCCCCAGACCACGGAAGGAAGTTCTTCAACCCATGCCCCGGCGGCCCTGATACAAGGAACCCTCAGTCGCGGTTTCAAACCTCGAAGTAGCTCCTGGTTCGCCCTCTCCACTTGCCCGTTGGCCTGCGGATGTGCTACTGACGCTACATCGAGCCTGATTCCATTGTTGCCACAAAATTTTTCCATCTCTCCGAGGGACATGTTGGTTCCATTGTCGGTAATTATGCTGTGGGGGTACCCAAACCGGTATATAATTCTTTTCAGGAACTTGACTGCTGTGGCCGCTTCGCAGTTGGTGACCGGCATAACCTCCACCCATTTGGTAAACTTGTCAACAGCCACTAAAAGGTGTGTCTTCTTGCAAGGTGACATATGGAAAGGGCCAACCATGTCCATACCCCAAACAGCGAACGGCCAAGTTAATGGGATGGTCCGTAACTCCATAGCCGGCACATGAGTTTGGCGAGCGTACCTTTGACATCCGTCGCACCTTGCCACTATCCGCTCCGCATCTGCTAGAGCCGTGAGCCAGAAGAACCCATGCCGATAGGCCTTGGCCACAAGGGATCTTGTGGACGCATGATGCCCACAATCGCCTTCATGGATCTCCTTAAGGATCTGTCGGCCTTCTTCCGGTGTCACACAGCGCAAAAAGACTCCTGCTGCGCTTCTCCTGTACAGCTCCCCATTGATAATAGTATATCCTTTTGCCCGCCTCAGGATTTGCCTTGCTAATACTTCTTGTTCTGGCAGTTCGCCTCGTGATAAGTAGGCCAGATATGGCTCTGTCCACTCGGGCACAGCACGTATTGTGGCTACAAACTCCACATCCGGGTCTCGATTCGCGAGTTCTTCCTCAGACTCGGATTTTACTGATGGTCGCCATAGCTCGTCCAGGAAAACATTAGGTGGAACCGGCTCCCTACGCGAGCCGAGTCTGGCGAGTGCGTCCGCTGCCTCATTTTTTCTTCTGTCTATGTGCTCTACTTCATACCCGGAAAAACACCCAGCAACCTTATCAACCTCCCTGCGATATGCTGCCATAGTGGCATCCTTCCTATCCCAGGTTCCTGATACCTGCTGCACCACAAGATCTGAGTCCCCAAAGCATCGTATCCTTCTAATGTTCATCTCCTTGGCTACCTTCAAGCCATGCAGTAGAGCCTCATACTCGGCCACGTTATTTGAACAATCAAAGTGAATCTGTAGCACATAACTTAGTTTGTCCCCCTTTGGCGACGTCAGCACCACTCCAGCTCCTGACCCCTCGTACTGCTTTGATCCATCGAAGTGCATGGTCCATGACTCGGAATTTGGAACTGTGGTAGCCATTCCGGTGTGCGTCCAGTCGTTAACAAAATCAACCAAAGCCTGTGACTTGATTGCCGATCTAGGCTCGTAGCTGATATGATAATCTCCCATCTCTATCGCCCATTTGGCTACTCTTCCCGTTGCATCCGAGTTTCTGATGATATCCGACATTGGTATTGAACTGACCACTGTTATGGGATGTTCTTGGAAATAGGGTTTCAACTTCCGGCTGGCCATAAAGACCCCAAACACCAACTTTTGCCAATGTGGGTAACGCTGCTTCGCTTCCGATAACACCTCACTGACATAATAAACCGGCCTCTGGACCGGGTAACCTTTCCCATCCTCTTTACGTTCCACGACAACTACCGCGCTGACGGCCCGGGGACCGGCTGCTACGTATAGTAACATAGGCTCTTTGGGACCCGGTGCCGCTAGTACTGGCGCTTCAGACAACTGCTTTTTTAGTGCTTCAAACGCCTCATCTGCCTCCTGATCCCACACGAACTTATCTGATTTCCTCAAAAGCCGGTACAAGGGTATTGCCTTTTCTCCAAGCCTGGATATGAACCGACTCAAGGCTGCTACGCAGCCCGTGAGCTTTTGAACATGCTTCAAATTTTCCGGTTTCTTCAAACTCTGGATGGCCTTGATTTTGTCCGGGTTTGCCTCGATTCCTCTCTCGGAGACTATAAAGCCGAGTAACTTCCCGGCCGGAACTCCAAATACACACTTCGTTGGGTTGAGCTTCATCTGATACCTTCTCAAGTTTTTAAACGTCTCCTTTAAATCATCAATGAATGTCTCTGCCTTCCGGGTCTTAATAACCACGTCATCTACGTATGCGTGCACGTTGCGCCCAATTTGATCCTCGAAGCACTTTTGGATACACCGCTGGTAAGTTGCACCCGCGTTTTTCAATCCAAACGTCATGGTTTTGTAGCAGAAGGCCCCAAAAGGGGTTATGAATGACGTTTTCTCCCAATCTTCCCTCTTGAGTTTAATCTGGTGGTATCCCGAATATGCGTCTAAGAAGCATAGCAAGTCGCTTCCGGCTACCGCGTCTATGATTTGGTCTATTCTTGGCAGCGCGAACGGATCCTTTGGGCAATGCTTGTTGAGGCTCGTGAAATCGATACACATCCTCCATTCATTTGTCTTTTTCATCACAAGAACCGGGTTTGCTAACCAGTCGGGGTGAAATACTTCCATGATGAAGCCTGCGGTTAATAGTCGCGCGATTTCCTCCCCTATAGCTCTTCTCCTTTCCTCATTCATTTTTCTCATACCTTGCTTCACAGGCCTGGCCTTGGGATCCACATGCAAACTGTGCTCTGCCAACTCGGTGGGGATACCCGGCATGTCGCTGGGTGTCCAGGCAAATACATCCGCATTTGAACGGATGAACTCCACTAGAGCCTTTTCTTGCGCATCCTCTAAATTGGACCCTATAGTGAACTGCTTGGTGGGGTCTCCTTCCATAAAATCTACTTTCTTGGTATCTTGAGCCGCCTTAAACTTTACTCTTTCGTCTTCAGCGTCTGGTCTTCTCAATGCTGTTCCATCATCCGGATCCACCTGAGACCGGTAATACTGAAGTTCTTCCTTCCTGCAGGCTTGTTCAGCCATTACTGAATCTCCCTCATCGCATTCGGCTGCTATGTCCCGGTTTCCATGGATAGTGATGGTCTGCTTAGGGCCTGGAATCTTTAGCTGCAGATATACATAGCACGGCCTAGCCATGAATTTAGCGTAAGCCGGCCTTCCGAACAACGCGTGGTAGGGGCTATGCAACTTGACTACTTCAAACGTGAGCCACTCCACCCGATAGTTATCTACCGATTCTCCAAAGGCTACTTCCAATGCGATTTTTCCTTCGGGGCGTGCTGAATGACCCGGTACGATCCCATGGAACACCGTCGAACTTTTTTGTAGCTGGGACTCCTTGAGGTTCATGCGCAAGAAGGTTTCCCAATATAAGATGTTGATGCTGCTCCCTCCGTCCATCAATACCTTTCTCAATTCATAACCATTGACCTGTGGCGAAACCACTAACGCCAAAGTTCCGGGGTGTTCTACTCCTTCTGGATGATCTCTTCTGCTCCACGTTACCTCTTGCTCTGCCCACCTCAAGTATCCCGGAGTGGCCGAGGAGGATAGATTCGCTGTTTGTTTTAACGCCCTTTTGTCCCTGCTGGAAGTCCCTGTAACATGCACATGATATTGTCCTTTCAAATTGAGCGTACGTACCATGCCGATGAAGATACTGATTTGGCCGATTGACACCACGGATCCGGATTCGTAGCGATCCGGCTCCAACTCCCACCCGGAACTGTCCACTATCCTTTCTCCTTCATCATTGGAGTAGATCTCGCCGACGACAAAGTTCTCCATGTTCTTCCGAGCTTCTCCCGTGATGTAAACACCTTTGGACGCAGGCCCCACGGTGGGCGCCAACTGTCGTGGGATAATCACGGCAGATGTTACCTGGGGTAACTGATCTTGGGGCAAGTCGACACAGGTATTCGGGAGAGGGTTTAGCTCAAAGGAAGACATGGCGAAAGCGATCTAAGAACCGGAGAATAACTCGCCGGATCTCGATATCAATAATGCTGGATACTCGATAACAGGTATTACAACTATGGCTTGAATCCCCCAGGCTAAGCTTAGGGGTTGGTTTATATAGCACTCATACCCCCCTTGGCCTGCCCTACGGAGTGCTCTCTGAGTCCTACTCGAACTCTACATACAAATCCTAACTTTCCTTACCGTAACCCACAATCCGGGTTACGAACCTTACAAGCCCTGGGCCTTCCAGAAGTTTCTTTGTCTCCAGCCAGATTGGGCCCAGCCGTCGCTTGGGGCCGGATCACACCCGGGAGTTAGTCTACCGGGTTACTATCCCCTCATCAAGCACCCCAGTACAAAATGAAATATCATGCAAATGCATCAAATTCTATTACGTCGCATGATCCAGTCTTTACAAAATAGTATTACAGCTTGCATAGTCTTAGAAGACTAGCATAAAACAAAGAAATACAGCAGAAAACATAGTACAACATTGAGCCCATCTTCTTCATGTGCCATAGGCAAAACATGTTGGCGATAGTCTCGAGATCCTAAACGTAATCCTCACTCGTTGTCGAGACATCGTAGTAGTTTTCATAGACTGGGGTGCCATGAGACTACGGTAGAGACGTGGGGTAACGGGATAGCGTAGTAACACAGAACACGGGATTTTACCCAGGTTCGGTACGTCGCGACGGTACGGCGTACCTACTCCTGCACTTCTCACTAATTGGGACTAAAGCCCGTATAACAGGGTTACAGTGTGAGGGAATAGATCTAGCTACTCGACGAGGATGAACTTCCCGGCGAGTTGCGTAGAGCTTGAGCTTGAACCTAGAACCTTGGAACTAAAAGAACTTATGTAATCTATCTCCCGTCCGGCTTTATATAATAGCCGGATTAGGGCTTACAGAACAAGAAACCTGGAAGACTACGTTTAACTTGTAACTTGGAAAGTAAGGAATCCGTCTTCTCCTCCAAGCCAGATCACGTGGGCCGTGATCCGGGTTCTTCTAGAATCCGGCTTCTGCGCGTCGGACTACTGGGCCGCCTAATGGACCTAAGCCCATTACCATGTAGGCCCCCCTGGTAGTCCGGCTCTTTTGTCTACCATCTTCTATACCCCTATTCAGTATATATCCGACAGTAGCCCCCAGGAAGGATCAAAACTCTGAAACTCCGCCTTTCGTCAAATAATTTTGTCCGGGAAAACTTGATTCAGCAGTCTTGATTCTTTCTTCTTTCTTTTTGAAGGAGATGGTAACATATAACTCAGAACTATGAAAATCCGGCTTTTCTTCTCGCGATCCTTCGCGGAAAAGGAACTTATGACATCAGCGCTTTAATCATGCTGACGCAAGCGCCGCTTGGTTTCACGCGGGAAACCCTGCAACGTATCTCTGACAGATTCTCACGAGAAACGAGGAGATAGCCATCATTCCTCTGTCGTTCCGTTTCCCGGATTTTCCGGCGAGCGACACGCGTCGAACATCCAACGGTCAAAAGAGCCGTTGGCGCGTATCTAGAGGTTTTCAGGCTATAAATAGCCGTCCTCGTCGTCATCGGAAATCTTTCCTCACTCCACACCGCCCACGCCATTGACGCAAACGCGAGCACGAGAGCAAGAACGAGACCTTGCCCCGACGAGCTCTTCGCACGCCAGAGCGCACACACATCACCAAGGAAGATGGCTTCTCCGTCGTCCTCACCGGCTCGCGCCTCCATCGACGAACTTTTGGGCGACCTAGATCCACAGCTAGGGTCGCCCAAGCCTGCCGGCGGCGAGCCGGAAAAGGCCACTGCATCCGCGGCGGGCGGAGGAAGCGCCTCCGCCGCCGCGGACGTCGCGGGCCCAAGCGCCACGACAACCCCGCCGTTTGCTTCAGAACCGGCGGGGGTCAAGATTCACTCCCGTGGCACTGAGCGCTTCTCCACTGGAGCTGATGAAGAAGCAGAATTTGTCGGAAATTGGAATCAGAGTAATACTTCACTCGTCCTCCTTCGTCGGATGTCAAGGGATAAATTAATAGTTAAAGGCAAATGGCGGATCTCGAAGGATGAGCTAGTGCCCAAGCCAAAGGAAGGAGAACGCGTCCTCCTTACCTCTCATATCACGAGAGGTATGGGTTTTCCCCCTTCCGCCTTTTTCCTAGACGTCCTCAACTTTTATGGTGTCCAACCACATAATATCTCTCCAAATTCCATCCTTCAATTAGCTAGTTTCCAAGCTCTTTTCGAAGGGTATCTTGGAATAACTCCCAATTTAGACTTCTGGCATTATTGTTTCGAGGTAAAACACAACATCACAAATGGTGTTTCGCCCATCTGCGGTACCATATCTTTTATCCTCAGAAACTTTAGGGAAGAATGGTATTCAAAGATAAGAATGCCGAAACCTGACCAATCTTGGCTAGGTTCTTTCTTTTATCACCAGGACATTCCGTTCCCCAGCAAAGAAACCGGAATTCCTCCCTTTGTTAATTTTGCCGCTATTCCTCACGAGAATTGGACACTTGCAGTAACAGAGAATTTGCCTGAAAACCTGATGAAAATAAAGCGGCGCATTGCCAAACTTTCTTCTTCTCAACCACCTTTGGTTTGGAAGGATATCGTTTTATGCTGGTTTGGGCGTCGCGTACAACCTTTATCCCTTCGTTCCCGACTTCTTTGCGAGTACACGGGACCGGAAGATAGCATGAGAGGCACCGATAGGTCCTTTAGCAAGAAGGATTTTATAGAACGCCTTCATCAGATAGTTGCCGCCGATAGCCAGATTGAGGAAAGTCTAGCCATTTATCATGCGGAAAATCTGGTTCCTAAGGTACTTTCCTTCCCTTGTTTCTGAGTTTCCTCAGATTATCTTCTCTCTTCATTTTTTAACATACTGTTAATTCTTTCCTAGTTTGACGAACTTGGAGAAAATGATCTTGCTTCTGATGCTGAAATCAGCAAATTACATGCCGAGTTTTACAACAACCAAAAGCGCAAGAGGCAAACTACTATCAAAGAAGAATTTCCTTCTGCAGCTACGGGTAAAAGGGGGAAAACGAATATGCCAATGGGCGGAAATTTTCAATCACCTGTCAGAAACGAATTCATTCCTGCTCCAGATGATATTCGGGTGAAAGAAGAACCTTTCGACGACCTCGGATATATTCGTCCGGAAGCTAAGAAATTTTTTGCTCCTGCGCCTCTGGTTCGCCCTTGGCCACAAAATGGATTAGTTATCCGCAACAATATCGTATTCTTGCCCCGCCAGGTCATACACGATGGCCTTCACCACGTAGGAATTCTTTTCATGGAATATGCCAGAGAATTCAAGGAAACCTTAACTGATTTGCGAGAAATGAGCCAGGTAATACCTCTAGCCCCCAAGCATTAAGTTGAAAATCTAAATTCTTCTTAATGCTTCTTTGTATGCTTGTTCAAACTTAAGCATCTGGCTTTCATTTCCATGTTTCAGCATTCCGCAGATGCCATAAACTTGGAAGTTTTGAAAAAACTTAGCCTCAAAAGCAGAGAAGTAAAAACACTTCAATCTGTTATTGAGTCAAAAAGCAACGAACTGGCGTCGTCTCAAAAGCAATTATCAAAAGCCACCGGTATTTTACTTCGTGTTTATTGATTTTTGCTGGAAAATCATTGCTAGATCTTGCCGTAATGTCGGATTATTTTGTCCCTGCTTTTCAGCTGCTTTAACCAAAGCCAAGAAGCTCACAGCAAACGCTGCTTATTTTTCTCAACTTCGTGAAGAAAACTCCAACCTTCAAAGAGAACTTTCAAAAGTTCGAGAAGAACTGGAAGCCAGTAATCTAGCCCTTGGGATTGCGCAATCCAAGGCTTCTTTGCAGGCAGCAGAGGATAAATCTATTATCAATGATTTAGAAAGTATGCTATTCCCTCGTATGAAAGAGGGCGATGAAATTGACGCGGTTCTTGGTAAGCTGACTTCTTTTACCAATTCTTTCATGTCATATTTCTTGTATTCTCTAATCTTTGCTTCTGTCAAAAAAGCAGGAAATTTTCTAGGAATTTCTCGGACTGAAAAGATCCGGGCCTTTGGGAAGATATGGAATTCAATCAGAAATGCAGGAATGCATTTAATTAATAAATTCCTGCCCACAAGTAGTATACAATCTTCAGAAGTTTACCGACTTCCGGATGGCATCATGGAGGTAGCAAATTCGAAGGAATCTTTCCTTCGCTCTGCTGCACGGGGTGGTGCGCGAATGGCACTTGGCCTCATGCGCTTACACTACCCCGATGCAAAATCCTGGCGTGTAGCATCCGGTATTCCTCAACAATGTACAAAAGCACAAATAAATGCGATCTTTAATGAAGTTGAAGGCCACGCCACTCAGATTGCCTCCATGGTGAATATCTCCATTACTTATCCGGAAGAAGAAGTGCCCGCAGCCCCCGAGAATGATAGCAGTGATGAAGACTCAGAAGTTTAAGGGGGCGCACTTGACCTGGATGATGGATGTGTATAGTAGCTATTTTACAATGTAATTCATATTGTAATGCTTCTATGTCATTTGTCGGAACAAGAACTCCGCCTTTTGCAATTTCAAGCTTCTTGCAAAGTTTTTCCGGGTTTGGCTGTTCCTTTATCTTCTAAGTAATCTGGCGTCTGTGTTTTAACTGCTCTAGTGTTTAAAAATGGCTCAATTAGCAATATGTATCGTCATGTTGAGTAACTGGGGACGAACCAAACAGTTTTAAAAACTCAGAAACATGGATTATGCTAGAAGCATTTTTACTGACTAGTTTCAGTAACCCAACACATACACAATCAGATAAAACTTAGAGAAAACAAGGAACTGTTCTGAAACTTGGGCACGCAGGCACAATCCGAGTTTCCTTTAACCTTTAACAGGCCGAATCATTCAGCTTTTAAACACCGAGCACGCAGGCACAATTCGGGTCAACATTGAGTATTTGTAAGATCATTGGGAAATAGATAAAGCGGAAATATTTTGTATTTATAATGAATATGAATTCCGACAACTTTATTTCATGATCTCAAAGATGTTTACATAGAAATTGAACTAAGTATAGAAGGGACGTAATTGCTGGATACTCCAAGGCCTATTTGTCTCTCCTAGTTCATCATCTATTTCTCTCTTTCTTTTGCGATTCGGCTTCTCGGGGTCGTCCTCCGTATCTCGAATGTCAACAAGATAGTATGATCCATTCTTCATGGCTTTACTGATGACAAATGGTCCTTCCCATACTGGGGCTAATTTGTGCTTCCTTTTCTGCACCAATCTCAGCACTAAGTCACCTTCTTTAAAAGAACGATGCCTGATTTTCCGACTGTGATAACGTCGTAAACCTTGCTGGTAGATGGCGGATCTTTGAAGTACAAGTTCTCGTTCCTCTTCTAAGAGATCGACGGCATCCTGTCGTGCTTCCTCGGCATCCGAGTCGTCAAAATTCTGCACTCTCGGGCTATCATGGATCATATCCGTTGGAAGAATAGCCTCCGCACCATAAACCAGGAAAAACGGGGTTTGCTCGGTTGACCTATTTGGCGTCGTTCGAATACTCCACAACACGGAAGGTAGCTCTTCTACCCATGCTCCAGCTGCTCTATGGAGAGGAGTTTCGAGTCTTGGGGCGTATTCCTTGCAGGATTGAACTGTTCATTCTTTCAACCTGTCCATTAGATTGCGGGTGTGCTACAGATGCAAGATCTAAGCGAATTCCCGTTTGTTGGCAGTATTTTGCCAACTCTCCAATGGAGAAATTTGTCCCGTTATCAGTTATTATGCTGTGTGGGACACCATACCTCATTACTAAATCAATAATGAAATTTCTGGCAGTTGCGCCGTCCAGCTTTTTGATGGGTTTAGCCTCCACCCATTTTGTGTACTTATCTACCGCTACGAGTAGATGTGTAAGTCCACCTCTTGCAGTTTTGAACGGTCCCATCATATCTAGCCCCCAGACCGCAAACGGCCATGTGATAGGGATAGTTTTAAGTGCTTGGGCCGGCAAATTGGTCTGCTTGGCGTAATATTGGCATCCTTCGCACGTATTCACTATGCGTTCGGCGTCTGTCTTGGCTGTTAGCCAGAAAAACCCCGCCCGGAATGCTTTTTTGACTATGCTTTTTGATTGAGCATGATGTCCGCAATCGCCGGCATGGATTTCTTCCAGTATTTCTCTTCCTTCTTCTAGTGAAATACACCGTTGAAAAATTCCGGAAGTACTGCGTTTATACAAGTGGTCGTTGATCACCACGTATCCTTTGCATCGACGCTGTATTTGTCTTTGCAAGACCTCGTCTGCTCCTTCCGGGTACTTCTGATTGACTAAGAAGTTTAAGTACGGGATTGTCCAATCCGGTTTAACGAGCATGACTTCAATTGTTTCAGATGCTAGAGGGTAATCAACGTCTCCACCTTTTATGGACGGTTCATGCAAATGCTGGACGAATACCCCTGGTGGTAAAGTTTTTACTCTCTCTGATCCCATGCGGGCTAACGCATCCGCGTTCCAATTTTCCTCCCTTTTTATGTGAAGGACTTCGAACCCGAAGAAGCAGATGGCAAACTCATCCACCGTTCTCCGATATTCGGCCATTATAGGGCTTTTCGCGTCCCAGGTTTGGTTGAGCTGATGCTGTACCAAATCCGAGTCTCCATAGCACAAGATGCGTTTTACCCCTATTTCTTTTGCAATATGCAAGCCATGAAGCAAAGCTTCGTATTCTGCCACATTATTACTGGCGTTGAAGTGTATTTGTAATACGTACTCCATTGTGTCTCCCTTGGGAGATTTTAGAACTACGCCGGCTCCAGCTCCTTCCTTCATCTTGGATCCATCAAAGTGCATGACCCAGTACTCGGATTCTGGCATCGGTGTATTTTCCATTGCTTCTGTCCAGTCGGCGACGAAATCTGCCAAAACCTGGGATTTTATTGCCGTCCTTGGCTGGTACTTAATGTCGAAAGCTGCCAGCTCGATGCCCCATTTAGCTACTCGGCCGGTTGCCTCCGCATTGTTTATAATATCTCCTAGTGGTGCTTTACATACCACTGTTATAGAATGTCCTTGGAAGTAATGGCGCAGCTTTCTGGATGCAAAAAATACGTCATATGCCAGTTTCTGATAGTGCGGGTATCTTTGTTTGGATTCGGAGAAAACTTCGCTTATGTAGTATACCGGATGTTGATCTGGTATGCTTTGCTCTTCTTTTGTCCGTTCCACAACGATTACCGCGCTAATAACCCGATTAGTAGCCGTAAGGTATAGTAACATGGTTTCTTCGTCTTTGGGAGATGCCAAGATGGGAGCGTTCATCAAGGTTTCCTTTAACTGGGCCAACGCTGCATCGGCCTCTTCTGTCCATTCGAACTTGTCGGATTTCTTTAACAGTTTGTAGAGTGGTAAGGCTTTATCCCCCAGCCGACTAATAAATCTGCTGACGGCTGCAGCGGAACCCGTCAATCTTTGGACATCTTTTACACATGTAGGCTTTGAGATGTTCAAGATTGCCTTGATCTTTTCCGGGTTAACTTCTATTCCTCTATGAGAAACGATGAAACCCAGAAGTTTTCCTGAGGGAACCCCGAATACGCACTTAGATGGATTCAACTTCATCTTGTAAGTGCGCAAATTTTCGAAGGTTTCTCGCAAATCCTCAAGGAGTGTATCTTTTTCCTTGGTTACGACAGCAATATCGTCCACGTAAACATGGACGTTTCTGCCAATTTGACTATGCAAACAACGTTGCATGCAACGCTGGTAGGTTGCACCTGCGTTCTTCAGGCCAAAAGGCATGGTTATATAGTAATACGTCCCATACGGGGTTATAAAAGAAGTCTTGATTTGATCTTCCTTTTTCATGCGTATTTGGTGGTACCCGGAGTATGCATCCAAAAAGCATAAAAGCTCGGAGCCTGCAGTGGCGTCTATTATTTGATCGATTCGCGGCAGTGCGAACCTATCTTTCGGACATAACTTGTTCAATCCTGTGTAATCTATACACATTCTGAGGGCAGTTGTGTCTTTCTTCGGTACTAATACCGGATTTGCGGACCAGTCAGTATGGATTACCTCCTTGATGAAATCCGCTGCTAAAAGCCGGATAATTTCCTTGCCAATAGCCTTCCGTCTTCTTCCGTCAAATCGACGGAGACCTTGTTTGACGGGTTTTGATCCGGGAATAACCTTGAGTTGGTGCTCAGCAAGTTCCCTGGGTACGCCTGGCATGTCAGCTGGACACCAGGCAAAAATATCCCAGTTCTCACGGAGGAACTTGATGAGCTCGCCTTCCTATTTGTCGGTCATCCCAGTCCCTACAACGACAAATTTTGTCGGATCTTTGGGATCTAGGATTACCTGTCTTGTATTCTCGGACGCCTTGAAGCTATCTGTTGGCTTCCGAGTTTCTTTTCCTGCCGGCATTTCTTTCGGCGATACCTCCTTGGCTAACTCCTTCAGTTCTTCCTGAGCTATAACTCTTTGAGCGCAAAGGGCATTTTGCTTCTCCAACTCGTTTGCCAGCTTGAAATCACCGGCAATGGTGATTACTCCTCCTTTGGGTCCTGGCATCTTCAACTTGTTGTAGATATAGCAAGATCTTGCCATAAACTTGGCGAAAGCCGGACGTTCGAGTATTGCGTGATACACGCTCTCGAACGGCACAACTTCGAAGGATACTTTTTCCTGCCGGAAGTGATCTTTATCTCCGAAGGTGACATCTAGGGAAATTTCTCCTAGGGATCGTGCTTGCCTGCCAGGAACAATACCATGGAAGCGTATATTGCTGTAGTTGAGCTGGGACTCGGATATCTTCAAATGCTTCAGTGTATCCAGGTACATTATATTGATGCTGGATCCTCCGTCCATCATCACTCTTCTTAGCCTAGTGTTTTGAACAATAGGGCTTACAACAAGAGCTTGTGTGCCGGGTTCAGGGATATTTCCGGGATGATCTGACTGATCCCAGATTATCGGTGTGTTGGAGTACTTCAGGAATTTTGGGGTTGCAGGAACAACCGCGTTTATTTCTCGAAGTGTCCTTTTGGCCACCTTTGCTGACGGGGTTGCTAGGAAAGTTAACATTGCTTCTCCGTCAACTCTCGGAAATTTGGGTTCGCCTTTTCGCTGTTGTTCCTGGATTTTGTCATCAGTGTCCGATTCACTGTCTTCTTTTTCAGCTTCTGGCTTTTGTTTGGCAGGTTTCCTCTTGGAACCCTTCCCTTTATTTCCGGATCCTGCATTGCCTTTCATATGCTTGTTTAGCCGGCATTGCGCGTTTGTGTGGGTTGGTTTCCCAAACTGAGAGTGGTGGACGCAGGGTTCCGACTTAATTCTCTCCCATTCTTCGGGAGTGTAATTGATGGGATCCGGACTGCGGCCTTTCCACTTGTTCACCTTTTCTCCTCCAAAGGCTATCTTAACCTCCTTGGGCTTTGTTGTTGACTCCGGAGTTCCTTTTTTATCAGAACGAGGTGTTTTCTTGGCCAGTATCAGTGACTCAATATTGCCTCCTCTTGCTCTGATATCGTCTTCGGCTGCAGCATGCTCATTGGCGGTTGTAAGCATAGATCCGAGATCTTTGTGCTTTTTAGAACCAACCATGAACGGTACAAGTCCGGGTTTTAGGCCATTGACGAAAGCATGCATTGCTTGTACGTCAGTTACTCCAGAGCAACTATTCTTCATTGCAGTCCATCTGGAGATGAAATCCACGTATGGTTCGTCTTCAAATTGGGTGCAACGGTTCAGCTGGTTGATGCTATTTGGGCGTTTGTATGTTCCCCGAAAATGCTGAGTAAATACTCTCGCCATATCATCCCAACTGTCGACAGTTCTTGATGGTAAACCATTGATCCAATCTCTGGCTCCGTCTAGCAACATTAGGGGAAGAAACTTGACAGCTTCCAGGTCTGTCCCGTTGTTGATTTGGACGGCTGTATAATAATCTGAAAGCCAGGTATCCGGGTTTGTACTGCCGGTATACTTTTGGTAGGTTGGACCAACTTTGGCGAAGCCAGAATGCAGGGTTATCCTTCGGATCCTGTCAGTAAAACACTTAGGACCAAAGTATAGATCATCCTTTTATGCTCTATCAATATGTGCAGAATATCTCCCGGCTGAATGGACAGAAGGGGATCTGCTCCTTTCTTTTCCATTGTTGCGCGGACGCGTTTTTCCGAGGTTATCTCTATCTCTTCCATTGTCACGCCCTCTGGGATTAGGTGGAGTCCTGCTCCTGTACCTTTCCTTGTCTTTAGGCGGTGTCCGAGATCTTTCACGTCTGTGAGGTGTATCGTATCTTCCAGCTTTTTCAGCTGGGTTTCTCGGAGGTGGCATTATTTTGCCGTCATTCCGGTGTTTGTCTTCCCGATCGTGTGGTTTATATCCATCTTTCGGGAGATGAGGTCCGGTTCTAGACGCTGCGTCCCGGTTGTCGGGGTTTTTCTTGTCTTTTCTCGGATCCTCTTTTTTATCCGAATCTCCGAGTTCTTCCGGTCCAGGTGCTCCAGCAGCGCAAGTAACAGTTTTGCAGAGGGCGGAATTATCATGCAGCCTCCCTGATCGCTCTTGTCCTCGCTGTTGCTGCTGTAATGCTTTTCCTAGGAAAGCATACACCCCTTGGAGTTTTTCCCCGTTGGAGTACAGATCGTTGTTTAGGATGGCGAACGCTGCTTCCGCGTTTTCTGCTGCGGTTTTGTATATTGGTTCGCCCTTGGCATCTTTGCCGTTTAACTGCTTTTGCCAAGATGGGTTATAAAACCTTTCTTTTGGCGGCAGTTCTTCCGGTTTTGCGATTCCGGGTAACCTAGTAGGTTTTAAGGCAGATCTATGCTTTCTCTCGTACTCCTCAATTTCTTCCTTCATGATTTTGATGTCATTATGGGTTTGTTGGAGATGTTGCCGAGATCTAAGCAGATGTTGCTGTTGCCGTTGGAAAGCTTGTCTCCTGGCTTCCAGCATCTCAGGGGGTTCATTGGGTCCCACTGGAGTTTGTAATAGTTCCTGCTCTTCCAGTTCTGTCATTGGCGGAGCGGTGATTTCCTTAGATTTCTTTTCCGTAGGCTTTGTGCCACTAATATCTCCAACTTCCAGGTTTTCATCAGCGAGATCAGCTGACTTTTTCTTCCGGAGTTTGTACTGGAGTTTTTTAGAAGCACGGTGCTTTTTCTTGGAAGATGGAGGTTTTTTGACAGGTTCATCCTCTGTCATCTCCTTGACATTAGGGAATATCGGAGAAGTTTCTCCGTCTTCCCTCTCTTCCACTGGCGGAGGGGTTTTAGGGCTTTCCTGGCTGTCGGCACCCGTTGTATCGGCTGGTTTTGCCATTAGCACTTCATGGAATCCCTCTTGAAAGGACTTAACTTTTCTTACGAAGGCATCATCGTCTTCGTCTTCGGAGTCGAAGTTATCCGATCCGGTTTCCGACTCCAATCTCGCCTCTATGGCGGCAAGCACAGACTCTGTTTCCGAGTTCATCGTCTGGTTGACGGATGTCGGATCTTCCGTCTCTGTGACGGGTATTGGTTCTTCCGTCTCTGTGACGGGTGTATTGTTGTCTGCCTCTTGCACGGGATTTCCGTCATCCGTGTTTTCGGCGATCTCGGATTGCACCATGCCGATAAAGTGCGTATCACTGTTTTGTCGGCGATCTGAGCAAAATCCGGCATCATAGTCGTCTTCGACTGGGTATAGGGCGGGTGGGATAAATTTGCTTCCACCGCAAAACCCCATTGCTTCCGCGGTTAATCCGATAAAGATGTTAGCAGATCCAATCGGTAAAACGCAGGCACTTACCAGGTGGTTTTGCGCCGGTATGTAGGATCCATTGTCGAGGAAGCGCCCGACGTCGTCGTCGAATTCCAGGCTTCCGACAGTGATTGATCTTCCAATTCCGCCGAGTATCCCAGATCGGAATTTCACGCCTGACGTCGTTTGCCCCACGGTGGGCGCCAACTGTCGAGACATCGTAGTAGTTTTCATAGACTGGGGTGCCATGAGACTACGGTAGAGACGTGGGGTAACGGGATAGCGTAGTAACACAGAACACGGGATTTTACCCAGGTTCGGTACGTCGCGACGGTACGGCGTACCTACTCCTGCACTTCTCACTAATTGGGACTAAAGCCCGTATAACAGGGTTACAGTGTGAGGGAATAGATCTAGCTACTCGACGAGGATGAACTTCCCGGCGAGTTGCGTAGAGCTTGAGCTTGAACCTAGAACCTTGGAACTAAAAGAACTTATGTAATCTATCTCCCGTCCGGCTTTATATAATAGCCGGATTAGGGCTTACAGAACAAGAAACCTGGAAGACTACGTTTAACTTGTAACTTGGAAAGTAAGGAATCCGTCTTCTCCTCCAAGCCAGATCACGTGGGCCGTGATCCGGGTTCTTCTAGAATCCGGCTTCTGCGCGTCGGACTACTGGGCCGCCTCATGGACCTAAGCCCATTACCATGTAGGCCACCCTGGTAGTCCGGCTCTTTTGTCTACCATCTTCTATACCCCTATTCAGTATATATCCGACACTCGTCTTCAGAAATATCTGCAATATGGAATATGCAGACACAAGGGAGTCAATACAATTTAATGTATTGGCAAGTAACACTATGGTGGATATAAATGGCAAGACTAATACTACATGCATATTTGGCTTGGTGGAGTTTTTGGCTAAGTTTGCATAAAGCCAGTTTTCTCCTATCTTTTGTAAAACAATACTTTCTTTTAAAGGGTGGCATCATTGGACTAAAATCCAAGCACCACAACTACTGTTCACTTGGTCAAAATTTCACTTATTGAAAATGGTGATGTGATTCTTCCGTCCATCCTTGTCCAGCTGCTCATAGTTGTCCATAACCGGGGACACGGCTAAGATCTTAGTTTGTTGACTCTGCAGAGTTTGTGCACTTTCACCTTCAGACTCAAATCAGCCCAAACATCCTATACACTCTGAGTGCATTAAGGAAAGGAGAAGATTGAGACGAGATCTTTCAGAAGCAAGAATTCAACCTAATGGCAAGACCCGTTCCACCTATAATTATGCTACATCTCCTTGTCAAGCCCAGGCTGAACCCTCGCAACTTAGTTAATCAAGACAGAGCCCATATGACTAAAGGATGCACTGGAAGCAATCTAAACTTGGGGAACATCATAATCACTTTGTTCCTGGGTGGCATTTCTTCAAGTGAACTCCCCTCGGGGAGACACTCAACTTTCGACAGCCCCGCAATACCAATCCACCCAGGTGGTTCATTGAAGTTGTTACTTAGATTTTTTCCACAACATCAAGTAAAACAATTTCTGTATCAATGCTAAGCCTCAGTTAAGTACCAAGGTTTCAAAAATAACAAGGTATAAGGATGGCTACACATTACTAGGATATAGCATAGCATAATATAACTTAGTAAAACTTCCTATCATGCATACTACTCAAAATCAACTAATGCATATAGAAAATAATGGGTAGTTGAATGATGTGTTACTTGCCTTGTTGAAGTTGGTGAATAAATCACACTCTCTTCACAAAGGATCGTTTATCTCCGTACAATCTATTCATTGAAGAAACAATAACAAAATAAACAAGCATTCTAACAACCAAACACATAAGTGAAGAAAACAGACAAAGCAATTAACATATCAAAAGGGTTTAACCAATTTGGTTAGTACAAGATCAAGGTTTGATTTTTGAAAGATTTGTTCTTTCTTGGTTCCATATGTTAAGGAATTTCCAAGGGTTTACTTGAGATGGACTAGGTTGAGTTTTGTAGAAGACTAACTTTATTTTAATCATACTTGTCGAGGAAGTTCCAAGAGTTCACTAAGGATGTTTAGTTTGAGTTTCTAGTAACCAAACTTTATTGAAAACATATTTATCTAAGAAGTTCCAATAGATCACCAAGGTGATCTCAATATTTCAACTAAAGTATCACATCATAAAGTGTAACACTTAGTTGTTTTCATTCAAAATATTTATGTACTCTAAGTTAGTCTTTCCATTTTGGTTTAGGGTAGGTCTAGGTTCAACTAGCTTCTTAACAATAGAGAAAAAAAGATAAAGTCTTGGGAATTTCCATTTGGGTCAATGGTTGGGCAAAAAAAACTTGTTATTCTTCAACTTGTGTGGATGGCTCCAAGTCTTCACATGCTTGTCTTCTTGAAGTTCATCTTCATGCTTCTATTGTAGTTTCCTCCTTGTTGTGAAGCTTCTCTTGTAGTTGATAAATCTTCATGCTATTCACTTCACTACTTGGTTTAGGTATGGGATGGGCACAAATACCACTAAGTTAATTTGAAAGAAATTTAAGAAGAAGGATAGAAAGAGAGAGGGAGATGCTTTCTTCTGAATTTCTTCACACTTGTATTTCCTTGAGTTTCTTCTAGGTGTGGATTCCAAGTATTTTCTTCAAAACTTCTTCATTGATCTTCCTTGTAGCTCTTCATGTTGCCACCAACTTGAAAATGAAGTGCCTTCTATTGCTTGAGTCTTGTTTTCCACTTGCTAACTTGATGAATTCCTGAAGCAAGAATAGGGGAGTGGAGAGGTAGATAGAAGACTAGGGTACTAGTGTTTAAGGTTCACTACTTGGTCATTTTAGGGACTTGGTTTTGGCTCCAAAATAGCCACCACGAAGATAATAAAATGGAAATAAATTTTAAGGCATGATACTATGGGTGGATCTGATGGAGGGATGATAACCCGGTAGGCCAACGCCAAGGGGTAACTCGGCCCAAAGGACGCTGTGCAAGACCCGGCTTAAGATAAAGGAGTTTCTAGAAGGCCCAAGAACGTAGGCCTCGTAACCCGGATTGTGGGTTCCGATAAGGAAGCTTAGAGTTTCTAAGCAGTGTCCGGGTAGGATTCAGAGTGCGCTTTGGAGAGTAGGCCAAGGGGCCCGGATATTATATAAGTCGGCCCCTAGGGTTAGACGAGACAGAGATCCAAGAGTTAGAGCAATATCGCTAGGTATCGAGTATCCAGTGTAACACGAGAGTTGATTTAATATATCTAGATCGGAGACTCGGCGACTAGATTGCCGGCTACCAGATCGCATATCGTTATGTTTTCCCTTGAGCTAAACCCTCTCCCAAACACCAGAGTCGTCTTGCCCCAAGATAAGTTACCCCCGGTAACGTCTGCCGTGATTATCTCACGACAGTTGGCGCCCACCGTGGGGCCTACGTACAAGGGTGTTTACATCACGGGAGAAGCTCGGAAGAACATGGAGAACCTTGTCATCGGCGAGATCTACACCGACCACGAAGGAGAGAAGATGGTGGACGATTCCGGCTGGGGGCCAGAGTCGGATCTACTCGAATCCGGATCTGTCGTGACAATCGGCCAGATCAACGTCTTCATCGGCATGGTACGTATGTCCGGTTCAATCCCTGAGGATTTCGGATTTGATTCTGTGTCAGGGGAAGCCACCTGCGTCCAATCAGATGGGGAAGAATCGGTCGGGATGGTAGATCCGACAGAAGAGCCCCCTACGAAGAGGGAACAGCCGGAGGAGCCGGCATGGACCCCGCGTGGTCGGGTCATGAGAGAAGACGATACCGAATCCATCCTGCATCTGCTGGAGAACCGGTACGAGGAAAATAGCAGCGAAGAGGAAGTGTACGAATCCGCGCCAAGCATTGTGCGCCAGGTTGCGGTTTACACGGCTCCTGCGACCAATCTTAATCAGGGGAACGTGACCGCGGCCACAGTCGGAGTAGCACAAACATTGGCCCAGCAGCAAGATCCGGTTGACGGAAAACCGGTTCTCACCCGGGTTGACGGAGAAGCAGCATCAGTTACCAGTCACGCGGCGGACAGTGAGTTGCAGGCAAACATGTTTGGATATCTGGCAAACCGAACGCCAGGGGCGGGTCCTTCAAACCCGCAACACCCGACCCTATTCAACAACAACTTGATTCTGGATCCAACCGTTTTAGCTACAGTTATTACTCCGGAAAACGCGGCGGAACGTGTCAGAGATCTGGACGTAGCCAGCCGTGCATTGGAGCAACAGAGAAGGCAAGTAGAAGCAGAAAGGCAGGGGATGGCCACCCGCCAACGTGAGCTGGATGCATTGGAAACCCGGCTCCGAGAAGAGACAACCAGGACGCGTCAAAGGCATCAAACCATGTTACCAGCAACGGGTGGAGTTATAAACCCGACCAACCTATTTATCACACCTCAGGATCAACCGATTCCGCCAGCAAACCAAGGAACCGTACAGCAACCTGCAACTGGAGGAGCACAGCCGGCAAACATACAACCCGGGTTACCCACATTGCAGACTGGAGTCGCTGCCGGCAATACTTTACCACCACCACCACCATCACGATTTCGCACACCAGCAGGTCATTACAACAACCCCATGGATAATGTGTACGCAGCAACGCTCGCATTGTATCAAATCCCCGTGAGAGAGTCACCCCACGCAGAGGAGACCCGGCGGACGATAGATCTATTGCGCACTGCGGTAGCGCAGCAAGTTAATTACCCGGATCACAGAAGTGGAATGCATGGGACACCATATACCAGCCAGCAGCGAGGCAATACCGGCAATATCCAGACGAGTTCAGCGCGGCGGAGGGAAGAGCAGCAGCAAATGCCGCCTCCTCCCCGCGTTCAGGTAGTACCGGCAGCATCAGCAGCACAAGCTATCGTGGACAGTTCCAGAGCCAGGAGGGCCGCGGCCGGGTCTGCGGTGCATGGGCCACCAGCCGTACCGCGTCCAGCTGCACCTCCCGCAGGATCACATGTTTCCCGGGTGAGGCCAGTTTCGACTAATCTCGCTGGGCCTAAGTGTCCGTCGGCTGACATCAGGGCTGAGCCTTACCCGGATAAATTCAAAGAACCGGGTAAGGTTGTGAATTATGAGCCGACTATGGATCCAGAAACATGGTTGAGCAGTTACGAGATGGCTATGTCGATTCGCAATGCATCAGAAAATCTTCAAGCCAAGTTCATGTACTTGATGATGTCAGAAGGAGCAGCAAAGTTATGGTTCAATAATTTACCGGAAGGATCTATCAAGTCATGGGAGGAGTTGAAAACTGCGTTTATCAAGCACTTTCATGGGACGTGCAGAAAGCTATTTACTATTGATGACTTAGAGAGATGTATACAAAAGAAAGGAGAATCGGCACGCAGCTGGGTGCGCCAGGTTATGGAGATACTTCACTCATCTACGGATATTCAGCCCAAAGATGCGCTACAAGCTATGGCAAAGACGTGAAAGTACATACCTTTAGTGCAAAAGTTAACTCGCATGAAATCTAGTCGAAATGCTTCAGAGGTTACGATGGGAGAGCTAATGGACGCATGCAATAAACACGCTGCAACGGATACTACAGAAGAGGATGTCGATGACAAGAAAGCAAAAGCAAATACAAATAATAGTGGAAGAACCGGCAATGGATCAATGCCGGGTAATAATGGAGGCAACAATGGGAACAACCAGAACAAGCGCCCGTTTGATGGAGGCTCCGAGTTTGTCGCTAGCACAGAAGCCGGGTCTTCGAGACCTAGGGCAGAAGGAAATTTCAATGCTGGAAACCACAACGGAGGAAATTATCAAGGACCGCCGAGGCCGGGTAACAATTGGGATATCTTCAGAATGGCGTGCCCAAAGCACAGCAGGAACGGTAGGCCGGCTAACCACTCATTGGAGCAGTGCGCGGACCTACAGAGATGGAAGAATGAGGAGATAAACAAGGCCATGCGAGGTGCAGGTCGGGGAGGAGGACCGGGTCCGGGTGGAAACCCGGGCAACGGCCCACCCCCAGCCGGTAACCCGGCAGGGCCCTAGCAGACGCGGAGCGTTTGGTGGCAAGGTGTGACGGATGTCAAAGGTACGCTCGCCAAACCCATGTGCCGGCTATGGAACTACGGACTATCCCGTTAACTTGGCCGTTTGCTGTTTGGGGTATGGACATGGTTGGCCCCTTTCACATGTCACCTTGCAAAAAGACGCACCTCTTGGTGGCCATTGACAAGTTTACCAAGTGGGTTGAGGTTATGCCAGTTACCAACTGTGAAGCAATTACAGCAGTCAAGTTCCTGAAAAGGATTATTTATCGGTTCGGGTATCCTCATAGCATAATTACCGACAATGGAACCAATATGTCCTTTGGCGAGATGGAGAAATTTTGTGGTAACAATGGAATCCGGCTTGACGTAGCTTCAGTGGCCCATCCACAGGCTAATGGACAAGTGGAGAGGGCAAATCAAGAATTGCTTCGTGGATTAAAGCCACGATTGCGAGTTCCGTGTATCAGAGCTGCTGGTGCATGGGTTGAAGAATTACCTGCAGTGGTTTGGGGTATCAACACAACACCAAACAGATCCACTCAGATGACACCGTTTTTCATGGTTTATGGTGCAGAGGCGGTGTTGCCGAGTGATATCATCCATGACTCGCCTGGAGTCTCGGCTTACGTCGAGGTAGAGAACGAGAAGACCCGGCAGGACGCCGTGGATATGCTAGAAGAAGAAAGGGAACAAGCACTGGAAAGATCAGCCATATATCAGCAGGATCTGCGGAGATATCATAGCCGGCGCGTGAAAACCCGGGTCTTCCAGGAAGGAGACCTGGTTCTGCGCCTGGTACAGTCAAAAGAAGGAAAACATAAGTTATCACCGCCATGGGAAGGACCGTTTATCATAAGCCGGAATCTGCACAATGGATCGTATTACTTGATAGATGCAAGGGAAGAGTCGGCTACGGCTAACGACACCACTCATACCACTTCATCTATGCAAGAGAAAGAAAGACCATGGAACGTAGCTCAGCTGCGTCCCTACTATACCTAGTATAGACCAGACTCACAAGTGGAATTACACGATGTAACAGGCAGTAGGTTTCATACGCACTCTTTTCCTATCCAGGGTACCTAAGGGGACTGGAGGGTTTTTAATGAGGCGGCTTGCTGACCTAACTTTCTCATATCAACAAAGAGATGGTTAAGCGATATATCTCCTTCACACGTTTTATCAAGTTCTATTTTTCTGTTATGTTTTTTACTTTTCTTCCAGGTAAGTATTATTTATTGCTTCCTTAGAGCATTAGTTTCCTTAGTATGTTGCATATATTTAGGTCTTGGGGGCTGATTGCTTGAATAGCACAGTTACAAACTCAAAGACTCGGCCATGATGCCTATGAGTTATAAGGGCCGATTACTCGCAAACGAGTACGGCTGCAATCTTATAACCGGACAAAGGAGCCAAATTTCTTGACTTTTCTTACTTAAGCTCGATGTGACTCGCACTAAAGTGGCATGATTTGCTCGCTTACGATTACAATCAGCCATGATGCCCAATGGGACTTGCCTGACCCTGTCTTCGTACAGATGTAACAACATGGTATCCACGCGAAAGCCGGCTTATAGTACAAGAGAGTCAAAAGGGTCATCTAAACCACAAGTTATGCAGAGTACAGGGTTAATAACCGGAAACTCAAAGTCTATCAAGCATAACTTCAACACCTATGTGAAACGGCTCTAGGTTTTGGGCTTAGCAGAAACAATTTATTTTCTTTGAGAAACCTCACACCCCGGACTCGGAATTTCGGGCCTTGGGGACTGGAGGGTTTTGACAAAAAAGAGGCAAGTTATCTAGCTATTAAGCACCAAAAACCCACAAATCCGAGTCTTGGGGACTTGGGGACTTAGAGAAAAGTTCACCCGTCAAAACCCATGTGACCCGGAAACTGAGTTTCACAAAAGGAACCATAAAGTAAATCGGAGTATCAAATTCATCCAAAGGCCGGAAGGGCCAAGAAAGCTATTAAAGCTTCATAATATATTTGCATGATGCGATGATAGTATCAAAAGTGCACATCTGCACTATCAAAAGAATATCTGTCTTTACAAGGGCATCGAGCGAACAAGGTATTAGGATGGCATCAGATCATAATTTACTCGGCCTCCTGAGTCGGGTCCACATCCTTACCCTTGCCCTCCGGGTCTTGTTCTCGGGTTCGCTTCTTAGAAGAGTTCCCAGCATCATCATCCGGTTTTTCAGCGTCAGGGCGAACAGGTGGACGGACAGCTGGTGTAGAGGTAGTTGGTGCTGATTGCAATTCGGCTTCCCTCTTTGCAGCTTCCTTCCTCTTCCTGGCCGAGTCAGCATTCCACTTTTCTAAAATGTCGAAGGGCACGGGCGTATCTTCCTTCACAGCCTTGTCCTTAGCATCGTATGGAGACATAAACCTACTCAAGTCCATACTGTCGGCAAGAGCAGTTGCCGAGTGACGTACCTCGGATTGTACAGCTTTGAAATCCTTGGGGGAAAATATCGAGCCGTCTGCCTTGAACTCTGGAAATCCGGCCACCACCGTTGCCGGCTCAAGTTTAGGAAAATAAGCTTTCGCCAGCATAAGTCCCCGGGTCATACCAACCCGGCATGCTGAGCGTTTCCAGAGCTCAATCCATGCAGGGACAGTAGAGCATGCATGGATTAGGGTCTCCATACCCGGATATAGATCAGTCGGCCACTGAATGGCGTCTAGTATCCACTTGGTGCCGGCACAGAACCTCCGGAGGACATTCTTCAACCTCTTTACCTTTTCGATATCATCTTCTTCTGAAGGCGCAAGGTTGGAAGCTGCAATATGAACAACAAAGGTTACATCAAAGTATTCCGGATATCATGTATCAAGAAAACAAGAAACCAAGGCATGAACCAGTAAGTAGCGAAATCTCACCAACGAGGACACGATAAGTGTCGGCCACTTGGGCGGATAGCTTCTTTAGTGCAGCTTGAGCAGTGGTGTATTTCTCTTTGTATGTCGTGACATCTTTCTCCAAGGCTGCCACCTCGGACTCAAGTGCTTCCCTTAGCTTTATCTCGGTGTCCAGGAGCTGCTTGGTCTTGGCCAAAATCTCCTCGGACCGAGACGCCTGCACCTAAAAGAATGGAAGGTTAAACATTAGTCGGATACCACAATCAGCCGAGTATTGCAAGGAGTACCGAGTGTAACTTGAACAAGTTAAACTCGGAACTTGGGGACTAGGTGGACACTGAGATATCAACTAACGTACCTGATGCTCCGCGGCCATGCGCTCCAACATGCTGCTCTCTGAGGCCTTCATGGCGAGGAGGGCGTTCATCATTTGGTCGAAGGATTGGTTGCCCAAGTTGGAAGACCCGGGGTCTTGATAACTCGGATTGGAGGTTTCCTCCTTGGTAGGGGAAGGCACCCGAGTCGCCCGGATATCGGAGCTCGGGTCGCCTCCTCCCATGCCCAGGTCGGCGGCCTCTTCCTCCTCGCGCGCATGTGAGGCTATCGGGTATTCGGCTTCCTGATCAGCCGGGTGTGTTGGTGGCGCTTGTTGTTCTCCTTCGCCTCCAGCTGCAGCCGTCATGTCGTCAATCGGGTTCTCCTTACCCGGGTCATCGGTCTCCATATTTTCTTGGTCACTGATTGTGACCGTGGCTCTGTGGACAGTATAAAGAAGCGGTTAGCATGTAGACTGGAGAAAATTACGGCAAAGTAATGGAACATCAGGAAAGGAACTTTACCCGGGATTCACCGCGAAATCCGAGGGAAACGCGCTGCTGGACCCGGACGAAGCTGATAAATATCAAGAGAATAAGGCATGGAACTGCCCTATTAAAGGATGATTCGAAAAGAAAAAGAATTCGATATTTGGGAAAGGATTGAAAAATACCAGCGCATCGAGGAGGGGACGAGGGAATACCCGGATCAAGTGCGGATTCACCCGGAAAGTTCCGGGTCATTCTGCGCTTGGTCGCGGGCGGATCCTTCAAGTACGGCCAGTTAGACAACTCTCGGTTTAACTCGCACATGTTAGCAAAGGAGTACGGTTTAGAAGCAAGGGAACGGTATGGCACCTTAAAGACGACCCCTCGGGGTTTCCTCTTTGCTCCGACCTTGATTGTCGGCTCAGCTTCATCTTCATCGCTTGCTGTTTCCACCTTGCCTTCCGGTTCTTCTTCTTCTTCGTCCTTGTCCTCTGGCTCTGGAAGTTGCCAAGGTATATTGTCGGAAAAACAGAGAATAAACAGCAATGAGCTTGCATAGTCTAAGTGAGACTCGGAATGTACCTTCCTCCGAGTTAACTGCGTCCTCTTCCTCCTCTGGACTCTCGGAGTTAGGGGGCGTTTCAATCTTCCAAAAGGCGTCATCAGCCTAAGTCAAAGGCACCAGGGTAAGGATCACCAGTTGTATCGAGAGAAAGGTGTGAAGGTAAAAGTATGAGAACCGGATTTTACCTCAGGAGCTGGTTTCTCGCGAGTAAACGGTTCCAACCCGGCTATGTTCCGGATTACCTCCAATTTCTCCGTCAAGAAGCTCTTGATGGTCTTGTTGGTGTCACCGGCCGGGTAGTTCTTGGAAGAGTATCGGAGGGAATCCGTAGAGTGCCCCGAATACTCGCACATCAGTTTGGGGCGGATGGAATTGGGTTGTATGCGAAAGTTCACCCAAGTTTTGACTAGGTTGAGCCCGAGGAGACCTTGGGCGGAAAGGGCGGCTATTTTTGAAAGGAGCGGTTGGATTGCCTCCCTGTCCGGCTCAGGGGCAAAAGCGTTGAAAGATTCGGAGATATCGAGGAGGCCCTCCGAGTAACCCGGCAATTTCTTCTCGCCGGGTGGGGAGGTGTCCCGGCAGTAAAAGAAAGAAAGTTGCCAGTGTTTAACATGAGAATTCAGGTTAAGAGTTGGCATTGGGGAATTTTTGCGACGTTGGATGGAAACCCCGCCGCAAGCAAGAAGCGCCCCGTCACCGCTTTCGCGGCACGGTTTGCATTGGAAAAGTTCTATAAAAAGAGTCAAATTTGGCGGAGTGCACAAATATGACTCAGAAAGAACGATGAAATGGGTTATGTTCAACATAGAGTTAGGCCCTATGTCGAACGCCCGGAGGCCATAGTGGCTCAAGACCTCGCGGAAGAAAGGGTGACCCGGAGGGCGAAACCCCCGGGTCACATGTTCGATGAAGCAGATTACCTCACCGGCAGCAGGCATAGGCCGGGTCTCATCACCCGGCGCTCTCCAATGGATATCTTCCTGAGGGGGGAGGACCCCTAACTCGGCCAGCTCCTCCAGCTTGGCCTTAGTAACTGTGGATCGCGCCCAGTTGGCGGATATTGATTGGGTCATCCGGGTTTTGGCCGTCTGTTTCCCTTGCTTCTTGGGAGCCATGGGATCAACCTGCAAAGCACAAGACAAAAAGGTACAAGGAATAAGACTCGGAAACCATGAGTTATCTGGGTATGTGCAAGTGGTATCGATAAGACATGGAAACTAAGAATTATCCGGGTATCATTGTACGGAGCAAAAGTTATAGATTATCCGAGTATCGAGTATCAGTATAGAAACTATGGGGTACTTACGTATTGGAAAGTGTTTGAGGAAGAAGGATGATTGCCCATGTATCTACTGCAAGCAAAAGAACCGGAAGAAGTGGATTTTCCGGATGTCAATGACAGTTGCGGAAAATTTGGGCGAAATGGATCTAGATTGAAAATTTTGCGGATGATTTTGTGGAGGAATTGGTGATTAACGGCGGTAGGGGAGTAATATATGACCATCTACCAAGCTATTGGACGAACTAGTATGAGTCTAGGTGACCTAATCCGGCGCAGGGCAAAAAATGGCCCGCGGAAGACCAAGATCCAATCTGGGTCGATTCGAGAAATTGCAAAGCTAAATCAAAGGGAGCAAGGAGCTTACCGGATGGGATTGAAGTAGAGCGCGACGACGGCAAATAGCGCAATCTGAATGACCCTTTGCGACTGCCGGCGAGCTGCTCGAGGGCGCGGCGGCGGAGGTTGGCGGCGGCGCGGGACGAGATGTGGCGGAACGCAACCGGCGGTGGATTGGTTCCGGCGGCGCACGCAAGGACTCCGTGGTGGCGCTCCGTAAGCTTAGGTGCGGGAGTGAAGGAGAGAAAGAAGAAATGGACCGTTGGGGTTAGGTTATCCCCCGGGTGCCTATTTATAAGGTGCGGGTGGATAAACCTAGGCCAACGGGCGAGAGCCGGAAGTTTCGAGATAAAGGATATCCGCCGGATTTTCCGGGATATGCGTTAATTGCTAGACGGGATATCCAGACAAGATATGAAGGAAATCTTCCCGCAGTATCAGGATCAGTTATCAAGTGGAGTAAGCCGGATCTTTGACATTCTTACCCGGGCGTTGACCCGGAAAGAGTAAAGAGGGATTTAGAGAAAGCCGGGTTATTATATGGCCACCATGGAGTTAGGCCTAGCTGTTTATCAAAGCAATCTAACCCGGCTTCTATGAACTTGTTTGTTTGATATTCTTTGCAGGGAATAGCGTGCGCTTCAAGGAGGATCCCATGAAGCCCAAGCTATTCTGGGGACTACTGATGGAGGGATGATAACCCGGTAGGCCAACGCCAAGGGGTAACTCGGCCCAAAGGACGTTGTGCAAGACCCGGCTTAAGATAAAGGAGTTTCTAGAAGGCCCAAGAACGTAGGCCTCGTAACCCGGATTGTGGGTTCCGATAAGGAAGTTTAGGGTTTCTAAGCAGTGTCCGGGTAGGATTCAGAGTGCGCCTTGGAGAGTAGGCCAAGGGGCCCGGATATTATATAAGCCGGCCCCTAGGGTTAGACGAGACAGAGATCCAAGAGTTAGAGCAATATCGCTAGGTATCGAGTATCCAGTGTAACACGAGAGTTGATTTAATATATCTAGATCGGAGACTCGGCGACTAGATTGCCGGCTACCAGATCGCATATCGTTATGTTTTCCCTTGAGCTAAACCCTCTCCCAAACACCAGAGTCGTCTTGCCCCAAGATAAGTTACCCCCGGTAACGTCTGCCGTGATTATCCCACGACAGGATCACTATGTTGGGTTTTTGGTCAAAAACACATGGACATGGTCCAAGTGTGTCCAAATGTTTAGGTGATGATGTCTCTAGTTCAAGGTTACCAATTGGAACAACTCTGCTTAAGGGAACATATTCTAATTATTTATAGAATTAAATCTATGTCAAAAATACTCAAATATACCAATTAATTCTAAATTCAAATTTAACTTGATCAAAAATTATTTTGGGACAGAGGGTCTAAAAGTACACATTCTAAGGTTTCCAAATATATTTTATTTGCAATTTTTGGATTTCTAGAATTTTAATTATGCCAAAATTCATCAAACAAACATATTTAAATTTGAACCAATTTAAGTTTGTCAAATTTGAATTTTGCCAGTTCCAAAAGTTTCTAAATGTTGTGCTGATTTTAAAAAGTCCAAGATTGCTAAATTTGGGCTCATGGATCAAAAGATATGATAGATCTAAGATTCAGGGACTTTTCTGCAAAACTGCTAATAATTCCAGCGGGACAAATAATTTGAATTAAGGGCTGGCCACATGGGGCTCTGTGATTGGACAGGGTTGCTGACTCGGATGCTGCGTGGCGTGCTGACTGGGCTGCTGATGTGGATAAGTGGATCAATCTGAGCCACTGGATCTGAATCCAACGGTGGCATACCGTTTCGCCTAGATCTAGTCGTGGCCATACATTAGATCTAACGGCTGAGGGAGCTAGGGTTCGTACCTGACCGGGGGGGTCACCGGAAATGGCCGTTCCGGTGGCGCTGTGCTCGGGATCTCGCCTGAGACGCCTTCCGGTGAACCGTGGGCTTAAATGAAGACGATGACTAGGCGCGGGAGAGCACGATGAACGCGATGGAGGTGGTGGCGTGGTCCTGCGTTTCCTTGGGCGACGGAGAGGCGCAGACGGAGACGACGCAGGGCTCCGGCGTCATCGGGTGTGCACGGCGTGGCCGTTCTGCTGCAATAAAAAATCGCGCACGTATATGAGAGGGTGCGCGCGAGAGAGGGGAGCACGGAGAGCACAAGTAGGGCGGCGGGGACCTTCTGTATCGCCGGAGATCGAGAGGAGATGGCGGCGGACAGAACCAACTCCGGCGATGAAATTCTCTTGACTCGGGGCATGAAACAGGAGGGGTGGAGAGGTTAAATGGAGAGGAGGCCGTGGGCTCTTTATAGATGCCGAGAGGGGAATCAAAGGTGGCGTTAATGGTGAGAAATCACGGGGCGAAATTTTCGGCCGTGATGAACTGGTTTCCAAACTGAGGAAGACGACAGTGACCTCACTGATGACGTCATCAAGATTTTTTTTCTTTTATCCCTATTTAATTGTTTTAATTATATCTTCTGTTTTATAAATCCAATTAACATGAAACAAATTTCTAAATTCTTAAAATTACAAATGCTTTCCAACCATAACATTTTTATGAACAATCCAACATATTTTATTTTTGAATTTTGGAAAACTGGATAATTCCTTAATAGTTACTTAATGTGATTTCTAATTTAAAATTTAATAAAACATAGTTATTGGTAAATTCATATTTTAGTGACATTCTAAATGTTGAAAACATATATTTGAAAGTCATTTCATCTTGTTTTCGCAATTTTATAATTTGAAAAAAATATAAATAAAACACTAATAGTACTTTATGGCCATTTTAAAATTTAGAAAATAATAAATTGTTGTTATAGTCTAAATAAAAATTTCAGTGAAATTTTACATGTCATTTTTTTTTGGAAAGCCATTTTTAAACCTTTTTCACATTTTATAATTTTAGGATATGAAGGATTTACTAATAGTAACTTTATGTTATTTAATTAGTTCATATCAAATAATTAATAATGTTGATCAATAAAATTTAGAATAAAACCACAAGTCATAATATTGTTTTCCATGCCCTCTTTTCACGTTATTTTCAAAGCAATGCATTTTATTTTCACACCTTCAAGTTTAAAACTTGGAATAACAACTAAAAGTTATTATTAAAAAAAATTATTCTCATCAAATACTTTTGAGGCTTAAAACTTTATTAAGGGTTATAAATATTTGATTTTTGTTGTCATAAAACATTTTCAAAGTAATAGTTGATTTGAAAACATGTTATAAAATAAGGATTTCTAAGAGAACACAATTTCTTTGAATAATGAAAATTTTGAATGGGCTTTTAGGTTTTAGGAAAAAGAGGCCTAATGGATTCTTAATTTCAATATCATTGAAATATGTATTGTTTTCTTTTGTCTCTTGCATCTCATTTGGTTTTTGGTGACTTACTAAACATGAAAACAAAAAGTTTCAAATTTTTGTGATTTTTGCATTTTCCAAAAATCAGGGATGTTACAGCTTGGCGCATGCTCACACCATGTTTATGACTACAAAAATAGTCACGGATAGCCTCTATGACCACTTACTTTTTGAACTTGTGATACTGCTTATATTTTAATTAATGATGCTTATGTCGCTATGCATGATTATGGCTCTTATACTCTGTTGATTTGTCGCTCCCAATCTTTTGCTAGCCCCCACCTACTGAGTATGAGCTCTACTTGTGCATCCAAACTCCTTTAAACCAAAGTTTTCCCATTGTATACATCATACCTACCTACATGTGGTATTTAACTGCCACTCCAAAGTAAATTGCTCATGTGTTACCTTTAAAACCTTCAAAATTATTCCTCCTTTGTGTTCTTGGTTTTGCTCATGAGGACGTCAATAGAGAATCTTTATCTCACTTGTTGATTGGATTTCACACCCTGGATTAGTGGCTTCATCCGCTTATCCAAATGATAGAAGAGCTGGCAGCGGGGTGCCCAGCCCCAAATTAATACGAACAAATTCTCTTCACTATTTTCCCCCTGATCATATCAGTTAAAGCATAATTGTGTAAACAAAAGAGAAAAAGGGATGACCTTCTACACCAGTTGCGTCCTTCACCATGGGAGCCGCTCTTGTGAATCCAGTTGGCTTGTGACGTACTGTATTGTCTGTTTACCATTCGTTGACACTAGCATACACCCCTCCTAAAATATAGACATTCCTCCACAAATGTCAAACTTTTAATACCTCTGTTTAATAAAAATAAAAAGCTCTAGCACATGAGTGATCTCTGCTTCCCTCTACGAAGGGCCTTTCTTTTACTTTTATGTTGAGTCTCCATCCTCTAACTTTATGCACAGTTGAGAGAACATTTTTGCCATTCTGAGTTCTATGTGCATTTGTCCCATAAACATCAATAATTACTTCATGATGTGATATCATTTGTTTTTAAATTATTTGTTCTAGTCTTCCTCTTGAACTTTGAAGGTGTCCTGGCATTTATGTTTGTCCCCACTGTTAAGGACTATCGAAATATCACTTTGGCATGCTTTCTCTATACCTGAAACAAACGTCTACATTTCTTTGCATTATTATTCATGGTCCTTTATTTAAGTTACTCTTCATGATGCAAAGTAATTACTATGCTTTATTATTAAAGTTCTATTTATCATGCATGTGTTTAAAGTTTTATGATCTCAGCGTGCATATGCTTTTACATTAGATTGATCAAGTTTATGTTAGTAGCATGTCACCTCAGAAATTATTGTTTTATCGTTTACCTACTTGAGGAGTAGGAACTAAGCTTGGGGATGCTTGATATGCCATAAACGTATCCCTAATTTCTTATGCTCCAAGATGATATTATGCCAATTGCTACATGTTTTCTCCCTTCTTTATGTCATTTTTATCGATTTTCCGGACTAACCTATTAAAAAGATGCCACAGAGCGAGTTCCCTGTTTTCTGCTGTTTTTAGTTTCATAAAAGTTGTTCTGGAAATATTCTCGGAATTGGAAAGTTTGAAGCCCGGAAGTCCTATTTTCCCCGGAAGCATCCAGAGGACCGAAGAGGAGACGAAGAGGGGCATCAGGGGGCCCACAACATAGGGTGGCGCAGTCCCCCCTTGGTCGCGCCAAGGGGTGGTGTGGGGCCCATGAACCTCCACCTCCTCTGCCCTTTCTCCTATTTAATCCCCCCGGATGGAAAACCCTAAGCACCTGATCAAAATCCCGAAAAAGTTCCGCAGCCGCCGTCACCGTCAACCCTAGATCAGGGGGTTCTAAAGCTGTTTCCGGCACCCTGCCAGAGAGGAAATCGTCACCGGAGGCTTCTACATCACCATGCCTGCCTCCGGAGTGATGCGTGAGTAGTTCATCCCTGGACTATGGGTCCATATAAGTAGCTAGATGGTTGTCTCCTCCTCATATGCCTCCATGTTTACATCTCGTGAGATGCCTATCATGATCGAGATTGATCTTATGTAATTCTTTATGATGTGTTTGTTGGGATCCGATGAATATTGACATTATGCCAAGTTGATTATAGTCTTTATTGCATATGTTATTTGTGATCTTGCATGCTTTCCGTTGCTAGTGGTTGCTCTGGCCAAGTAGTTGCTAGTGACTCCAAGAGGGAGTATTTATGCTTGATAGTGGGTTCATGCCTCCTTGTTGTCTTGCTCGAGTGACAGAAACGTGAAGGGGGAGGATGTGCTGCTGTCATTACGGAGAAAACAGCGGTGAGAGTGCCCGCGTGCATAATCATTGCTTACATTACACACTTTGTTTAATGCAATTATCTGTTGCTTGCAACTTAATACCTAAGGGGGTTCGGATGATAACCTGAGGGTGGATTATTAGTCAGAGATGCAGATGGATGTCGGTCTATGTATCTTGTTGTAATGCCCGCACTAAATATCGTAGTAATCTTCATGTTATATTGTGCACTACGGTGCAACCTCTATTTGTCAATTTCCCAGCTGTAATTTGTTCATCCAGCATGTTATTTTTATGGAGAGACACCACTAGTGAACCTATGAGCCCCGGTCCATTTTCCACAATGTTAAACAAACCACCACAATTTCCTGATTTCTTTACTTACTGCAAGCATACACTGTTTTCCACACGATATGTCTAATCTTTGTTTTCAGCAAGACCGGTGAGATTGACAACCTCACTGTACTGTTGGGGCAAAGTATTTTAGTTGTGTTGTGTGCAGGTTCCACGTTGTTGCTGACACCGGTGAAGCGCCAGCACCACCGTCAGTGGCATAAACCTTCCAAAGATCCTCTTTCCCCTACTGGATTGATAACCCTGGTTCTTAACTAAGGGGAAAACTCCTACCGCTGTGCTCATCACACCCTCCTCTTGGGGTTCCCAACAAAGCGCATCAAAGTTCATCCGCGCGGGGGCTCCAATCCCGGAGAGGTTCCGCTACCGCGCTGTGGAGGAGTATGACCGGAAGATGAGCGGCGATGGGGCTTCATCGGCGGCGAAGGGGGCTCCAACGGCGGCGAGGGGAGCTCCACGCAGAGGGTGCGCTCTGATGCGCAGTCCAGCAAGACCGGTGAGATTGACAACCTCACTGTACTGTTGGGGCAAAGTATTTTAGTTGTGTTGTGTGCAGGTTCCACGTTGTTGCTGACACCGGTGAAGCGCCAGCACCACCGTCAGTGGCATAAACCTTCCAAAGATCCTCTTTCCCCTACTGGATTGATAACCCTGGTTCTTAACTAAGGGGAAAACTCCTACCGCTGTGCTCATCACACCCTCCTCTTGGGGTTCCCAACAAAGCGCATCAAAGTTCATCCGCGCGGGGGCTCCAATCCCGGAGAGGTTCCGCTACCGCGCTGTGGAGGAGTATGACCGGAAGATGAGCGGCGATGGGGCTTCATCGGCGGCGAAGGGGGCTCCAACGGCGGCGAGGGGAGCTCCACGCAGAGGGTGCGCTCCGATGCGCAGTCCGAGCAGCGGCGCCCTCGTCATCCGTGAGCCTCCTCCTTGGGCCATGACCCGGAGGCGTTCGCCTCCACCGTCTCACAGAACGACTTCGTCCCCGACGAACAGGTGGATGTGATGGTCGCGCTCCTTCGCGTCAACACAACGACAGAGGAGAAGCAACTCGAGCAGTTGCGCCAGGCGGACATGGAGCTCCTCCACGCAGGCCTCGTCGTGGACGTGGCACACATGGAGCATGCGGCGTACTGGAAGAAGGTGGCGGAGGACGACGCCAAGGAGCCAATTGACATCCTCCGGGGGCCAGGCTCGCCGTAGTCCGTAGGTTCGCCGTAGTGTGTAGACTCGCCATAGTTCATGAGCAAACTTTCTATGTATGCAAAATTTCACGCGCAGATGTTCGTCTGTGAACATTGCGCCTACCTATGAAATTTCGAATTTCCCAGTTCCATTTGGGGGCTCAGCTATGCGCTAGAAGTTCTTGTGACTTTAAACTGACAAAAACGCGACTCAAAACCTACTTTTGAGTTTTCAATTTAGTGGTTCAGCTAGAGATGCTCTAAACGTTTGTGAAAATGATGGCCATGCGAAAGCTATCGTCTTCATACACTTTACCACTTAATAGATTCATTCCTTCGTTACGACGGCTGAGGGTACCTGCCGTTCAGAGATGCTATCAGAGTAGGAAAGTGAGCCAAGTTATCCTGTCTTGTTTAGATAAAGCACCCGGATCATACCAGGACCGCTCAGAGCCCACCCTTTTTCGTTTTCTGTCGCCACCGGGTGGCCGAGGACATGTAGATGTTGTCTATGTGGTGGTGCAGTGCCTCTTCTCGTTCTCCCTTGCGGTAATCGATAAACAATAGACCTTCATGTTTTATTTGCTTCTTAAAGCATCTTCAACCACTTGCACATTGCTAGTGTTTCCCAAAGCGGTGCCCCACCAACCAACTTAAAAAATTAAGATCTAAATCTAACAAAAAAGGGCTTAGTTTTATTCAAATTTGACCATTTTTAAATGAATCTGAAGCAAATTTGAGCAAAACAAAAGAAACCCTAGCCAGGTGACATCTACTCATCATGGGAGATGTCGATGATGTCGCCGTTGTATGGCTCTGGCTTCGGCTGATGGGACGGCCCGGGCCAGTTCTAGTTCACTACGCCGCCGAGGGGCTCCGGCTTCACTATTGCGGACTTCTTTGGCGGCGGGTGCTTCTCGTCGACGCACGCAACGTCAGATAGAACCCGGGACTTTCAGCCGTATCGACAGGGTGGCGACAAAGGCTCGTTGGAGGAGCGGAAAAGTTCCATGGTCAATCCAAGGGTGTCTCCGTCACCGACGGTCTCGTATAGCATCTCCGGGACGCGACACTCCTCCGACAATTCCTCTCTTTCCGGCGGCAGCCATGGCACACGGATGTTGTTTCTGTCGCCCCGTCGTGGCCCGACCTCCTTCTTGACGACGTCGGGCTCCAGTTTGGGCTTCTTTGCTGCCAGAGTCAAAGCCCGTGGAGGCGCACGCGGCAGCTCAGTGGCCCGCTGCCGCGCCCAGGCGAGGACACCCTCGAGCGTGCATACGCGCCACCACATCATGTGCCACTCCACAACCCATTTCTCAAGGCCGTCCCAGCGCGCGAGGTGCCACTTCGCGTCGTTGGTAGCGCCGTTGTCGGAGTCGAGGCGTTGGCGTTGGCGCCATCGCGTCCCTCTGCTGCTGCAGAATCTAGATGGTGAACGTAATGTCGCCCGGCACTGGCGCCATGGCGCGGCCTGCATGACTCATCTTCCACCTCTTCAACAGGTGGAAGTATAATGGCACAAACATATCAAACTGTTCGAACAACTCGGCTTCGCTCATGAGGGGGTTGTTGCCGCGATGCAGGCCGTTGCCGTCGTACGCCACGAAGAGTATCCTGACCTCGTTGTTGTGCGAATATGAGTAATTTGTTATGCTCGGATTTTTAAGTTGGCCTGGCTAACCGTGTTACTTAGCAATGCTAAAAGAAAGAAAATTCAATTGCCGATTTATTCTATCTGCTGCTGCTGTCTAGAATGCGCTCTCCGTTGGCTAGGTATCTCTTTATTACTACTAGGGCTGGAATTAAAACTCAAAACTCGCGAGTTAAACGAGTAGCTCGCAACTCGACTCGGCTCGGCTCGAACTCGTTGTCCAACGAGCCGAGTCGAGTTTTCATTTTCGACAGTAAACGAGTTCAAGCTAAACGAGCCGAGTTTACGAGTACTCGTTTAGCTCGTTTAACTCGGTAAAAAGAGTTTCTAATGATATTTTTATATATGTGAATTTTTTTTACTGATTATTGTAGTTTATTTACTACAAATTATTTTATGGTGACATATTTTCATCGATCATTGTGATGATTTTATTATACATGCCCCAAATAATAAAAATAATTATATATATAATATATAATGTCGACTTTTATAATTTTACTAAATAAAAAAAAGTTAAACGAGTAGCTCGCGAGCTACTCGCGAGTTCACCGAGCCGAGCCGAGTTTTGATTTTGGACTCGTTTGTTGAACGAGTCGATCCGAGCTCGACTCGTCACTTGACCGAGCTTGAGCGAGTCGAGCCGAGCTGACTCGGCTCGGCTCGAATTCCAGCCCTAATTACTACTTCTATTTCAAATGGTAACATATTTTGGTAGCCTAATATAGCTGACGAAAATGTCTTACAATTTGTGAATAGAGGTAATAATTAATTAGTATTGTATTTGCTAATGTCCATAGTAGTACATAATTTTTTCCAATTAGTTTCTTCTTTAAATTTTTCAAAATTTATTTCCACAAAATGGGTTTATAATTTTTTTTTTTTTTTTTTTGAGACTTTATAATTATATGCTTATAGTCAAAGTAGGTAGTTGAATGGATTGAGAGAAAAAAAAATGGATCGAATGGATCTGAGCTCGGAGGCACGTTTCCGTCGCGTGCTGCCCAGTGCCCACCTCGCCCACCCACCTCGTGTTTCCTGGATCGCGCTGGTCAGCGCGGCGGGGAGTTTCCAGCCGAGTTGGCGTCATCCTCCGCTACCACTACTAGGACATCCTCCAGCCTCCAGTCCAGAGCAGCGGCCACCAGACCCAGACTATTTTTTTTTTCGTCGGGAGGGATAGCGCGGATCAGCGTTCAGCCGGGGCAGGCCATGGAGGAGGACGGCCTGCGCACCAGTATCCTCGTCAAGGTACGGGCCAACTGGCACACCGATTCCGAGCTAATATTTTTTTGTTTGTTTGGTTAAGCGAGCAGCGGAATGGCTGCTTGTCTGCTCGAGAATGGACATCAGGTCGTCCGGTCACATGAGAATTTCGTTTCATTGGTTTGATTAAATGGGGGGGAGGGGGCTCAATGTCAGGCTTTGTTTGTTTCTACTCTGCATTTTGGTCAGAGAACATATAAGGAGTTCAGATTTCCGGACTTGTATAGGAAAATCATCGAATAAGCTGGCTTGGATTTACTACTCGCCAACAATGCTTATGTTGAATACCTGCCAAAACAATGCTTATCCCCTCAAATACTGATACATGGCGTACTATCAGGATGATGCAGCAAGCCATGATGGTGAAGAATCACGCTCTCTTCTGGAAATATGTCAACAGCCAGAGCTTAAATGTAGAGGTTCTGACTGGAGAGCACCTGCAATCGTTCTCGGTGAGTCTTGTTGTATTAGAAGCATGGTGTTTGCTCATTCAAATTCGCAATCTTTCTTTGCATTCTTCCGCATGATGCCACCTCATATCAAATGGTTAGTTGCTCTGTTCCTGATTCTGGTTTAAGGATAGCTATTCTTGACATCCATCACATGTTTCTTCACATTCTACTATTTATCCAGTGCTATATAATTGCCTTCCTAGGTGATATATTCTCTTATTTCCATGGTTTTGTGCCCATCAAGATAAATAAGAGAATCATCTGATAAATTTTAGTTAGGTAGTAAACAAACACCGTCTTAGAATTATTAAATTTCCACCTATTTTTTGGATAATTTTTCATCTATTAGGAGAATACTAAGTGACTAAACCTGCAGGATTTGAATGCTTGGAGAGCATGGCTTTCAATGGCGTCGCCACAAACCTAGTTGTGTATATCCGCTCAGTTCTCCATGGTGGCATCGCCTCAAGTGCTTCAACTGTTTCTCTTTGGTATGGTACAAGCTTCTTTGTGCCTATACTTGGAGCCGTCATGGCGGACTCTTACTGGGGCAATTACAGGACTGTCCTGATCTCCCTTACGATGTACCTACTTGTAAGATCGGAGTCTTCCTTCTCAGCTGATTGGTCTCATTCACATTTCACCTTTTTTCTAATGTCTGCAGGCTATTTTGAATAATTTAACCATTAGGTCGATTTATATTCCTTGGGAGAAGATTATGATGAAATATTGATGCATATTGCAGGGCATGGTACTCATCACACTTGGAGCTTTTATACCTTCTGCTCCAGCCTTATGCAACTTGAACCCATGCCCGTCATCAAATGGAACCCAAAATGTAATTTTCTTCTCGGGTTTGTATCTAGCTGCTGTTGGTTGTGGAGGAGTAAGGTCTGCATTGCTTCCACTTGGTGCAGACCAATTCAACAATGGGAACGGTCTAGATTTGCAAAAGAGGAGGAATTTCTTCAGTTTGTTCTATATCTGTGTCATCTTTGGTGTGATAACTTCAGGGACCATTGTAGTTTGGGTTCAGGAAAATGTGAGCTGGACTATAGGATATGGTATTGCCACCACGTGTATAGCTCTTGCTTTGGTAGGGTTTGTGATCGGAAAACCAACATTTCGGCGGCGCGAGCCCAGTGGTTCTCCAGTGAAAAGTATTTTCCAAGTTATTGTTGTTGCTTGCAAGAACAAGAGCTTAGCACTCCCTGCTGATAGCTCTCTCCTTTATGAGGCCACTAGCAAGAATACACACAACACTGAATTCAAACTAGCTCATACTGATGATTTCAGGTACTGCACTGCCTGTTTTTGTATTACTATCCTGAGAATTTTACAATTTACTATGTGGTATATTTCTTTATTTGGTCCATGTTTTAGCTCCAACTGTAGTAGTCATGCCCATGTTGAGTCAGCTGTTACTTGGCTGCTGGGGTGCCTGGCTAGGCCATGTTGGGCATGCTGTCTGGTTAGGATGCGGCCTATGGCTGGGTATCCCCAGTATATTGTTGGAAATTGGAAGCATCACACACTAAACTAATGAGCTATATCTAAATAAGAGCATCTTGGACCTGATGTCAAGTGACACCTACTGCCTACTGGGATTTCTTGGATCTGATACTGCTGACAGTAAGCTTGTTGGTTGGTGAAGTGAGCGGACATGGTCCAGCGAGGATGAGAAAAGTGGCACCAATGAGCAGGGAAGCTTTCCCTAGCCATGGTGCGCGGTGGGACAATTGATGAATGGAGAGCGGAAGGCTAGGCAGGGAGTGCTCTCCAAAGTTTGAGCATGGCGGAAGAGCAAGAGTAGGGCGACAGCTGCAACGTGCAAAGGCGTAGGGTGCGACCTGCAAAGGCGTGAGCAGCGGTATACGGATGGCCAGAAGACTTAGAGCAGTGTGTGGCGCAAACAGAAGCCAGGTCTATGGGCAGCATGTTTCGCTCTTTTATGACATTCTTTACTATTTCTCTTTTCTGGTGCGTGGCGCAAACAGAAGCCAGGTCTACGGACATATTGTGTAGCTGTTTTAATCTTATGAAGGGTAGATAGAAATAGTAAAAATGTTATACCTGAAACATCTAAACAATGGAAATCATTTTATCAGAGTGCAACATGCTTAAGTGTTGCTCCCTTGCCATCCTGTGTTTTTGTGAAGCTGGTGTGATTGTCCACATATCTCTAACCCCATAATTTTTCTCAGGTTCTTAGACAAGGCGGCTGTTATTTCTGATCTGCGCTTGGAAAATGGCAGCTGTCAAAGTTCTTGGAGGATATGTACTATAACTCAAGTTGAGGAATTGAAGATATTAATCCGCTTGCTTCCAATATGGGTAACTGGAGTATTATTTGGCGCTGCAATCTCGCAGATGCACACTACCTTCATTCAGCAAGGAATTGTGATGAACACCAAGATTGGCTCACTTTCCATTCCACCAGCTTCCTTGTATTCCTTTGAAGTGATATGTGTGACGCTTTGGGTTCTTCTTGTGAACAAAGTCATTATACCAGCGACCAGGACATGCTTTGCAAGCGGAGCGGAGCTAACACAGTTGCAGAGGATCGGGATTGGCCGCTTCCTGATGATCTTTGCCATGGCAATGGCTGCTCTTTTGGAAAAGAAGAGGCTAGAGACCGTCCAGCAAGGCGAGCAATTAAGCATCGTGTGGCAGCTTCCGCAGTACGTCGTTATCGCGGGGGCGGAGTGCTTCGCCGTCATCACTCAACTGGAGTTCTTCCATGGTCAGGCGCCGAACTCCATGCAGAGCACGTTGACAGCGTTTGCGTTGCTCACCACAGCTGTAGGTAACTACTTGAGCTCAGCTATGATCACCCTGATTGCAGGGGTGACTCGGGCATGGAATAGCCCTGGATGGATACCTGATGATCTGAACGAAGGCCATCTTGACTACTTCTACTGGTGTCTTGCGGCCATCTCATCTGTAAATTTTATTTTCTATCTCTTTTTCGCTAGTAGATACAGATTAAAGAGAGTTGCCATGGAATGCTAAAATGCCTTGTAATCATGTACTCCCAAGTTATACGGAGTAAGTGTTTATACACAAGAATTCTTCTTTGTCCCAATTTTTTTTGGTTCAGATTATCACAGAAGGCTGTGTATTATGCCTTAATGACACCTTCAGAATTACGATTTTGCAGTTCTTAATGCCATCAATAGCGAAATGTATAAATCCTGCATATCTAGTGGCTGTCATTCTCTACATGAAAAAACCGGGCAACTCTCTCCTTAATTATGGTCGTGGTAAAACTTTTGCCTCGGTTTTTTTTTATCTCTACATTAAACCACAGGTTTTGCCACTTACGTATGTCAAATTATGGTCGATCTGATGGACCGATCTGTGTGCATGATTATAACGTCACAAGGCTGTGTTTTTTCTTTCGTTACACGATCAGAATGGAAGTAGTTCTCCACTATCTATCCTGGCCGTCCGATCTCAAGTTGACGCTGGGGACTGTCCTTGGCGCCGCTTAGATCTGAACACTGGGGTACCAACTGGAAACCTTCCCCAAACCCTTCTCACCCTTTCGATCTCCTCCCCTCCAAAATGTGGCGCCGCCACTTCCTCCGCCGCCTCCTACCATCTCCGGCCACCGCCGGCATCCCCTCCCCATTGATTCGCCACCTCTCCTCCGCCCCCATCCCCACGACCGGTAGCACCTCCATTGCCTCCTCGCTCGCGGCGGCGGTCACCAAGCTCTCCTCCACACCACCGCCCGCCACATCCGCGGACGCCTACTTCTCCCTCCACTTCTCCGACGTCCGCCCCACCACCGCACTCCTCGCCGAGACACTCTCCCTCTCCCCTCCCGCCACCTCGCGCGCCGCCGCCGACCTCTTCCGCTTCCTCGTCCGCCGCTCGCTCCACCCCTCCGACGGTGCCCTCGCACTCGTCGTTCGCCATCTCGCTCGCCGCCGCGACTTCCCCGCCGTCCGCAGCCTCCTCCAGGAGTTTCCATCCGCACTCGGCCCCGCCACGCTCGAGGCCTACCTCTTCCACCTCGCGAGAGCTGGGCGCGCCACCGACGCGCTGAAGGTGTTCGACGAATTGCCTCGGCAGCTTCTCACCCGTGAGGCGCTCACTTCTCTGGTGTCCTCCCTCTCGTCTGAGGGGTTCCCACAGCTTGCAGAGCGTGCTGTCAAGAAGATCGCCAATGAGATCTTCCCCGATGATAATATCTGCACTTTGCTGGTATCTGGTTATGCTGATGCTGGTAAGCTTGACCATGCGCTAAGGTTGCTCGGTGAGACTCGCAATGGTGGGTTTCAGCCAGGATTGGACGCCTACAATGCAGTTCTTGATTGTGTCTGTCGGCTCTGCCGCAAGAAGGACCCGATAAGGATGCCTGCAGAGGCGGAGAAGTTCTTAATTGACATGAAGGCCAATGGCATTCCCCGGGATGCGGGAACATTCCGTGTGCTGATTAAAAATCTCTGTAAGATCCGCAGGACCGAGCATGCAATGAATCTCTTCCGACAAATGGGCGAGTGGGGATGCTCGCCAGATGCTGACACATACCTAATACTTATCAAGAGCTTGTATCAGGCTGCCCGGATTTCTGAAGGGGACGAGATGGTGACATGGATGCGGTCTGCAGGGTTTGGAGATAAACTTGATAGGAAGGCATATTATGGCTTCATCAAGGTTTTATGTGGGATTGAGAGGGTTGAGCATGCTGTCAAAGTTTTCCGTATGATGAAAGGGTATGGGCATGCACCTGGAACGAAATCGTATAGCTTGCTGATCGAGAAGCTGGCTAGGCATAATTTAGGGGATCGTTCAAATGCACTGTTCAGGGAGGCTGTAGCGCGTGGGGTTACCGTGACACAAGGAGTGTATAAGATTGACAAGAGGTATGTGCAAGAAAAGAAGGAGAAGGTGGTGAAGAAGAGGCTGACTTTACCGGAGAAGAAGATATTGAAGAGCAAGCGGCTGTACAAGCTCAAGATGAGCTTTGTCAAGAAGCCTAAGCGGCGAATGGGATATTGAGCAGACTAGGGGTATTTTCCATACTCATGCTATTTGTACTCATGATGTTTATGTTCTTTGCTTCAGCATTTGCTGTGTGTCTGGATCTGTGGTTTCAGATACTAGTCCATCATTCTATTTGCACTTGATTGATAGAAGCATGCTGAAATCTTGTCCCAAAGGAGCTGTTACTTGGATATATGGAACTGCATGGAATCTTATACTTTATCCACTTTAAGATATCCAAACTCAAAAGCGTAGTTATTCATAAATATATAGAAGAAAATTCTACTATAGGTGTCCATAAGATGGAACATTGGGTGCTAAATAGGCTGAAAAGGTGAGAAATTGCACCATCATCGAGGTGAAAAAATGAGAAGAATTTTTTGGCATGGGAACTTTGGCGAGGGTGCTAGGACTAACTCAAAAGCAAGTAACGTTTCTTGAGTGCAATTGCTAACTCATTATGCAGTTGTTAAATCATCTGATTAGGAATGAATTTCATAATAAATGAATTCAACTAAGGTTGCGAGATTGTATCTTAGTTGAAAAATCTTGAAGCACTTCTATGGTCTAATTTTCGACCACCCAGTACACTACTAACCATAGTGCATCAATGCTTTGAGATTTATGGAATCTAGGTTTGGAGTGAAGCAGAGAGCATAGGAACTAATCATCTTTGTTTCTTTAGTTCATCCAAACAGTTTGAAGCCAGTCGCAGCTAAGTGGCGGGACATGCTACATTTTGCTTAAGTTTAAACTGATTTATAAAGAATCTTGGGCGTATTTTTTTTAATACTTGAAATTTAATGAAAACAAGTCCCCGTAGTCTTAGTAAACCAAGGATTCTTGATGCAGTTTTTGTTAGGATTGAACTTCTTGATGCGGTTTTTGTTAGGACTTGCCAACGTTAGATAGACGTAACTCTACAGTGAAGTACATGAAGGCTAGTAAACTTGGTTAACTGTTCTTTACGCAACTTTAGCATGCCTCTTCCTTCCACAATACTACTCTTATGATGCGACTTCCCTCATAAGTAATGGGTGGCATAGCCCGTAGCAGAAGTGCCCTTTTTTTATCCATTTCTTTATTAACCCAGAGGGGCCCGCCCTGTTTGTTAGACAATATTATCAAGTCTTACTCAGTCTGTTTCAGAATAGCATCATGTTAACACTCTGCCTACAAAGTTGAAGTGGTGTGCTTGACTTGGGATCGTGTGCTTCCTTTGTGAAATTATACTCCCTCCGTTTCTAAATATAATACTCCCTCCGTATCAAAATATAAGATGTTTTAGCCATTTCTAGACAAATATGTATCTAGACATGTTTTAGTGTAAGATACATATGAATCTATACACTAAAACATGTCTAGATACATGTTTGTTTAGAAATGGCTAAAACATCTTATATTTTGATACGGAGGGAGTATGTTCTAGCTATTGTTCATGTTGTCTAGATACGCACTAATATGAGTGAACATATACACTAAAAGTTTTCTAGATACATATAGACATGTGTGAATGTAAAAAAGACTAAAACATCTTACATTTAGGAACATGGGGAGTATTATTTAATGTGCTCCTCATTAGGCCGCTTCATTCAGCTACTTTGTTTGCTACCGCGGTATCTCTGCCCTACATGTATTTCTGGAGTGGAATGTCCTGGGTGGAGCACTGAAGATGATCTTATCTACTTAAGGATAAGTAATAGTCGTTTATAATATGAAAAAATCTGAAGCATGGCATAGTGAAATTGAAATAAACAATTGGTTTTACTGTTTGTGTTTCTGAAAGTGTCTGCACATCTTTCTGTAAATATGTGTACTGATGGTTTTGTTTTAATTACGTTCCAGTTTGGGTTGGAGCGGATGATCTTGGGAAGTGAAGCATCAGAAGTACCCACTTATCATGTAGAAGAGCAGAAATTGATGCCCATGAATAGTGCCTTCCATTTCGAGTGGCTAACCAACAGCGTCACTTTTCTGGTTGGAGGGCTTCGTATGTTTTTTTGTTTTGTTTTTGGTTGTTGGAGTTCTGACTCTTTCTTGATGTTTGCCGGGCAATGGTGTTGCGGCACAAATAACACGCGTTCATTCCTGTTATTTACCACATTACTGAGAAGCTTCTGGGTTCTTATGAAGGAATGGTTGTACTAGTTCATATCCTTTGAGCAATGTTCTACACCCTAGTTTTTCATGATTCATTTTCCTGTTTCTAAGAACGCTTTAGCATCCCTTGTTTCCAAATGCCTTTCCTGGCCGTGCGAGAATTGTTCGTTCGAATAAAGTCCTCAATGGTGAATTTCCATATAAATACTTGGCGGTTTTCGTTATATGGGGACCAGCTACTGTCTGTATCTGCATGATCGGTGCTTGTCACATCAGAATTTAGGTCAGTCCAAATGGGCAATGCTGAACAGAAGCAGCCCCAAGAGACGAGGGACACATGTTCCATTCTGAGATTGCCACCAGGCATTCCCATTTGTCCGGCCCCCACTTTACTGAGGAGGCGAGCTAGACAAGTTGGTTAGCGTGCAGTGGTCACTCTTTCGCGAGTTCTTAGGACATCTCCAACGGGGCTGCTCATTTGGCCCGGACCGGCCGGATTTGAGCAGTCCCGGACAAAACAAGGCCCCAACGGGGCTGCTCAAAAGGACAAGCATCCGTTTTCCGCCGGACACGCTCCGTGTCTCTTCTGTCCGTGGAATCTCAGACAAATATTGCCCAACCCCACCAGTCAGCCTCTCCACCACGCTCCTCTCCACCCTCCTCTCTCTCTCCTTCCCGCACAGCACGCGCACCGGAGCGACCGGCCGGGACGGGCGCAAGCGAGCACCCGCCGCTGCTCGCCCGCCGCTCGGCCGCCGCGCGCGGCCGCCCGCCCGCCCGCCCGCGCGCCGCCCTGCCCGCCGCTGCTCGCCGCTCGCTGCCCTGCTCGCCGCCCTGCTCGCTGCCCTGCTCGCCGCTGCCCTGCTCGCCGCCGCCCGCCCGCGCGCCGCCCCGCTCGCCGCGCGCGCCCTCCCGCCCGCGCTGCTCGCCCCGCGCCCCCGTGAAATTGTTGGAGCTCAGGTCGAGCTTCTGCAGCTGCCGCAGCTCGCCGATCCGGGCCGGGATGGAGAGCGCGTTGTAGCTGAGGTCCAGACTGACCAAGCCGCTGAGCTCGGTGATCTGGCTCGGCACCGGGCCCGAGAGCGACTTGAGCTCGCCGATGCCCCGCGGTATCTCGCCGCGGACCAGGCCGTTCTGGGAGATGGTGAGCACCTGGAGGGAGCTGAGGCTGACGAGCTGCGGCGGCATGACGCCCGACAGCGACGGGTTGGCCCTGATCTTGAGCTGCTGCAGGCCGGAGGCGGAGAGGTTGGCGGCGGAGGGGAGGACGAGGGCCGTGGTGGCACCTGGAGGGACGAGCTGAATGCGGCGGGGGACGGCGGCGCGGACGAGGTCCTGCCCGCGGTCTTCATCTGCGCGGCGAGCTGGGGACGCACTAGTACTAGATTCCGAAAAAAAAAAGGACATGTGATTAAAGTAGGCAGCCCCGCTGGGTGCACTACCCAAAAACGCCCGGACACCACCGCGGACGGCTGCTCAAAAAGACATTTCGGACACGAAATTTGTCCCCAAATGAGCAGCCCCGCTGGAGATGTCCTTATCTCGTAGCACGTCATTCTTGGATCAAGCGCATACCATCCACACCGTAACAGAAGAGAGATAACAAAAACAATGGAATCCTGGGACCCCTTCCCCCTTTTGTCTTTATATGACTGGCATTGTATTTTTTTTGAAAAAGGAATTGCGCGAAGGACAAGGCAAATCATGAAAGGTTTTCCATCTGAAATGACAGCTTCCAAGTTAATCTCTTGCTACACATTATTGAAAGCACTGTTGCTGTCTACCGGTCGTGGTCCAAGTAGCAAAATATCTACTGGAATTATGCCATTTTAGGTGCCAATGTTCCTTCTACATTATACTCAAGGTGAAGAATCATGTTGCTTATGTAAGTCTAGCTAGGCATCTAGGGGTAAAGAAATGGTTAGCTGGGTTCTTTAATCCAGACCTCCGGATGGACAGCACACCAACCATGGACCCTGCCCATCCATCCATCCATTGTTTCAAGGGAACAATTTCGCTATCCCCGATAATATCAGCAGCACACAGGGCAAAACAGTATCGCTGACAGGGACCTGATTTGGCCCAAAACTATCGAGGAAACAGAAGCTCTCGCATCCTTCCAGTGCCATCTCTCTCTCTCCCCCGTCAGGAAATGGAATTTGTGTACACGCAGCATTGGCTGCCGATTCGCCCCTATCTTGTTCGCCCGATGTGTGACGGTGTGTTGGAGCTCCCAAATTTGCGGATCTGGGTGTTTTTGCGTGGCATGGAAGCTTGCGCTGCCGTTTTTCTTACCGGTAGGCCAACCAACGGCTGTAGGAGCGAGAGCTCTTTGCTTCCCGTCGGTGGCGCAGCAGGCAGCAATGATTTGGAAGCTGGTTAAACCGAGAGAGGCGGAGGCATGCACGTAAGCCTGAGAATGACACGTCTGTCCGCTTCATCATCTCAGAGCTTGAATGGCCGAGATAGCGAGAGGCCCTTGTAGACTTATTTGGTTTTGGGTAAAGCCGCAGGATAATGACAGTGTGTGTTTGGTTAGACTGACGAGCCACTCACTTATTTTTGTCCTTTATTTTTTCTTCTTGAAACACCGATGGCAATGTACTGTCCACACGGGCAATATCATGCACACACTTGCACAATGCCTAAATATTGAGTGAGCCGCCAAGCTTCAAAATCGACACAAGTCACCCCATGTGACGGAAACATCTTCTTACGGTGAAAAACATATCCTGCTTTTAGTGAGAAACACATGGGGTTTCAAGGATCGTCCTGGAGGATCTGGTCACAGTGCGTGCAGTTGCGGTTGAAACCTTGGTTGTTAGGCATATGAAAGAATCGAAACCTTCTTATGGCACATGAAAAAAAAGGATTTTATGCATGTGAAATAATCACTAACATAAGGGATGATTATTTTATATCGGTTGGAAACCATTCTTGCGGTGAAAACTCCGCGGAGACCACAAACGTGCATACATTTCAAAATAATTCAGAATTTTCGAATATAGAGAACAAAATATACACATATATATAGCATGTATTAAGATATCAAAATTTATGAAAATGCAATGGGTTTATATGGGTGAATAGACATAATACTATTACGGTACACGTGGATTGTCTAACCATTTCCACTAGTTCAGACTTTTGATTGCGTTACCTATTGCATCAAACTTGACATGGTCGTCTAATGACCCGCAAGTATAGGGGTGTATTGTAGTACTTTCGATAAATAAGAGTGTCGAACCCAACGAGGAGCAGAAGGTGTTGACAAGCAGGTTGAATAAATGATTCACTCTAAATACTAGCAAACAGATTTTCTGTTTTTTTTTTGGTATAGTAGATAAATAAAGTGCGAGTAAATAAAAGACAGTAATAATAATTGCAGCAAGTGGCCAAATCATTTCTAGAGTAAAGGACAAACCGGTTGGTCTACTTATGATGACTAAACGTTCTCGAGTGTAACGCCCGGGGTTTTCCCCCCCAAATAGAATTGATTGTTGTTTTTATTTTTGCATCGCATGACAACCTCGTGCAACATCCTGCATTTAAAACTTGCACATTGTTTAAAATTCATCAACTCCTATTTTATAAAATTTGTTCGATTGATTAATCAAATTTTAATAGTACAAGCACTTTCTGAAAATAATAAAACAAAAGAGAAAAAAAAAATGTTTTCGGTGGCCAGACCAGGCCAACAAGGCCCAGTCCAGCCAGCCCACCACCTAACCCTAGCCCACACAGAACACACCCACACAACACACAACACACGCACGCACACAACCGAACCACGCAACGCACACAGAAGCCACACGCACGGAAGAGAAAAAAAAGGGGATCGATCGATCCCAGCGAGGCTGCGTCTCCTCGCTCGATCCCCTCGTCGTCCTCCTCCCATCGAAGCCCCACCCGACTCCTGCCTCCCGTCGCTCGCCCCGTCTCTCCCCACCTCGCCTCCTCTCTCTACAGCTGCTGACCGGCGCCTCCTCCCGCCGGCCGCCGCGCCCCGTCGCCGGCAACCTCTCCTCCCCATCCCCGAGCTCCTCCCTGCCCGCAGCCACAGATGGCCGCCGCCCGCTGCCGGCCGCCCTCCTCCACCTCGCCCCCAAGCGCCGGCCGTCGCCTCCCCTTTCCCCTCCCTTCGACGCAGAGGAGAGCCACCAGGAGCCTCCCGTCGCTCGCCCTTCCACTACCGCGCATGTGGAGCCCTGCCTCCCCCACGAGCCGTCCTCCCGCTCAAGCCGACGACCTCCTCGGCATCCTCGCTCAGCGCACCCTCGTCTCCACCTCTGCGTGCTCCGGCGGAGAGCCTCTTGCAGCGTCGCGCCCTCGACCTCCACCTCGCTGCAGTTGCCCCGGCGTGGTTCTGTTGCGCCCTCAAGGTGCTCGACGAATTGGCCACAAGAAGTTGGTACATGTGTTCGTGCCCATATGGTTTTATTTTGGGGCCGACGACTTTGTGTGTGTGCATGACTTGCCTGTCGCATGGACGCCAAGGACTACTTTCACTACCCGACTACGCCCGTCCGACGCTGAGTACCTGAGAACTACTACGGCAACCAAGATCTTCCTCGACCGGTACCGCATCGACAAGATCATCGCCAACAATGTACCGCCACCCCGAGGACCTCGGACCAAACCTCGACCACGACTACTCCCCCGACGAACCGTGAACGACTACATCGCCTTCGTCATGTCCGTTTTGCGTTGGCCGCCTTCGTGCGCGCCCGAAGACCGGGACCGTCAGGTTCGCCTCCGACCCCGAAGACGATGTTGTTACGGTTCGGCCACGACTACGACGACCACTTCGACTCCAGACGTGAATGACTACTTCGACGACGACACGAGAACAATTATCTCCTCGACCCCCCGAAGACGATGATGCGGTGGTGCAATTACGACTACTTCCTCGACGTCGACTACTTCCCCTACTACAACGACGTCGACTACTTCCACTACCACGCCTACGTCGACTACTTCCTCTATGACCCGAAGACCTCGACTTTGACTACATCGACAACGGAATGTCTACTTCCCCTGCTACGACGACTTCGTCTACTTCCTCTTCTTCGTCTACTTCCTCCACGTTCCGAAGTTTCCGGCGTTGACCCCGGCGATCCTCTTTCCAACGTGCGAACCCAAAACCCCAACCCTATACCTATATGCCTATTTTCTAAATGTCATCTATATCGTGCATATTAAATCATTCATCTTGTTGCATTGCATATTGTGGGTGCGGGCAATAATAATATCACCTAATAATTAAATATGGAATGAGTTGGAATAATTAAATATTGTTCCGGTTCCATTTAAAATTGCATAACTCATAACTAATTCATTTCAACTCCAAATTTGAAAAGTAAAATATGTTTCCCAATCAAAATTCTCAAAACTTTGCAAATATCAACTTTGTTTTCTGTTTTGAATAATTTAAATTGCTGAAAACAACTATTTCTTAATTAATGCCTTAAAATTGCTAATTTGATAACTTGCTCATTTTAATTCCAAATCCAACAAATAAAATATGTTTTCATACCAGAAAAATGCACTTAATCTGTTCATGCCATCCATGCTCATGTTTGCATTTTGTATGTTGCATCTTAGTTTGTGTTATGCATGTTCACCTATTAAATAAATATGGAATGTGTTGGGGTATTAAATTCAAATCATGCCCTATTCCATTTAATATTGGATAGATCACCTCTACCTTGTTTAAACCTGTTAATCAACATTTAATATTGATGGTTAGCTAAACAACTTGAACGAATAATTATTTGTCCGGACTCCGGTTCCGATTAAATTGCTTAAGTTGTTTCCTCTCCGTTGCATCTTGCCATGTCATGCATATAAAATAGGATCATGCTGGATCTTTTGCCGTAGTAGTAATTGTTGCATCCGGTGTTTGTTCGAGGTTCGTTGCTTCTTCGCGGATAGGACGTTGAGATGATGTGAGCAACGACAAGTTCTGCGGATGTACCTCTACTTGCTGGATTCCAGGCAAGTATACTCACTTGCTGCCAAATGGCTGCCTTCCATCACTTGTTACCGATTCTTTCCGTTGTTCTTATTCTAGCCTTATGATTCGATGCTTGTGTCTCGATCCTATCATATTGTTTACCTTGCAGCCATGATATAGCATTCCTTCCACTTCCTATTAACTGTTGTTTGTTTACCCTGTTGGCCCTCGTGTCGTAGTTGCATGCTTAGTGTTGTTTGCGCTCAAGTCTTGTTGTCCGTCTTATCACCTGTTTAGTTTGATAGTTGGGTTTCAATTCAATCAACAACATGTTAATGTTTTGGGTAATAATAATTTGATGATAAGGCACCGACAGGAGGCCCGGCGTGGTTTTGAAGCCTGCTAGTGTCGACCCTAATTAGGAAAAGGGTCTTGTCTACTGATCCATGATGAGCGCACTAACCGCATGTGGGAAGCGAGTATGGGTGCCCCCCTCAATTTGATTCGATTCGCATCTCGTCCAAATCGCCTCATTTAGTTCGGGTTTTCCATTTGCCGCATGCATGATCTTGCGAACCCAGGCCAGGGTGGAACTTTTGTAGTCGACATTTAGGGAGACACGTTCTTAGAGTGCTATGAGGGTCCCCTTTTCTTCGTGGGGCTTGATTAGCCGTGCGCTCAATTGCACGGGGTTCTTTGGGCTTGATGCGAAGAAGAGTTGGGTTGTGTTGAGTACCTCGCTTGGTGGGTTGATCCCCCATCTGGCGGGTTATTCTTACGTGTACGGCCAAATTGGTGCACCCCTGCAGGGTAAATCTTCTCGAGAAGCCGTGTTTTCCGCGGTTATGGATGACTTGGTGAAAGTACTGGCTAACAAGTACTCAGAACAACTTACACCTAACTAATGATACTTGACTAGTAATAGTCTTATTGACACAATAACTTGATCCATCAATAATCCAACAGTGTGAGTTATCCTTGGGTTGCTTCCTTAGTAGGAGGTAACATTGGATGGGTTTGTTTGGGTGGTTAGTACTAGTTGGTTACGATACGCTATCTTATCCCCCTCTTTTAGCCGGATGTGGTAGTGAGTCTCTGTAGTTGGTTAGTGCAGCCCGCTGCCGCTTATTTGCAATAATCCCTTCCTTTCCGTTGAACCCAAAGTATTTGTATCTTGTGATGACTGGTTACGCCGGTATCTTGTGAGTATGGTTTATCCACTTGTCAGTACTTAACCGTACTGACCCACGAATCCTCTTTCGTGGCTGCATATTCAAAATTGCAGTCAGCAGGTTTGAAGTCTGACGACGTTAGCTTGGGAATCCCTCCGGCTTGGCTTGGGCAGAGATTGGACGCCATCGGTTATCTTCAGGACTCTTAGTCCAATTTGTATCTTGTCCATAGACGGACGATATGTTGTTCCTTCCGCTGTTATTTGGATCTTTGTATTGTATCAGTTGTATCCCTGACTCGTTTGAGTCATCTTGTATATATCTTTTCTGTTGTTGTTGTGGATTATTCGTGAATTGTTGTAATGTTATCACAAGTGGAAACCTGGAATCGGTTATTATGTGGATTTTGGCGGGAATTCTGAAATCTGCATAGTGCCCGATCCCGGGGCGTCACATCGAGGACACACGGGAATTTCATCAAGTGCTTTAGCTTCCTACAGCTGATTACTGTTTATTGTTTTGATAGGTGTTGTGTGAGTGAACCTATGCTAATGCACAACCCTACTTGGACTAATACATACTTGTGATTATATCCTTTGCAAGCATCCGCAACTACAAGAAAGTAATTAAGATAAATCTAACCACAGACTTAAACTCTGAGATACTACACTCCCTCATGCATCGGTTTCCTAACGGGGGTTTAGATTTCTGTCACTCCGGCAACCCCACAATTAGTAGCCGAATACATAATGAATCCCTCTAGGCCCATAAAGGTGAAGTGTCATGTAGCCGACATTCACATGACACCACTAGAGGAATAGCACCACAACTTAAATATCAAACCAGTAAATATTACTCAACATAATTCCACTACTAACATCTTGACTTCTCCCATGTCCTCAAGAACTAAACGAACTACTCACAAGACATCATATGGATCATGATCAGAGGTGATATAATGATAAATAGCAATCTAGTCATAAAGTGCAAACACCGATAAATCTCGTAAGCATCAACTACAAACAAGTAATCCACACCGGGAGAGAGATCTAGTGAGAACAACGATATAGAACCCTAATTGTTACAACGGGACGGAGCTGGATGGTGAGGATTATGGTGCTGGTGGTGATGATGATGACGATGATGATCTTGATGATGCCCGGTGCGATGACGGGACGATGGCGATGATTTCCCCCCTCCGGGAAGGAATTTCCCCGACAGATTTCTCCCTGTCGGAGAGTTTTTCTCTCTGTGTTGTTTTTCGCCTCGAGGAGGCGGCGGAATATTTCCTCGATGGTTCTCCTGGTCTTAGGGTTCCATGGGGATGAAGTACGCGAAAGGGGGCTGCCAGTGGTGGGCCAGGGCAGCCACACCACGTGGCGGCGCGACCAAGGGAGAGGGGCGCCACCACATGGTGTGGGTCCATGATGGCCCCCTCTGGCTCCTCTTTTGGCTGCCTCTGTCTTCTGGTGAAATAGGAACTCTCTGATGTTCCCCTTCTTCTTCTGATCTTCAAAAATATGGTATCCTGACGGTACTTTTTCCTGCAGAAATCTGGTTCCGGCAGATTATTCTCCAATAATTGTAAACCATGCAAAATAGATGAAATAACATAAGTATCATCTCTAAATATGAAATATATCGATGAACAATAGTAAATTATGATATAAAATAGTGATGCAAAATGGACGCATCAACTCCCCCCAAGATTAGACCTCGCTTGTCCCCAAGCGAAACTGAATTGAGTAAACAAGACCACAGGTTTATGGAGTGAAGTGTCGATAAATAAAATACAGACAAAAAACATCACATTTATCAATACACAAGTCATTCTAGATAGCAACTTCCTCTCATATGATTTAACTTGAAACTAGTAGAGGGAGTCACAATAAAGGTGCAAAGAGAAAATCATAGTTGGCGATGGCAAACTTTACTCTTGGTCAGAGAACAATTAACATATTGTACTTATCTTTTGATCAAAGTCTTTATACTAGAGCTTATATTGCAGAGTTTTACATGCTCAATCATAACAGTCTCCTTACAGTCATTGATAACTTTCAAAGGTATATTTAATCAGATCAAAACATTGTACTAAACAAGGAAGGATAAAAGACATGATTGAACAAATCAACATATAGATGGTTGGATCACAACAACTCAAATGCTTGCTCGAGATAGAACGGAATATGTTTACTGACTCAACATAAATGTAAAAGATAGGCCCTTCGCAGAGGGAAGCAGAGATTAACTCATGCGGTAGAGCTTTTTATTTGATAAACAAAGGTATTGAAAACAATTTTGAGAGAGGTGTATGTCTATGTGAACGAATGGTAAATAAATAATACATTAAGTCACAAGCTAACTAGACTTTAAAAGAGCGGCTCCCATTGAAGGACGTCCTTTCTACTCGGGTCAGTAGATCATCCCTCTTCTCATTTGTTTACACAATTATGCTTTAACTGACAAATCAGGGGCAAAAGGAGTGAAGAGAATTGTGGAGTAACCAAATTTGGGGTTGGGCACCCCGTTTCCAGCTCCTCTAGCGAATCGGGTAAGCGGATGTATATACCACTAGTCCAGGTGTGTAAAGTCTAATCAACAAGTGAAATAAAGACTGTCTACCTACATCCTCATGAGCTAAAACAGAGCACAAAACATGTATAATTTTGAAGGTTTTAATGGTAGCACACGAGGAATTTACTTGGAGTCGCGGTGGGATACCACATATATTTAGATATGGTGGACACAAATGGCATGGGTTTTGGTTCAAGGTTCGGATGCACGAGAAGCATTCCCTCTCAATACAGGTTTTTGGCTAGCAAGGTTGTGTAGCAAGCATAAGAGTCGAGGGAAACAAACAATTATACATGTGATAGAAAACAATCGTGCAATCTTCCTTGGAGGTACAAACAATCTTAACTTGAGAATACTAAGTTCATGAGCCAACAAGAAAGAAAGATAATGGAATAATGTATCTACATGCATCTCCCTCTTTTCTACTTAAGCCTCAAAGTATTGTTGCTACTGACCAATGTTAAGTTTTCCAAAACCAAATAGGTTAACTTGATGCTCCCAAAATGACACCAATACTAAAAACAAGATCAATCATATAACAGAAATTGCAAACTAAAATAAGGTGTGCAGAAAGTAAATGATAAAAACTTCTCATTAATATTCCATAAAGGCAACTCACACCAAGGGATACATAGATAACCAACTAAAGGAGAGATACTTCCACACTGCAAACCTTCCTATATTATAACTTATCTACTCATGATATGAATCTACTAAAAAGTTAAAAAAAAGTGAAAGATAAACGTGTGATACCGCGGCACTTCCCCAAGCTTGGAACAAGCCAATGGGATGCCAATACCAACGACGAATTACTCCTTCGTTGGTGGTGGTGAGTCCTTCCCATCATCAGACTTCCAAGGTGAAGGCTCTCCATCAACAAATGACGACTTCGTCTCCAATATTCTGAAACTGGCAGCATAACTTATATGTTTAAACCTGATCTCATACTCACAGTTTTGATTCTGCACGTCATAGAGTTGTGCTTGTAATTTTTTGGTGGCCTCGTGGAGCGAGAAGATATGCTCCCAAAGCTTGGCAGTCTCCTTCTTGTGCTCAGCAAAGAGTTCTGCATTTATTCTGTGGATGATGACCACTTCACGCTCTGCCATCTTCCTGTACCTAAAGACTTCTTGCTCCATCTCTTCCATCCTAGCTTCCAGACTGCCTTCCCTTTTAGGAGCCCGAACATCTTCTTTCTTCACCATCCCATCCTTGAGCAGCAACTCTTGGGGACGCATCTTCAACTCATTAATGTATGGGTTGACGACGTTCACCAAAAAGCTGTCCTTGGAGGGTCCGGAAGAGGACATTGTGGCTCTAAATCTGAAGATGAAATCTAGCAGAAACAAATCAAAATGAAAACACGACGAGAAAACAATATACGGTCCTCGCGGGATCCGGGGGATTATATAGCGAAAAGTTTCATAACAAAAGGAATATACAGAGCGAAAACGGGTCGGAGACGGGCTCCGAGGCGCCCACACCATGTGGTGGAACGACCAGGGGTGGGCCTGCGCCGTGCCATGGTGTGGTGCCCTCGGGCACCATTTGCTACCCTTTTCCGTCTCATAATTTTTCATATTTACTAAAAAATATATATATAAGTTGGAGAGTCAAACACGAACTTTTTCTTACCAAAAATTGTTACCTATTCGAAAACGGACTCTGTAGTTTCTGGAATCTACTCTTTAATAAAAACTTCCGGAAATATCAACAAAAGTATCAACATCTTCATTATAAGAATATCCAGAAATATAAAGTTTGAGTCTTTTCCCATTCACCACTTGTGTAGTGTTATCTTTAAGTGAAATAATTTTGATTGCACCCGAACGGTACACCTCTTCAATAACAAAAGGTCCTTCCCATCTCGAGAGTAGTTTTCCTGCAAAAAATCTAAGACGAGACTTATACAATAAAACTTTCTCACGAACATGGAACTCTCTCTTAAGAATTCTCCTATCATGCCATTTTTGACTTTCTCTTTAAAGAGTCTAGCATTTTCATAAGCTTCACTTCTCCATTCATCTAAAGAACTCAAGTCAAGTAACCTTTTCTTGCCGGCAAGTTTAAAATCTCTATTAAGTTCTTTCACTACCCAATAAGCTTTGTGTTCTAATTCTAAAGGTAAGTGACAAGCTTTTCCAGAAACCATTTTGTAAGGAGACATACCAATAGGATTTTTATAAGCAGTTCTATAAGCCCATAAAGCATCATTTAACTTACTAGCCCAATTTTTCCTAGATTTATTAACAGTCTTTTGAAAGATAGATTTAATTTATCTATTTGATAATTCTACTTGACCACTTGTTTGAGGATGATAAGTTGAGGCAATTCTATGATTAACATCATATTTAGAAAGGGTTTTTCTAAAACCACCATGAATAAAGTGAGAACCTCCATCAATCATAAGATATATAGCACACCAAACCTAGGGAAAATAACATCTTTAAGCATTTTTAATGAGGTTTCACCATCATCACTCTTTGTAGGTATAGCCTCTACCCACTTAGTGTTGGGACGCGTAGAGATAAACGAAAACTTTTCCTACGCGGTACTCCCAAGATCTAGCCGAGGTAGAAGGCCACGAGTATTACCACTAGACGCGCAGGTGCTGATTATCGGTGCAGCGCGTCGGGGCAGTGCAGTCCCACGATCCGGTCCGGCCGATCCAATCCCTCGAACGTCGAAGTGCTGAACGTACAACACCTCTGCCGGTATCCACACGTACGAGGAGGAGCTCCGACGGCGGACTGCTAGGTCCGGTGCGGCGGCTGGACTGAGTGGGGCTAGGGTTCCCAACGCATGGGAGAGTGGACTAACGTGCCCGTTGGGCAACCTGCGCCCCTCTTTATATAGCGTATGGTAATGGGCTGCACAACACTTGTGGCCCATTCCCTCTGTGAGTCCGACTCACTAACTCAGTCCATTTCCGGTTCGGGTCCAACCCAACCAATACTTGCTCCCGCTCTTAAGTGTGCGACCCTGCAGGCTCATGGCGACTTGGACACGATTGGAGTCCAACTCCCAATCGATCAATCGGTAGCGGCTCCTAGCAGAACGTGCCGACTCCCAAGTACCATTGAGTCATGACGACATACCTTTCAATGTGATATTCATCTTAGTCCCTTTTGCCTCACGATATACCTTGTCGAGCTATAGGCGATTTATCGTCATCCCTTAAATAGCTCAACTCTCTTCTCGATCCGTGATATGTGATTCATCTGACTAACTCTTAGTCAATCGACACAGTTAACACTTAACTGAGTCGCGCATGGCCATGCTTCCTGAATCATATCACTCGAGAGGGCCCAGAGAATATCTCTCCATTCGGAGGGGCAAAATCCCATCTTGATTATCCACATCATGCAGCTTGCTTCTCATTCGACCCGAACTCTGCCTTTATAGTTGCCTTGTCACAGAACAACGTTTGACAGAACCTAAGTCGATGATCCACAACTCGGATTGTGCGACAACCTCAAGTCTAAGGATTACATTGATTGAGACATGCAAATGACGACTTGATCGTTGCATCTCAATGTGGGTCAGTCCGACTTGCTAAACTCTTTAGCCAAGTCCGTGAACGTTGGAATGGCATCACCATGCCCATGACAAGTGGAACCATGTCATCAGCCAACACTCACATTAGTCTAGGGTGTGTGTCCAGCACAACCTTAATGACCAAGGACAATTTAGTATGAACAACATGAATATATAGTTCCACAATCGAATCACATATTCAATGACATATATCAGATGTTCAACACAAGGACAACTTAATAACTTTATGAATACAGTGGGAATTACATCATACATGATTGCCTCTAGGGCATATTCCCAACAGTCTCCCACTTGCACTAGAGTCAATCATCCTGGCATCATATGCCTAGGCATCGAATGCCCATGCCTCTCGTGTGCGCCTCATGCTTAGGCTGTGGTAGCGCCTTTGTCAACGGATCTGCAATGTTTGCATCCGTGTGTACTTTGCATAACTTGATATCACCTTGTTCGACAAACTGGCGAATGAGGTGGTACCGCATGAGTATATGTTTGTTCTTCTGGTGTTGTCTAGGTTCCTTGGCTTGTGCAATAGCACCATTGTTGTCACAATATACGTCCAAAGGATTGGACGCGCCCTGAACCACACCAAGATCAATCAGGAGGTTCCTGATCCAAACAGCTTCCTTTGCCGCCTCTGAGGCAGCAATATACTCAGCCTCTGTTGTAGATGCAGACACCGTATCTTGCTTGAAACTCTTCCAGCTCACAGCTCCTCCGTTCATTACGAACACGTATCCCGATTGCGAACGAGAATCATCTGAGTCGGTGAGATAACTCGCATCCGTGTAACCCTTTACACTGAATTCCTCATCACCTCCATAAACTAGGAACATTTCCTTAGTATTTCTCAAATACTTAAGGATGTTTTTAACCGCTGCCCAGTGGGCTTCGCCAGGGTCAGCCTGGTATCTGCTCGTAACACTTAGAGCATAGGAAACATCTGGCCTAGTACAAATCATGGCATACATGATGGATCCGATTGCCGAAGCATACGGGATCACACTCATCCGACTTCGCTCATCAGTTGTCGAAGGACACTGAGTCTTGCTAAGTTTTATGCCATGGGACATCGGTAAGAATCCCTTCTTGGACTCTTCCATTTTGAACTTCTTCAAAACTTTGTCCAGATATATACTCTGACTCAATCCAATGAGCCGCCTGGATCTATCTCTATAGATCCTGATTCCTAATATATAAGTCGCCTCACCCAAATCCTTCATTGAGAAACTCCTTTCCAATGACTCTTTGGTTTCTTGCAACATCATGACATCATTTCCAATCAGTAATATGTCATCCACATATAAGATTAGAAAGTTCACTTTGCTCCCACTAAACTTCTTGTATAAACAAGAATCATGATCGCTCTTGATGAAGCCACGATTTGACTACCTCATCAAAGCGAATGTTCCAACTCCGAGATGCTTGCTTCAACCCATAAATGGATTTCTGAAGTTTGCATACCTTGTCAGCATTAGCCGGATCGACAAAACCTTCGGGCTGTATCATATACACGTCCTCAGTTAAATTTCCATTAAGGAAAGCCGTCTTGACATCCATCTGCCATATCTCATAGTCGAAATAGGCTGCTATGGCTAACATGTTCCGAATTGATTTAAGCATCGCTACGGGCGAGAAGGTCTCGTCGTAGTCAACTCCTTGAACTTGTCGGAACCCCTTCGCGACAAGTCGTGCTTTATAGACGGAAATATTTCCATCCATATCAATTTTCTTCTTAAAGACCCATTTGCACTCGACGGGTCTTGCACCGTCAGGCAGATCAACCAAATTCCAAACTTGGTTTTCATCCATGGGCTTTAACTCGGATCTCATGCCTCCAAGCCATGACTCGGAATCAGATCCCACCATCGCTTCCGAATAAGTTGCCGGCTCATTACTGTCTAACAGTAAAACATCTCGAGCACTCTGTAATCTGGCAGATCTCCGTGGTTCAGGTGCTGTTGCCGGTGTAGGTACCACGACCGGCTCAGCCTCCAAGGCGTTCGCCGACTCGCCCCTAGCCGGTTCCTCTCGAATTTCTTCGAGTTGCACTGTGCTCCCACTGACTTCCCGACCGAGAAACTCTTTCTCAAGGAAGACACCATTCCGAGCGACAAACACTTTGCCCTCTTCCCGGTTGTAGAAGTAGGACCCCAAGGTTTCCCTCGGATACCCCACGAAAATACACTTATCCGACTTGGGCGTGAGCTTGTCCGACTGAAGTCGCTTGACAAATGCTTCACAACCCCAAATCTTAAGAAAAGACAAACTTGGCTTTTTGCCCGTCCACATCTCATGTGGTGTCTTCTCTACTGACTTTGATGGTACTATGTTTAGTGTGAAAGCTGCAGTTTCTAGACAATAACCCCAAAATAATAAAGGTAGATCTGTCCGACTCATCATTGATCGTACCATGTCCAACAAGGTCCGATTTCTCCGTTCCGATACACCGTTTCTCTGCGGTGTACCCGGCGGAGTGAGTTGAGGAACTATTCCACAACTCTTTAGATGGTCATCAAACTCATGGCTCATGTACTCGCCTCCACGGTCCGACCGTAGAAACTTTATTTTCTTGCCGAGCTGATTTTGTACCTCACTCTGGAATTCCTTGAACTTTTCAAAGGCTTCCGAATAAGTGTTTCATTAAATAGATATATCCATACCTACTCAAATCATCAGTGAAGGTAATGAAGTACTCATAACCACCTCTGGCTGTCGTGCTCATTGGACCACATACATCACTATGTATTAGTTCCAACAAGTCGGACGCCCTTTCACAACTCCTTGCAAAAGGTGTCTTGGTCATCTTGCCTAGTAGGCATGATTCGCATCTCGAATGACTCTAAGTCAAACGAAGTTAGAAGTCCATCATCATGGAGCTTCTTCATGCGCTTCCAACTTATATGACCAAGCCGACAGTGCCAAAAGTAAGTCATATTCAGATCATTTGGTTTCAACCTTTTAACATTTATGTTATAGACTGATTCACTATCAAGATTTAAAATAAATAACCCGTTCTGAACGGGTGCAAAGCCATGAAACATATCTTTCAAATATAAAGAACAACCATTATTCTTAATATTCGACTCATAACCTTGTCTCATCAAACATGAGGCGGAAATAATGTTTCGACTAAGCGCTGGAACATAATAACAATTATTTAGTTCCAAAATAAATCCTGAAGGTAAATGAAGTTGCATCGTGCCGACTTCCAACGCAGCGACTCTCGCCTTGTTGCCGACTCGAATATCAAGCTCTCCTCTTGCCACGCTCCTAGTTCTTACCAGCCCCTGCAACGAGTTGCAAATGTGAATGACTGATCCGGTATCATATACCCAAGAACTATTAGGTGCATCAGCAAGATAAATGTCTATAACATTGCACACAAGCATACCTGAGTTGGAAGTCACACCTCCACTCTTGGCTCTGTCAGCCAAATACTTGGTGCAATTCCTCTTCCAGTGGCCATCTTGCTTGCAATAGAAGCAATTGGCTCCGGCTGTAGGAGAAGGCTTAGTCTTTGAGGGAGCACTCTGGACAGGGCCATGGGCGCTACCTCCTGACTTATCCTTCTTCTTCTTAGTCCAAGAACTCTTCTTGAACCTAGCCTTATTCTGCACCATCAACACTTGACTGGTGCCTTTCTTGATATCAGCCTCTGCCGTTTTGAGCATCCCATGTAATTCAGTGATACTCTTATCCATACCATGCATATGGTAGTTCGAGATGAACGAACCATACGCACTAGGAAGAGAGTTCAGAATTATATCAGTAGCGAACTCTTCGTTAATGGGGAAGCCCAGCCGATCCAGAGACTGTATGTAACCAATCATCTTGATTACATGCGGACTCAGTGGATCACCGTCTTTCAGCTTACAGCCAAGCAAAGCTTGAGAGACTTGATACCTCTCAGTCTTTGCTTGAGCCTGGAACATACTTTTGAGGCTTTCGATCATATCGTAGGCCTCAACATTCTCGAAGTGCTGCTGCAAGTCCGGTTCCATGTGTGCAAGCATAAGACAGCTAATTTCCGTAGACTCATCTCTAGTCTTACGGTAGGCATTGGTGACAGCGACAGTCGCATCATCATCAGGCTCTTCTGGAAGTGGAGTTTCTAGAACATGTTCTTTCTTGTCATGCTTGAGGACTATCCTCAGATTACGATACCAGTTGGTGAAATTAGTTCCATTTAGCTTATCTTTCTCTAAGATTGACCTCAACGCAAACGCGGATAACTGAGGAAGGTTGCTAGGTGCCATTGATCTACAACAGAAAATACGCAAAAACACTTAAGACATGTATTCATAAAAGAGCAGGCATATTAAACGCTTTAATACTTATGCTCCCACTAGAACCAACATCCCTCCGATGGTTGCTAAGTGATTCAAGATCCCAAATAAGCAACCCGACTAGTGAGCTTTAGCATCACCGCTAGCCGTCAAGTGATCTAGGTAGGCAACACCTTGCCAATCGTATCTCTATACGACTCCTGTTAGTTGGGTGACATCACATGCCCCGGCTCCCAACCTACCTCGCCCCGAGCCCCACAACCGTTGTGATGGACTCGTCTAGATTACCAAGTGCTTCTGCTTGTAAGAGTCCGACTCAAACCCACCTAACCAGAAAGAATTGGTAGCACCTCAATTTTATGAGCCCACTACCAAGAATGTCCGACTTGTGATGGTGCAGCACTGGCGGGGCGACCGACTAGACCTTCTTTGAGGGATTAAAGAATCTACCAACTATCTAAATAGAGGTAAATAGAGACATAACAATAACACAAATAAAGCAATTATAATGTGAAATGGTATGGCTCTCTTCATGGTGATCTCCATCTCCACGAAGCTTGCAAGTCAGCTCGTGCCAACTCTTGTCACGTGCCATCTTGCTCCATGTAGCCGACTTGTACATCGACTTGCATGCCTTCCGGGTTCTCCAACAAGCTACACTGGCTAGTAAATGAAAATTTACATAGAGAATCCGACATGCAGGCCGGTATACAATAAAATGACAACACCTAGGCTCCAGCCGGCTGACACAAACATGATACGCAGATCATGTATGGATTACACACATCACATGCACATAAGCCATACCATTCACAACTTCCTGCAAAAACAAGTTATGCATAGATACGATATCTACCGGCGTTGTGAACTCGCAACGACATCTAAGGCGTTACGACAGGAAAACGCAGATCTCATCTGCATTCCGATCATGGATTTCTTCATCGGATAAAACGATTTTACCCGAATCTGATCCGTATTCCGATTCGACCAAACTCTTTGATCTTCGATCACCGCAACTGGATTTATGTGTCACGGTATACCCCGATGGCGGAAACCGACCGGTAGGGGTAAGTTGTTCCACGACCTTAGCAGTATGATCACGGAAACCAGATCATCCATTAACCCCGAGTACGATTGATCCAATCAACCTTGTACAAAACCGATCTATCTCATAGACCGACCACCAAAACAGCAATTAGATCACATCTAACGCTAACTACATATCACATATGTACGGATCTCGGGCCTAATACCAGAAGCTACCGCTCTGATACCACTGTTAGGACGCGTAGAGATAAACGAAAACTTTTCCTACGCGGTACTCCCAAGATCTAGCCGAGGTAGAAGGCCACGAGTATTACCACTAGACGCGCAGGTGCGGATTATCGGTGCAGCGCGTCGGGGCAGTGCAGTCCCACGATCCGGTCCGGCCGATCCAATCCCTCGAACGTCGAAGTGCTGAACGTACAGCACCTCTGCCGGTATCCACACGTACGAGGAGGAGCTCCGACGGCGGACTGCTAGGTCCGGTGCGGCGGCTGGACTGAGTGTGGCTAGGGTTCCCAACGCATGGGAGAGTGGACTAACGTGCCCGTTGGGCAACCTGCGCCCCTCTTTATATAGCGTATGGTAATGGGCTGCACAACACTTGTGGCCCATTCCCTCTGTGAGTCCGACTCACTAACTCAGTCCATTTCCGGTTCGGGTCCAACCCAACCAATACTTGCTCCCGCTCTTAAGTGTGCGACCCTGCAGGCTCATGGCGACTTGGACACGATTGGAGTCCAACTCCCAATCGATCAATCGGTAGCGGCTCCTAGCAGAACGTGCCGACTCCCAAGTACCATTGAGTCATGACGACATACCTTTCAATGTGATATTCATCTTAGTCCCTTTTGCCTCACGATATACCTTGTCAAGCTATAGGCGATTTATCGTCATCCCTTAAATAGCTCAACTCTCTTCTCGATCCGTGATATGTGATTCATCTGACTAACTCTTAGTCAATCGACACAGTTAACACTTAACTGAGTCGCGCATGGCCATGCTTCCTGAATCATATCACTCGAGAGGGCCCAGAGAATATCTCTCCATTCGGAGGGGCAAAATCCCATCTTGATTATCCACATCACGCAGCTTGCTTCTCATTCGACCCGAACTCTGCCTTTATAGTTGCCTTGTCACAGAACAACGTTTGACAGAACCTAAGTCGATGATCCACAACTCGGGTTGTGCGACAACCTCAGGTCTAAGGATTACATTGATTGAGACATGCAAATGACGACTTGATCGTTGCATCTCAATGTGGGTCAGTCCGACTTGCTAAACTCTTTAGCCAAGTCCGTGAACGTTGGAATGGCATCACCATGCCCATGACAAGTGGAACCATGTCATCAGCCAACACTCACATTAGTCTAGGGTGTGTGTCCAGCACAACCTTAATGACCAAGGACAATTTAGTATGAACAACATGAATATATAGTTCCACAATCGAATCACATATTCAATGACATATATCAGATGTTCAACACAAGGACAACTTAATAACTTTATGAATACAGTGGGAATTACATCATACATGATTGCCTCTAGGGCATATTCCCAACACTTAGTAACACAATCAACAACAACAAGTATATAAGTATAACCATTCGAAGAAGAAAACAAACCCATAAAGTCAAACCCCCAACAGTCAAAAGGTTCAATAACAAGAGAATAATTCATAGGCATTTCATTGCGTCTAGAAATATTACCAAGTCTTTGACATTCATCACAAGATAAAATAAACTTTCGTTCATATTTGAAAAGAGTAGGCCAATATAAACCCGATTGTAGAACCTTTTGTGCATTTCTATCTCCAGCGTGATATCCTCCGTAAGCACTACTATGACATTTTCTCAATATCTCTCGTTGTTCATGTTCTGGAACACATCTTCACATAATACCATCTATTCCTTCTTTATATAAGTGCGGGCCATCCCAAAAATAATGCCTCAAATCATAAAATAATTTCCTTCTTTGCTGAGCTGTAAAGGTTGGAGGCAAGTACTTGGAAACAATAAAGTTAGCATAATCTACATACCAAGGACTATCTCGCGAGCTTACTTTTATTACAGCCAATTGTTCATTTGGAAAACTATCATTAACAGGAATAGGGTCATAAACAATATTTTCCAATCTAGACAAATTATCAGCAACAAGATTTTTAGCACCCTTCCTATCTACAATATGCAAATCAAACTCTTGCAAAAGCAGCACCCATCTAATAAGCCTAGGCTTAGCATCTTTGTTTTCCATAAGGTACTTAATAGCAGCATGATCAGTATGAATAGTTACTTTTGAATTAACTATATAAGGTGTAAACTTATCACAAGCAAAAACTACAGCTAGGAATTCTTTTTTAGTGGTAGCATAATTCTTTTGAGCAGAATCAAGAGTCTTGCTAGCATAACGAATAACATTCAACTTCTTATCTATTCGTTGTCCAAGAACAACACCTACAACAAAATCACTAGCATCACACATAATTTCAAAGGGTAAATTCCAATCAGGTGGTTGAACAATAAGAGCATAAATTAAAGCCTTCTTTACAGTTTCAAAACCTTCTTCGCAATCATCATCAAAAACAAAAGGTACATCTTTTTGGATAAGATTAGTAAGAGGCTTTGATATTTTAGAGAAATCTTTAATAAACCTCCTATAGAAACCAGCATGACCAAGAATACTATGAATACCTTTGACATTCCTGGGACAGGGCATTTTCTCAATTGCTTCAACTTTAGCTCTGTCAACTTCAATACCTCTTTCAGAAATTTTATGTCCTAGAACAATTCCTTCATTAACCATAAAGTGGCATTTCTCCCAATTAAGAACAACATTAGTTTCCTCACACCTCTGTAAAAATTTATCAAGATTGTGCAAACAGTTATCAAAAGAAGTTCCATAGACGGAGAAATCGTCCATGAATAATTCCACAATTTCCTTGCAAAAATCATGAAAGATAACAGACATGCATCTTTGAAACGTAGCAGGAGCATTACAGAAACCAAAAGGCATACGTTTGTAAGCATAAGTTCCATAAGGACAAGTAAAAGTTCTTTTCTCTTGATCTGCTTCTTAACAGCAATTTGAGAAAACCCAGAATAACCATCAAGAAAGCAAAAATGAGTTTTCTTAGACAACCTTTCTAATATTTGATCAATAAAAGGTAAAGGATAATTATTTCTCAGTAACTTTGTTAACTTTTCTAAAATTAATGCACATTCTATAACCAACTACTACTCTTTGAGGAATAAGCTCATCGTTTTGATTTGGCACAACAGTAATTGCTCCTTTCTTAGGGACACAATGCACAAGACTTACCCATCTACTATCAGAAATAGGATAAATAATACCGACATCAAGGAGTTTAAATACCTCATTTCTTACCACTTCCTTCATCTTAGGAATTAAACAACGTTGATGTTCAACAACTGGCTTTGCATCAGGTTCCATATTAATAGCATGCTGACATATCGCAGGGGAAATCCCTTTCAAATCATCAAGAGTATACCCAATAGCTCTGCGGTGTTTCTTCAATACTTCCAATAACCTTTCCTCTTACTTACCTTTAAGTTTACAACTAATAATAACAGGATATTTTTTTTATCATCAATATGAGCATATTTAAAATTATCAGGTAAAGGTTTTAAATCAAAAACTAGATCCTCCTTGGGTGCTAGTGTGGTACCCAAGTCTTCCACCGGTAAATTGTGTTTCAGCATCTCTAGTTGACGAAGAAGAATATCGTCGATCTCATTTCTTTCTTCCATAAAGACCTCACTTTTGTGGTCCTCCATGTATTGCTGCAAAGCATTGTTAGGAGCAAGAGCAATAGATACAAGTTGTTAAACTCTAAAATCTTCATTAGGCAATTCAGTTTCATAAAGAGCTTTAGCACATTTAGAAAAATTAAACTCATAAGATTTTCCATCAAATTTAGTCAATATTTTCTCCTTTTTACAATCTATAACAGCACCACAAGTGTTCAAAAAAGGTCTACCAAAAATGATAGGACAAGGTTTACTAGCAGCTGCACCAAGTACTAGAAAATCAACATGATATTTAGTTTTACCACATAAAACTTCCATATCTCTAACAATACCAATTGGAGAGATAGTTTCTCTATTAGCAAGCTGAATAACCACATCAACTTCTTCAAGTTCACAAGAACCAATTTCATGCATGATTTCTCTATAAAGCTCATAAGGAATAGCACTTTAACTTGCACCAATATCACATAAACCATAATAGCAATTATCACCTATCCTGACAAAAAGCACATGAACACCAGCTTTCCTAGATCTACTAGGATGTGAAACAATATTAGAAGCATCTTCGCAGAAAATAATGTGTCCATCTTCTACACTTTCAGTGACAAGATCCTTTACTATTTCTACTGTAGGTTCAACAGTTATTTGTTCATCGGGTTATATAGATTTCTTTGTACTTTTGTTAACCGCACTAGCTATAATAGAGTGTTCCTTTACCTTAGCAGGGAAATGCATTTTCTCAATATAAGGTTCAGGAACATCACGATAAAAAGTATGAACTTCTATATTTCTAACAGGAACACTATTATTAGTATCTTTATAAGGTGCATGGTACTTGTTCCACTCCCTTTTGGAAATATCAAGATAAGAGGCAAAAGACTCGAAACAGTTTGCAAAAATTTGAGAGTCAAGACCATAAACAACACTAACATTATGAAAATCATCGGTTCCCCTAAAAGATTTAATGCATTCATAATCATAATCTATACCTGACTTTCTACCTTTTTCATTCTCCCATCCTTCAGTATTTTCCTGAATACGGTCAAGAAGATCCCATGTAGCTTCTCATTTCGTACGTGTAAATGATCCAGAACAAGAAGCATACAATAAATCCTTATTATTAAGAGAAAGCCTTGCATAGAAATTATTAATAAACAATATTACTGGGGAGTTCATGAATGGGACATCTGAGCATTAATAACTTCAATATCCCCCACGTTTGGGAAATACTCTCTCCATCATGAGGCCAGAAATTATATATTTGATTCCGATCCTTATGAATCTCACCGGAGGGTAGAATTTAGAATAAAAGAGAGGTACAATTTCCTCCCATCCAATTGATCGACCATTCTTCAGCATCGTATACCATTCTGTAGCTCTACCCTTCAGTGATAAAGAGAATAGCTTTCTCTTAACTTGGTCCATTGAAATACCTGCACACCTGAACAACTCGCATAATTCATGTATAAAGAGTAAATGATCACCCGGATGGACAGTTCCATCTCCAAAATAGCAGTTATCCATAACACGTTCAACAATTTTCATAGATGTTTTAAAAGGATCCAATTGAGCAGATGGCGGGTCATCTACTACCTTAGCAGTGGTAGCAGTGCTCCCAAATAGGGAATCGAATGGAGATCTCTCCATAATGAAATAAAGCAGCAGACAGAAATAAAAACATCACACACAGTAAAAGTTTCCCTTACCAATAGAGCTTCACTCCCTAGCAACGACGCCATAAAATAGTCTTGATGACCCACAAGTATATGGGGTGTATCATAGTAATTTTTATTAATAAGAGTGTCGAACCCAACAAGGAGCAGAAGGTGTTGACAAGCAGGTTGGATAAAGGATTCACTGTAAATACTAGCAAACATGTTTTCTGGGGTTTTTGATATAGCAGATAAATAAAGTGCGAGTAAATAGAAGACAATAATAATAATTGCAGCAAGTGGCCCAATCCTTTCTATAGCAAAGGACAAGCCAGTTGGTCTACTTATGATGACTAACCATTCTCGAGGACACAAGGAAATTTCGTCAAGTGCTTTCGCTTCCTATATCTGATTAATGTTTGTTGTTTTGATAGGTGTTGTGTGGGTGAACCTATGCTAATGCACTACCCTAGTTCGACTAATACATACTTGTTATTATACCCCTTGCAAGCATCTGCAACTACAAGAAAGTAATTAAGATAAATCTAACCACGACCTTAAACTCTGGGATCCTACAATCCCTCATGCATTGGTTTCCTAACGGGGGTTTATGTTTTTGTCACTCCGGCAACCCCACAATTAGTAGCCGAATACACAATGCATCCCTCTAGGCCCATAAAGGTGAAGTGTCATGTAGTCGACGTTCACATGACATCACTAGAGGAATAGCACCACAACTAAAATATCAAACCACTAAATATTACTCAACATAATTCCACTACTAACATCTTGACTTCTCCCATGTCCTCAAGAAATAAACAAACTACTCACAAGACATCATATGGATCATGATCAGAGGTGATATAATGATGAATAAAAATATGGTAATAAAGTGCAAACACCGATAAATCTTGTAAGCATCAACTACAAACAAGTAATCTACATGGGGAGAGAGATCTAGTGAAGAACAACGATATAGAACCCTAATTGTTACATCGAGACGGAGCTGTATGGTGACGATGATGGTGCTGGTGGTGATGATGATGACGATGATGATCTTGATGATTCCCGGTGCGATGACGGTGACGATGGCGATGATTTCCCCCGTCCAGGAAGGAATTTCCCTGGCAGATTTCTCCCTGCCAGAGAGCTTTTCTCTCTCTGTTGTTTTCCACCTCGAGGAGGCGGCGGAATATTTCCTCGATGCTTCTCCTGGTCTTAGGGTTCTTTGGGGATGAAGTACGCGAAAGGGGTCTGCCAGTGGTGGGCCAGGACAACCACACTACATGGCGGCGCGACCAAAGGGGGGGCTCCACCACATGGTGTGGGCCCATGGTGGTCCCCTTCTGGATCCCCTTTTGGCTGGCTATGTCTTCTGGTGAAATAGGAACTCTCCGATGTTTCCCTTCTTCTTCTGATCCTCAGAAATATGGTGTCCTGACGGTGCTTTTTCCTGCAAAAATCTGGCCCCGGCAGATTATTCTCCAATAATTCCAAATTATGCAAAATAGATGAAATAACATAAGTATCATCGCTAAATATGAAATATATCGATGAATACCAGTAAATTATGATATAAAATAGTGATGCAAAATGGACATATCATCGTCTTTTGCAATTTATTAAAAATTGCTGTGAAATTCTACTGGTTGCTGCTTTGGCCCCCTCTTGAGTCAGACGTGATATTCCTCTTCCACTATGCACGCCTTGGCCTCCCAATTCACATGTCAGAGAGGCTGTTACAATATATATAGATTGTCTAACCCTTTTTATCAGTTTGGAATTTTGGTTGTTTTGTCTAGTGCGTGAAACTTGACAAATAATACAAGAAGAACATATGTACGACCAAACACTTTACTAGTGTAATCACGAATGCCCATAGGACCTCGAGTCCCATCCCCACTCGTACCAGGTGGGAACTCTGAGCACATAAGAACGTTTACATAGTCTTTGGATATAAGAAATACGAGGCAATAATACCATATTATACGAAAAAATGGAAGATCTATAACCTAAAAAGATCACCTCGATATAAAGGACGTGATGAACTTCATCAAGGTCAAACTCATATGCCCTCGAAACAAAATGTGTTGCAACCTAACGATATCAATAATACCATCATAAGCGGGCCCTAATGCTATTGCACATCGAAATTTCTAAATCTGGGTAAAACCACCATAACTTTGTTGTCTCCGATGTGATCCTCTTGGGTTTCTGTCAACCCGATCTTACATTCTAATATCAGTGGTAGACTAATCATTGATAATTTCAACTTGAAAATTTATAGGTATATAAAACAATACCTCATTACCCTTGTCGTTGTTTTTATGATTTTTCTTGAACTTGTACATATGGTTTTCCCAACGGTTTTCTTAACAAGGTTTCCATATAGTTTTCACTTTTTTTAAAGAGAGGTTAGAGCTTGCGGCCATTGATGGGGCTTCACTATAAGATGGTCACTATTGACATTAAGTTATAGAATTATAGCCACTTCTATGAGAATTCATTCCTATTTGGCTCTCCCTTGGATTCTAATTTCTACCTTAGAGGCTGTCGAAGCTTGTTGAGTCACACACTTGTAGGAAAACGGGTAGACTACACTAGTGATACGCCCAAACGTATCTATAATTTTTATGTTGCATTCTTGTATTATACCAATTGCCTTGTCTTTTATACATGTTTTCCTTCGTTTTCCGGGCATTTTCATGGACTAACCTATTAACAAGATGCCTAGAGCCAGTTCTTGTTTTCTGATGTTTTGTATTTCATAAAATCTCTTAAGGAAATATTTTCCAAAAGTCCTGAAAATCTGCGGAGATCATTTTTTACCCGGAACGAAAACGGAGCCCAAGTGGGACCTAGAGGTGGGCCCACATGCACCAGGTGACCTCAAGGCACGGCCTAGGGTGGGGCCATGCCTCATGGCCACCTGGTGGCTCTGGGCCTCCCCCGACACCGCCTCTTCGCCTATAAATTGCCTTTTACCCAAAAAGTGTCGGTGACAGAGACATTTTCCATGAAATAGATATAGAGGCCCTGTCACCTCGAAAGTACAATCTTGGGCTTCTAGAGTCCTGCTCTGGCACCCCACCAGAGGGGGAATCATAACCAGAGGCTTCTTCATCACCATGTCTGCCTCCCAAGTGATGCATGAGTAGTTCATCCCTGGACTATGGGTCCATAGCAGTAGCTAGGTGCTTTTCTCTCCACCTTGTACCACCATGTTTAGATCTTGTGAGTTGCCTAACATTATAAAGATCATCATTATGTTATTGCTACATGTTGTGTTTGCTGGGATCCGATGGACCATGCCATTATGATTATTTTGTTCATGTCTATATGAGATGCTTCACTTATAACTTTAAAGAGTTTTAGTCTTGTATTGCAATGCTCTCCTGTGTGTATGATTTATTTGGCCAAGTTATTGTATGCATCTCCAAGACATGGTTTATATGCTAGACAGTGAGTTCATGTCCCCTTTGCTCCTGCACTTGAGTGACAGAAACATGCATGGAGGAGGATGTGTTGTTGCCACTAGGGAGAAAACAATGGTGTTCTTATTTACGGATGAGAATTATTGCACATTATGTATTGATCTTAATGCATTTGTCTATTGCACACAAAGAAATCACTTCGTCTCTGCAACTTAATATCAGATGGATTTGTTGGATAGCTTTCTTGAGGTGGACTTTTAGATATGGATGCATGTTGGATATCGTTCCATATGCCTTGACGTAATTACTACATGATTAGAACCCGTGAACTATATCTCGTCATAATAGCATTGTTATGCGTTCATGATTTTTCAATTTCCCATTTGTAATTTGTTTATCCAACATGTTTACTGTTCTTAGGAGAGACACCATTAGTTAAACTATGGCCACATGTCCTATTTTCCTCATTGAATACAACCTCATTCACTTGCTTTTAGTCATCACTTGCTCGCTTGTCCATTTACTTTTAATCATCTTCAACCATTCGATATATTTAATTCTCTAGTTCACAGCAAGACGGGAAGATTGACAACCTTCCTGGAAAGTTGGGAGAAAGAGAGAGTTTGTGCTTTGTGTGCAAGTCCACGTTTTTTGAAGCGCCACACAACAAGAAACCTACTAAGGGCATTTGAGTCCTACTGGATTGATAACCTTGATTTTTAACTGAGGGATATTATTACTACACTACATCATTCCTTCCTATTGGGGAATCCCAACAGGTGTGTGTTTTATCTACACGAGCATCAACTAGCGCATATCAAAAATTTGTACTACATCTATGAAGATCTACTGCAGGTATAGATCACGAGATTACCACTAGATGCATTATGCCAATCTCGGTGAAGAGGATCGGGGCAGGGTAGTAATACGAATCCTCCGAATCTCCTCACTCCCACGAACAACTCCTCTTGGCGGATCGTCCTACTGGTGTATGTTGCAGAATTTTTAAAAAATTCCCTGCATAACCGCCAAGATCACTATGCAGATAACGATGCATGCCCATACATGCAATAATCTGGAATCACGACTCATCGGGCAGCGGAAGATCGATGTAGTCGTAGAAGAGATCTGAACAATCGTAGATCCTCACAAATAGGCCTAGTTGCAGGGATTTCGCTAAGTTTTCCTTCGTCAAGGATCACATGCGTAATCCCTCTTATGGTTTGAACGCATATACTCGTGTCAACCCGTCAGCACTCCGTTGTCCGGGACTCGATACCGACAAAGCGAGACAGCCTTCCGGCGTTGCTATTTAGTAGCTCTAATCAACTGTGATTAGAGTTATTATGAATCTGGAAGTTCTTAACACATGAGAGGAAACTTAAATTTAGAGCGAGGTCTAATCAGGAAAGGACACCTCAAACCCCAATTATAAGAGACTCTAATTTAATTAGAGGGGCTCTAATTAGACCCTCTAATTCTACTAGAGAGATAGGATGCTTGAGAGACAATTGTGTGTCTTGCTTTGAGCCTTGGGTGCTTTATATAGTGGGAGGGAGGAGGAGACTTGCCAAAGGGAGAGGGGAGTCCTAGTTGTGCTAGGAGGAAGGTGGCCATACCCCTCCCCTAGCCCAACTCAGATTGGGTGGTGGCGTCCAACTCCCCCTCCCTCTCCCTTCCTTTTTTTATTTTCCCCTTTTTTATTTTCTCCTTTTCTCTCCAATAAATCCAAGAAAAATATCGGGATGATGAGTACTAACTTGTGAAGCCACTAGGGCCCACCTGGCATCCCACTAAAATAGGGTGCGGCCATGAGGGGGAAATCTGCCCCCATCCGGCACTCCCCCCTTATATGGAAAGTCCCCAAAACTCCTCCGGAACCACATAATTAACCCCTATAGATAAAATCATCAATATTATCTATCAAGGTTAGAAACACATTTCTAACATCCCGGGAAATCTCATGTCCCCCGTTACCTCTTATATAAATTCTGCCTAACACCGGCATAATTTGTCTCTAATAGAAACTTCTTTGAACCCACACCGATCGAAACCGGAATTGTTTGCATGGCATTGTAACGACATCGAACATTCATAAAACTAATAACAATGTATGTATTCTCTAAATTAAAGGTTGGCACGGCTTAAGCGTGTGACCCATAAAGGCTCGATAACACACAGACATGTTCGAGAACTTAGCGAACAATAACCAATAGCGGGACCGTGGACGTCCATGATGGCTCATGTGTGTTCTCGAAGAACGAGGGAACCTTATAAGTTAATCATTGCACTTATTTTCTTAACTTCACGATACCAATGATATCACGAGTTGAGACTATGTGATCTGGTTTGATCAAACTCTTTGATCATAACACATAAAACTCGTTACCGATATCGTCCTCTTTTCTCATCCATATCCCTGATGTCCTTGTGATAAATAACATTTTGTATGGTGATGTCTACTACATGTTACTACTCTTGTAGATTATGTTGGTCCCCGAAGCGCAATGGTTTGTAGGACAACAACAAATTTCCCTCAAGTGAGTAACCCAAGGGTTATCGAACTGAGGGAGGTATAGGTTGAATTTATCCCTCTCAAGCAACCCTGCAATTAAGATACAAGAAGTCGCTTGTGTCCCCAACACACCCAATACAATTCTCAGTTGTATAGGTGCACTAGTTTGGTGAATAGATAGTGAAATATGGGTGGTAAAACAAGGTGTATTAAATCTGTAATAAAAATGGCAGCAAGCAAACAAGTAGTAAAACTGAAACAAAATGATATAGCGATGGCGGCAAACAAGGCCTAGGGATCATACTTTCACTATTGGCAACTCTCAACAACATTAACATAATTAAACATATAATACTTCCTCTAACAACATGCATCGGAAACCATTCCTCGTGAATCAAATAGGATGAGAATCGTGTAGGGCTATGATGGCGTGTAAACACACGTTCGTTGGGAGAGCCCAAGAGGAAGGTATGAAGAGTACAACATAAAGATTTCCCTCAGTAAGAAACCAAGGTTTAATCAGACCAGTAGGAGAAAGAAATCACTTCTGAAGGTTGATGACATCCGATGTTAGCAGGGCGCACTACCAAGCCTAGCAACAACGTGGAATTTGCACACAACACCACCAAGATACTTTGCCCCAACGAAACAGTGAGGTTGTCAATATCACCGATTTTGCTATCACAAAGGATTAGATGTATAATATGGAAAATAATGTATGATTCCAGTGAATGAAAGGAAAACAGAGTTTGCAGAAAAAAGAACAATTAGCTAGAAGCCAACTCGCCGAGAAGTTGATCCTCGCCGAGTTAGCGAATCCATACTCACATTTTACCTTGTATACTTCAGGCTTCAACCCTGATTTAGTGAGATTGCAGGAGTAGGAACACCGCCTAGTTGCGACGTCCCGAACCTGGGTAAAACCCGTGTTTCCGATTGTCGTACTACCACACACCCCACGTCTCTACCCGTAGGCTCATGGCACCCCCGTCTATGATCCTTACTATGATGTCTCGACACTTGAAGTGGTTGTATTATCACTGTAAAAGAATGGACCGGGGTCCACAGTTCACTAGTGTTGTTCTCTCCATAAGAGATAGATAATATGTTGGGTAAACAAATTACGGCTGGGCAATTGACAGAGATAAAGGCTGCACTGTAGTGCATATGCAAGACATGATGATTACTATGATATTCACGCGGGCATTACAACATGATACATAGATAATAATCCAACTGCATCTATGACTAATAATCCACACTCAGAACATAATCCAAGCAGACTTCGAGTATTAAGTTGCAAGTAACATATTGTTGTATTAAGTAAAGTGCGTATTGTAAACAATGAAATTATCCTTAGACAAAGCATTTTTGTTTTCTCCCTAACGGCAACAGCTCATCCCCTATCCGTCATGTTTCTGTCACTCGAGCACATATGAAAAGGAGGCATGAAACCACTATCGAGCATAAATACTCGCTCTTGGAGTTACAAGCATCAACTTAGCCAGAGCATCTACTAGCAACGGAGAGCATGCAAAATCATAAATAAAATAAACATGATAGATTGATAATCAAGTTGACATAGCATTCAATATTCATCAGATCCCAGCAAACACAACATGTAGCATTACAAATATATGATCTTGATCATGTTAGGCAGCTCACAAGATCTAAACATGGTGGCATAAAGAGGAGAAGACAACCATCTAGCTACTGCTATGGACCCGTAGTCCAATGATGAACTACTAATGCATCACTCCGAAGGCAGGCACGATGATGTAGAACCCCCCGGTGATGATTTCCCCTCACGGCAGGGTGCCGTGGAGAGCTTCAGAATCCTCCCGAACTAGGGTTGACGATGACGGCGGCTACGGAACTTTTCGTTGATGGAGGCTCGGGTATTTAGGGTTTTCCCAAGAAGGAGAATAAATAGGAGAAATGGCGATGTCGGTGGGCGCCTGAGGGGCCCACACCACCTGGTGGCGTGGCCAAGGGGAGCACCACCTTATGGTATGGCAGCCTCAGGGCCCCCTTCCAGTCTCCTCCGGACTCCGTGTACGTGAAAAAAAAAGACCCTGGGATTTTGTTTCGTCCAATTCCGATAATATTTCCAGAACAGCTTTTCTGAAACCAAAAACAACAAAAAAACATGAACTGGCGCTATGGCATCTTGTTAATAGGTTAGTCCCAGGAAATCCATAAAAATGATGTAAAGTGTATAGAAAACATGTAGCGAATGTCATAAAACAACATGGAACATCATAAATTATAGATATGTTTGAGATGTATCAAGCATCCGCAAGCTTAGTTCTACTCGTCCTCGAGTAGGTAAAACAATAAAAAACAAAATAATTTCTAAGTTGACATGCTACCAACATAATCTTGATCATCATATTTGTAAAAGCATTTGTAAGTTGAGATCATACTACTCTAAACATAGGCATGATGGATATAATTCTAACAATGAAACTTAGCAACCATGTTGCAACATGAAAAGTAACACAAACAAACATAATGAATAATAATGCACTTGGAAGTTATATGTTTGTTTCGAGCATAAAGACAACATAACAAAGTGGTATTCCGCTTGTCCTTAAAGTGAGAGCAAAACATAAATGCCAGGACACCTTAAAAGGTCAAGTGGTTACTAGAAACAAATAATTCGAGAACAGGTAATAACATATCATGAATCAATCAATAATAATCTTTGGGACTGATGCACATTATACTCAGAATGACAACTATGCTCTCTTAATTGTGCATAAAGTTAGAAGATGAAGACTCAACATAAAAGTAGAAGAAAGGCCCTTCGCAGAGGGAAGCAGGGATTAACTCATGTGCTAGAGCTTTTTATTTTATTAAAACAGAGGTATTGAAAACAATGTTTAGAGATGTGTATGTTTATGTCAACGAATAGCAATGAAAAACTTATCATAATTCATGCTAAGCAATTTTTTTAGACTTTTGAGAGCGGTTTCCGTTGTTTATTTAGTTTGACACTTCCCCCCACCATGATTTTTACAAACCAGGGCTAGCCGTATCCACGGGTACCCACCAACTTTCATCTATCCATGGGGAAGTGCCTTTTTTGTTATAATAATTGGCACCAGCTCTCTGCAAATTTAGATGAGCACGAATTCCATACTCATCGGGTGAAAGAGGGAAAAGAACTTTGCTTGACATAAACCACAATAAACTTTAAACTACTTCCTCATGAGCTAAAACAGGGGCACAAAACGGTATAAATTTGAAGGTTTTCAAGGTAGCACATGAGAAATTTACTTTGGAGTGGCGGTTAAATACCACATATAGGTAGGTATGGTGGACACATTTGGCAAACTTTAGTTTTTGGGAGTTGGATGCACGAGTAGAGCTCATACTCAGTACAGGTGGAGGCTAGCAAAAGACTGGGAGCGACAAATTAAGAGAGCAATAATGGCCATAATCATGCATAGCGACAAAAACATTATTAATCAAAGCATAAATGGTATTACAAGCCAAAAACTAAATGATCATAGAGGCTAGAGGTGACTGGTTTGTATTCATAACATGGTGTAAGCATGCGCCAAGTCAACCAAATACGACATTCAAAGGAGAATACCACAATATTATGCTTCGATATGATAAAAAAAACTCATGATTCTTTCAATGGCACATTAAGCACTCTCAGAAACTCGAGACAGGTCATGCTACACCAATAAATACTAAGCATAGAATTAAAATAATATCCAACATGACATGATAAATTCTAAGCCACAATCTAAACAAGCTTCTTTTTGCACCGTTATAAGCAGGAAATATTTTATTGCTTTCCAACACCATCACTTTATTTAAACAAAAACTCTCCAAATGATTTATCAATGAAACAAGAGAGTACTACTACTCTACAAGAACTAACATCTCTAAATAAGAGATGCATGGAAAACATAAGCTAAAAAGAATTTGCAGCAGCTAGAAGAAAAACAAAGAATACGAGTATGATAAATGAGGAATACGAGTATTCATATGAAAAAGAGGAGAGTGTCTCTCTCCCGCACAAGAATGCTAGGTTCCAACTAAGTTTATTTTAGCAAGGAAAACAAAATAAAACAAAATAAAAGCAAACATACGGTCCAAGTAAAGTGCATATGATGTGACTGAATAAAAATATAGTTTTACTAGAAGTGACCTGATAAGTTGCAGATGAAGAAGGGGATGCCTTGGGCATCCCCAAGATTAGATGCTTGAGTATTCTTAGAATTTGCTGGGATGGACCATGGGGGCATCCCCAAGCTTAGGCTTTTCACTCTTCTTGATCACATTATATCATCCTCTTCTCTTGACCCTTGAAAACTTCCTTCACAACAAATTCAAAGTAATTCTCATTAGAGGGTTAGCGCATAATAAAAAAAACTCACATGTTCTCCCTTGACACAAGCATTACTAATATTTTTTTAACATTAGCTACAACCACTAATGTTTTGTGGAGCAAAGAAATCCACTTAACATAGTAAAAGAGAGAATGCAAAGTAAAAAAGGCAGAATCCTTCAAAACCAGAATAGTCTGTAAAGACGAATTTTTTCGAGGCACTTACGTTGCTTAGATCAGAAAACTCAGAAATAGAAAAAAAATCGTAAATAGCCAAGTATCATGCACAAATTTTTTCAGGTAGTTTCGGTTTTTCTGTGAATTTATACGAATTAAACAGTGGGCAAGAAAAATGTGTTCCTGCGCAGAAATCCAAATCTAGCAACAACTTTTCACTAGAGACTTTACTTGGCTCAACAATACGAAAAAATAAAGATAAAAGAGTTGCTACAGAAGTAAACGACACCTTTACTCGAAGAAAACAGTAGAAAACATTGCAAAAATAAAAACATGGGTTATCTCCCAAGAAGTTCTTTTCTTTAACGCCTTTCAGCTAGGCCCAAAAAACAAGAATCAAGTATTTTCAAGTGAAGAAGCATCAAATACAAGACCATGAGCCTTATGTTTACCTTTCTTACCCTTATTCTTACTTTTAGGGAACACATGATGTAGCTTGGTGTAGAGGTGAAATTCATGGGTCCTTTCCCCACATCTATTGTTGCTCCTAAGAGTGTTAGCAGAGATCTTCCAAGAGTAATTTGTCCTTTTACTACACATTCAATAACAAGATAATCAGTGGATACCGTTCTTCCTAGGAGTTTTGTAAACACACCTTCAACTATCCCAATGGAAATATAATGGCATTATTCGTAAGAGGTATTCCTTCTCCACCCTCAGCAAGTTCCCAAAGATTCAAAGATTCGTAAATATCTTTAGGCATAAGACAAAATTCAAACATAATATCACACCGAGCATGAAAGGTTTCACCATTTATAGCAACTTTTACTGTAAGATCCAATTTTAGGCTTCAAAATTTACTGGGACATAATGATAATGTTCACGAATCTGATTATAACCTTCTTTTAAGCAAGATATATGTGTCTCAAGAGTGTTTAATCTAGCATGTATGCTCACAAGGGCCGAATCAAATTTACTAGGCGAGCTATGGGTTGCAATCAACTTCTTTATAGCATTAAAATCTTGATCCCCATCACAATGAAGGAAATCTCCTCTCACTACAGTATCCAAAGCATATCTATAGCAAAGAACAAGACCAAAGTAAAAGCTACAAACAAACATGCTTAGAGTTATTTTAGGCTCAGTTTTACAATAGGAATAAAAAATTCTAGGCCAAGCTTCTTTAAAACTCTCCTCACTCCCTTGTTTGAAAGTGAAGATCATTTCCTCATGTGACATGGTAAAAGGGATAGAACTAGACATAAAGGAAACTTTAAATAGGAACTAATTTTTTTGTGTTTTTGATATAGAGAAGCAAACAAGACAAAATAAAATAAACTAAGCAAAACTAAAACAAAGTAAAGAGGTTGGAGGTGAGAGACTCCCCTTGCGGAAAGCCTCTTCCTCCCCGACAACGGCGCCAGAAAACAAGCTTGATGGCATGTAAACACACGTTCGTTGGGAGACCCCAAGAGGAAGGTATGAAGAGTACGGCAACAAGTTTTCCCTCAGCAAGAAACCAATGTTTGATCGGACTAGTAAGAGAAATAAATTACTTCTGAAGGCTGATGATAGCTGATGTTGGCAGGGCGCACTACCAGGCTCAGCAGCAACGTGGAATCTGCACACAACACAACCAAGAGACTTTGCCCCAACGAAACAGTGAGGTTGCCAATCTAACCGGTTTTGCTAACACAAAGGATTAGATGTATAATGTGGAAAATAATGTATGATTGCAGTGAATGAAAGGAAAATAGTGCTTGCAGTAAAAAGAACAGTGCTTGCAGTGGTTGTATTATCAGTGTAAAAGAATGGACCGGGGTCCACAGTTCACTAGTGGTGTCTCTCCATAAAAAATAGATAACATGTTGGGTAAACAAATTACATCTGGGCAATTGACAGAGAGAAAGGCTACACCGTAGTGCATATGCAAGACATGATGATTACTATGAGATTCATGCGGGCATTACAACATGATACATAGACAGTAATCAAGTGCATCTATGACTAATAACCCACCCTCAGAACATAATCCAAGCAGACTTCGGGTATTAAGTTGCAAGCAATATATTATTGCATTAAGTAAAGTGCGTAATGTAAACAATGAAATTATCCTTAGACAAAGCATTGTTTTTTTCTCCCTAATGGTAACAACACATCCCCCATCCGTCACATTTCTGTCACTCGAGCACAGATGAAAAGGAAGCATGGACCCACTATCGAGCATAAATACTCCCTCTTGGAGTTACAAGCATCAACTTGGCCAGAGCATCTACTAGTAACGGAGAGAATGCAAGATCATAAATAACATAAACATGATAGATTGATAATCAAGTGGACATAGCATTCAATATTCATCGGATCCCAGCAAACACAACATGTAGTATTACAAATAGATGATCTTGATCATGTTAGGCAGTTCCCAAGATCTAAACATGGTGGCATAAAGAGGAGAAGACAACCATCTAGCTACGTCTATGGACCCGTAGTTCAAGGATGAACTACTCACACATCACTCCGGGGGAAGGCATGATGATGTAGAGCCCTCCGGTGACGATTTCCCTCCCGTCAGGGTGTCGAGAAGAGCTTTAGAACCCTTCCGAACTAGGGTTGATGATGAATGAGGCTACGGAACTTTTCGTGGATGGAGGCTCGGGTATTTAGGGTTTTCCCGAGAAGGAGTATAAATAGGCGAAAGGGCGATGTTGGTGGGCGCCCGAGGGGCCCACACCACCTGGTGGCACGGCCAAGGGGGGCACCACCCTATGGTGTGGCTGCCTCAGGCCCCCCTTCCGGGTCTCCTCCGGAATCTGTATACGTGACAGAAAAGTAAGACCCTGGGTTTTTTTTCGTCCAATTTCGAGAATATTTCGAGAACAACTTTTCTAAAACCAAAAACAGCAGAACAAGAAATAGCGCTTTGGCATCTTGTTAATAGGTTAGTCCCAGGAAATCCATAAAAATGTAGTGAAGTTTATAGAAAACATGTACCAAATGTCATGAAAACAACATGGAACATCAGAAATTATAGATAATTCTGAGACATATCAGGCTACACAAGCACACCTCAAAGTTCACTTTCCTGTCAAAGAACAACTCAACCCTATCACTTTAGGCATCCAAAGATAGTACTAATGAACACCACAACCTATCTCTTTAATAGTATCTTTCTAATCAATCTACAGCACCCACACTGTCACCTTGGCACTATAGAGATTATACTAAACACAAGCATCAAGAAACCTCATGATTCCAATTCAATCCAACAAAAGTAAGAACAACTTCGTGATAAGCATACCTCTAATCCATAGTACATAGAGTCACACAAGGCACCCGCACTGTCATCGTGGTACCGTGGAACAAAGGTGACTCAGGAGAATTATACTAGATAAAACCAATTGAGTACATCAGATCCATTACATAATGAAGGGGAAACATCATATATTCAACAATGATGACATAGCACACGATCACAATTAAGATCACATCATGAGAGAGAGATAACCAGATAGCTACTAGCACGAGCCCTCAACCCCGAGGAGGGACTACTCCTGCAACATCATGGGAGGCACCAACGTCGATGAAGGGGCCTCCGATGACGATTCCCCCTATAGCAGGGTGCCAGAGCAAGACTGCAAAAGCCCTAGATTGGACTTTCAAGGTGATGGCGCCTCTCTGTATGTTTCGTGGAAAATAACTCCGTCCCCGACGTTTTTAGGGTTGAAGGCAATTTATGGGCGAAGAGGGGATGTGAGGCATTGGCCAGGGCTCCTAGGGTCCCACTAGGCGCATCCAAGGAGGAGGTTGTGCCTGGTGCCCACGTGGTGGCCCATGGCTCCCCTCCGTCTCTCGTTTGGACTCCGTGTTCATTCGGATAAAAAATGATCTCCGTGGATTTTCAGCCCTTTCCGAGAATATTTCCTTAAGAACTTTTCTGAAATAGAAAAACAACAAAAAACAACAACTGGCCTAGGGAATCTTGTTAATAGGGTAGTCTATGAAGACATCCAGAAAACAGAAAAAACAATAAGTATTGGGTAGAAAGCAAGCATGGAGCAAAAAAACTTATAGATACATTTGCAACATATCATATGGCCAAACAATATGACATCAGCGATACTGAGAGGGCCCAGAGTGTGTATATCTCTATCGTATAGAGGAGTTAAGTACTAGTCTTAAACGATCTCAGTTCCATTACACTTTCTAGATCATACCCAGATATCACCGTTATGATCCCCAGTTACGGAAAGACGGTTGATGATATCCAACGTATGACTTTTGATCGTACGGTCACTAGATATTCTCATAGTATAGGAATTATATTCAATGACAACTTCATATGTATTTTGCTAAAAAAATAATTACAATTGTTTTGTCTCTTTTAAAAACAACATACACCTGGGTCGGTTCAGTACTATTGTTACCCTAACAATAAACTCTTATGTTTTGCTAGAAATTTTAACCAAGTCCATGATGAGGAAAAATGTGATCATCTCACAGACCATAAGCTAATCTTAGAGACAAGAATAGGAACTCTTGTTTGTTTATGTTTTCACGCCCGCACAAAGATTTTCCTTTGAAAACTCATTTTTCAAGTGTTATAGCGGTTGTAGCATGATGACATAAACTTAATTTTGAACTTGGAGATAGAATAATAACTGAATATTACTATATCTAGGGAGTACCTCCAACAAGAACAACAATATGATCTTGTCTGATCAAACTTCTTTGATCATAGCACATATAAATACCATTACCAATATCGTCCTCTTTTCTCGTCCATATCCCCGATGTCCATGTGATAAACCAAACTATGTTTGCCCAAATGATTGGTTGACATTAGTGATATTGAGAGGGGCTAGAGCATGTATCTCTCTATAGTATATAGGAGTTAAGTACTAGTCTTGAACGATCTGACTTCCATTACACTTTCTAGATTATACCCAGACATCACTTTTATGATCCCCAATTACGGCAATATGGTTGATGATATCCAATGTATAGTTTTCGATCATGCGGCCACTAGATATTATTATAGTATAGGAATTATAGTCAATGACAAATTCATATGTACTTTGCTAAATACATTACAATTGTTTAGTCTCTTTTAACAACATCATATACTTGGGTCGGTTCTGTACTATTGTTACCCTAACAAAAAATCTCTTATGTTTTGCTTGAATTTTTAACCAAGTCCATCATCAGGAAAATATGATCATCTCACAAATCATAAGCTAATCTTAGAGACAATATTAGGAATTCTTGTTGGTTCATGTCTTCACACCCGTAGAAAGATTTTCCTTTGAATACTCACCGTTCAAGTGCTATAGCGGTTGTAACATGATGGCATAAACTTAATAATGAACTTGGAGATAGAATAATAACTGAATATTATTGTCTCTCGGGCATATCTCCAACATGCTGGAAGACGGAGCACTGACGGGCCGACACGAGCGTACACGTGCACATCATAAGAGGGATTACACGTGTGATCGTGGACGAGGGAAGCTTAGCGACATCCTTGCAACTATGTCTAGTTGCAAGGATCTACGATTGTTCAGAACTCTTCCACGACTACATCGAATCTGCTGCCCGGTGATTCGTAATCCTGATCAATACTTTGTTGGCTGTTCCAACTTTATTGGAAATCCTCATATAAAACAACTGAATAAGTGACAAATTTTTGTTACTAAGGATATGTGATTCGTAAGGAATCAATTCCTTGTTGAATTCAGTGTGAGGACATTATTTCTTGAAGGGTCTGATGAATCTCTGGAAATAGTTATCAGAGTTGTGCAAGCGGAAGCATTTCCAATTGACTATTCTTTTAGACCAAAACCAAGAGCCATTGCGGTCTAAGGCATGGTTTTTTATCAAGAAATTACTTAACCATGAAAGCACATAAAATTTTCAAGGAAACTTGAATAAAGGATGTGTAGTAAAGATAATAGTAGGGCTGAAATATCCAAATGGCTTAGAGTCAAAAAGTATTTTATACCATTAAGTTCAAGTTGATAAACTTGAAGGAATTTCTGTTGGAATAAAGGGATCATAAAGCTTGTTTTGTCCTAAAAGGTTTTATGAAAAAAATCAAGAGTTGATTACTAAAGATCTGGCAATCTGTTGCAAAGCTTTATCGATTAGTATAATAAATTTGTATGAGAAAATAACAAAAACAAATTCCTTAAAGGAAAATTAATCGGGTTTGTGTACTAAGTACAAATTGAGGGTTTTTGTTAAATAAAAAGTTTATTATACAATGGCCAAAAAAAATTATACACATAAAAGCCAGCTGGTATAAAATTTTGGAGTGGAAATATAATTTATGAAGTAAAACAAGAGTTGTCTTGGCTTCATGAAAATTATACAAGTTTTGTTTTCTTTTAAGTCAGTGGGAGTTATTTTAATGATTTCTAAGTTATTAGAAATAATTAAGAATATTTGTTTGAAGGAAAACATATATCATTAAAAGTATCATTTTCTAAGATATATGTGATAGCAAAGTTATTAATTTGCAAACGATTGAAATCCTGAGTGAAAATTGATATAAGTGCTATGAGATATAAAGATCCATGAAGTTTTAAACAAAAGTTTAAAACTTTAGAGAACTAAGTTCTTAGATGGGATGGAAAATTTTAAAACTAATGTTGAAAAACATTGGTGAGCGATGATCAAGCTGAAATTTCTAAAATCATGCATTCTATCAAAACATATAAAATAATAATTGTTGGAAAACTAAATTTGGTAAAAAAATCCAGTTAGCTTGAAGATTATTATAAGTATTATCCTCAAAAGATTTTGACGATGTTTCTTCGAAAGGATCAGAGAACAAGATTATAATGTAAGAGTTACATTGTAAGAAATAACTTATGAGATAAGTACATGATACTTATGTGATAAGTATTGACGAGGGATTAAGATATAATCGTTTGAATATATGAATATCAGGACTTAGATTTGCTTAATTGATTTAAGCATGTATTTACGAACACTACAATAATTAGCACTAAAGGGTAGAAGTTTAAATACCTCTAATGTTTTGGATATCGGTTCATTATATGAACTAGGTGTGGTATTTCACAAAAGGTGCAAGATGATCTGTGAAAATGGGGAAACTATATTCTTAGTTGAATTACCAAGGTTTGCCTGGACTGAAGTTGATTTTATGATCAAGGGGTATTATGAAAGAAAGAGTTTCTTCATAATACATATGGTTCATATAACCTCAGAAGCGGTTGATGACAAATGTCTCTAACACATTGTTTACATGAGAGTTCACTCACATCTCCTAGATGTTTTTGATGAACTTATGGAAACGGATTATTGCCAGTTGTGCAAGTGGGAGACTGTTGGATGTATTACCAAAAGGCAATAATATTTGTACATATGTTTCATAATTGTGATTCATATTGATATGCTATAACTGATGTGGTTCCTTAATATGGGATTCACAGGAAAACTCACACTCACGTGTAGTAACATGAACACAGAAACAAACCCTAGTCTTGCCTTTTAAGACTAATTTATTGGATGTTTGATGACTATGTTTTCCTGATCATGGAGATTGTTTTTGTCAACATAAATGAATAGCATATTGTTGGAAGGAACAATATGGTTGGGTATTCCCTAAGTAGATTGATATTCTAGGAGATTCCACTAAGACATATTTTTCCATAGAATCATATCACAACACGGTTATTTCACAATGCATCCTTTGATTGTGAGGTTATTTCACAATGCATCGGAGGTTTTACTTTGGTTCTATCAAGGGTCACACCGTAAACTGGGTGAACATAAAGGTAGTTACTGGGTAATTCTAAAGGAGTATGTTATCACGATGTTCTGAGATGGGAATTACTCCTCCGTAAAAAGAGAGATACATACATGGCACTCGGTATTCTTGATAACCAAAAGTTATGCAGACAATGCATGATGATGATACATCATGTGGGATGATGATGACATCCCTAGTTCTTTACCACATGATGAGGTTGTTATCCAAGAGAAGCATGATGAAGTGAGACTTGGACCAATAACAAGATCAAGGGACAACCTACTAGAACAACATGTGAACTCACTCTTAATTGAATATGATGTTTGTGCTTATGAGAACTTTATACTACCTAAGTCTATACATTTATGTATGATCGGGATTATTGATAACACAAACATTGAGGTGGAAAACAACACGGAGGAGCTAGAAAACAACATAGAAGAGATGGAAAACAAGATGGAGATGTTGGAAAACAAGAGGGAACATGAAGAAAACAATGTTTCCCAGCTGGAAAACAAACATACAAGCGTGCAAAACAAGACTACAAGTGTCGAAAACAAGCATACACATGCTTTCCACAACTATTCAAGTGAGGAGGAATAAAGGAGGGCGCCCCACAAGATGTGATGCGCCATAGAATTAAGTCCTACTGTATTAGGACTTGGCCTGCGTGCCATATTTGGCCAAACCCCTAAGTGGGTCGGTTTGTATCCTATCTTCGAGTCCTAGTTAGAGTCCAGTCCGAGTTGGCCTAGGAGTGTTTGCGCAAGGTGCTTGCGGCCACACCCCTAGCCCTTTTAAATACTCCCATCTTGCGAGTTGGGAGGTAGAACCAGTTTAAACCAAAAAACCCCAAGTACCTATAGATCGAATAGCTTGTAAGCTTTCATCTTGAAGTAGTATACCTTTGCAAATTCTGCGTGTTATCTGCTGTTCCACTAGGAACTAGGGGATACAAGACCACCTCGTAGTCTTTGATTACGTTGTGCAAGAGTGTGTAGTTGAGAATATCCAAAGGGGTTGATTGTTGTTGCATTGGCAGCAGGGATTATCCACGGAGAGTTTTCAGTGAGGCACTAGTTATCATAGCATCCATCATATTTCGATTTACTCAAAGAGAAGATCGGGCCACCCCATATCATGGGATATCATAATATGGTAACGAGAAAGATGAAACTTACCGGATAACGAGACGAGACAAAGGTATTTGTGAACCAAAGATTGTTTCACGGGCAATACCGGAATCAATAGTCTCGGGTAAGTTCAGTATCATGAGTAATGGGAGATTTGTATAATAACCAACAGGTTAGTAGTTCATTCGTATAGTACGTGGGATTCAATATGGGTGTCCACGGCCCCGCTATTGATTATTGAAAAGGAAAGAGTTTCCAGTTTTATGTCCACACACTATCGAACCTGTAGGGGAGACACACTTAAGTTTGGCCTTATTTTTGTGTATATTGGTAGGTACGGATAAACTAGGAGTATCACCAGGATGTTGTTTCTGCGTGATAGATATATTTTATATATCAGAGAGAATGGATAAGGAGGGCATGAGATGTCCCGGAGTGATAGAAACAATTTCTGTTACTACCGGAATTTATTCCGGAGTCATTATGAAAGAGAAATGGAGGTTTCACACTTTACCGAAAAAATGCAGGGGGTATGAGATATCCTTGGATGTTGGAATGTTTTTCTGACATAATTAGATAATATCGATGATTTTATGTACTAGGGGTAACGGGGTTCCGGAAGAGTTCCGGGGGACTTTCCTTATATGGAAGCAGTGCCGGAGGGGGGAGATTTGCCCCCAGAGGCAAAACCTAATTTTAGGGAATGCCAGGTGGGTCCATGGTCTCACAGAGTGCACAAGGTTTCCATAGTATTTTTCTTGAATTTATTTGAGAAATAAATGAGAGGGAAAAAAGGAGGTGGGATGCCGCCAAGCCTAGGAGAGGGAAACCGACCCCCTTTCCTATGGCAGGAGCCCTCCTTGTCCCACTATATAATCCCCACCCTCCTCCTCGTTGAGACATAACAATTGAGCCTTTTGTCCCTCTCTTTCTCTAGAAGAATTAGAGGACTAATTAGAGCTTCTAATTAGAGCACTTTGAATTGATTAGAGATCTCTCTAATAATTAGAATAACTAATTAGAGCATCTAGTTAGAACACTTCTAATAGGATTAGAACTTCTCTAGTAATTAGAAAAACTAATTAGAGCCCTTCTAATTGGTTTAGAGATCTTCTAATCAGGATTAGAGTCTCCTCTAATTGGATTAGAGCTTCCTCTAATTAGATTAGATCTTTCTCTAATAGAATTAGAGCTTCTTCTAATTAGGCTGAGGTGATCATCTCCTGATTATATCTAACTTCTAATTACTCTCTCTCTCTCATGTGTTGAGAACTCCACCTTCATATACACGTGCAACGCCAAGTCCTGAACGGCGAAGCGCTGCAGAATTTTCGCCAACGTATGTGTGCATACTCTTAGAGGGGTAACATGTGAGACCCTAAGTCTGCTGGTTCAAGGTGGTGGATACGGGGATTCGGCAACATCCTCACCCACATGCTTGTGCGTGAGGATCTTCTACAAGATTTGTCGACGTCGTCATCGGCACCTCTTCCGCTTCAACGGTGTTTCGTACACGATCTCAAAATTAGATCTTAAAATTTATATTCACTTGTATCTGCATAGCAAGACCTTGGCGGTTGCGTAGTAGTTTGGTGAAAATTTTAAATTCCCATTGCGCGACCCAGCACTTCGTGCCTTTATTCCAAATATACTTGACGAACGTCCGAGACGGACAAAGTTCCCCGCAGGGGCGGCCCCGGGTTGAAAAAGCGAGCTACATTCTTTCATAGAGGACATAAAATAAGGCTTGCTTCTAGAAGATTCTATAGTGATCCAATGGAATTGGCCTCGGGTGGCGCCTCCCTAATCATCGAAAGATTTCATCCATCGGTCATTAAGGTGGGGGTGAAAATGAATTAATGCTCTATCTTCGTCCGTCTTACACGCCGATCCCCTAAGAATGTTGACAACCTTGAACAAAATGTTCTACACAACTCAACTCTACCTAAACCCTAGCCGTTGACTGCTTTATATAGGATGCCAACATCGATTGGACAAACCCCAAACTGAAACTGACTCGAACCCTAAACCTAGTTGGACTTCGTCTGATACAAACCGGCCTTGTTTAAGAATGCCTCGGCTGAAAAAAATTTGCTCGCGGGGCTTAGATTTTACAAGCCATTTTTAGTTGTCCTAGTGTGCTAACTAGTAGATGCCCTCGCCAATCATAGCTTATAGAGACTCCAACGTATCCTAAAATGCCCCAACCTATAACATACATTTTAGGGGAAACCCCATCCCAACGACTCCCTAAACGACTCCATAATTTTTTAGCGGGCCCTCTAAATGCACCTCCAAAATATGTAATTTAAGGGAGAGGGGTGATTTTTTACAGCTCATGTATCCCTTTATTTTTTTTGCACCCACGAAATTCCCCTACCTCCCTTGCAACACTAGCTTTTCGTTGCCGCAACGACTCCACGGGAGCAGGGGTCCAAGGGACCCCATTCCCATAGTCGGTTCGACCTCGCCGACGACACCCATTTTTTGCGGCACACGGGCCGCGCCATGGAGCTAGGCCTCAACTGTGTGTCGTAATCGTTGGGAAGAAGGCGTTGAGTCCATCATCTTGACGGTGGCCCATCGGTCGAATGTTACATCCATCAACGTGTTGTGGACACACTCATGGTAGGCGTCGTCGATCCATGGGCCCCCAAAATCCCTCCGAGCCAAAGACACACTCACCGCACCGGTGGGATGGAAGGGGAATCGAAACGATAGCTGCTCGCTATTCTCGGTCCAAGAGGGCCATCCAAAAGGTGACCGAGGCCACACGGTGACATACCTCATCGACGAATGGGCCCCACTTGCAAAACTAAATATAAAGGTTGTGTTATAGAAAGTCCCACTATATACAACCTCCAAGTTTCTTAAGAGAATCCTCTAAAACCATTTTAGATGCTCTCATTTTAAAAGGTCTAGAGTTGCTTTTACAAGTTACAACAACTCGCATCCTCCCTATCCGTTCAATGCAGACATGAGCTGCATCGTTTTCGGCAAAAGGATGAACAGGACAGCAAGTTCCCTTCAACTTGCATCAGCAACATGGCAACTGACAAAAACTCTGTAGATACTTTACCAGAAAAATTGAAACAGAACACATAAAAGTAGCTAACAGACAAACATAAATATGACGATGGTGCATAAAATTTCAACCTCATTGAACGAGAAGCAATGTCCATGGCACATCGATTTGCAAACTCTGTTGTTTAGAGAAAATAATGGATTTTTTTTATGGAAGCTTAAGGGGTAATCTGCCGAGGAGGGAAGGTAGTAGATGACAAGCGAGAGTTGAGATAAGGATGAGGGCAGCCTCACGTGCGTTGCAGCTCGACAGATAGACCCAACCAAAATTTAATGGAAGCATCCATACCAACAAACAAAGAGTGATAAAGCCACTTGTAGAGTAGAGGCGACACAAGACACAGCAGGAGGGGAAGCGAAGGAAGGAAGAAAAAAGAGGGTGGCAGAGGGAAGCACGTAATCCACAGAGAATTCAGATCAAAACAAGGTTTCATCCCTCTCCTTTCTCTCATGTACACATCAAAGCCTTTTCTTACCGAAATAATTTTATATACGCAGATAAAAGAAAAGAAACCATATTCATCCATTTAATTTATGCGTATGCGTATGTGTGTTTGTACAGTGGGTTTGCCCTGGCTTCTCTTTTTATACCCCTCAGTTTCCTTGCGGCCTGAGGAGGCGGCGGTGGGCGAGGAGGAAGAAGAGCGAGGCGAAGCAAATGCACAGCTCTGGTGAGTTCTTTGGATCCGGGCGTTAGGGTTACTCTTCCTCCTCTGGGGCGTTCTTGATTTTGGGCGGCGTCTTTCTCCTGGGCGGAGATGATTCGGCAACCGCCATGAACCGCAATTCTCCCTGCTCTTCTTGAATGACGTGTATCTTCAACTCCTGAATCACCCTTAGAGCATCGCCGCGTGGAAAAATGCGGGTCGATTCGTTCGTCGATTCGATGGAGCGTGAGATTCCCTTAGCGGGGGCTTTGGCCGAGATACAATTGTATAACTCAAAGTTCGATTTGGTGATGAATTGTTGAATTATTGTTGGGGAGCAGTTCATGACCTACCTGGTTTCATCTGATGAGCAATGGTGTGGCCAGCCGTCATGGCGTTATCCGAGCTCCTCTGTTTTCTTTTTCTAGCAGAATATGGGAGGAAATGGGCCAAAGGAAGCACCTTTTTTAAAGTCTGGCATCTAGACTGGATTTCCCTGCAGCGTTCCTGCTTTTTCTTTTCTTTTCACCGGAGTGCTTTTGTTGCGACTCCAAACCAAAACTAAAAAAGCTTGGAATCTTTCAACTGGTCTCAGCTCGGATGATGTCTGCTAAACCTTGCAGTTGCAACTGCCCTTCCTCGTTTTTCTTCCCCAATGCTGTTTCCAGAGTTGAGTCAGGCTTTTTCTCTTCATTGAGCAGAAGTAGAAGTCAACAGCTTCCTCTTAATGACCTATTACTAGTATTTATGTTCTTTGGGCTAGTGTTACTAATTTTGTTCCACTCGTGTGTGCAATGCTGAGATTACTCATGCTGCTATGTCTTTATCTTAGATTATTAGGATCCTTGGGAGCCTAACTTGATTAGACCGGGCATAGAGAACCTTAAGAGGATAGGAAAGTCTATTTATTTGAGACCAGTGAGGTCAGAAATTCAAGCATATTATGATGCCCTGGATTTAAGATTTATGTGATTTTAATTAGCTTAAACTTGGCCCACGTATCTTAATTCAAAACATATCATTTGCATCTGATTTTTTTTTTACGAGGTGTTCATGTGCAATACTTTTCTCTACCAACCATAAGGACTAAGATGAGAGTGAATTTCAGCTACTAACGTGCAATAGTGGAATTCCTTTCTTGCAAAATTCATGGGCATGTCAGAGTGAATGTATCAAAGCGATTGTAGATCTATCATCTCATTTGTATTAGCAAATTCTATTAGATTGCTGTCACACAACAAATCTATGCTTCCTCAAATTGACGTGAAAGGCGTCAATGTTCATTTTCTGAGGTACTTCTGTGTTGCGTGCAAACTCTTTTATGTAAAATATTTTACCTTTTGTCAAGTTCTGCACAGTAGTAGTTTTCTCCATTGCCCCCCTGCAAGTTGGCATTTTATTTGGATATGCTATCTGAAAGTCCAAACAGAGCTTATAGAAGAATGTCAAATTGAACAATCAGCATACGTTAGCTGGATACATGTTATCTACTTTCTTTTCCAGTTTCCTTGATCACCATTCTTCTATGTTCTAGAAGGTAGCCCCATGTTGTAATATTCTACTGCAGGGTTTACTTTTTATACGTTTGAGGCTATGCATCATACATGGAGATTGTATAAGGTCAATTAACATACAAATCAACACAATACCATTTCTATTATAGGTGGATGGAGGTTATCTTACACTGCCAATTGTGACAACTCAACTAGTGTTGGTATATAGGATAATGGTTGTGCATGAGATTAGGTAATGATATCGCGCAGGATTGATTGATTACATGGCCCTTTTCACCATTTGGTGCTTTGCTGGCTGAAACTATTTAGAGATTCTCTCTTTTCTAAAGTGAAACTATTAGGGACTTTGGAACCTGATTATATGATTGAGCTTTGAAGTTTTCTTAAATTCTGATGTTCTGTACATTATATTGTACAGGATAGATAATATTTCGCTTTTCAATGTTTTGATGCCTTGCTAGCAGACACTATTAGAGATGTATTACTAGACCGTGTGACTATATGTTGAAGTTATCTTAAATTATGATCTTCTGTATATGAATTGGATCAGTTCTGCCGGACCTTCTTGTTGGAAATATACTGTTGCTTTTTGTGCAGGACTATCTGGTGTAGCAATAACTGAAATTCTAGGCTGAAGCAAAGTGACAATGGAGAGGGAAATGGCTGCATCATATGAACCAAAGAAGAACAGTGAAATAAGGATATTTGAGAGTTTAGATGAGATAGCAACAGATCTGGCTGAGTATATCTCGCAAGTTTCAGAAATCTCAGTTAAAGAAAGGGGATACTTCGCTATTGCCCTATCTGGAGGGCCCCTTGTCAGCTTTTTGGGGTAATGAATTTTTTCTTATCTTTGTTAGCTAATATATCATATTCCGTGGAAGGATTTTCAATACGGTACACGCTATTCTATCTGAAGTATTATGCTTTTTAATTTATGAAAAGGAAACTCTGTGAAGCGCCATATAACAAGACACTGGATTGGTCTAAGTGGTACATATTCTGGTCTGACGAACGTGCTGTTGCAAAGAACCATGCGGATAGTAACTATAAGCTAACAAAAGAAGGATTCCTATCAAAGGTATGTGAAATTTTGGAGATAATTTGCAGTACAGGCTATACTGTTAATTTCCATGATTTGTTTCATGAGATTTGCTTCTTTGCATATTTACTTTGTGTATATTTCTTGCTTGCGTTAAATCAATTTACTTTGTTCTTACAAGATGATAGTTATACCTTGCATGAGATCCATCATACTCATACATGCTGTTGTTTCGTTACATTGTTTCCATTAAAACATATTTATCTTCAGTATACCAATTCTAATAGGCAATATCAGTTGGGTCATTCAGATTTTTTTGTCTAATCGCCTTAGCTCAAAGTTGTTGCTGAATCCATGCTCAAGTCTTTGTCTCATTTGGCATATGCATTTTACTTGTCTGAACACTGTTCCCGTGCTTTAATACTGGTAATGTAGTATGTTGAAAGATACAGATGTGCAATATTTTGTAAGTCAGGAATATCACTCTTTCGGTAGATTCTGCATATTACTGTTGTTGATCTGGGTAAGTTGTGAGTCAAGTATGTTAATTTGCCACTTTGCTATAGCATTTTCTGGCAGTCCATGATGCTCAGATTGTTCAGTATCCTTTGTCAACTACGGTGACATGATTAAGGCATACCAACAACTACTTCATTAGTTCCAACGTCCAACTACTCTCGCAACTCCCACTACCAACCACACCTTTCCTTATCTCCTCTCAGGTCATCTCGAGCAATTATTGTCAGTGCAAGAGCTTATCCAAATAGCACTATTTATTTTGCTTATCCAAATAGCACTATTTATTGAAACAGGCTGATTGCCTCTGGTACATCTGTCTTAAGTTCAACAGTCAAATGATTTTACGTAGCTGAAGGAGTTTAACGCAAGGTCTGGGCATCCTTTTCCCATGAGATAGGTGAAATCAGTTCTTGTGCACAGTTCCAAGTCTTTGATCATGTGTATATTCCACTGTACTACCAGAATCCTTGCCATTTCATGTTGCATAGATTCCATCCACGATTTCACTTTATTTGCTTTATCTTGCACCAAGAATCAAACAAGATGCAGCAATTAGTACAAAATTATGATACTGAAAATGTTATGCAGAAGCACTTTTGTAATGCATGGCTTGGATCACTTATTTTTTACAAGATAACCATCTGTTGCACTAAATGGTATTTGTAGGTACCTATTCTCAGTAGCCATGTCTACTCTATAAATGACAATGCCACGGTGGAGGATGCGGCGACCGATTATGAATTTGTCATCAGGCAGCTTGTGAAGGTCCGCACCATCGCAGTCTCGGAGAGCACTGACTGCCCGAAGTTTGATCTCATTCTTCTCGGTATGGGCTCCGATGGACACGTAGCGTCATTGTTCCCTAACCACCAAGCCCTTGAGCTGAAAGATGACTGGGTCACCTACATCACTGACTCTCCGCAGCCGCCACCAGAGAGAATCACCTTCACCCTTCCGGTAATCAACTCGGCATCAAACATAGCAGTCGTAGCGACCGGTGTTGACAAATCAACTGCCGTGCATTTAGCCGTGTGTGACAGCAGCGATGGTGAAGAGATCCCCACATCGCTGCCTGCACGGATGGTTCAGCCCACAGATGGCAAGCTTGTGTGGTTTTTGGACATGGCAGCCGCCTCATCACTCGATGCGTCTGAAGGTGTCTACGAGCAGCAAGGCGAGTACTAACGCAGAACTACTGAAGATTATTTGGCCGTGGCGTGTAACGGTGTAAGTCAGTAAGTAGGTGGTGAGCCATATGACGGAGGAAGGTTTGATCTCCCCTTTAGCTCTTAATACATCTAGTCTTCGTGTTAGTCCAATGGAGGGTGGGTTTGCTCCAGGAAATCAAAGCCCAGTTAGTTTTGGCAGCCGGAGATGGTTTTGTGCGGCACAATGTTTATGTGATGTTGAGGGCCTCAGAGACGAGAGCACTAAACCTGGTTTGTTGTCAGTTATAATTATTATTATTATGTACCCCATTATGTTTTTTAGAATGGGGATAAAGCCTCTGCATCGAGTGATGCACACAAATTTTATTAATTATTTATGAATCTTATTTAAGTTTTACATGACCAAATCCAGAATAAAAATGCACATGGCTCAACCGGCAAAAACAACACACACTGAACTACGAAAGTCGACTTATGTCGGGAGAAAAAAAATTGTGCCACCGAGAGAAGTCTTGTGCATCCATTCACCATAAGACCATAAGCCCTCGCTGATCCGAAAGTAGGAAATGCCATAACTGGATCCAGTGCACTGTCATAGACATGAAAAGATTCCTTCACATTAAAAATAAGATTGTTCCTACAATTCCAAATAGACCAACAAATAGCTGGAACGCTGATACGAATCATATTCTTGGTCTTTGTATCCATCCCATTCAACCAATTCCCGAACATATTTATAACATTGGTTGGAGGAGGAATATTGTAAGTACAAAACACCACACGCCAAAGAAGTTTTACAAAGGGGCAAGAGATGAATAAAATGACCAATGATCTCATTTATTTCCACAAAAGGAACAATGAGAAACACCCTTCCAATTCCTCTTTTCTAGGTTATCCTTAGTGAACAAGCATTTTCTATTAAAGAACCATATGAAAACTTTTATTTTCAAAGAATTTTTTAACTTCCATAAGTATGTTCGCAGAAATCTTGTATGCCCATTCATTAAATCCTCATACATAGATTTAACTGTAAACGTACAATTTTGAGTCGATTTCCATTGAAACGCATCAGGAACATCATTCAAAGTAATATCCATTAGCCTAAGACATAAGTAAGACCACATTTTCCATTTATTTCCAACAAGTGCTCTTCTAAAACCTAAATTTAGAGGAGTCGCATTGTAAAAGCATCATGAACCGAAACATGCTTGTGTTGTACAATGTTATATAGCAATGGATATTCATCTTTTAATGGAGAATTACCCAACCAAGTGTCCTTCCAAAACCTTGTGGTTTCCCCATTACCCACTTTGAAAGAGCCTTTATGAAAGAAATCATCCTTAACTATTATGAGACCCTTCCCAAAAGGAGAGTCGGTAGGTTGTGCTTCTACTTGAGCCAAAGTTTAACTACAAAGGTGTTTATTTTGTAGCAATTTTTGCCACACCCTTTCCTCATTTAAAATTTTGAAAAGCTACTTGCTAAGAAAACATTTTTTTATGCTCTAGCGCCTTAATACCTGAACCACCCTGATCCTTTGGTCTACAAATAATGTTCCACTTAATTAGCTTGTATTTCCTTTGGTTTTATCGCTCTGCCAAAAAAAAATCGGGACCTATAGAAGTCAAGTCTTTTTCTAACTCCTTTGGGTATTTCAAGAAAGGATATCATGAATAGAATTAACAAGGACGAGACAGTCCCCATAAGACATCATATTACCCTTGTAGCATCCAAGTTTGCCTTCGAAACGACATTCTACAGGATGCCACTCAACATTTTGAAGTTTCCTATAATGGATTGGAATCCCAAGATATTTAAAAGGCAAAGAACCAGACTCACAACTAAAAATATGTTTGTACTGATCCTCTACCACCTTTGCCTTTCCAAAAAAAAATCACTCTTGTTAAAATTTATTTTGAGTCCCGATAAATGTTAAAAAATGCATAGAACGAATTTCATATTGACCTCTTTGTCCAGATCATGCTCCATGAATAATATAGTGTCATCTGCATAATGCAAAATAGATAATCCCCTCTTCCACTATGTTGCAGCTTTTAATTGAGAGATAAAGTTTTTGATAATGGTTTATGAATGGTCGATGTCGGTACAATGTCACATGAAAAAGTCGGTTGTCAATCGTAGGTGTTTCGGAGAAGTTCCGATGAGAGAGAAATAATGTCGGGAGAGGGCAGGATAATATATGAGAGAATAAAAAGTACATGAGATGTCCCGGGATGTTACAATATGTTTCTAACATAAGTTGATAAGTTCAATGATTTTATCTATAGGGATTATATGGTACCAGAAGAGTTTCGGGCAAAAACCGAAAATGGGCGAGGGAAGTGCCAGAAGGGGAAGATCTGCCCCCATGGTCTCACCCATCAACTGGGGGCTGGCAGGTGGGCCCATGGGCCACCATGCAAGGCGCGTTACACCTCCCTGGGTTCCTTCCTTGTTTTGTTGAAGTGAGAAAGGAAAAAGTCCAAAGTAAAAAGAGGAAAAAAGGAAAAAAAAAAGGAAAAGAAGCGGAGAGTTAGACTCCAACATGGAGTCCAATCCGAGTTGGCCTAGGAGGCCAATGCAGCCAGCACTAGGGCATCCCAAAACGACCCCCCACCACTTTGGCAGGTCTCCCCTAAATCTTCCTATATAATCCCACCCACTTCTCCCTTTGAGTAACATATCATATGGCGTCGTTCCTCTATTCTCTCTCTCTTGTAGAATTAGAGCCTCTTCTATTTGTGTTTTGAGATGTGCTCTCCCAATTAGATGTAGCTATAATATCTAATCTCTCTCATGTGTTGAGAACTTCTGGTTCATGTTTTTCTAACCACAATTGATTAGATCTACCAATTAGCAACACCGAAAGGTTGTCTCTCTTTGTCGGTGCCGAGTCCTGGACGGCAGAGTGCTGACGGGTTGACGCGAGCATACGCGTGCACACCATAAGAGGGATTAAACGTGTGATCCTTGACAAGGGAATTAGCGACATAATTGCAGTTAGGCCTAGCTGTAAGGATCTACGATCTATCAGAATCTTCTACTATGTTGTTCTTCCGCTTCCGATGTGGTGAGTACTCGATCATTGCATGTATAGGTATGCATCGTTATCTCCATAGTGATATTGGCGGTTGTGTTGTTCGAAATTTTTAAATTCACGTACATGCAAATCAGTACGCACACTTTATTACTCGTGTAGAGAGAAACTTCCTTAGAATTCTCTCTCGAGCTAAGAGTCTTTTGAGATCTGAATGTGTTGGATTATGGATGGATCACGGTGATCAAATTGAGGGGAGATCGAGCGTCCCCTTTTTCGTTTACAAATTCAAGGTCGTCTAAGGCAGCGGATGTCATGTTCATCTTCTCTAAGTCAATCGTATGCAATTCTTTACCAAGAGTGTAGATATCCCCTCATACCGAGAATGTCATCTTTTCGTGGTGATTGAGTTCTAGCTATTACTTCGATTTAGGGCCAGAGCACTCGACGAACCATGGCGAGCGGCGCTGAAGTGTGGTCAGCATCAAAGATCACCCAGATGATCATTGCTAAACTAAGTGCTGGATAACTACTTCCTCCTACGGTGGTCCTATAACTTGTCCAAGGGCCCAAAGTCCTGGAGGTCGGTGAAGGGCTCGCCGTTGTTCTTGCGGATTACTTCGGGTGCGTCGTGAAATTTTCACACGGGATCTACTAGGATTCTACAGAATATAATTAATGTTGGAGATATGACCTAGAGACAATAATATTAAGTTATTATTCTATCTCCAAGTTCAGAATTAAGTTTATGTCATCCTGCTACAGCCTCTATAGCACTTGAAAAGTGAGTTTTCAAAGTAAAATCTTTGAGCGGGTGTGAAGACATAAAAAAATAGTTCCTAATCTTGTCTCTAAGATTAGTTTATGGTTTGTGAGATGATCATGGACTTAGAAGAAAGTCTAGCAAAACATAAGAGTTCATTGTTAGGGTAAAAATAGTACTGAACCGACCCAAGTGTATATTGTTGCTAAAAGAGACTAAACAATCATTATGTATTTTAGCCAATGCATATGAAGTTAACATTGGCTATAATTCCTATACTATGAGAATATCTAGTGGCCGCATGATAAAAAATTATACTTTGAATATAATCAATTGTCTTTACGTAACGGAGGACTATAACGATGATGTCTGGGTGTGACCTAGAAAGTGTAATGGAACTGAGATCGTTCAGTACTAGTACTTAACTCTTCTAGAAGATAGAGAGATTTATTCTCTCGGCCCTCTCAGTATCACCGATGACATCATCTGGCCAGACACAGTGTGATTTTATCACAGGGTCATGGGAGATTTATTCGTTGGGCCCTCTCCGTATCACCGATGACATATCGTTGGTATCGTGAAGTTAAGAGAATAAATGCAATGAGTAAATTAAAATATTTCCTTGTTCTTCGGGAATAGACAGGAGCCATCATGGACGTCCACGGTCCCGCTATTGGTTATTGTTCGGTAAGTGCTCGAACATGACTGTGTGTTATCGAGCCTTTACGGTTCACACACTTAAGATGTGCCAACCTTTTACTGAGAGAAATAATATGTTGTTATTGTTTTATGAATGTTCGATGTCATTACGATATCACAGAAACAAGTCCGGTGTCAATCGGAGTGGTTTTGGGGAAGTTACTATAAGAGAGAAATTATGCCGGTGTTAGGCATAGTTTATATGAGAAGCTACAGAGGACATGAGATGTCCCTGGATGTTGGAAATGTGTTCCTAACATCGTTAAATAATATCGATGATTTTATCTATAGGGGTAACGGGGTTCCGGAAGAGTTCCGGGGGACTACCCTTATATGGAAGCAGTGGCGGAGAGGGGCAGATTTCCCTCTATGGGCAAAACCTAATTTTAGGGAATGCCAGGTGGGACCCATGGTCTCACAAAGTGCAAAATACCTTTCAGGAGGATTTTTCCTAAATTTATTTCAGAATTAAACGAGTGGGAAACAAGAAAAAGAATAAGAGAAAAAAGGGAAGTGGTTGGACTCCACTTGGGAGTCTAATCGGAGTTCCCCTAGGAGGGTTGGTGCGGACAAGGAGGGAGAGGGGAAACTGACCTCTCCCTCCTTTGGCAGGTTTCCCTCTTGTGTATAATCCCCACCCCTCCTCTTTAAAGAACACAACAATTGAGCCTTTGGCCTTCTCTCTCTCCCATATAATTAGAGATCTAATTAGAGCGCCTCTAGAATTAGAGCCTATAATTAGAGGTCTAATTAGAGAACCTCTAATTGAATTAGAGTCTCTATAATTAGAAATATCTCTAATTGAATTAGAGCCTCTTATAATCGGGGTTTCGAGTTATACTCTCCCGGTTAGACCTAGCTCTAATTAGTTTTCTCTCTCATGTGTTGAGAACTTCCAAATTTATAATAGCTCTAATCATAGTTGATTAGTGTAACATCCCAACCATTGGTAAAATAAGGCTTGTGGTGTTGTGTTCATGTCATAGCATGCAGGAGTTTTTTTTATTCATATGTGAATTTGAATTTAATAAGAATTTGACCAAAAATCACTTAAAGTGGTCCCTCAAAAAATATTTTTAAATTTGTTAAACCAAGATATGGTGAGGTTGTATTTAATAAGGATTCCAAAAATAATTTTTGCAAACTTTAGAACTTGCAAAAAGGGCCCCAATCTTTCAAAGTTCTTGCTGTTTTTAAAGGTAGAAGGACTTCTCTATAATTCCCAAAACTTTTAGGGGTTTATGTGCAAGTTGTTTTTCTCCTTTCTTCTACCTCCGGCAGGCAGTTGTGTGTCAAGCATGGCCCCGCCACCTCCTGCATGTGCCCCTTCTCGGGTGGATAGACAAGGACGTCGCCCTCGCACTCCTATCTCTCGCACTCCCTCACTCATCCCCTTTCTCTTTGTCTCTCCTCACAAGAACCTGAAACCCTAGCTCCGGTCGGCTCAAATCGTCGCCGTTCTACGCGATCTCAAGCTGCGGTGAGCACTCCATTAGCTTCATCTAGTGCCCCTCATGCTCCTCTGCGAATCAATTGAGCCAGAACGACTGGAATCGGTGTCGCCGTCCCCTTCTTCCTCACAGTCGGTCGAGCGCCTCCGCCTCGATTCGCCGTCGACCGGCCTCCGTTCGCTTCACCGACGCCTCCATCGAGTTCCTGGTGAGATCCTCTGCACGTAGGTGCTCTCCGCCATCCACCACTCCCTCTATTTCGGCCTGTCCGCATGCGCCGATGTCCGATGCCGCGCGAATGGTCACCGGCGCCAAGTCCGGTGACCATTTGGCCACCCGACGCCATCCTTGCGTATGTCATGTCCTCCTCGTCCTCGTGGTGGTGTTGATTTTTGGAATCACCCGCGAAATTGCTCGATTGAGCCATAGGAGAGCCACCGCCGGTCTCTGCTGACGTCATGATGACGCAAGCATGACATGGACACGGGTCCCACATGTCAGCAGTTTCCTTTCAAAAAAAATAATAGTCCTATTTGTTTAATTCGAGGAAATGGTTAAAATTTGGAAAATGAATATCTTTAATTCTGTAATTCAAAAAATATAATTAATATATGAAATTTTTTCGAAAAATATGATCTAATTGTTTATGTCACTTTCAAACATGTTTGACAAAGTTTAAAAATATGAATTATTTGAATTTGAATTAATTCAATTAAAAATAGAGAAAATAATATTTTATTCATTAAATTCAGAAAATTACCAGTTATACATCAAAATGCTCAGAAAGACAAATGTAATGAATTCATGATGTTGTCAAACCTATTTGAGCACTTTAACTTCGACGCACCTTCAGAATTTCTCGAAGTGCCCTCTAAGGTCCATTTCGGGGTTAATTTCAATAAAAATACATAAATGTCATGCGAACCCTAGTAAACCATCAAACATGTTAAGAGATTTTTCGCACTGCATTATCTCTCTCATGCATACATATTGCGCATTGCATCGATGCCATGTGTTGATCGTTATTTGTGTTTTGGTGTTTGCTTCTTATCGGGAGAATGCGATTCCGAAGAGAAGTTCGACTATGGCCTCGACAAATACTTGATCTTAACCAACAAGTCAAGCATTTACCCCAAAAGAATATATTTGGTTTTCTGAAGCAAGACAAGCATAACCTCTTATATGCTCATATATGTTTTCCAAGGACTTTTGATTCCCGTATTTTGCATTCGGTTCCAAACTATTTGATGTCAGTAGATATAGTTCTCCTATATACTGTATAGCCTACATATCTTGATCCGCTGCTCCTAGCCTCCATAGGTTTGCTTGTGCGCATCGCCAGAGCCATATCTTCTATGCTTAGCCATGCTTAGTTGCTATGATCTGATCCATTCGGTTGATGAATCGGGTCAAACACGTGAATCTAGCATGTCAGATTGTTATGATATGATGTGGAACTAATTTAGCTAACTAATAAGGCATGGATGTTGAGGCCACTGTGGTGGCGGTGTTTTGTATCGTTCATGCCCCCAGGAGCGAGTTCTCTCCTTCGAGCCAAGACTGGGCGTACAGCCACACGTGGGCCGATGAACCCCACCCGGCTAACTAATTTGTTTAACTTTATCCATGAGACTCGTAGTTTGAGATTTCCATCTGAGTGTAAGTTGGCAAATGGTTTGGGGAAAACTTAGGGCGTGACCGGAACAAGTGAGGGACGTTGATACGTCCATTTTTCATCACTATTTATATCGTAATTTTCTGTTATTCATCGATATATTTCATATTATGATGAATTACTTATGTTATTTCATCGTATTTTGCATGTTTGATAATTATTGGAGAATAATCAGCTGGAAAAAGCACCGTCAAGATACCCTATTTCTGAAAACCGGAAGAAGAAGGGGGCATCGGAGGAGTCTTCGAAGACCAGATGAGTGAGCCAGCCACGAAAGGTTCCAGAGGGGGCCAGCAGGGGCCCACACCACCTGGTGGCGCGGCCCCCCAGGTCGCACCGCCGGCCGCCCTTGCCCACCACTGGCAGCCCCCTTTCGCGTACTTCATCCCCTGGGAACCCTAAGACCCGGGGAACCATCGAGAAAATATTCTGGCGCCTCCACTGAGCGGAAAACAATAGAGAGAGAAAAGCTCTCCGGCAGGGAGAAATCTGCCGGGGAAATTCCTCCCCTGGAGAGGGGAAATCATCGCCATCATCATCGTGATTGCTCCGGGCATCATCAAGATCATAATCGTCATCGTCCTCACCACCAGCACCATCATCCTCACTGTCCACCTCCGTCCCGTTGTAACAACTAGGGTTCTATATTGTTGTTTTCCACTAGATCTCTCTCCCGGTGTGGATTACTTGTTAGTAGTTGATGCTTAAGATATTTATCGGTGTTTCCACTTTATGACCAGATTTTTATTCATCGTTATATCACCTCTGATTATCATCCATATGATGTCTTGTGAGTAGTTCATTTAGTTCTTGAGGGATTGGGAGAAGTCAAGATGTTAGAAGTGGAATTATGTTGAAGTAATATCTAATGGTTTGATATTTAAGTTGTGGTGTTATTCTTCTAGTGGTGTCATGTGAACATCGAGTACATGACTAATGGTGCAGATCTTGCACTCGCTGGGAAACCCCAAGAGGAAGGTATGATGAGCATAGCAGCAGTTTTCCCTCAGTAAGAAACCAAGGTTTAATCGACCAGTAGGAGGAAGGAGTAACTTCAGAAGGTTGATGCAGCTCAGATGGCAGAGCGCACTACCGGTTCAGCAACAACGTGGAACCTACACAACACAATCAAATCACTTTGCCCCAACGAAGCAGTGAGGTTGTCAATCTCACCAGTTTTGCTTAACACAAAGAGGTTAAACGTATGGTGTGGAAAACAGTATGAGAACAGTATGAAAGTAGTAGCAACAGTATGAAACAGTGGAAGCAGTGTGAAAGCAGTGGAAGCACTGTGTGTATTATCAGAATGAGAAAATAGACCGGGGTCCACAGTTCACTAGTGGTGTCTCTCTGTGAAAGATAAATAACATGTGTAGTGAACAAATACAGCTGGGCAATTGACAGAAATGAAGGCCGCACTTTAGTGCATATGCAAGACATAAATATTACTATGTGATTCCAGCGGGCATTACAACAAAATACATAGACTGTTATTCAACTACATCTATGACTAATAATCCACCCTCCAAATATCATCCGAACAAACATTGGGTATTAAGTTACAAGCAACAGATTATCGCATAAGCAAAGTGTGTAATGTAAACAATGTAAACTAAGTAAATATCGTTGTTTTCTCCCTAATGGCAACAACACATCCTCCATCCGTCACGTTTCTATCACTCGAGCACAGATGCAAAGGAGGCATGAACCCACTATCGAGCATAAATACTGCCTCTTGGAGTTACTAGCATCTACTTGGCCAGAGCATCTACTAATAACGGAGAGCATTTAATATCATAAATTACATATGCATGAAGATAACATGATAGATTTATAATCAAAAGACATAGCATTCAACATTCATCAGATCCCAGCAAACACAACATGCAGCATTACATAAAGATGATCTCGATCATGTAGGGCAGCTCACAAGATCTAAACATGAGGTACAAAGTGGAGAAGACAACCATCTAGATACTTCTATGTACCCGTAGTCCAGGGATGAACTACGCACGAATCACTTCGGAGGAGGGCATGGTGGTGTAGACCCCTCCGGTGATGAATTCCCCTCCCGGGAGGGTGCCGGGGAGAGCTCTAGAACCCTCCTGATCTCAGGATGACGATGAGGGTGTCCTCGGGTGTTTCTCGGGACGAAGTGGTATATTTTTAGGTTGACGTATCAAGGGGTATAAATAGGCGAAAGGGCGATGGCGGTGGACGCCCGAGGGGCCCACACCACCCCATGCGTGCCTAGGGGGCGCCGCCCTATGGTTTGGCCCCCTCGGGGCCTCTTCGGAACTCCGTGGAACCTTCGTAAATTCTAAGACTTCCGCGCTTCGGATTTTCAATTCCGAGAATATTTCGAGAACAACTTTACTGAAACTAAAAACAGCAGAAAACAGGGAACTGGCTCTGTGACATCTTGTCAATAGGTTAGTCCGTAAAATCGATAAAAATGACATAAAGTGTATAGCAAACATGTAGGAAACAACATGGAACATCAGAAATTAAGGGTACGTTTATGACGTATCAACATCCCCAAGCTTAGTTCCTACTCGTCCTCGAGTAGGTAAACGATAAAAACACATATTTCTGAGGTGAGATGCTACCAACATAAACTTGATCATCAAAAATGTAAAAGCATATGTAAGTTGAGATCATAGAACTTCAACACAAGCATGGTAAATAAAATATAAAACACAACAATAACTTTGCATCATGAGAAGTAACACAAATAAAAGATCATGAATAACATGCATCAAAAGTTATACGTTTGTTTCAAGTATAGAGAAAACATGGCAAAGTGATATTTCGCTAGTCCTTAAGGGTGGGGAAAAACATAAATGCCAGGGCACCTTCAAAGTTTATGAGAAAGACTAGAACAAATAATTAGAGAACAAACAATAACACATTATGAATCAATTAATAATGTTTCTGGGACAAATGCACATTAAACTCGGAATGGCAACTATGCTCTCTCAAGTGTGCATAAAGTTAGAAGATCGAGACTCAACATAAAAGTAAAACAAAGGCACTTCGCAGAGGGAAGCAAGGATCAACTCATGTGCTAGAGATTTTTAGTTTATTAAACAGAAGTCTAAAATGTTTGACACTCCTCCCATCCATCTTACACAAACCATGGCTAACCGAATCCTCGGGTGCCTTCCAACAATCACATATCATAGAGGAGTGTCTATTTTTTAGAGAGGTGTATTCTTATGTCAACGAATGGTAAACAGAAAATCCAGCACGTCACAATCCAAATAGACCTCAAAAGAGCGGATCCCGTAGAAGGACACATATGGGTAGAAGGTCATCCCTGTTTCTCTTTTTTTTGCGCAATTATGCTTTGACTGATAAATTAGGGGCAAAAATAGTGAAGAGAATTTGTTGTTTTTAATTTGGGGCTAGGAACCCCGCTGCCAGCTCTTCTATCAATTGGATAAGAGGATGAAGCCACTAGTCCAAGGTGTGAAAGTCCAATCAACAAGTGAGATAAAGATTCTCTATTTACGTCCTCATGAGCTAAAACATGAGTATTTTTGAAAGTTTTAAAGGTAACACATGAGCAATTTACTTCGGAGTGGCGGTTAATACTACATGTAGGTAGGTATGGTGGACACATTGGGTAAACTTTGGTTTTGGGGAGTTGGATGCACGAGTAGAGCTCATACTCAATACAGGTGGAGGCTAGCAAAAGACTGGGAGCGACAAATCAAGAGAACATAAGAGACATAATCATGCATAGCGACATAAACATCATTAATAAAAGCATAAGTGGTAGCAAAAGTAAAAAAAACTAAATTATCATAGAGACTATAAGTGACTGATTTGTAGTCATAAACATGGTGCGAGCATGCGCCAAGTCAACCAAATAAAACATTCAAAGGAGAACACCACAAATTTATGCTTCAATATGACAAGAACAACTCGTGATTCTTTCAATGGCACATTAAAAAATCCCAGGTATTTGAGACTAATCATGATACTAATAAAACACTAGGCTTTAGAATTAAAATAACATCTAGCATGATATGAAAAAATCTAGCCATAGTCTATACAAGCTTCTACTTGCACCGTTATAAATTCTACTTCAAGAAGCAGTTTCTTTTTCCAACAAGCACCATACAAAATATGTTCTAACGAAAACTCTCTAAATGATACAGCAAGAAAACATGAGATTAATCACATAACACTACTAAAACTAACATCTCTGTATAAGAGATGCAAAGAAAACAAGAGCTAAACAGGAATTTTTGCAGCAGCTAGAAGAAAAACTAAAAATACGTGCATAACAAGTATTCAAATGAAAAAGTGGAGCGTGTCTCTCTACGAAACAAGTAATTCTAGGGTCCAACTGTATTATTACAGCAAGAAAAACTAAAGAAAACAAGAAAAAATAAAATAAAAACAGACGCTCCAAGTAAACTTCATATGATGTGTCCGAATAAAAATATAGTTTCACTACAAGTGACCTTATAGATTGTTGATGAAGAAGGGGATGCCTAGGGAATCCCCAAGCTTATATGCTTGAGTCTTCTTAGAATTTTCTGGGATGAACCACGGGGGCATCCCCAATCTTTGACCTTGCACTCTTCTTGATCACATATATCACCCTCTTCTCTTGACCCTTGAAAACTTCCTTCACACCACACTCAAAGAGTAATTCGCATTAGAGGGTTAGTGCAACAATAAAAAAATCCATGGGTTCTATATGGTCACAAATTCTATTGATACTTTTAAACATTAGCTACATCCAACGATGTTTCGCAAAGCAAAGAAATCCACTTGACATCGTAAAAGAGCAAAATTCAAGAAAAATGGCAGAATCTGTCAAAACTAGAACAGTTTGTAAAGACGAATTTTTTCGGGGCACTTACGTTTCTCATTTCAAAAAACTTAAAGAACAAAAAAGTTTCGGAATTAGCTGAGGAATAAGCACAAAAACTTCCAGGTCATTCTAACTTTCCTGTGAATTATATGATTTTTTACGGTGGACAACAGAAATCTGTTCCTGCGCAGAAATCCAAAACCAACTCCAACTCTCATCAGAAACTTTACTTGGCACAACTAAAATATGAAAATAAAGATACAAAGGAGTTGCTACATAAGTATAAAACCCCTTGACTCAAATAGAACAGATAAAAAGAAGAAAAAAGAAAACCATGGGTTATCTCCAAAGAAGTGCTTTTCTTTAACGCCTTTTAACTAGGCCCAAAAAAGTGGATTCACGTGTTTTCAAGTGAAGAAGATGCTCACATAAGAAATATGAATTAAGAAAAAATAGAGCATCAAGAAGCAATTATAAAAAAAATAAGTATAACCCACTTCCTATGCATATGAATCTTGTAAATAAATAAATTAAAGAAGCTCAAAATAGAAACCATGGGAAGGTAGAACAAGAGAAACTTCAAAAATTTCAACAGAAAGAGAGGTGTTTTAGTAAAATGAAAATTCCTACCACCATATTTTCCTCTATCATTTTCAGTAGCATAATGAACAAACTTAACAACATAATTATCACATAAATCATGTTTGTCATGGTCTAAAAGCACACTGAAGGGGTCGTTGCATAGAAAACAAAAAAAATCTACGTGCGATAAACCCGAATGGCCAAGATCTAATCTATGAGATGAAAGGCAACGGGGAGAAAGAGTCTTGAGATAACATACCCTCGAAGACTCAAATTGGTACGAGATAAAATCTTGTTGTTGCCGTAGTCGTACTCACGCCGATCCCGAGCGAGAAGAAGTGCACCGCAATCCGGCAGTGCCTCCGTAATCGGTCACACGTTCAGCTCGATGAAGACTTCCGTTCCCTTGATCCAGCGGGTAGCGGAAGTAGAGGATCCCCGCGGAACTCCAACAGCACGACGGCGTGGTGGTGGTGAAGAATCCCATGGTCAGGGCTTCGCCAAGCCGGAGAGCATGGAATGGAGTAGCGGGTGGAGGGAAAAGGGAGTGGGCAAGTGTGTCTAGAAGAGGGAGCTGTCACCCTCCTTTTATAGGGGAGGGGGAGGCAGCCCAAGGGGGGTGCGGCCAGCCATGGGTGCCCCCACCCCTTCCTCTCTTCATGTGAGTGGAAGCCCCACTCACACCCACTCATACTCCCTTAATTTTCCACTTAGAAAATCCAAAGGTTTTTTTTAATAAATAAATAAAACATTTTTATTTATTTATTGATATTTGTTAATTCCATTAAAAAACATTTGCATGCAGCACCTCGAATCATTTGTTAATTCTATTAACAACCATTCGATGAAAAACCACTTGAACTATTTCAATTTTCCCCCGAAACAATTTTTCGGAGCTGCCCAAAATATTCTTCAGTATTCCGTATCCTCTCTAACGCTTCATCGAACCTTAAGTGTGTCACCCTACGGTTCGCGAATAATATAGACATGATCGAGACTCCTCTCTTATCAATAACCAGCAGCGGGATCTGGAGATCCGTGATGACTCCTATATATTCAACGATGACTCTCGTGATCATGTGAACCTTTCAACGTCGTAACGATTTCCCTTTGTCTCGCGATATTTTACTTGCCCGAGATCCGATCATCGGTATCCACCATACCTTGTTTGATCTCGTTATCCGACAAGTACTCTTTTCTTGTTCCCGTGATATAACATCCTTGTGATCATATCACGTGCTTGCAAGCGGTTTCGATGTGATATCACCGAGATGGCCCTGAGTATATCTCTCCGTCATATTGGATGGATAAATCCCACTCTTGATCCATGGGCCTCAGCTAATACCTTCCGAATACCCAACGGCACCTTTATAGTCACCCTGTTACGGTGTGACATTTGATGACATCAACGCATCCTTCCGGTATCAGTGATTGACATGATCTCATGGTCTAAGGAATAAGTTACTTCGTATGCAAGATATAACAACAAAACTAAATGACTTGATCGTATTGTTATACTTAGTTAGGGTCTAAGTTCATCATGTCATTCTCCTAATGACATGATCCCGTTATTAACAACATCCAATGTTCATGATCAGGAAACCTTGATCATCTATTAATCAACAAGCTAGTTAAAAAAGAGGCTTTACTAGGAATCATTGTTTGTCTATTAAACACACAGTCACACATGTATCAACGTTTCCGGTTAATACAATTCTAGCATGAGAAATAAACATTTATCATAAATAAGGAATAAGATAATAACCACTTTATTATTGCCTCTCGGGCATATTTCCTTCAGTTTCCCACTTGCACTAGAGTCAATAATCTAGTCTTTAAGCACTTAACACATATGGCGTTCCAATGTTATTACCATGCTTCGCATGTGGTAAACATCATCAAAAAGATCGGAACTGTTCAGGTCCTATTGTATTTGCATGTTCTTTGCGTCTACACGGATCACTCATTCTCTAATGAGATGGATTTGTACATATATGGTCAACCGGTGAGACCTTAATTCCTCAGCTTAAACCAATGTTACTAACATTGTGAAAATGTAGCTTCATAGTGTAAGCAATCTTGGAAATTCACCAAGTTCAATAAAGAACTCCTTGACACAAAATACGCTTATTATCAGTTGTCAACACAACGATATACTTAGCCTTTGTTGTATTATCCGTCACAATACTTTAATTTTGAAACACTTTCAAATCCAGCATGGAACTTTCTTCCAGCCTATTGTGCTACCCTTCATCACATATTTTAATTGAGATAAAATTATTTGAATATATGACAAGACTATTAGTGTAACATATTACAACAAATAGTTTGTCATTGCTATATAAGAAAACACATCCTTAGCATTTCTAAAATGACACAAGGATCTCTCCCGCTGTTGTATAATCATCATATGAATTATCCTGCTATAACATTTTATAGCATAGGACTCATCTGGTTGTGTACATAGCATGGAAACATGACTTAGAAATCTCAATTTCAATGATGCTCATCATGTGTCAAAACACTTGAATGTTGCTCAATTATTTTCCATGTGACAAGAACTCCTTCTTGTGATTTCGATATCGACTTACTTCAATATTTCATCTATGTAATTTGGCTTCAATTATATCAGGCGCTTCAATCCATCTCTTATAGATATCGATGCCCAATATCTTCTAAGCCTTTTATCAATATGAAAATCTTAACCGTGTTAATTTAAAATTACATATTTTCCAATCAACCATATGTCATCTACATAAAGTATTGGAAATATGTCATAGCGCTCCCACTTAATTTCTTGTAAATCTACAAGCATCTTTATCGTTCATGATGGAATCAAACTCTTTTGATAACTTCATTAAGGTAAAGATTTCAACTTCTTTATGCTCACTTCAACCATTGAAGTGTGCATACCTTTCTAGCAACCTTTTGAATTTTTACAAAACTTTCAGACTGTGTCAAGTACACATCTTTGATCAAACTTCCTCGAGAGGAGAGTTGGTTTTGTTATTAAACTGCCATATCATAATATGTAACTTTTGCTAGAACTATCCGCAAAGAATAAAGCATCACTATGGAAGATCAAAATCTTTGTAGTAGTCAACTCTTTGAACTTCATCGAAAACAACTTTTTGATAAGTATAACTTTCAAAGGATGTAAAAATCCATGTCGTTGTCGCTATATAGACCCTTTTTCTATCGTTAGGCATCAAGCCTATCGAAAGGACTACCAAGTCACATACTTGATATTCATACAAGGATACTATGGCGGATATAATGACTCATAGTCAATTTTACGAAGTCAGGGCCCATCATTTGCTTCCTTTATAAGGTCCAGGTCCTTTTGTTGTCAAAACAACACTTTACACTTAAACCACAAATTGGTCTAAGTACAAAGTTTTACGACTTTTGTGGTTCAGTACGCAAACTCATCCGAAGTATCTACAACACATGTAGTGTCTTCTACTTTGTCAAAATAGCAAACCCCGGAACAACTTCCAGTGTTGCGCTACTCTTGACATGATAACGAAGATTCTCTAATCTCGTTGAGTTTTTACTGTGCTCCCACTCACTTGTTTCGCAAGAACTACTTTCTTGAGAAATCAACCCATTCTGACAAACAACATTTGTCTTTTGGTTCGGTGATAGGAGAAATACCCAATGTTTTATTTGGGATAACCTTATAAACATATATTTATCCTATTTTGGTTGTAAACATTTTACACATGCTATGCATACCAAAACTTAAGAAAATGACAATTCGGGTCACTACCCAAACCATATCTTATATGTTTTCAATTTCAACAGATCATGATGGTGCTCTTTTCAGTGGAAAAACGGTTGTCACTAATATATAAACTACAAAATTATAATGGCATTTTTATTAATCTTACCATGTCAAACAAGGTTTGATTTTGTCTCTCGAACACTCCAAACTAATGTGGGGTAATTCGAGTAATATAAGTTGTAGAACAATTCTGCAACTTCTCAGATGTTTTGCTAAACTTGTAACTCAAACTTTATCCTTTATGATCCAATCATAAATACTTGATTATCTTGTTACATTAATTTTTACTTCATATTAACAACCTTTTGAACCAATTCAAAAGTCAAACTCCGTTCTCTTTAAATAGATATACTCACATATCTACTCAAATCATCGACAAAATTTTATGAAGGAAAAATTAATCCACCATACATGACTACACATAATGGACTATATACATCAATATGTATAATCTCCACTAAATTAGTCGTCCATTCTACTTTGGCCTAAGAACGGAATTCTAGTCATCTTTTGGAAGAGGTCTTACAAGCGTTTCATGTTTTCCTTTCCGATATGAACTAAAATGGTGGTGTCACAATTTAAGTGAAACTCTTTTACATCTTGCAACGTTTAGCGTTTGGTCTTATAGATGTTTACTTTACCAACATGATTTATATTAACATATCCATTAATTATGGAATATGGTCATAGTTTGAACAATCCCATTTGTTCTCACAAAAGACCAGAACAAAATACCAACTTATTAAGTTCTTAAAATAAATCTTGAATGTTTGGTTCGATACGACAATGAACACAATAACACTCTATTACTGTTCTTGTCATAATCGATTCCACATATATTACTAGTTCCTTTTAGGCACTTGTATTTCTTGCATTGCGTTGCTTTGGATGACAACTCATACCAACCAATGTGGCATCAAAATACCCAAAAATACTTTGTTAACTAGTAATACATCTATAACTTGTATGTCAAGCATATACTCCCGAGCTGGACTTTTCCAGTTATTTTCTTTTTCTGCCATATATCTTTTTGTAATTCTATTTCCAATATTCCCTTTCCTTTACAGAAGAATCATTCAACATCAAACAATGCTAGTCGTACTAGCTCATTTTCTTTGGCGTGTTAGTCATATACTATCACCCATTGATTCATACTTTGAGTTTGATTGTTCTACTAATATCATCATATTAATAGTATTCTTCTAGATTCCACTCTTAGCAATCTCCAAGTAAGGTAAACGGATTTACCCATACTTTTAATCCATCCCATCATAACAATTTTATGATTAAGCTACTATAGCTCGAAGGAAGGAATTTAGAGGATAATTTTTTAGCGCCCAACTTCTTGGAATATTCAAACGCCTAACATCTTCAATCATTGCATATATTCAGATAATATAAGCATACATTGTCACGCTAAATTATACTCGGTCATGTTGCTACAAATAAGTTTCTATATATCAATATATCTTTCACTTGATTGTTTCTGAAAACAACTCTTTTCAGTTCCATAATCACCTTGATCAACAAAACATTCTTTTGAAGATAATGTACTATGGAAGCAACCATGACTCTGGATTCTAAGTAGGAATTAGTTGCTCTCTAGATCAATCAATCATTAATCATATGGAGCTAGGTAGGAAATACCGAAAATCTACAATACGGTACCAATCTTAAATGATTTTTACCAGATCATAACAGTTATATCTCAATTAACAATCTAAGTGTAAGGCAGTTATGTGGATGCCAATGAATACTACAATTTGTGCAAATTCACTTTGATTGGTTGTTCATGATAAATAAGTTCAAGTTAATTCAAAAATTATACCATGAACTCCCACTCAAAAACAACATCCCTCTTAGTCGTCTTTAGTGATTACACGAACCAAATTCACTACACCAAAACCGATCATCACGTGAGATGATGTAGCTTCAAAGGCGAACATCGACATGTTCATCATATCATCCATATGACTCATGCTTTACCTTTCGGTCACGTGTTCCGAGGCCATGTCTGTACATGCTAGGCTCGCCAAGTAGAACCGTAGTATTGCGTTTGTTTCAAGGCCATGTCTGTACATGCTAGGCTTGAAAACACCCGTTGTATGCGAACGTTGAGTCTGTCACACCCGATCATCACGTGGTGTCTCGAAACGACGAACTTTCTTAACGGTGCATACTTAAGGAAGAACACATTATTATCTTGATATTAAGTGAGAGGGATCATCTTATAATGCTACCGTCACAATCTAAGCAAAATAAGATGCATAAAAGGATAAACATCACATGCATGGATAATGTGATATGATATGGTCCTTCTTGCACTTGATCTCCATCTTGTGCATCATGGTATGATATCCATCATTCCACCGGCGTGGCACCAAGGTCCGTGGCACCTCCATCTTGATTGTCCATTACAGCATATCACATGGATATGATATACAACACGCAGGACATAAAATAAGACAACCATATGGCTCCAGCCGGTATGTCAATAATTTACAAAAGATATCATCTCATACATAACGTTTGTAACATTGACCATATCACATCACATGTCCTGCAAAAATAAGTTAGACGCCTCTAATTTATTTTTGCATATTTTACGTGGCTTTGGGCTTACGAGGATAGAACCGTTCATACCTACGTACAAGAACCACAACGTTAGTAAAATATATTTTTAACAACCCTTCGTAGATTAGATCTTAACTATAGTAGGAGAAACCGACACCCTCAAGCCACTTATGCAATACAAGTTGCATGTCAGTTGTGGGACAAGTCTCATGTACGTGGACATGTAAAGTTAGTCCGGGCCTCTTCATCCCACTATGCCACTAAGATCATAAAATACCCAAAGAGGCAAAAACATGATCATCAACGCCCACATACTCCTATGTGGTCTACCCGTACAATTCATCTACGCATAGATCCGTCTCTGATACCACTGAAGGGGTCGTTGCATAGAAAACAAAAAAAAATCTACGCGCGATAAACCCGAATGGCCAAGATCTAATCTATGAGATGAAAGGCAACGGGGAGAAAGAGAGTCTTGAGATAACATACCCTCTAAGACTCAAAGTGGTACGAGATAAAATCTCGTTGTTGCCGTAGTCGTACTCACGCCGATCCCGAGCGAGAAGAAGTGCACCGCAATCCGGCGGTGCCTCCGTAATCGGTCACACGTTCAGCTCGATGAAGACTTCCGTTCCCTCGATCCAGCGGGTAGCGGAAGTAGAGGATCCCCGCGGAACTCCAACAACACGGCAGCGTGGTGGTGGTGAAGAATCCCATGGTCAGGGCTTCGCCAAGCCGGAGAGCATGGAATGGAGTAGCGGGTGGAGGGAAAAGGGAGTGGGCAAGTGTGTCTAGAAGAGGGAGCTCTCACCCTCCTTTTATAGGAGAGGGGGAGGCAGCCCAAGGGGGGTGCGACCAGCCATGGGTGCCCCCACCCCTTCCTCTCTTCATGTGAGTGGAAGCCCCACTCACACCCACTCATACTCCCTTAATTTTCCACTTAGAAAATCCAAAGGTTTCTTTAATAAATAAATAAAACATTTTTATTTCTTTATTTATATTTGTTAATTCCATTAACAAACATTTGCATGCAGCACCTCGAATCGTTTGTTAATTCTATTAACAGCCATTCAATGAAAAACCCCTTGAACTATTTCAATTTTCCCCCGAAACAATTTTTTGGAGCTGCCCAAAATATTCTTCGGTATTCCGTATCCTCTCTGACGCTTCATCGAACCTTAAGTGTGTCACCCTACGGTTCACGAATAATATAGACATGATCGAGACTCCTCTCTGATCAATAATCAACAGCGGGATCTGGAGATCCGTGATGACTCCTATATATTCAACGATGACTCTCGTGATCGTGTGAACCTTTCAACGTCGTAACGATTTCCCTTTGTCTCGCGATATTTTACTTGACCGAGATCCGATCATCGGTATCCACCATACCTTGTTTGATCTTGTTATCCGACAAGTACTCTTTTCTTGTTCCCGTGATATAACATCCTTGCGATCATATCACGTGCTTGCAAGCGGTGTCGATGTGATATCACCGAGAGGGCCCTGAGTATATCTCTTCGTCATATTGGATGGACAAATCCCACTCTTGATCCATGAGCCTCAGCTAATACTTTCCGAATACCCAACGACACCTTTATAGTCACCCTGTTACGGTGTGACGTTTGATGACATCAAAGCATCCTTATGGTATCAGTGATTGACATGATCTCATGGTCTAAGGAATAAGTTACTTCGTATGCAAGATATAACAACAAAACTAAATGACTTGATCGTATTGTTATACTTAGTTAGGGTCTAAGTTCATCATGTCATTCTCCTAATGACATGATCTCGTTATTAACAACATCCAATGTTCATGATCAGGAAACCTTGATCATCTATTAATCAACGAGCTAGTTAAAAAAGAGGCTTTACTAGGAACCATTATTTGTTTATTAAACACACATGTATCAACGTTTCCGGTTAATACAATTCTAGAATGAGAAAGAAACATTTATCATAAACAAGGAATAAGATAATAACCACTTTATTATTGCCTCTCGGGTATATTTCCTTCACACACAATGCATATCAAGCTCCAAAATAGTGGGATCAAAATTAAGAATAAATTCCTCATCTTTCCCACTTTTAGAAATACCAAAAAAGATGATTGGTCACTCTTAAAAGATATGGGACACATTCTAGGAATCATATCATATTTTCAGTAGCATTATAATTTATAACATCAAGTAACATAGGACCATCATCTAGAGCATTATCATATAAATTTTCTAAGCAAACTTCCTCATTGTCATGCATATCAATAGTTGGAATAAATAGAGGGTTATCAGAACATTTATACAAAAAATCATGGGTTATCATAAATAACAGTAGCAATATCATTCTCACAAGTTTCGTTCATAGTAGTATCAAGGTCACAAGTATGGCAAGTATCAATTTCACCAAAAAAGGACATTTCAAAAGAATCAATAGGATCATCACAATTATGAGTTAAAGAGTTACTCTCATTGGGAGGTACATATGGGTAGCTACTCCATTCTTCCTCCCCTTGATCATCACTCTCCTCCTCTTTTTCATCCAATGAGCTTCCAGATTCAACATTTTCTTCTCCCATAGGTTCCTTCAAGGCATTAGTCTCTTCCTTAGGTGGAGAGCATTTATTAAGATATTCCATTATGTAGTAATTACAATCCTTATAATTATCAAAGCAATATTGAAGTATAGCATAAATCTCGTATTTATAAGGTGCATCATAAATACTTTCAAGTAAATAGGCAATTTCGAATGCACCCTCTCGCATTATTACATGAACGATATCATCCAATCCCTTCCACCCCTCTCAGCCTACAGCGGGGATTACTCACACATGGACGGGGTAATCATGGATGGTTGATGGAAAAGTAGTGCCGGTGACGATGGCGATGATCTCCTTCGAATCCCCATCCCGGCAGGGTGTCAGAACAGGAACTTCTGATCCCCGAATTGGGTTTCAAGGCGGCGGCGGCGCTCGGGTGTGTTTCTCTGGAATATGACGACCCCCCTGATGTTTTAGGGTTATGGGGCATAATTAGCCGAAAGGGGATCCCGAGGGGTTGCCTGGGGACACCACGCCACCTGGCGGCGCGGTATAGGGGGCTCCCAGGGGTGGTGTGGGGCCCTCCTTGCCTTCCTCCTGGTCTCCTTATGGCTCCAGGGGTCTTTGGGGTGAAATAAGGTCATTGGGATCTTTTTTGGGAAATTTCCCGAAAGTTGGTTTTTCTGCACAAAAACAAGACACCAGGGTAATTCTGCTGAAAACAATGTTAGTGTGTGTTAGTTCCATCTAAAACTCACGAGTTTGGAGGGAAACAATAGCAAAAGTGTTCGGAAAAGGAGATACGTTTTGGACGTATCAACTGCCCCCAAGCTTAGCTTATTGCTTGTCCTCAAGAAATTCAGTTGACAACTAAGTGTGATAAAAGAACTTTTACGAACACATTTTTTTCATATGATGTAAATATTCTCACTATATGATCAAGTGCTTAGGCAATTCATAATAAGGAGTATGCAAAATAAAGTCACCTAATAGTTATGCAAACCATGAAGAGATTTCAACACACTAATAAAACACAACATGAAATATATCAATTCGCGGGATTGCAATGTTCATAGTAGGGTATGATAAATTGGTATATCGGTTTCCCTTAATAATGAAGCAAAACATAAATTCCAGGGCACCTCTCAAGTTCAAGTTAAGACTATAAGTAAAGATATCAAAGATAAAAGCATCAAAGTTATGCCACAATTAACCGTATCGTGGGACAAACACATTACACTAAGAATGACAGCTATGCTCTCAAGAAAGTGCATAAAGTGAGAAGGTGACGACTCAACATAAAAGTAAGAGAAAGGCCCCTCGCAGAGGGAAGCAGGGATCACTCATGTGCTAGAGCTTTTTATTTTGTTAAACAGAGCTATTGAAAACATTTTTTAGAGAGGTGTATACTTATGTCAACGAATGGTAAACAGAAAATACAGTACGTCACAAGCCAACTAGACTTCACAAGAGCGGCCCCCATAGAAGGACACAACTGGGTAGAAGGTCATCCCTCTTTCTTTTTTTTACACAATTATGCTTTGACTGATAAATCAGGGGCAAAATAGTGAAGAGAAATTTGTTGTTATTAAGTTTGGGGCCGGGCACCCCGCCGCCAGCTCTTCTAGCAATTGGATAAGCGGATGAAGCCACTAGTACAAGTTTTGAAGTCCAATCAACAAGTGAGATAAAGATTCTCTACATGAGCTAAAACATAGGCAAAAAACAGGAATAATTTGAAAGTTTTAAAGGTAACACGTGAGCAATTTACTTTGGAGTGGCGGTTAAATACCACATATAGGTAGGTATGGTGGACACATTTGGCAAAACTTTGGTTTTGGGAGTTGGATGCACGAGTAGAGCTCATACTCACAACAGGTGAAGACTAGCAATAGACTGGGAGCGACAATCAAGAGAGCAATAATTGTCATAATCATGTTTTCGAAAAAATAAAATTAACGGGGGCATAAAAGTGATACAAATACTCTGGGGAAAAATAAATCGTCGAGGCTTAATTGACTTTTTGTTTTCAGTCATAGCATGCGTGAGCATGTGCCAAGTCAATTCAAGTGAAACATTCCGAGGGAAACGCCACAATGCCATACCCTTCTATGAATAAAGCAATGAAGCAAACATTTATACGACATGCGATCTAACATTAGTAAGTTGAAACTAAACATGAGAGAGCACGAACTACTAAGAATCCATTAAATAACATACACCTTACATGAGCAAACTAATCATGTCCACATGGATGAGTATATGTACAAAAATGAAAACAAATAGAGTTAATACCAGCCTCTTACCACAGCTTGAATTGTCGTAAAACATCATTGTTGCTCTTCACTTGTGTGGATCGAATGATATAAATTGATAACAAAACTCCAATGGATACACGGAATCCCGGTAAACTCTGCAACAAACTTTACAAAACCAAAAAAGAACAGCAAATATTTTTGGGTTTTTGAATTTAAAACAAGAACAGAAGGAAAATAAGCAAAATCTTTTTGGATTTTTGAATATTAAACCGAAATAGAAAGCAAAGCAAACCAATGAAAGAAATTAAAGAAACAAATAAATAAAAACGACAGAAATATTTTTGGTCTTTTTGTGTTTTGGAAAGTAAGAACAAAACAATAACAACAAAAAGAAATAAAAGAAGCGAAAACAAAAGAAACGAAAACAAGCGAAAGAAACGAAAACATGGATATACAAAGAACCGACAGAAACATGATATGTAGATGAGTGTGATGTCGGTGTACCCCCCCCCCCTCCCCTAAGCTTAGGCTTTTGGACTAAGTGGAGATCAATCCCAAGCGGGCCATGAACTGGCGTCCCCATAGTTAGACGAGGATGGGCCATCCTCCAGATATGAGCTCGAGGACGCCCCGGTGTACTATGCGGTGTAGTCCTCGAAAGGCACATTCTGCCTCATTTGCTGCCTATGGAACTCAATCAAGTGCAGCTGCTCTTCTAGCTCCCCCTTCGAGCGCGACCATGGAATCTTGTCAACTTTGAACAAAACAGGCTGCGGCAAAGTAACCTCCCTTTCGTCTCCGTCAGTAAATAAAACTCTATATACTAGATGCTCAACGGTAGAGTTGGCAGTAATAAAATGATGAGCCTTCATGGCAACGAGATCAAGTCTATAAGGAGCTATCAGTTCATCATAGGGAGCAAAAGAAAGGCCTAGAGCAGTTAATATACGCGTAGAAATAATGCCCCCATAAATGGGTCCTTTAGCAGCTAGGCGGCGACCAATGAGAGAACCAAGGTTATACTTATCGCTACAGTTAAGTGCAGCAGCAAGAAAAGCAAGATGATAGTTTGAAATATTGCTAGTTTTTTCCCTACCAAGGACACTAGTAGCAAGATAGTAAGTGAAATATTTGATAACAGGAAGTTGAATATTCCTTATTTTGCTGCATTGAGTTGTGCGGTCATCATCATTGGTAACTCCTCGATAGAGCTCCATCAAATCAGTGGGTCTCTTCTGAATCCTCCTTGATGTCCCAGAGGCGTTGATACCTATAATTCTGCAAAAAAATCTCCAAAGACATGAAAAAAGGGCTACCATAGATCTTAAATGCAACAGTTGGGTCATATTGTGAGTTATGGAATTTCAAACTCCAACAAAAGTTTTTGTCAGATTAGCATATTGGGGACCTTCATGATTCATGTAGTTGGTTAATGCAACCCTATCAATCAGCATCAAGAAGGTATCAAGTATACTTGCACCACTCAAAAAACGTATAGCAAGGAAAACTAGATGGATTAGTAATTCCATCATCTTTTGCATTATCGATAGTTGGTGCAATGATAGGGTATATGAGCGTGAGGGCCTTGTCCTCCTAGGTGCATCACTCTTGAAAATTTCTCCAAAGTTGTAGTTGTCCATTTCTAAAAAAAAATAACAATTATCACAAAATTCGATTTCAAGCAACTATATGGTGGAAACTACTATAGAGACTTGTAAGAGAACTAAACATGCAACAAAACTATATTATTTCAACTTAAATCAAGCATGCATACTCACATAGGATGTCACCTACTGTACCAAAATACTCAAGAAATACTCCACTAAACAAAAGTCTACTTGGATAATCGGAGGAGTCACATACCGGAGAGCAAATGCACCAAATTTCAGCAACAAATGTGGGATGAGCAAAGAGATCAAAAAATCCCGAGGAAGAAAAGCAAGAACTTGTGTTCCAGGAATTTTTTTGAGTTTGGGGTGACAGAAATGAATCTTTGGCAGGGGAGAGAACTAGTGGAGGGCTAGGGGCCCACACCATGTGTCGGTGCCACCAGGCGCTGGCCGAGCCACCCTGTGGTGTGCCTGCATGGTGGGTCCCCCTCGGGTGTCCCGAGTGCCTCTCTGCGTCATTTTTGGCGTAAAAAATATTATAAATGTACTGGAATTTTTCAAGAAACTTTATTTTTGAGGTATTTTCAGAATTTAATAATTAATTATAAACCTGGAAAAAAAATCATGGAATGTTGGAAAACAGAACCAAAACAAATTCTACAGAGGTTCTAAGACATTCTAATGTGTAAATACCTAGTGAAAACAAAGGTAGAAGTGGTGAAAACAAAGTTATGGGTGGTGAAAACAAATATATCATGGTGAAAACAACAGTAATCACTGTCAAAACAAAAGTATGTATGGTGAAAACAAATATGGTTATGGTGAAAACAAAGGTGGGCATGCTGAAAACAAAGTGAAAACATTGTTTCCTTCATTTCAAATCATTTTATTAACAAGGTTGATCAAGTCTTGTTACCAAAACAATTTTTATTAAGCAAAAATATGTATATCACTAAACGATTATGTTACCTCAACCTTGATAGACATAGTACCAATCATAATATTTCATATTCTTTTGGTGGCATTGGAATAGGACAATAGTATTATCCAATCTTGATCGTCTCAATATTTTCAATTGAATTTAGACCATATCTTCTATCAATCTTCTTGGGAAAATAAACAGTATGCTCTTTATCATTAACATTACTTTTCCTTGGTTGCAATCAATAACAGCCCCTGCAGTGTTGAGAAAAGGTCTCCCAAGAATAATAGACATATTATCATCTTCAGGCATTTCCAACACAACAAAGTCAGTTAATATCAAACAATTAGTAGCCACTTGATCAGGAACATTCTCGCATATACCAACAAGAATAGCAATAGATTTATCAGCCATTTGCAAAGATATATCAGTGTGTATCAATTTTTCCAAAGAGAGTCTCTTATAAAGAGAAAAAGGCATAACACTAACTCCTGCTCCCAAGTCACATAGAGCAGTTCTAACATAATTATTTTCAGTGGAACAAGGACTAGTGGGTATACCAGGATCTCCAAGCTTCTTTGGAACCTTACCAGTAAAAGAGTAATTAGCAAGCATAGTTGAAACTTCCTCATTAGGAATCTTCCTTTTATTAGAGACAATATCTTTCATATATTTCGAATAAGCATGCAATTTGATAGCATCCGTCAAAGTAATTTGCAAAAACAAAGGTTTCATCCACTCACACAATTTATTATAATGTTCTTCTTCCTTTGATTTAAGTTTCTTATTGGGAAAAGGCATTGGTTTTTGTACCCAAGTTTCTCTTTCTTTACCATGATTATTAGCAATGAAATCCTCCTTAGTGTAATTTGCAGTTTCAGTTTGCTTATCAGGTTCAACTTTAGGTTCTTCTTTATCAGAAGCGTCACTTTTATCATTACCACTTTCAGTTTCAGCATCAGAAATAGATATACTATTAGGATCTCCAACAGGTTCAGGAGATTCTACAACAGTTTTATGTTTATTCTTCTTTTTCTTAGAAGGAGAACTATTTTTTTTAGGATGTTGAGAATCTTGTTCAATTCTTTTAGGATATCCTTCAGGTTACAAGGGGTCCTGAGTAGAAATACCACTTCTAGTAATTATTTCATAAACATGTTTTTCTCTAGAAGACTGATGCGCATGTAACACACGTTCGTTAGGAGACCCCAAGAGGAAGGTATGAAGAGCACATTAGCAAGTCTCCTTAGAAACAAATCAAGGTTGAATCGACCAGTAGGAGGAAGGAGTAACTTCAGAAGGTTGAGGCAGCTGAGATGGCAGGGCGCACTATCGGTTCAGCAGCAACGTGGAACCTACACAACACAAACAATTAACTTTTCCCCAACGAATCAGTGAGGTTGTTAATCTCACCGGTTTTGCTGGGTAACAAATGGGTTAAATGTATGGTGCGGAAAACTGTATGATAACAATATGAAAACAGTAGCAAAAGTGTGAAAACAATGGAAGCAGTGTGTTTATTATTAGTATGAGAAAATAGACGGGGTCCACAGTTCACTCGAAGTGTCTCTCCATAAAAGATAGCTAACATGCGTGGTGAACAAATTAAATCCGGGCAATTGACAGATAAAGAACATGCATGACATAAAGATTACTATGAGATTCATGCGGGCATTACAACAAAAATACATAGACCGTCATCCAACTGTGTCTATGACTAATAATCCACCCTTCGAATATCATCCGAACAAACGTTGGGTATTAAATTGCAAGCAAAGGATAATTGCAGTAAGCAAAGGTGTGTAATGTAACCAATGTAAACGAAGTAAACATCGTTGTTTTCTCCCTAATGGCAACAACACATCCTCCATCTATCACGTTTCTGTCACTCGAGCACAGGTTCAAAGGACGCATGAACCCACTATCGAGCATAAATACTCCCTCTTGGAGTGAGTAGCATCTACTTGGATAGAGCATCTACTAACAACGGACATCATGCAAGATCATAAATAACATACGCATGAAGATAACATGATATATTGATAATCAACAGACATAGCATTCAATAATCATCGGATCCCAGCAAACACAACATGTAGCATTGCAAATAGATGATCTCGATCATGTGAGGCAGCTCACGAGATCTAAACATGAAGCATAAGTTGGAGATTACAACCATCTAGATACTGCTATGGACTCGTAGTCTAGGGATGAACTAGTCACGCACCACTCCGCATGCGGGCATGGTGGTATAGACCCCTCCGGTGATGAATTCCCTCCCGGCAGGGTGCCGGGGAGATCTCGAGAACCCTCCCGATCTCGGGTTGACGATGACGGTGGCCTCGGGTGTTTCTCGGGAAGAAGTGGTATATTTTTAGGGTTGACGTATCGGGGGGAATACATAGGCGAAAGGGCGATGGTGTGGATGGCCGAGGGGCCCACACCACCCACAGGCGCAGCAAGGGGGCGTGCCGCCCTATTTTGTGGCCCCCCTCCAAGCCTCTTTAGGACTCCGTGGAACCTTCGGGATTTCTAAGACTTCCTGGATTCGAATTTTCCAATTCCGAGAATTTTTCCAGAACAACTTGTCAATAGGTTAGTCCCGGAAATCGATAAAAATTACATATAGTGTATAGGAAACATGTAGCAAATAACCTAAAACAACTTGGAACATTAGAAATTAAGGATACATTTATGACATATCAACATCCCCAAGCTTAGTTCCTACTCGTCCTCGAGTAGGTAAACGGTAAAAACACATAATTTCTGAGGTGACATGCTACCAACATAAACTTGATCATCACTATTGTAAAAGCATATGTAAGCTGAGATCACAGTGCTTTAAACAAAAGCATGATAGATATAATTCTAGCAATAAAACATAGTATTCACTTTGCATCATGATAAGTAGCACAAATAGAAGATCATGAATAACAATGCATTGAAAGTTATTCTTTTTTTTTCAAGTATAGAGAAAACATAGCAAAGTGATATTCCGCTTGTCCTTAAGAGTGGGGAAAACATAAATGCCAAGACACATTCAAAGTGTAAGAGGAAGACTAAAACAAATAATTTGAGAGCAAGTAATAACACATCATGAAGCAATTAATAATGTTTTTGGGACAAATGCACATTAATCTCAGAATGGCAACTATGCTCTCTCAATTGTGCATAAAGTTAGAAGATGGAAACTCAACATAAAAGTAAAAGAAAGACTCTTCGCAGAGGGAAGCATGGATCACTCCTGTTCTAGAGCTTTTTTTTTATTAAACAGATGTATAAAAAACATTTTTAGAGAGGTGTATGCTTATGTCAACGAATGGTAAACAGAAAATATAATACGTCATAAGCTAACTAGACTTCATAAGAGCGGATCCCATAGAAGGACGCATCTGGGTAGAAGGTCATCCCTCTTTCTCTTTTGTTTACACAATTATGCTTTGAATGATAAATCAGGGGAAAAATTGTGAAGAGAATTTGTTGTATTCCTTTGGGGCTGGGCACCCCGCTGCCAGCTCTTGTATCAATTGGATAAGCGAATGAAGCCATTAGTCCAAGGTGTGAAAGTTCAATTAACAAGTGAGATAAAGATTCTCGATTTACGGCCTCATGAGCTAAACAGGAGTAATTTAAAAGGTTTTAAAGGTAACACGTCAGCAATTTACTTTGTAGTGGCGGTTAAGTACCACATGTAGGTAGGTATGGTGTACACATTTGGCAAACTTTGGTTTTTGGGAGTTAGATGCACGAGTAGAGCTCATACTCAGTACAGGTGGGGGCTAGCAAAAGACTGGGAGCGACAAATCAGGAGAGCATAAAGGCCATAATCATGCATAGCGACAAAAACATCATTATTCAAAGCATAAGTGGCAATATAAGTTAAAAAAACTAAATTATCATAGAGGCTATAAGTGACTGGTTTGTAGTCATAAACATGGTGTAAGCATGTGCCAAGTCAACCAAATAAAGCATTCAAAGGAGAACACCACAATTTTTTCTTCAATATGATAAGAACAACTCATGATTCTTTCAATGACACATTAAACACTCTCAGATATTTGAGACAAATCATGCTACAAAATAACTACCATGCTTTAGAATTAAAATAACATTTAGCATGACATGAAAAAGTCTAGTCACAGTCTATAAAAGCTTCTATTTGCACCGTTATAAATTTTACCACATGCAGCACTTTGTTTTCCCAACAAGCACCATACAAAGTATGTTTTAACAGAAACTATCTAAATTATATAGAAAGAAAGCATGAGAGTACTTATATAACTCTACTAAAACTAACAGCTCTGAATAAGAGATGCAAGAAAAACAGGAGCTAAACAGGAATTTTGCAGCAGCTAGAAGAAAACCTAAGAATACGAGCATAACAAGTATTCATACGAAAAATAGGAGCGTGTCTATCTCTCACACAAAGAATTCTAGGTTCCAACTATATTATTTAAGCAAGGAAAACAAAATAAAACAAAAGAAAAACAAACAGACGCTCCAACTAAACTTCATATGATGTGACCGAATAAAAATATAGTTTCACTAGAAGTGACCTGATAAATTGTTGATGAAGAAGGGGATGCCTTGGGCATCCCCAAGCTTAGATGCTTGATCCTTCTTAGAATTTTCTGGGATGAACCACGGGGCATCCCCAGTCTTTAACCTTGCACTCTTCTTGATCACATTATATCACCCTCTTCTCTTGTCCCTTGAAAACTTCCTTCACACCACACTCAAAGAGTAAATCGCATTAGAGTGTTAGTGAAACAATAAAAAATTCATGGGTTTTATATGGGCACAATTTATATTTATAATTTTAAACATTAGCTACAGCAACTTATGTTTCGTGAAGCAAAGAAATCCACTTGATATTGTAAAAGAGCAAATGCAAGAAAAATGGCAGAATCTGCCAAAACCAGAATAGTCTGTAAAGACGAATTTTTTCGGGGAACTTACATTGCTCATATCGAAAAACTTAAAGAACACAAAAAATTCGTAATTAGCTGAGGAATAAGCACAAAAAATTTCAGATCATTCTGATCTTTCTGGATTTTATACGATTGTTCGCGGTGCACAGCGGAAATCTGTTTCCTGCGCAGAAATCCAAAACCAACTCGAACTTTCGTCAGAAACTTTACTTGCCACAACTAAAACATGAAAATAAAGATACAAAGGAGTTGCTACATAAGTATACAACCCATTAACTCAAAGAAAATAGAGAAAAACAAAGCAAAAATAAAACCATGGGTTATCTCCCAAGAAGTGCTTTTCTTTAACGCCTTTTAGCTAGGCCCAGAAAAGTGTATTCAAGTGTTTTCAAGTGAAGAAGCATACAAATAGTAATTTTTTCTAATAATAGTATCAAAATGAAACTTCATTCTATTTCTAGGAAAGTGTTCCATACCTTTCTTGAGTGGGAACTGAAATTTAATATTCCCCTTTTTCATATAAATAACAGCACCAACAGTTCTAAAAAAAGGTCCTCCCAAAACAATTGGACAAGAAGCATTGCATTCAATATTCATAACAACAAAATTCAAACATGGGAAGCTTTACTATTGGTGGTAATGGTGCAAACATTCTATATTATTATTTCTAGCTATTTCATCTTCTCTTTCCCATCTAGCATGCAATTCAGCTAACATCCTAACATTGTCATCAATTCGAATTTGGATAGCATTCAAAGTTTTGCTTTATTTAACATCATGAGGCATAACCTTTAATTTCATAAAATCAACATCAAGATCAAGGCTATCAACTTTAGAAGCAAGAACATCAATTTTGCCAAACTTTTCCTCAACAGATTTATTAAAAGCAGTTTCTATACTAATAAAATTCTTGAGCATGTTTTCAAGATCAGAGCGTACAATTTTATTGTTGTTGTAGGAATGACCATAAGAATTACCATAATTATGCCTATTATTTGGAGGATATGGCCTATAATTTTTGCTACCAAAATTATTCCTATAAGCATTGGTGTTGAAATTATTATTTTTAATGAAGTTTACATCAACATGCTCTTCTTGAGCAACCAAAGAAGCTAAAGGAACATTATTTGGATCAATAGGAGCATGGCCATTCACAAGCATAGACATAATAACATCAAGTCTATCACTCAAAGAGGAGGCCCGTGAGTGGGACAATTCTTTACTAAAGACTTCATTCTTTCCTAAGCTTTAGCAACATGCTCATTATCAAGTTGCTTAAAATTCATAATGCTAATTCTTAAGGATATAAAATTAGCACGAGGATAATATTTTCCAATGAAAGCATCTTTACACTAATTCCAAGAATCAATACTATTTATAGACAAAGATAGCAACCATTCTTTAGCTCTTCCTCTCAAAGAGAAAGGAAACAATTTCAGTTTAATAATATCTCCATCTACATCTTTATATTTTTGCATCTCACATAGTTCAACAAAATTATTAAGATGGGCAGCAGCATCATCAATACTAACACCAGAAAATTGCTCTCTCGTAACAAGGTTTAACAGGGCAGGCTTAATCTCATAAAAATCAGCAGTAGGAGCAGGTGGAGCAATAGTTGTGCTAATGAAATCAATGTTGTTGCTGCTAGTAAAGTCACACAACTTAGTGTTTTCAGGAGTAGTCATTTTAGCAAGATAAAAAAAAACAAGATAAAAACTACAACTAGAATAGGAACTATTTTTTGTGTGTTTCTGATAAAGAGAAGCAGATAAGACAAAATAAAATAAACTAAGCAAAACAAAAACAAAGTAAAGAGATTGGAAGTGAGAGAATCCCCTTGCAAAAATTCTCTTCCTCCCCGGCAACGGCGCCTCAAATTAGCTTGATGCGCGTGTAACACGCGTTCGTTGGGAGACCCCAAGAGGAAGGTATGAAGAGCATAGTAGCAAGTTTCCCTCAGAAAGAAACAAAGGTTGATTCGACTAGTAGGAGGAAGGAGTAACTTCAGAAGGTTGATGTAGCTGACATGGCATGGCGCACTACCGGTTCAGCAGCAACGTGGACCTACACAACACAAACAATTCACTTTGCCCCAATGAAGCAGTGAGGTTGTCAATCTCACCGTTTTTGCTGATAACAAAGAGGTTAAATGTATGGTGTGGGAAAAATTATGAGAATAATTTGAAAACAGTAGAAGCAGTGTGAAAACAGTGGAAGTAGTGTGAATACAATGGAAGTTGTGTGTGTATTATCAGTATGATGAAATAGACCGGGGTCCACAGTTCACTAGAGGTGTCTCTCCATAAAAGATAGCTAACATGCTTGGTAACCAAATTACAGATGGGCAATTGACAGATAAATAACATGCATGACATAAAGATTACTATGTGATTCATGCACGCATTACAACAAAATACATAGACCATCATCCAACTTCGACTATGACTAATAATCCACCCTTCGAATATCATCCGAACAAACGTTGGGTATTAAGTTGCAAGCAACGGATAATCGCAGTAAGCGAAGTGTGTAATGTAAACAATGTAAACATCGTTGTTTTCTCCCTAATGGAAATAGCACATACTCCGTCGGTCACGTTTATGTCACTCGAGCATAGATGCATAGGAGGCATGAACCCACTATCGAGCATAAATACTCCCTTTCCCATCTAGCTAATGTTTGCACCATTACCACCACTATAACAACAAAACAAATGGACAAGAACCATTGATAGTAGAAGGTTTACTAGCATGAGAAGCTTCAGTTTTACTAGTGGTGGTAATGGTGCAAACATTGGCTATATTATTATTTCTAGCTATTTCATCTTCTCTTTCCCATCTAGCATGCAATTCAGCTAACATCCTAACATTATCATCAATTCGAATTTGGATAGCATTGAAAGTTTTGCTTTATTTAACATCATTAGGCATAACCTTTAGTTTCAGAAAATCAACATCAAGAGCAAGGCTATCAACTTTAGAAGCAAGAACATCAATTTTGCCAAACTTTTCCTCAACAGATTTATTAAAAGCAGTTTCTATACTAATAAAATTTTTGAGCATGTTTTCAAGATCAGAGCGTACAATTTTATTGTTGTTGTAGGAATGACCATAAGAATTACCATAATTATGACTATTATTTGGAGGATATGGCCTATAATTGTTGCTACCAAAATTATTCCTATAAGCATTGGTGTTGAAATTATTATTTTTAATGAAGTTCACATCAACATGCTCTTCTTGAGCAACCAAAGAAGCTAAAGGAACATTATTTGGATCAATAGGAGAATGGCCATTCAAAAGCATAGACATAACAACATCAAGTCTATCACTCAAAGAGGAGGCCCATGAGTGGGACAATTCTTTACTAAACACTTCATTCTTTCCTAAGCTTTAGCAACATGCTCATTATCAAGTTGCTTAAAATTCATAATGCTAATTCTTAAGGATATAAAATTAGCACGAGTATAATATTTTCCAATGAAAGCATCTTTACACTAATTCCAAGAATCAATACTATTTCCAGACAAAGATAGCAACCATTCTTTATCTCTTCCTCTCAAAGAGAAAGGAAACAATTTCAGTTTAATAATATCTCCATCTACATCTTTATATTTTTGCATCTCACATAGTTCAACAAAATTATTAAGATGGGCAGCAACATCATCAATACAACACCAGAAAATTTCTCTCTCGTAACAAGGTTTAACAGGGCAGGCTTAATCTCATAAAAATCAACAGTAGGAGCAGGTGGAGCAATAGTTGTGCTAATGAAATCATTGTTGTTGCTGCTAGTAAAGTCACACAACTTAGTGTTTTCGGGAGTAGTCATTTTAGCAAGACTAAAAAAACAAGATAAAAACTACAACTAGAATAGGAACTATTTTCTGTGTGTTTCTGATAAAGTGAAGCAGACAAGACAAAATAAAATAAACTAAGCAAAACAAAAACAAAGTAAAGAGATTGGAAGTGAGAGAATCCCCTTGCAAAAATTCTCTTCCTCCCCTGCAACGGCGCCAGAAATTAGCTTGATGCGCGTGTAACACGCGTTCGTTGGGAGACCCCATGAGGAAGGTATGAAGAGTGTCGAGACATCGTAGTAGAATTCATAGACGGGGGTACCATGAGACTACGGGTAGAGACGTGGGGGAACGTGGTTGCGCTAAGGACAAAGACACAGGTTTTACCCAGGTTCGGTACGTCGTAATAATACGGCGTTCCTACTCCTGCAATCTCACTATTCAGGTCTAAAGCCTGTATATACAAAGTACAACGTGAGGTTTTGTTGGCTATTCGTCGAGGATGAACCTCTCGGCGAGTTAGCTAGTAGCTTCTTCTCTATCTATCATATCTCCCGTCCGGCTTTATATAATAGCCGGGTTAGGGCATACAAAGTAGGAAACCTAGAAGTCTACGGTAACTATTAACTTGAAAAGTAAGGAATCCGCCTTCTACTCCAAGCCAGATCATGTGGGCCATGATCCGGGTTCTTGTAGAATCCGGCTTCTGTGCGTCAGTTTACTGGGCCGCCCAATGGACCGTAGCCCACTACCATTTGGGTCACCCGGGTAATCTGGCACTTTAGACTACCATCTGATATACCCCTATTTGGTATATATCCGACAGTAGCCCCCAAGAAGGATCGAGACTCCATTTTCGCCGTCTTTCGCCAAATGCATCTTTTCCGAGAAATATCGGCCTGCAGTCTTGATTCTTCTTTTTCTCCTTAAAGGATGTGGTAACGTAAAACTCGGAATCCAGAAAATCCGGCTTTTCTCGCACGATCCTTGCGCTTAAAACTTGCTGACGTAAGGGACGTAAGGGTTACAGGTGGGAAACCCAGAAACATATCTCTGACAGATTCTCGCGGGAAACGAGGAGATAGCAATAATCATCATGTCGTTTCATTTCCCGGATTTTCCGGCGAGTGACACGTGTTGGACATCCAACGGTCAAAAGAGCCGTTAGCACGCATCATGACGGAATTCCGGCTATAAATAGCCGTCTTCGTCCACCGGGAAAACCTTTCGCTCTCACTTCGCACACCATTTCCCAGCGCCCAAGCTCACAGCAAAGCAGCTCCCGAGCGCACCATCGCGTCCAAAACCTCACCGAAAACGACCGAGCGCCGCTACTCGATGGCCTCACCGTCGTCTTCCCCAGCCCGCGCCGTCGCCAAGGAGATTGACGAGATTATCGACACAATGGATCCACAATTGGATTCTCCGGTGCACGCCTCCGGCGACGAGCCGGTGAAGACCACGGGCACCACGGCGGGAGAAGGAAACCCTTCCGCTGCCGCAGATCTTGCGGAATCCTCTTCCGCGCCTACTCCGTCGTTCGCTCCCGAAACGGTGGAGGAAAAATCGCGCTCGTTGGCGACGAGCTCGCGGCGGAGGCCGCAGCCTCCGCCGCCGCCGGAGCCGAAGAAGAGACGGAATCTTCCGGCAACTGGAGTGCCTGCAGTATTCCGTCGTCCCTCCTTCCGACAATGGAGAAGGAGGGGTTTGTACTGAAGGGAAAATGGCGGCTCCCGGAGGACGAGACCGAGCCCATGCCGAACGACGGAGAACGGGTTCTTCTCTCCTCCCACCTTCTTAGAGGTATGGGTATTCCACCATCCGCCTTCTTCCTCCAGATCCTGTCCCACTACAACATCCAGCCACACAACCTTCCACCAAATTCCATCCTTTACTTAGCCGGATTTCAGGTCCTTTTCGAGGGTTATCTAGGTATAGCGCCTAGACTAGATTTCTGGCTTTACTGTTTCGGGGTTAAGCGGAACTCTTCGGAGGGCGCACTCCCAACTTGCGGAACCATTTCCTTCACTCCTCGGAGATTCCGAGAGGATTAATTCCCCAATATTAAAACATCGGAACCCGTCAAGTTTTGGACGGGTTCCTTCTTTTATCATCCCGACGTTTCCTTTCCTGGAAAAACGTTCGGGGTTCCACCTTTCTTGAACACCGCCGCTGTTCCCCAAGAAAATTGGGGAACTGAGGCAGTTCAAACCCTGCCGTCGGATCTTCTCAGGATCAAGCGGCGCATCGCAAAACTCGTCACTTCTGATCCGCCTTTAACCGGCATGGACACAGTCCTTTGCTGGTTGAATAGGCGGATCCAGCCCTTGGCTAATCATGGTGCTCGCCTTCTCTGCGAGTACACGGGAGCCAGCGACGAAATGCGTACAACCAGCAAGGACTGGTCCGCAAAAGATTTGCGGCGGCGCGTGAATCAGTTGGTCGCATCACGCGACCAATGTGAAGAAAGCCGGCCAATGTACACGGCCGAGAATCCGGCTCCCAAGGTATAATTCTTTGCCTTTTGGGGTTTAAATTCTTTCTCGTTTACTCGGGTTTTGTGTTTTTAACTCAGCTTTTTCTTTTTAACAGATTGTTGAACTTCCTGAGTCGGAACTTGCTTCCGACGCCGATCTGGAGGCGTTGCGTGCCACCTTTGCCGGTGGGCGAAAGCGCAAGAAGATCTCCTCTTCCCAGGAAGTCATCGATCTTGACGGAATTCCCGTCACCACCTCCAGGTTTGAACATCTGGGTTACTTTCCTTTGTCGGAGTTTTTCTTTCACTTTCGGAGTTTTAACTTTTCCGGCATTTTGCTTTGTTTTTAGCCTACCTCCATCTACTCTAAAGCCAAAAAAGCTGAAGAGGCGTAAGGCTGTGGCCAGCAGAGGCCCTCATCCTTCCCCTGCCACCGCTCCGACCACGCCGATCACAGTAACCGAAGAGCATGCCGCAGCCCCCAGCACCGAGTCTCTGGAGACCAGCCAGCCCGTTGTGCCGGAAACGGACACGAGGGAAAGGGCGGCTCCTGAGGTGGGAGGTCCTTCTCGGATAACTGAGGAGGAGATCCCCACCTTTGACAAGGACTTCAAGAACATCAGCGATGGCCTTAGCGCGGCCGGGACTCTTTTCGCTGAGTACGCAAAAGAGTTCACTGAGAACTTAACAGGGTTACAGCGGATGAGCTAGGTATTATCTTTAGCCCCCAAGCATTAAGTAAAATGTCTACTTTTCACTTGATGCTTTTCAATATCATGATTTTTTCATTTCCGTGTTCCAGCAAACCGCTGAAACCATTAACATGGAAATTTTCAACAAACTTTCCGTCAAGAATAAGGAGGTTAGAAACCTTCTTTCTATTCTTGACGTGAAAGAAGCAGAGCTGGCATCATCTCAGCTACAGCTGTCGGAAACAACAGGTATATTTTGATTCTGTGAAGTTTTTTATCCAGTTTTTTTGTCTAAGTACTCTCCCAAGTTTTTCTAAACTCATAATTTTGTTCCTTGCTTTCCAGCTGCTTTGGCTAAGGCCAAGGAAATAGCTGAAGATGCCGGCAATGCCGCGATTCTCTGACAGGAGAATTTGGACCTTCATAAGGATCTTATGAAGGTTCGAAAGGATCTGGAGGCCAGCAACATGGCCCTTGGGATTGCTCAGTCCAAGGCCTCTCAGTAGGCAGAGAAGGACAAGGCCACTATCCAGGACTTGGAGAATGCCTTAACCCTGCGCCTTGAGGAAGGCTCCGAGATGGACAAGATTCTCGGTAAGTTGTCAACATTTACCGGTTTTTCCATGTCTTGATTTCCTTCTCTGCTTTTTCGCTAACCTTTTGGTTGTTTGTCTGAAAAAATAGGAGATAACCCAGATCTCACTCGGATTGAGAAAATCCGAGCTTTTGGGAAGGTATGGACTGTGATCAGGGCTGCAGGCATGCAGCTGGTCAAGAAGTTCCTTCCCTCAAGAACTGGGGAATTCTCGGAAGTTGAGAAACTTCCGGAAGCTATCCTGGAGGTGGAGGAATCCAAGGAGTCCACCTTGCGCTCCGCAGCACGGGGTGATGCACGCATGGCCTTAGGCCTTATGCGAATACATTACCCTAGTGCCAAATCTTGGCGCGTGGCGTCCGGTATCCCCCTTGGATACTCGGAGACCCAGCGGACCACCATCTTCGACGAGATCAAGGGTCACGCCACCAAGATCGCCTCCATGGTGAACATCTCCATCACCTACCCGGAAGAAGCGATTCCCGAAGCCCCCGAGAATGATAGCAGCGATGAAGACTCGGATGCCTGAAGGATTCTTCTTAACCTGGATGGTGGAAGTAGAAAATAGGAGCATTACTACACTTTACAATGTAAACTTATATTGTAATGCTTCTATTCTTTTGTATAAACAAGTACTCCGCCTTTTGCAGTTAATTATGAAATTCTTTGCAAGTTTTCCGGGTTTGATATTCCTTTATCTTCTAAGTTCTCTGGCTTATGTGCTTTAACTGTCCTTAGTGTTTGAAATGGCTCAATAGTACTATGAATCTTCATGCCGAGCTATTGGGTAAAACCAATCGGTTTGAACTCGGAAACATGGATCATATTAAGGGCATTTTTACTAACTAGCTCCAGTGACCCAACACAAAAACAATCAGATAATGCTTAGAGAATAGTAAGGAATTTTTTGAATGAAACTCGGGCACGCAGGCACAATCCGAGTTTCCTTTAGCCTTTAATAGGCTGAAAATCATTCAGTTTTTAAACACCGAGCACGCATGCACAATTCGGGTTAACATTGAGTATTTTGTAAGATCATTGGGAAATAGATAAGGTGGAATCATGTTTTGAACTATAATAAACTTGTAAAAAACATGGATATAAGAATTCCGACAACTTTATTTCATGATCTCAAAGATGTTTACATAGAATTGAACTAAGTATAGAAGGGACGTAACTGCTGGATACTCCAGGGCCTTTTTGTCTCTCCTAGTTCATCATCTATCTTTCTCTTTCTTTTGCGATTCGGCTTCTCGGGGTCATCTTTCGTATCGCGAATGTCGACAAGATAATATGATCCATTCTTCATGGCTTTACTGATGACAAATGGTCCTTCCCATACTGGGGCCAGTTTGTGCTTTCTTTGCTGCACCAATCTTAGCACTAGGTCACCTTCTTTAAAAGAACGATGCCTGATTTTCCGACTATGATAACGTCGTAAACCTTGCTGGTAGATGGCGGATCTTTGAAGCACAAATTCTTGTTCCTCTTCTAAGAGATCGACGGCATCCTGTCGTGCTTTTTCGGCATCCGAGTCGTCGAAATCTTGCACTCTTGGGCTATCATGGATCATGTCCGTTCGAAGGATTGCTTCCGCACCATAAACTAGGAAAAACGGGGTTTGCCCAGTTGACCTGTTTGGTGTCGTTCGAATACTCCAAAGCACGGAAGGTAACTCTTCTACCCATGCTCCAGCTGCTCTATGAAGAGAAGATTCGAGTCTTGGACGTATTCCTTGCAGGATTGAGCTATTCATTCTTTCAACCTGTCCATTGGATTGCGGGTGTGCCACAGATGCGAGATCTAGGCGAATTCCCGTTTGTCGGCAATACTTTGCCAACTCTCCAATGGAGAAATTTGTCCCGTTGTCGATTATTATGCTGTGTGGAACGCCGTATCTCATGACTACGTCAATGATGAAATTTCTGGCAGTTACACCGTCAAGTTTTTTGATGGGTTTAGCCTCCACCCACTTGGTATATTTGTCCACAGCTACAAGTAGATGTGTGAGTCCGCCTCGTGCAGTTTTGAATTGTCCCATCATATCTAGCCCCCAGACCGCAAAGGGCCATGTAATGGGGATAGTTTTGAGTGCTTGGGCTGGCATATTAGTCTGCTTGGCATAATACTGACATCCTGCACATGTATTTACTATGTGCTCAGCATCTGTCTTGGCTGTTAGCCAGAAAAACCCGGCACGGAATGCTTTTTTGACTATGCTTTTTGATTGAGCATGATGTCCGCAATCCCCGGCATGGATTTCTTGCAGGATTTCTCGTCCTTCTTCTGGTGAAATACATCGCAGAAAAATTCCGGAAGTACTGCGTTTATACAGGCAATTGTTAATTACTGTGTATCCTTTGCACCGACGTTGGATCTGTCTTTGCAAGACTTCGTCTGCTCCTTACGGGTACTTATGATTAACTAAGAAGTTTATATATGGGATTGTCCAATCCGGGTTAACGAGCATAACTTCAATTGACTCGGAAGCGAGAGGATAATCAACATCTCCACCTTTTATCGATGGTTCGTATAAATGTTGGACGAAAACACCTGGCGGTAGGATTTTTACCCTTTCCGATCCCATGCGGGCTAACGCATCCGCGTTCCAATTTTCTTCCCTTTTAACATGGAGCACTTCGAATCCGAAGAAACAAATGGCAAACTCGTCCACCGTTCTCCGATATTCGGCCATTATAGGGCTTTTTGCGTCCCAAGTTTGGTTGAGCTGGTGTTGTACCAAATCTGAGTCACCGTAGCACAAAATGCGCTTGACACCTATTTATTTTGCAATATGCAAGCCATGAAGCAGAGCTTCGTATTCTGCCACATTGTTGCTGGCATTGAAGTGTATTTGTAATACATACTCCATTGTATCTCCTTTAGGGGATTTTAAAACTACACCAGCTCCAGCGCCCTCCTTCATCTTGGATCCGTCAAAGTGCATGATCCAGTACTCGGACTCCGGCATTGGTGTTTTCTCCATTGCTTCCGTCCAGTCAGCGACGAAATCTGCCAAACCTGGGATTTTATTGCCGTCCTGGGCTGATACTTAATGTCGAAGGCTGCTAGCTCGATGCCCCATTTGGCTACTCGGCCAGTCGCCTCCGCATTGTTTATTATATCCCCTAGTGGTGCTTTACATACCACTGTTATGGAATGCCCTTGGAAGTAATGGTGAAGTTTTCTGGATGCGAAAAATACGCCATATGGCAGTTTTTGATAGTGTGGATACCTTTGTTTGGACTCGGAGAAAACTTCGCTTATATAATATACCGGATGCTGGTCTGGTATGCCCTGTTCGTCTTTCTTCCGTTCCACAACAATTACTGCACTGATAACCCGGTTTATAGCCGTAAGGTACAATAACATAGGTTCTTCGTCTTTTGGGGATGCCAAAATCGGAGCTTTCATCAAAGTTTCCTTTAACTGGGTTAACGCTGCATCTGCCTCTTCTGTCCACTCGAATTTTTCGGATTTTTTCAGCAACTTGTAGAGTGGTAAGGCTTTATCCCCCAGCCGACTGATAAATCTGCTGACGGCTGCAGCGGAACCCGTCAATCTTTGGACATCTTTTACACACGTAGGTTTGGAGATGTTTAAGATTGCTTTGATCTTTTCTAGGTTTACTTCTATTCCTCTATGAGAAACGATGAAACCCAGAAGTTTTCCTGAGGGAACTCCGAATACGCACTTTGATGGATTTAACTTCATCTTGTAAGTGCGCAAATTTTCGAAGGTTTCTCGTAAATCCTCAAGGAGAGTATTTTTTCCTTGGTTACGACAGCAATGTCGTCCACGTAAACATGGACATTTTTGCCAATCTGACTATGCAAACAACGTTGCATGCAACGCTGGTAGGTTGCACCTGCGTTCTTTAGGCCAAATGGCATGGTTATGTAATAGTACGTCCCATAAGGGGTTATAAAAGAAGTCTTAATTTGATCTTCCTTTTTCATGCGTATTTGATGGTACCCGGAATATGCATCCAAAAAGCATAAAAGCTCAGAGGCTGCGGTGGCATCTATTATTTGATCAATTCGCGGTAACGCGAACCTATATTTTGGACACAGTTTGTTTAAGCCGGTGTAATCTATACACATCCTAAGGGCAGTAGTATCTTTCTTCGGTACTAATACCGGATTTGCGGACCATTCGGTGTGTATAACTTCCTGAATAAAGTCTGCTGCTAAAAGCCGGATAATTTCCTTGCCGATAGCCTTCCGTCTTCTTCCGTCAAATCGACGGAGACCTTGTTTGACGGGTTTGGAGCCTGGAATCACCTTAAGTTGATGCTCAGCAAGTTCCCTGGGTACGCCTGGCATGTCAGCTGGACACCAGGCGAAAATATCCCAGTTCTCATGGAGGAACTTGATGAGCTCGCTTTCCTATTGGTCGATCATCCCAGTTCCCACGACGAAAAATTTTGTCGGATCTTTGGGATCTAGGATTACCTGTCTTGTGTTCTCTGAGGCCTTAAAGCTATCTGCTGGCTTCCGGGTTTCTTTTCCTGCCGGCATTTCTGTCGGCGATACCTCTTTGGCCAGCTCCTTCAACTCTTCCTTTGCTATGATCTTCTCCGTGCAAAGGGCGTTTTCTTTTTCTAACTTGTTTGCCAGCTTGAAGTCTCCAGATATGGTGATTACTCCTCCTTTTGGCCCTGGCATCTTCAGCTTTTTATAGATATAACATGATCTTGCCATGAATTTGGCGAAAGCTGGACGTCCGAGTATTGCGTGATACATGCTTTCGAACGGCACCACTTCGAAGGATATTTTTCCCTGACGGAAGTGATCTTTTTCTCCGAAAGTGACGTCTATGGAAATTTCTCCTAGGGATCGTGCTTGCCTGCCAGGGACAATGTCGTGAAAACGTATGTTGTCGTGGGATAATCACGGCAGATGTTACCGGGGGTAACTGATCTTGGGGCAAGTCGACACAGGTGTTCGGGAGAGGGTTTAGCTCGAAGGAAGACATGGCGGAAAGCAATCTAAGAACCGGAAAATAACTCGCCGGATCTCAATATGAATTATGCTGGATACTCGATAACAGGTGTTACAACTATGACTTGAATCTCTAACAAACTAAACCTAGGGGCCGGTTTATAAAGCACCCATACACCCCTAACTTGCCCTCCAAGGCACATCTTGAGTCCTACTCGAACTCCACATACAAACCCTAACTTCCCTTACCGTAGCCCACAGTCCGGGTTACAAATCTTACAAGCCTTTGGGCCTTCCGGTAATCTCTTTACCCCAAGCCGGATATCACTCAGCACACCTCGGGCCGGATTATATCTTGAAGTGGGCCTACCGGGTTACTATCCCCCCATCAGTAGTCCCCAGGATAGCGCGGGTTTCACGGATTCATCCTTGAAGCGCTCGCTATTCCCTGAAAAAGATATGAAACACCCAAGTTCATGGGGACCGAGTTAAATTGCTTCGATAGATGGTTAGGTGCAGCTCCATGACGGCCATATGATGACTCGACTCCCCCCCGAATGCCTAACACGCGTTTCCAAATCTGAACCCCAAAATGCCAAGATTCTACTCACGATACCGGTCACAGATATCCCGGGGTAGGTTACACTTCCTCCGCCAATGGAACATCTTACTCCATTCCGGGCGCGCGCACCACCGAATCCGCACGGATAATTACTATCCCGTAACTTCCGGTTTTCCAGTCGCGGGGGTGGGCCCACCACCTTCCTTATAAATATCAATCGAAGGTAACCCTAAGCCTTTCACCTCACCTCATCATACCCTTTCTCCTCGCTCCCTCGCAGCTTCCGCCGCCGGAGCTTACGCACACTACAACAGATAAGACCACTGCCGGCCGCACTCGACCTCGAGCCATCCCGCGCCGCCATCGCGCATTGTCGTCGCATCTTCGTTTCTCTCATCGAGGGCAGCGGAACAATACTCAAGCCGCACCTCGCATCTCCCTCATTTCGGACATCAATCTCTTCGGTAAGCCTCTCTCAATCGTCCAATTGAACCTTGCAATTTTTTCAATTTGACTTGGATCGGATCTGGATCAACCCGTAAATTACCTTTCCGGCATCGTCAAATCAAGCCACTTCGGTAGTCCTCAGCTCCTTTAAGCACCTGATGCATAGTCGCAATTCATCCCCGCACCTTTTTCAACCATCAACTTTATATAAGATCGCTCGCAAGCTTTTCGACCTAGATCCGTTCCACCTTGTTTTTTCCGCTTGTCCCATTAACATCCGAGAAACCTTCTTTTTCCAGCTATTTTCTTCGCAATAAAAGTATGGGCAACCATCCATGTTCGCCCAACCCACCTCCATACGTAAGTAATTAACAATTTACTCAACCTCATCTGTAACCCGGAAAATCCTCCACACTTAACATCGTAGCGCATGATCCGGGTATCATTTTAGCCTTCGCATTGTCTCGATATTCCCAAACTCGGATAATCTGATATTCCGAATCTTACTCCCTACATCCCTTGTCCCTTGCAGGTTAACTCCATGGCTCCGAAAAGACAGGGAAGGCACCCGGCTCCGACCAAGACCCCTCAAACCACTTCTGCCAACTGGGGTCGGTCTTCAACGACGAAGGCCAAGCTGGAAGGAATGGCCGAATTAGGAATTCTTCCCTCTCAAAAGGAGATACATTGGAGAGCTCCTGACGATGAGACCCGTCCTACTCCTGCCGGGAATGAGGTAATCTGTTTTACCGAGCACGTGACCCGGGGATTCCGTCCTCCGGGTCACCCTTTCTTCCGGGAAATCTTAAGCCACTACGGCCTCCGGGTGTTCGACATAGGGCCTAACTCTATGTTGAATATTACCCATTTCATAGTCTTGTCCGAATCTTACTTATGCATTCCACCAAGCCTGGATCTTTTTATTGAGTTATTCCAATGCGAGCTATGTCGCGAGAGCAATGACGGAGCTCTTCTTACCTGTGGCGGGGTATCCATCCAGCGCCGCAAGCACTCACTAATGCCACCTCTTAACTTGAACTCCCACGTCAACAACTGGCAACTATCTTTCTTCTATTGCCATGACACTTCTCCAGATGGTGAAAGGAAATTGCCGGGTTACTCGGAGAGCCTCCTTGAACCCTCCGAGTCTTTTAGCGCTTTCGCACCCGAGCCTGATAGGGAAGCCATTCAGCCCCTTTTGGCCAAACTAGCAGCCCTATCAGCCCATGGCCTTCTTGGGCTTAATCTAATAAAGACTTGGGTAGATTTCCGGGTTCAGCCCAACTCCATTCGTTCGAAGTTGCTACACGAGTACTCGGGTCACATCACGGACTCCCTCCGCTACTCCACCAAGAACTTCCCTGCTGGCAACACCAACAAGACCATCAAGGGTTTTCTGATGGAGAGGCTAGATGTTATAAAGAACGCTACCGGGTTACCCCCGTTTACTCGGGAGAATCCTGCTCCAGCGGTAAGATCTGACCCCCTTTTTCTTGTTTCAGCACTTTTACCCGCTATAGTCTCTAATCACTACCTGCATTTACTTATTCACAGGCTGACGATCCCTTCTGGAAGGTCGAGAACTCTCCTCCCTCCCAAGACCCCGAAGGGGAAAACGAGTCCATTGACGACGACGAGGGTACTCTTTCATGACCTTTACATCTGCCTTTCATCTGTGCCACCTTTCTTACCACTCGTCCTTTCTTATCTGATACTTACTCGGCTTTCAGGGTCAGAGGACGAAGAGGAGGAAGAAGAAAATGACCCGGAAGCCACCGAGTCTGACCAAGAACCCCTAGTTGGAAACAAAAGGAAAGCTAGAGGGGTAGTTGAAAAGGTTCCCTTCTCTTCCATGTCTTGTGCGCCTTACTCCTTTGCCACTATGCGTGAACTTAATGTGCGATTATCACATTCATCCTTCTTGAAGGACCCTCTCCCGACTAAACGTAGGGTGACCCGGAGTTCTCCGGGGGATGATCCCCTTAACCCGGGTATCTCCACCTCACCCGCTCGTCGAGCCAGCACCCCTCCAGCTCAACCTTCCCAATCTCCTCAACGTCATCCATCTCCTAGTCATCCACTCGCCGGGCAATTTCGCGTACCGCAACCAGTGCTTTTACCAACGTCATCCGCCTCCAGCTGCGAGCTTCCCCCGGACTATGCTGTGAACACCGGGTAAACTACCTTTGCTTACATTTTCTCGTACTTGCTATCTTTCTTTTTTCCATACATTCCACTAATCAATGTCTCCTTTTCTCCTTTCAGCGCCACAGTTACGCTGAGTGACCCGGATATTCCTGAAGCAGAAAGGCAGGGGGAGGAGAAGCCGAGTAATAACATGGACATTGAGGTTGAGGACGAGGCCGAGGACGGAAATAAAGAAGACCCTTTTAAGGACCCATCTCCACCAAAAACTGCATCACCCCAGCCCTCTGAGGAGGTGGACGAAGATATCATTTTGGAGACCAAGCCGGGTTCTCCTAACCCGGACACTCAAACGGTCCGGGTTTCGACCCCCAGACCCGGAGCAACCCTTCAACAGGAAGACCAATCTTCCGGCCCTTCTCGACTTCGCCCTGAAGACATGACCTTTGCGCAAATGCTAGATGCCCTCCATACCTTGAAGGGTGATGAAGAAAACATACTGGACGCCTTAATAACCAAGCACGAGGTAATCCCGAGTAATACCAATTGTTTCCACACATAGTCCCCAAGTTCCGAGTAAATTACTAAGTAACTTGCTTGGAACTTTTGTATAATGTTTCTGGCTAATCCCTCTTCATGCTTCCTTACAGGACTATGTTTCACAGTTGGAGAAGAAACTGGCCAAGTCCACCAAGCGTATTGAAAAAGAAACGGCCCTTCGTGAAGCTGCGGAGACTGAAGCTCGCAGGTGCCAAAAAATGACGAAAAGGTACAGGAAAAGGGCTCACAAGGCTAAGGACAAACTGACAACACTTTCCGTGCAAATTGCCGACGTTTATCGCACCGCGACCGGTAAGATTTTTAAATTTCACCTTTTTTATGACCCGGATTTCTTTGATATGAACTACTGTGCTTGCTTACTTATTATCTTTGCTCCTTTTACCCCTTTAGCAGGCCCAAGTGATGCTGCCCCCGAAGAAGATGACGCTGCTAAGCTAAAAACCATCAAAAATACTCTTCGCCAACTTTGCGGCGGAGTTAGCTGGATACTTGATGAGTTGCGACTGCCGGATGTCAAGCCAGATAATATGAAGAGATTACTGGAATTCTGCTCCACGATCCCCGAGTGGATTTGGCACTGGAAACGGTCCTCCTGCCGATTTGGGGTAACCCGGGGGCTCGCATTGGCTAAAGCCTACGCTCCCAAGCTAGAGCTGGCCAAACTTATGAGCGGATTTCCAGAGTTCAACTTGGATGGGTCCAAGTTTTTGCCAAAGGACTTCAAGGCTATTCAGAAAGAAGTCCGTCATCCGGCTAGCGTTATCGCTGACAGCTTAGAGATTGATGAGATTCTCCCTGCTTATGATGCTAATGACAAGGTTGTCAAGGCGAACCGCCCCCAGCCGTTCGATATGCTTGCCCGTTGGAGGGAGGAGGCACTCAAGATAAGGGACGAAGCTGCCAAGAAGGCCGATGCCAACTCTGCTCCTGCAGCTTCGCAACCCGGAACTGCTACTAATCCGAGTGGCGCCGCCACCACCAGCGGCAACAAGGGCAAGGCCAAGATGGATCCCGCAGCTTGAAGTAATGAATATCGCCTGTCATTCCATATGCGTTAGTCGGCAAAGCGTCGTCAAAACAGCTTTATTATTTGTTTTAAGCGGAGCGCCTGTGCTCTTTTGATACTTTAGGGTTTTTGTAATATTTTTGCTTATACTCCTGATGCACTTTGCGCCCCTTTGGGCTTTTGATTAATGTGTCCTTGCACCCGCTTGTTCTTGGTACCCACTTACTTTATTCTTGATACCTTGTACTTTTACCTCCCTTTTTTTTATGCTTTCCTTGGCGAGACCCAACTTCCGGGTTTCGTTGACATCTGGGGAATGGGCTTTCACCCGGATCCCTAAGCCCCCGAGACCCGGATGCATGGCTCGTTGGAATTTTATCGGATGGATTACGCTGTTTCTTCTTCAGAGCTCCCAAGTCCCCCAGTCCGGGTTTCCGCGTCTGGGACACGTGATCGTTTCTTTTCAAGGAAACGAATTTCCTGTCGCTAAATGCCCAAGACTTCAGGACAGCTTTTTATGATGTTTGAAGTTATGCTTGATAATCGTTGAGTTTCCGGCTGCTAGCCTTATACTCTGCATAACTTGTGGTTTAGATGACCCTTTCAACTACCTTGTACTATAAGCCGGCTTCCGCGTGGATACCATGTTGTTACATCAATACGAAAACGGGGTCAAGCAAGTCCCGTTTGGGTCTCATGACCGACATTAATCGTAAGCGAACGAATCATGCCACTTTGTTGCGAGTCACATCGAGCTTAAGTAAGAATAGCCGAGAAATTTGGACTTCTTTGTCCGGTTATAAGATTGTAGCCGCACTCGTTTTTTCGAGTGACGGCCCCTATAACTCATTGGCATCAAGGCCGGGTCTTTTTTGAGTTTGCAGCTGTGCTTATAGGAGCAACCAGCCCTCAAGACCTAAATATGCACACCGTATAAATGACAATTGCCTCTTTTCCTGATAACCTCCTTTTTATTTGATATGAGAAAATTAGGTCAGCAAGCCGCCTCATTAAAAACCCATCCAGTCCCCAAGGGTGCCCCGGATAGGAAAAGAGTGCGTCTGAAACCTGCTGCCTGTTACATCGTTTTCTGCTAAGTATAGTACGGACGTAGCTGAGCCACGTTCCATGGTCTATCTCTCTCTTGCATAGGTGCAGTAGTGTGAGCAGTGTCGTTGATTGTGGCCGATTCTTCTCTTGCATCTATCAAGTAATATGACCCATTATGCAGACTCCGGCTTACGATGAAAGGTCCTTCCCATGGTGGCGATAGTTTGTGCTTTCCCTCGTTTGTCTGAACCAAGCGCAGGACCAAGTCTCCCTCCTGGAAGACCCGGCTTTTCACCCGCCGGCTATGATATCTTCGCAAGTCCTGCTGATATATGGCTGACCTTTCCAAGGCTTGCTCCCTTTGTTCTTCTAACATATCCACGGCGTCTTGCCGGGTCTTCTCGTTCTCTACTTCCACATAAGCTGTCACTCTTGGTGAATCATGAATGATGTCGCTTGGTAATACCGCTTCTGCGCCGTAGACCATGAAGAAAGGTGTCATCTGGGTGGATCGGTTAGGTGTAGTGTTGATACCCCAGACCACGGAAGGAAGTTCTTCAACCCATGCCCCAGCGGCCCTGATACAAGGAACCCTCAGTCTTGGCTTCAATCCACGAAGTAGCTCTTGGTTCGCCCTCTCCACTTGCCCGTTGGCTTGCGGATGTGCCACTGATGCTACATCAAGCCTGATTCCATTGCTGCCACAAAATTTTTCCATCTCTCCAAGGGACATGTTGGTTCCATTGTCGGTAATTATGCTGTGGGGGTATCCGAACCGGTATATAATTCTTTTCAGGAACTTGACTGCTGTGGCCGCTTCGCAATTGGTGACCGGCATAACCTCCACCCATTTGGTAAACTTATCAACAGCCACTAAAAGGTGCGTCTTCTTGCAAGGTGACATATGGAAGGGGCCAACCATGTCCATACCCCAAACAGCGAATGGCCAAGTTAATGGGATGGTCCGTAACTCCATAGCCGGCACATGAGTTTGGCGAGCGTACCTTTGACATCCGTCGCACCTTGCCACTATCCGTTCCGCGTCTGCTAGAGCTGTGAGCCAGAAGAACCCATGTCGATAGGCCTTGGCCACAAGGGACCTTGTAGACGCATGATGCCCGCAATCACCTTCATGGATCTCCTTAAGGATCTGTCGGCCTTCTTCTGGTGTCACACAGCGCAAAAAGACTCCTGCCGCACTTCTCTTGTACAACTCTCCATTGATAATAGCATATCCTTTTGCCCGCCTCACGATTTGTCTTGCTAGTACCTCCTGTTCTGGTAGTTCGCCCCGTGATAAGTATGCCAGATATGGCTCTGTCCACTCGGGGACGTCATGTATTGTAGCCACGAGCTCCACGTCCGGGTCTTGATTTGCTAATTCTTCTTCAGACTCGGATTTAACTGACGGTCGCCATAGCTCGTCCAAGAAAACATTAGGTGGAACCGGCTCCCTGCGCGAGCCGAGTCTGGCGAGTGCGTCCGCCGCCTCGTTTTTTCTTCTGTCTATGTGCTCCACTTCATACCCGGAAAAACACCCGGCAACCCTATCAACCTCCCTGCGGTACGCTGCCATAGTGGCGTCCTTCCTGTCCCAGGTTCCTGATACCTGCTGCACCACGAGATCCGAATCTCCAAAGCATCGTATCCTTCTAATGTTCATCTCCTTGGCTACCTTCAAGCCATGCAACAGAGCCTCATACTCGGCCACGTTGTTTGAGCAATCAAAGTGAATCTGCAGCACGTAACTTAGTTTATCCCCCTTTGGCGATGTCAGCACCACTCCGGCTCCTGACCCCTCGTACTGCTTTGATCCATCGAAGTGCATGGTCCATGACTCGGAACTTGGAACTGCGGTAACCATTCCAGTGTGCGTCCAGTCGTTAACGAAATCAACCAAGGCCTGGGACTTGATTGCCGATCTGGGCTCGTAGCTGATATGATAATCCCCCATCTCTATTGCCCATTTGGCTATTCTGCCCGTTGCATCCGAGTTTCTGATGATATCCGACATTGGTATTGAACTAACCACTGTTATGGGATGTTCTTGGAAATATGGCTTCAACTTCCGGCTGGCCATAAAGACCCCAAACACCAATTTTTGCCAATGCGGGTAACGCTGCTTCGCTTCCGATAACACCTCGCTGACATAGTAAACCGGCCTCTGGACCGGGTAACCTTTCCCATCTTCTTTGCGTTCCACGACAACTACTGCGCTGACGGCTCGGGGACCGGCTGCCACGTATAATAACATAGGCTCTTTAGGACCCGGCGCCGCTAGTACTGGCGCTTCAGATAACTGCTTCTTTAGTGCTTCAAACGCCTCATCTGCCTCCTGATCCCATACGAACTTATCTGATTTTCGCAAAAGCCGGTACAAGGGTATTGCCTTTTCTCCAAGCCTGGATATGAACCGGCTCAGGGCTGCCACGCAGCCCGTGAGCTTTTGAACGTGCTTCAAATTTTCCGGTTTCTTCAAATTCTGGATGGCCTTGATTTTATCCGGGTTTGCCTCAATTCCTCTCTCGGAGACTATAAAGCCAAGTAACTTCCCGGCCGGAACTCCGAATACACACTTCGTTGGGTTAAGCTTCATCTGATACCTCCTCAAGTTTTTAAACGTTTCTTTTAAATCATCAATAAATGTCTCTGCTTTCCGGGTCTTAATAACCACATCATCCACATACGCGTGCACGTTACGCCCAATTTGATCCTCGAAGCACTTCTGAATACACCGCTGGTAAGTTGCGCCCGCATTTTTCAATCCAAACGTCATGGTTTTGTAGCAGAAGGCCCCAAAAGGGGTTATAAATGACGTTTTTTCCCAATCCTCCCTCTTGAGTTTAATCTGGTGGTATCCCGAATATGCGTCCAAGAAACATAGCAAGTCGCTTCCGGCTACCGCGTCTATGATTTGGTCTATCCTTGGCAGCGCGAACGGATCCTTTGGGCAATGCTTGTTGAGGCTCGTGAAATCGATGCACATCCTCCATTCATTTGTCTTTTTCATCACTAGAACCGGATTCGCTAACCAGTCCGGGTGAAATACTTCCATGATAAAGCCTGCGGTTAATAGCCGTGCGATTTCCTCACCTATAGCTCTTCTCCTTTCCTCGTTCATTTTTCTCAAACCTTGCTTCACAGGCCTGGCCCTGGGATCCACATGCAAACTGTGCTCTGCCAACTCGGTGGGGATACCCGGCATGTCGCTGGGTGTCCAGGCGAACACATCCGCATTTGAGCGTATGAACTCCACTAGGGCCTTTTCTTGCGCGTCTTCCAAATTGGACCCTATAGTGAACTGCTTGGTGGGGTCTCCTTCCACAAAATCTACTTTCTTGGTGTCTTGAGCCGCCTTAAATTTTACTCTTTCGTCCTCAGAATCTGGTCTTCTCAATGCCGTGCCATCTTCCGGATCCACCTGAGACCGGTAATATTTAAGTTCTTCCTTTCTGCAGGCTTGCTCGGCCATCACCGAATCTCCCTCATCACACTCTGCTGCTATATCCCGGTTTCCATGGATAGTGATGGTCTGCTTGGGGCCTGGAATCTTTAACTGCAAATATACATAGCACGGCCTAGCCATGAATTTAGCATAAGCTGGTCTTCCGAACAATGCGTGGTAAGGACTGTGCAACCGGACCACCTCAAACGTGAGCCATTCTACCCGATAGTTATCTACCGACTCTCCGAAGGCTACTTCCAATGTAATTTTTCCTTCGGGGCGCGCCGAATGACCCGGCACGATTCCATGAAAAACCGTCGAACTTTTCTGTAGCTGAGATTCTTTGAGGTTCATGCGCAAGAAGGTTTCCCAATATAGGATGTTGATGCTGCTCCCTCCGTCCATCAATACCTTTCTCAATTCATAACCATTGACCTGTGGCGAGACTACTAACGCCAGGGTTCCGGGGTGCTCTATTCCTTCCGGATGATCCCTTCTGCTCCATGTTACCTCTTGCTCTGCCAATCTCAAGTACCCCGGAGTGGCCGAGGAAACTGAATTCTCTGTCTGTTTTAACGCCTTTTTGTCCCTGTTGGAAGTCCCTGTAACATGCACATGATATTGTCCTTTTAAATTGAGCGTACGTACCATACCGATGAAGATACTGATTTGGCCAATCGATACCGCGGATCTGGATTCGAGGTGCTCCGGCTCCAACTCCCACCCGGAATTGTCCACCATCCTTTTTCCTTCGTCATCAGAGTAGATCTCGCCGACAACAAAGTTCTTCATGTTCTTCCGAGCTTCTCCCGTGATGTAAACACCTTTGGACGCAGGCCCCACGGTGGGCGCCAACTGTCGTGGGATAATCACGGCAGATGTTACCGGGGGTAACTGATCTTGGGGCAAGTCGACACAGGTGTTCGGGAGAGGGTTTAGCTCGAAGGAAGACATGGCGGAAAGCAATCTAAGAACCGGAAAATAACTCGCCGGATCTCAATATGAATTATGCTGGATACTCGATAACAGGTGTTACAACTATGACTTGAATCTCTAACAAACTAAACCTAGGGGCCGGTTTATAAAGCACCCATACACCCCTAACTTGCCCTCCAAGGCACATCTTGAGTCCTACTCGAACTCCACATACAAACCCTAACTTCCCTTACCGTAGCCCACAGTCCGGGTTACAAATCTTACAAGCCTTTGGGCCTTCCGGTAATCTCTTTACCCCAAGCCGGATATCACTCAGCACACCTCGGGCCGGATTATATCTTGAAGTGGGCCTACCGGGTTACTATCCCCCCATCATATGTTGTTGTGGTTGAGCTGGGTCTCAGAGATTTTCAGATGCGTCAGTGTATCCAGGTACATTATGATAATGCTGGATCCTCCATCCATCAACACTCTTTTTAGCCTAGTGTTTTGGACAATAGGGCTTACAACAAGAGCTTGCGTGCCGGGTTCAGGGATATTCCCGGGATGATCAGACTGATCCCAGGTGATTGGTGTGTTTGAATACTTCAAGAATTTCGGGGTTGCCGGAACAACCGCGTTTATTTCTCGAAGCGTTCTTTTTGCCACCTTTGCTGATGGAGTTGTCAGGAAAGTTAGGGCACACTCTCCATCAACCCTCGGAAACTTGGGATCGCCTTTTCGCTGCTGTTGCAGGATTTTTTTCATCAGTGTCCGATTCACTGTCTTCTTTTTCAGCTTCTGGCTTTTGCTTGGAAAAATTCCTTTTGGAATTCTTCCCCTTGTTTCCGGATCCTGCACTGCCTTTCATATGCTTGTTCAATCGGCATTGTGTGTTGGTATGGGTGGGTTTCCCAAATTGCGAATGGTGGACGCAGGGTTCCGACTTAATATTTTCCCATTCTTCCTTGGTGTAATTGATTGGTTCTGAACTGCGTCCTTTCCACATATTCCCTTTTTAACTTCCAAAGGCTATGTTAACTTCTTTGGGCTTTTGTGTTTCCTCTGGAGTTCCTTTTTTCTCAGGGCGAGGATTCTTTTTGGCCTGTATCAGTGTATCGATATTGCCTCCTCTAGCTCTGATGTCGTCTTCGGCTGCAGCGTGTTCATTGGCGGTTGTAAGCATAGATCCGAGATCTTTGTGCTGTTTGGAACCAACCATGAACGGTACAAGTCCGGGTTTTAGGCCATTGACGAAAGCATGCATTGCTTGTACGTCAGTTACTCCAGAGCAGCTATTCTTCATTGCAGTCCATCTTGAGATGAAATCCACGTATGGTTCGTCCTCAAATTGGGTGCAACGGTTTAGCTGGTTGATGCTATTCGGGCGTTTGTAGGTTCCCCGGAAATGCTGAGTAAATACTCGAGCCATATCATCCCAGCTGTCGACAGTTCTGGAAGGTAATCCGTTAATCCAATCTCTGGCTCCATCCAGTAACATTAGGGGAAGAAACTTTACAGCTTCCAGGTTTGTCCCATTGTTAATCTGGACGGCTGTATAATAGTCTGAGAGCCAGGTATCCGGGTTTGTACTACCGGTGTATTTTTGGTACGTTGGACCAACTTTGGCAAAACCAGAATGCAGGGTTATCCTTCGGATCCTATCTGTGAAGCACTTAGGTCCAAAGTATAGATCGTCTCTTTCCGCCCTATCCATGTGTGCGGAGTATCTGCCGGCTGAATGGACAGAAGGGGATCTACTCCTTTCTTTCCCATTGTTGCACGGACGCGCTTTTCCGGGATCATCTCTATTTCTTCCGATGTCACGCCCCTTTGGATGAGGTGGAGTTCTACTCCTGTGTGTTTCCTTATCCCTGGGGGGTGTCCGAGATCTCTCACGCCTGTGAGGTATACCCTGTCTTCCAGCTTTTTCAGCTGGGTGTCTCGGAGGTGGCATTGCTTTGCCGTCGTTCCGGTATTTTTCTTCCCGATCGTAGGGGCTAAGTCCACCTTTCGGGAGATGGGATCCGGTTCTAGACGCTTCATCCTTGTTATCAGGATTTTTCTTGTCTTTTCTCGAATCCGTTTTCCTCTCTTTTGAGTTGTTTGAATTTCTAGGCTCCTCCGGTCCAGGTGCTCCAGCGGCGCAAGTAGCTGTTTTGCATAGGGCGGAGTCGTCATGCAACTTCCCTGATCGCTCTTGCCTTCGCTGTTGTTGTTGCAATGCTTTTCCTAGGAAACCATACACCCCTTAAGGTTTTTCACCGTTGGAGTACATATCGTTGTTTAGGATGGCGAACGCTGCTTCCGCATTTTCTGCTGCGGTTTTGTATATTGGTTTGCCTCTGGCATCTTTGCCGTTTACCTGCTTTTGCCAAGATGGGTTGTGAAACCTTTCTTTTGGTGGCAGTACTTCTGGTCTTACGATTCCGGGTAACCTTGTAGGTTTAATGGCAGATCTATTCTTTTTCTCGTACTCCTTGATTTCTTCCTTCATGAGCTTGATGTCATCCTGGGTTTTTTGGAGGTGTTCACGAGTTCTGAATAGATGTGGTTGTTGCCTTTGGAGAGCTTGTCTCCTGGCTTCTAGCACTTCAGGGGGTTCATGCAATCCCACTGGTGTTTGTAGCAATTCATGTTCTTCTTGCTCTGTCATTGGCAGAACAAGGATTTCTTTTGTTTTCTTCTCCGCAGGTTTTATTCCGCTTGCATCTCCTACTTCCGGGCTTTCATCGGCTGGATCAGCCGATTTCTTCTTCCGGAGTTTGTATTGGAGTTTTTTAGCGGCCTTGTGCTTTTTCTTGGAAGAGGGAGGTTTTTTGACAGGTTCATCCTCTGTCAGTTCTTTAACATTGGGAAATATTGGAGAGTTTTCTCCGTGTTCTCTCTCTTCCTCTAGCGGCGGAGTTCTAGGGCTTCCCTGACTGCCGGCGTCCGTGTTTTCAGCCGGTTTCGCCATTAGTACTTCGTGGAATCCTTCGTGAAAAGATTTAACCTTTCTTTCGAAGGCATCCTCGTCTTCGTCTTCGGAATCAAAGTCATCTGATCCGATTTCTGACTCTAATCTCGCCTCAATGGCGGCTAGCACAGAGTCAGCTTCCGAGTTCATCGCTATATTGGCGGATGTCGGATCTTCCACCTCTGTAGTGGATTTGCTGTTTTCTGCCTCTTGCACGGGATTACTTTCATCCGTGTTTTCGGCGACCTCGGGTTGCACCATACCGATAAAGTGTGAATCACTTTTTTGTCGGCGATATGAGCAAAACTCGGTATCGTAGTCATCTTCGACTGGGTATAGGGCGGGTGGGAAAAATTTGCTTCCACCGCAAAACCCCATGGCCTCTGTAGTTAGTCCGATAAACATATTTGCAGATCCAATCGGTAACACGCAGGCACTTATCAGATGATTTTGCGCCGGTATGTAAGATCCATTGTCGAGGAAACGTCCAACATCGTCGTCGAACTCCAGGCTTCCGACAGTTATGGAACTGCCGATTCCGTCGAGTATCCCAGATCGAAACTTAACGCCTGACGCCGTTTGCCCCACGGTGGGCGCCAACTGTCGAGACATCGTAGTAGAATTCATAGACAGGGGTACCATGAGATTACGGGTAGAGACGTGGGGGAACATGGTTGCGCTAAGGACAAAGACACAGGTTTTACCCAGGTTCGGTACGTCGTAATAATACGGCGTTCCTACTCCTGCAATCTCACTATTCAGGTCTAAAGCCTATGTATACAAAGTACACCGTGAGGTTCTGTTGGCTATTCCTCGAGGATCAACCTCTCGGCGAGTTATCTAGTAGCTTCTTCTCTATCTATCATATCTCCCGTCCGGCTTTATATAATAGCCGGGTTAGGGCATACAGAGTAGGAAACCTATAAGACTACGGTAACTATTAACTTGGAAGGTAAGGAATAAGCCTTCTACTCCAAGCCAGATCACGTGGGCCATGATCCGGGTTCTTCTAGAATCCGGCTTCTGTGCGTCGGCTTACTGGGCCGCCCAATGGACCGTAGCCCACTACCATTTGGGCCACCCGGGTAATCTGACACTTTATACTACCATCTGATATACCCCTATTTGGTATATATCCGACAAAGAGCATAGTAGCAAGTTTCCCTCAGAAAGAAACAAAGGTTGATTCGACTAGTAGGAGGAAGGAGTAACTTCAGAAGGTTGATGTAGCTGACATGGCATGGCGCACTACCGGTTCAGCAGCAACGTGGACCTACACAACACAAACAATTCACTTTGCCCCAATGAAGCAGTGAGGTTGTCAATCTCACCGTTTTTGCTGATAACAAAGAGGTTAAATGTATGGTGTGGGAAAAAGTATGAGAATAATTTGAAAACAGTAGAAGCAGTGTGAAAACAGTGGAAGCAGTGTGAAAACAATGGAAGTTGTGTGTGTATTATCAGTATGATGAAATAGACCGGGGTCCACAGTTCACTAGAGGTGTCTATCCATAAAAGATAGCTAACATGCGTGGTAACCAAATTACAGCTGGGCAATTGACACATAAATAACATGCATGACATAAAGATTACTATGAGATTCATGCACGCATTACAACAAAATACATAGACCATCATCCAACTTCGACTATGACTAATAATCCACCCTTCGAATATCATTCGAACAAACGTTGGGTATTAAGTTGCAAGCAACGGATAATCGCAGTAAGCGAAGTGTGTAATGTAAACATCGTTGTTTTCTCCCTAATGGAAATAGCACATCCTCCATCCGTCACGTTTATGTCACTCGAGCATAGATGCATAGGAGGCATGAACCCACTATCGAGCATAAATACTCCCTTTCCCATCTAGCTAATGTTTGCACCATTACCACCACTATAACAACAAAACAAATGGACAAGAACCATTGATAGTAGAAGGTTTACTAGCATGAGAAGCTTCAGTTTTACTAGTGGTGGTAATGGTGCAAACATTAGCAATATTATTATTTCTAGCTATTTCATCTTCTCTTTCCCATCTAGCATGCAATTCAGCTAACATCCTAACATTATCATCAATTCGAATTTGGATAGCATTCAAAGTTTTGCTTTATTTAACATCATGAGGCATAACCTTTAGTTTCAGAAAATCAACATCAAGAGCAAGGCTATCAACTTTATAAGCAAGAACATCAATTTTGCCAAACTTTTCCTCAACAGATTTATTAAAAGAAGTTTCTATACTAATAAAATTCTTGAGCATTTTTCAAGATCAGAGCGTAAGATTTTATTGTTGTTGTAGGAATGACCATAAGAATTACCATAATTATGACTATTATTTGGAGGATATGGCCTATAATTGTTGCTACCAAAATTATTCCTATAAGCATTGGTGTTGAAATTATTATTTTTAATGAAGTTCACATCAACATGTGAAAGCGCATGGTTCCCCCATATGTGGTTTTGGTAATTAATGACAATCCTTATGGACTAATGTTTGCATTGAGTTATCCTTGTAGATCTTGTCCATAGGAAATAATGGAGTTCATGTGTTGAACTCTATTAGCTTCCTTGATGGCCATTGTTTTATTCATGGATTTATATGAGGAATGGTTATGGTTTGAGTTGAGCTTATTGCTAGTATGTCTTGAAGAAAAGGATTAGGTGATCTTTCATTATCATCTTCAAGACATCATCATTTGAAGTAAGAAGCAAAGATACAAGGTTGATCAAGCAAGCGATCAACACTCAAAGCTACAAGTTGTACCAAGTGGGATTGTGTATCTCATGGTATCTTTCCATGGGCATGAACCAAAAGGAAGATTTCATATAGCCCATGGTCTATGTCGTCGTCAAGCGGTGTTCGTCACCTAGCTTGACGTGGAAGCTCAAGTGAATCTTCTAGAAGATATCCTATGCTTGTTGCTTGCCACCATTTTGGAGATTGTGGCCTTGTGAAGATTTGGCGAGAAGGGTCTCTCCCATAATGGTGTATGGGGGAGCTAGTCTCTCCCATAATGGTGTATGGGGAAGCAACTTGCAAGTCTTCATCAAGCGGAGCTTGTGCTAGCAAGCGCAATCAAGAAAGAGGATCCAACTTGAGAGAGTCAAGATCGTCATCATCTAGCTCAAGTGGAATGCTCAAGGCAAAGGTATAATCTTGATAGGTTTTCTATTTTACCGGTCTCGTGTCTTCGGGAGACCGGGTTATAGGATAGATAGTCGTACTATCAAGAGGGGCTCTCAAGTGAGTAACGTGATTGAATTGTTGTGGAGAGCTCAAACCTTCGCATACTTTGCATATCATCTTTCTTGGTTCTTATTTGGCTTTTGTTTCCTTTGGGTTCTAGTGCTTGTCGTGATCTTCATGGCAAGCCAAGGTTTATCGAAAACGGTTTTGGTAAGAAAAACTTGTTGCGATTTCGGTGGTGAAAATATCCGGTTCAGCTTTGAGAATGTTTCCACACCTTCCATGTGTGGTAACTTCTCCATTCCTTTTTGTTTGGATAGTCTTTGTAGTTACCTTTCCAACCCATTTGGATTCACCTTATTCGGAGTTCATTCGCAAAAGTTATGTGTGTTTTCGTGTTGGAGGTTTCACCGGGTGTTCCTATTTGAGAGGTCTAAACCTTTACCCATTTGGTTTTATCTTACATTTATGGACAATGATGTTTCCCTGCATATTCTTGTAGTTCTCGTCGTTGCGATTTCAACGAGTCCAAGAACATCGAAAACGGAGTTCATATGCAAAAGTTATTGCATTTCTCGTATCGGTTCTCTGTCTCCGGTTTGCAATCCGGAATATTCCGGATGATTCCGGAATCCGGAATTTTCTGGGCTCCGGAATATTCCGGGGATCCGGAATTTTTCGGAATTTTCCGGTCAGAACGGGAAAAGGCTCTGTTTCCATCCGGAATCGCTCCGGAATCGATTCCGGGCCATTTCGGGTCATTCCGGGGTCCGGAATATTCCGGACCATTCCGGAATGGACAGAAAAAGTGGAAAACGGCTAGTTTTTTGAGCACCTATTTAAGGGGCTTTCTTCCCCAAAGTCCCTAAGTCTTTTCTAGCCCATTTTCCCTCTCTCTCCACACCATTGTTGACTTTGGAAAGTTTGCTCCTCTCTCAATCCCTCCAATGATTCTTGCATATCTTTGAGGGAGAAGTTAGAGGAGATCTAGATCTACATTTCCATCAATCCATCCTCCTTCTTAGTGAGGGAAATCTAGTGGATCTTGATCTTGGAGTTCTTGGTGTTTCTCCTTTGTTCTTCCTCTCTTATTCCCCCATAAGCATTTGTTTCTTTGTTGGAATTTGAGAGTGGAGGATTTGAGCACTTGTGCTCTTGCCATTTGCATCGGTTGCATCGGTTTGGTCTCTCCACGAGGATTCGTGGAAGTGAAAGATTGTGAGCTTGTTACTCTTGGGTCTTGGACCCTACACGACTTGTGATGTTCTTGGGAGCCTCCAATTGAGTTGTGGATGTGTGCCCCAAGATTGTGGTGACACCGAGATCCTCCAATTGAGTTGTGGATGCGTGCCTCGGGTTTGAAGGTTGCCAATAGTGGAAGGTGAACTAGGTCTTTGTGGCAGGGTTCATCGGAGAATAGGGTGAGGCCTTTGTGGCGTTGAGTAGGCCTTCGTGGCGAGCTCACACCCCTCCAACGAGACGTACTCCCCTTTGTGGGAGGAACTCGGGAATACATCATCGTCTCCGTGTGCCTCGGTTATTTCTATACCCGAGCTTTTTACTTATGCAATTTACATTGTGATAGCCTTCGAGCTTGAAGTTATATATCTTGCTATCACCTTGTTACTTGTCTTGCTTAGCATAAGTTGTTGGTGCATCTAGTTGACCATAGAATAATTAGGTTGTATGCTTGTTAATTTAAACACCTACTTTATTTCCGCATTTAGCAAGCCTTAACCGGAAAAGTTTTAATCGCCTATTCACCCCCCTCTAGGCGACGTCGTTGTCCGTTCAATTGGTATCAGAGCCTCGTCTCTCTTTATTAGGCTTTACATCCTAGAGAGTACGATGTCGTTTAGAGAAATAGAACATGATCCCGCTTTTATATTCTATGGTAGAAATTATGATGCTTGGAAAATTCGCATTCTTAATTTTCTTGAGGACATGGGTCCAAAGTACGTTAAGAGAATTGTAGATATGGACTTTCCTCCTCCAAAGGATTCACAAGATTTATCTTTATAGGATGAGGAAAACTCTTATCTCGATACTCTTGTATCTAATGGTCTCTTGTGCGTTTTGAGCGATGTAGTTATTAAATCAATCATGCCTTTTCGGAACGCTCATGAGCTATGGACAAAACTTCAAGATATATATGATGTGTCCAACATTATTGAGGATGATTGTTCTCCATCCACTTCCGGCCGTGATGAGTTCACATCTTTCTCCACTCCACCAACATGTGATTTGTCACAAGGTAATGATATGGTGAGTGGTGATAGAAATTGCATTGTGGATAGTGAATTTTCTATTGACTATACTTCATCTCTATCCCATTGCAATGATCTATCTTTGGACTTAATATCTTCTAGCACTCAAAATTCCATACATGCTAGTGTTGATAGTCCTTGCATATCATGTAATAGTTGTTTAACTAAATCTCATGATGATATGCTTCCTATGTCTTGTTTTCATAAAAACAATGCTTCCATTTCCTCTAGTACTTGTGTGGCTAACAATGTAGAGGAATCCCAACTTTTGTTGGAACAAGACATGGACCTCAATGGATCTTCATGCATTCTCTCTTCATCACCTTCCTATCCTCACTTGTGCCTTATGGCTAGGGATTCAAAGGTATCTCCACCTTTGGAACCCATTACATCTTGTGATGATGAGGATGAGGATTTATCTTGTGGAGAGTATGAGGATGAGGTCTCCTTAATGGAGAAGGGTGAGTTGGTTCTTCTTGATCTCCCTAAAGGTAGTAAAGCTATCACTCCTTTGGGTGAAATATTGGCTTTTGCTATTTATAGCTCTAAAATCATTGAAAAGAAAGGTGAGATTGAAAGAAGTGATGCCGATGAAAAGGCATCCCTCACTATGTCTCTTGAGGAAGAGTATGAGCTCCGAGTTACTCTTGAGGAGAAACTTGAATCTTTTGAGGAGCTCTATAATGAACAAATAGCCTATCTCACTAAAGCACGTGACCATACCAATGCTAAATATAAAGTGCTTAAAAATGAAAAGGTTGAATTTATTGTTGGCAATGCTAATCTAATTGAGGAAAACTCTAGGTTAAATAATGAGCTTGCCAAGTTGTCTTCTTCTATTTCTAATGATGCTTGTGCTACTAACTCCACATCTTGTGAAGCATCTATTTTGAAGGAGAATGTTGAGCTAAGGGCTCAACTTGAGTTAATGACTAGCAAGTGTGGGAAATTGGAAGAAAGTCATGAAAAGCTATCTAGCTCTCATGAGGATCTTCTAGCATCCCATACCAAGCTAAAATTAGCTCTTGAGGCTATCACTACAAAGGTAACATCTTGTGAGCCTCATATGGTTACTAGAACAATCTCTTCTATTAATGCTATATTGCCTTGCTCTAGTATTAGTAACTCATCCTCTCATAATGTTTCTACATCTTGTGATGAGTTGCTTTCCTTGCCTTGTTTCTCTAACAATGAAGCATCTACTTACTCTAGCTCTCGTGTTCATTCTAACCATGTAGAGGAAAATAAAGAGCTCAAGGCCCAAGTCACTTCTTTGAAGAAAGACTTGGAAACGTGTCATGAAGGGAGTTCCACCCTTGACAAGATGTTGAGAGTGCGAAGACTTCCCAATGACAAGAGTGGACTTTGATTCAACTCCAATATCAATAACAAGTCCATTATTGACAAGAAGAAGGGCCAAGAACAAGAAAAAGATCCGGCCAAGATTATTTGCTTCAAGTGCAAGATTGAAGGGCACCATGTTAGATCTTGCCCTTTGAAGAAGAAGCCTGTTAGTGAGAAGCAACTAGGGAAGCGGCCTCTTGTTCAATCTCATGCTCAACCACGAGTTGAACAACGGCCACCTCCTAAGAAGACTCAAGCCAATGCTCCTCTTGTTGAGAAGCCTATTGAGAAGAAAGAAAAGAGTCGATGTTGATGCCTTTGTCGCAAGAAGGGACATTTTGCTTCTTCATGCACTAATGGTACATTATCCAACCCTATCCTTGTTGATGATGTTTATTCCATTAGTAAGGATAATGTGGGCAATGTGTTTGCCAAGTATGTTTGTACTCCAAGTGGTGTCAAGAAAAGAACCATTTGGGTTGCCAAACCTATTGTGACTAACCTCTTAGGACCCAACTTGGTTGGGGTCCAACAAGCTCAAACTTGATCAATAGGTGTTGTAGGAGGGCATTGGAGACTTGGCTATTTCATGAAGAATTAAGGGATCTTCATCAATTATATTTCCTCAAGCCAAGTCACTTGGATTATATATATATCTCTTACCCAATGTTCCTCCAAGCGGTAACTTGTATTTAAATCTATATACATTGAAAGTTGCTTGCTCCCTTGCATATGTTAGTTTTGTTTCTAGCATGTGTTTGTATATGTTGTGCTTCCTACTTACCTATCTTTAGCAATCGAGTTATGTTTGTTGGTTTGCACTCCATGTACTTGTGTTCTTTGTGTTGAGCCTTCATTGCTTTCATTGCTTATCTTAGTTGGCTCTTTGGGAGATTAATGGACTATCCGATTTTGGGGGAGTAATATGCTTTGCACTTTACTATCCTAAAATGTGTGTACATGAGGAATACCACTTAGTGTTCATATATCAATATTATCTAGTCTCTATGTGGTATGTCATTCTCATGAGAAATTCATTTCTTAATGTCTATTAACTTTCTCCTGTTTGATTTATTTGCCTCTTGTTGTTTTCAATTGATTATCACATTATGGGGGAGTAATAAGCTATGTGCATATTAGAAGCCTAGAAAATGTGAACATGTGAGGTATTGCCACCTAGAGTTGATATTCTAGTTATCTTGTTCCTAAGTGGCATGTTGCTCAAACAAGTTCCATATTTGCTTAAAATATCGTGTGTCTCTCTTCTTTGGTATCTTGTTTGTAATAGAGTTTCTTGTTGCCTTGCTTTTTCGAGTTTTATTTGAAGCCTTCAAGAATCTCTATCTAAGCATGTTTTTCTTATTCCTATCTTTTTCCACATGCTTATTTTTTGTGAATATGATTGTGAACCAATCTACCACCGAGAAATATCTCCATACATATCTTGTCTTTGACAAGTTATAATAATTTGTGGTAACTTTATTGATCATATTTACTTTGGCATTTGCTCTAAAAATTTCCTTGTTTCTTGCCAAGGATTTTGTTTGGTTCAAACTCCTTTGTGTCTTCCTTGCTCTACTCAAATTTTGTTTTATGCTTTCTTGAGTTAGGAAAAGCAATGATCCCATACTTGTGCACTTGTGTTAAAAGTCATACTTCTTTGGGTTGCACTATTCTTGGGGAAGCTATCCTACATTGAGTAGATCACCATTCTTTAAATTGGTATTGCATTGAATTGATTTTATTTAAACATGACTAGTGTTTGAATAATATATATGGAGAGTAATGATTCCATTGTGTGCATTTTGTATTCAAATGCAAGATCATAAATAATGCACTATTATTGGAAGAACTATCCTATAATGCGTTTGAACACTTGTTGTCTTTAAAGTTGTTTGTTGTCCCAATGACTTGTCTCTTTGGAAGACAAACACTTTTCGTCCTGGTACTTTGTGTGCTATCATGAAAAGTGTAGAGGGTTTGTTCACTCTTTTATGTTTTTTTGGTATCCTCTCTATGTTGGTTTCCTCAATCATGTGTTGATTTGGGTCTTGATATAATTTGGACAATTCTCTTTCTTTTCACTCTTATGAGTGGCTTCTTGGTTTAATTGGGTCTTTGTCCAACTTGTATCTTGTTTTGGTTCTTGAAAGTTTTGTACATGCATATTTAATATGTATATCTTTTGGCATGCTTACTTTCGTTGATCCAATATATAGGATAAACTCCATCAAATCCTAAATGGCTAAGATGTGCATGAAATTCAAATTCATATTAATATGCACATATTTATTTGGAGTTTGTCCTATATATTGTAGTTGTTCTAACTACTTTGGACCCAATGAGTTTGGGTACCATTTTGTACTTGAATTTTGTTTTTAGGTACAATGGAGATACATTGGTTGCTTGCTCCATTCATAAGGAAGGTGTTCTCACCATGGTATTATAGGAGTCAAGATACGATGATTATCAAACTCGCATCCTCTTCATCACCAATGTCGTCTCGGTAACAAGTATCTATCTCATGCTTACATTTCTAGCTTTCAACCTTATGTAGGTTGCATCTTGGCATGATTTCCCTTTGTGGCATTTCATTTGGTTCTTGCAAATGTCCTATCAAAAGCATCTTTATTGCAACTATGAGTAAGACGGGATGATTACATACTAAGGGGATGTTTATAATCATTTTCATGATTCACCAATCCCAAGTATATTAATCTAGAAACTTCTACTTGAAGTCTCTCATATGCAATATTGATGAATTCTCAAAAACCATTTGAATATTTTGTGATATGCGTTACCTTTCTCGAAGCATTCCAACTATCACTTTTCCCTTGTGATATTTGTGATGCTTTGATGAGTTTTGTTTGTTCATCTATATCCCCTTAAGATTAAACTAAGCTTAGTGCTTTGCTTTCATGCAAAAATCTTATTGGTGTATTTATGAACCTTCCTTGGATATCATGTTCTTCGCCTTTGTACATATTTTGTGTGTGCATGTTTCTTTGTGGATATATATCTTTGTGATTGTTGTCCACTTAGAAACTTATACACACGATAATAGTTACATCTGTAATTGATATTCTATTTCTTTAGTGACCACGTTTTATTGCTTTGTATTCCTTGGTGGTTTCTAAAAGGCACAAGATTTGTTTTTCTTTTGGTATTCCTTTCGCTTCTTAATAAGCTTGTGGACCTATGTGGTTTTTCATTTGATGGTTTGTGTGTATGGGAAATACATGATATGCACTATGTGCCTCTTATATTGAAAGACTATGTTGATGATTTTATCATCTTACTAGTCTCCTAAAAATGTTTTTCCTTGTCATGCCCATCTAGTTCGGTTGAGTAAGTATTTATTTGTCGCTTCTTGATCTTAATTGCTCAATTTTTGTTTGTTTGCAAGTTTCTTTGCTTCATTTCCAATCTATTCGCTTGCTCTTGTTTGTGTTCAAAATTATCTAGAAGGGAGTGATGATTCCATGTTGTGCACACTATATAGTAATTCAAATCTAACATTGTGCATGTATCTTGGGGAGTTACCTCTTGATTGTCTAGAACACTTGGTTGATCTTATCAAAATATTGATTTTGGTCAATCGTTTTTTCGGATCCTTCGGTTGGTTGCTTCTTTGTGAAAGTATCCTTCAATTTTATTTTATTTGTAAACCTTTGGATCCTCAATATAGTCTGATCTCCCTCCATCTATTCATAGTTGGATATATGCACTTGATTTCACTCATATCATGAGGAATGCATACACTATGGGGGAGCTCTTACTATATTGGCCTTCTAATCTTTTTCCCATTTCGGCAATGGATGCCAATGGGGGAGAAGTTTAGAGGGTTTAAGGGAATTTGGTTTATGCTTTAGTTTCGTTCTTAAGCATTTGCCTTTCCATGCTATTGCATCCTTGCTCTTTGTTTTGCATGGTTGCTTAATTCATCATATAAACCCTCGTAAAAAGGTATTGTCATCAATTACCAAAATGGGGGAGATTGAAAGCGCATGGTTCCCCCATATGTGGTTTTGGTAATTAATGACAATCCTTATGGACTAATGTTTGCATTGAGTTATCCTTGTAGATCTTGTCCATAGGAAATAATGGAGTTCATGTGTTGAACTCTATTAGCTTCCTTGATGGCCATTGTTTTATTCATGGATTTATATGAGGAATGGTTATGGTTTGAGTTGAGCTTATTGCTAGTGTGTCTTGAAGAAAAGGATTAGGTGATCTTTCATTATCATCTTCAAGACATCATCATTTGAAGTAAGAAGCAAAGATACAAGGTTGATCAAGCAAGCGATCAACACTCAAAGCTACAAGTTGTACCAAGTGGGATTGTGTATCTCATGGTATCTTTCCATGGGCATGAACCAAAAGGAATATTTCATATAGCCCATGGTCTATGTCGTCGTCAAGCGGTGTTCGTCACCTAGCTTGACGTGGAAGCTCAAGTGAATCTTCTAGAAGATATCCTATGCTTGTTGCTTGCCACCATTTTGGAGATTGTGTCCTTGTGAAGATTTGGCGAGAAGGGTCTCTCCCATAATGGTGTATGGGGGAGCTAGTCTCTCCCATAATGGTGTATGGGGGAGCAACTTGCAAGTCTTCATCAAGCGGAGCTTGTGCTAGCAAGCGCGATCAAGAAAGAGGATCCAACTTGAGAGAGTCAAGATCGTCATCATATAGCTCAAGTGGAATGCTCAAGGCAAAGGTATAATCTTGATAGGTTTTCTATTTTACCGGTCTCGTGTCTTCGGGAGACCGGGTTATAGGATAGATAGTCGTACTATCAAGAGGGGCTCTCAAGTGAGTAACGTGATCGAATTGTTGTGGAGAGCTCAAACCTTTGCATACTTTGCATATCATCTTTCTTGGTTCTTATTTGTCTTTTGTTTCCTTTGGGTTCTAGTGCTTGTCGTGATCTTCATGGCAAGCCAAGGTTTATCGAAAACGGTTTCGGTAAAAAAAACTTGTTGCGATTTCGGTGGTGAAAATATCCGGTTCAGCTTTGAGAATGTTTCCACACCTTCCATGTGTGGTAACTTCTCCATTCCTTTTTGTTTGGATCTTTGTTGTTACCTTTCCAACCCATTTGGATTCACCTTATTCGGAGTTCATTCGCAAAAGTTATGTGTGTTTTCGTGTTGGAGGTTTCACCGGGTGTTCCTACTTGAGAGGTCTAAACCTTTACCCATTTGGTTTTATCTTCCATTTATGGACAATGATTTTTCTCTGCATATTCTTGTAGTGCTCGTCGTTGCGATTTCAACGAGCCCAAGAACATCGAAAACGGAGTTCATATGCAAAAGTTATTGCATTTCTCGTATCGGTTTTCTATCTCCGGTTTGCAATCCGGAATATTCCGGATGATTCCGGAATCCGGATTTTTCTAGGCTCCGGAATATTCCGGGGATCCGGAATTTTCCGGCCAGAACGGGAAAAAGGCTCTGTTTCCATCCGGAATCGCTCCGGAATCGATTCCGGGCCATTCCGGGTCATTCCGGGGTCCGGAATATTCCGGACCATTCCGGAATGGACGGAAAAAGTGGAAAACGGGTAGTTTTTTAGCACCTATTTAAGGGGCATTCTTCCCCAAAGTCCGTAAGTCTTTCCCAGCCCATTTTCCCTCTCTCTCCACACCATTGTTGACTTTGGAAAGCTTGCTCCTCTCTCAATCCCTCCAATAATTATTGCATATCTTTGAGGGAGAAGTTAGAGGAGATCTAGATCTACATTTCCACCAATCCATCCTCCTTCTTAGTGAGGGAAACCTAGTAGATCTTGATCTTGGAGTTCTTGGTGTTTCTCCTTTGTTCTTCCTCTCTTATTCCCCCATAAGCATTTGTTGCTTTGTTGGAATTTGAGAGTGGAGGATTTGAGCACTTGTGCTCTTGCCATTTGCATCGGTTGCATCGGTTTGGTCTCTCCACGAGGATTCGTGGAAGTGAAAGATTGTGAGCTTGTTACTCTTGGGTCTTGGACCCTAGACGACTTGTGGTGTTCTTGGGAGCCTCCAATTGAGTTGTGGATGTGTGCCCCAAGATTGTGGTGACACCGAGAGCCTCCAATTGAGTTGTGGATGCGTGCCTCGGGTTTGAAGGTTGCCAATAGTGGAAGGTGAACTAGGCCTTTGTGGCGGGGTTCATCGGAGAATAGGGTGAGGCCTTTGTGGCGTTGAGTAGGCCTTCGTGGCGAGCTCACGCCCCTCCAACGAGACGTACTCCCCTTTGTGGGAGGAACTCGGGAATACATCATCTTCTCCGTGTGCCTCGGTTATTTCTATACCCGAGCTTTTTACTTATGCAATTTACATTGTGATAGCCTTCGAGCTTGAAGTTATATATCTTGCTATCACCTTGTTACTTGTCTTTCTTAGCATAAGTTGTTGGTGCATCTAGTTGACCATAGAATAATTAGGTTGTATGCTTATTAATTTAAACACCTAGTTTATTTCCGCATTTAGCAAGCCTTAACCGGAAAAGTTTTAATCGCCTATTCACCCCCCCTCTAGGCGACGTCGTTGTCCGTTCAACATGCTCTTCTTGAGCAACCAAAGAAGCTAAAGGAACATTATTTGGATCAATAAGAGCATGGCCATTCACAAGCATAGACATAATAACATCAAGCTATCACTCAAAGAGGAGGCCCATGAGTGGGACAATTCTTTACTAAAGACTTCATTCTTTCCTAAGCTTTAGCAACATGCTCATTATCAAGTTGCTTAAAATTCATAATGCTAATTCTTAAGGATATAAAATTAGCACGAGGATAATATTTTCCAATGAAAGCATATTTACACTAATTCCAAGAATCAATACTATTTCCAGACAAAGATAGCAACCATTCTTTAGCTCTTCCTCTCAAAGAGAAAGGAAACAATTTTCAGTTTAATAATATCTCCATCTACATCTTTATATTTTTGCATCTCACATAGTTCAACAAAATTATTAAGATGGGCAGCAACATCATCAATACTAACACCAGAAAATTGCTCTCTCGTAACAAGGTTTAACAGGCAGGCTTAATCTCATAAAAATCAGCAGTAGGAGCAGGTGGAGCAATAGTTGTGCTAATGAAATCATTGTTGTTGCTGCTAGAAAAGTCACACAACTTAGTGTTTTCAGGAGTAGTCATTTTAGCAAGACTAAAAAAACAAGATAAAAACTACAACTAGAATAGGAACTATTTTTTGTGTGTTTCTGATAAAGAGAAACAGACAAGACAAAATAAAATAAACTAAGCAAAACAAAAACAAAGTAAAGAGATTGGAAGTGAGAGAATCCCCTTGCAAAAATTCTCTTCCTCCCCGGCAACGGCGCCAGAAATTAGCTTGATGCGCGTGTAACACGCGTTCGTTGGGAGACCCCAAGAGGAAGGTGTCAGACCCCGAACCCAGAGATATACATACTGTTATGTGCTCCTAGCCATGGACTCACAAGGGCTTCAGGGTTACCAGCCCCGGCCGCAACAAACAACGGCAGGCAGACCGGATTCATCGGCACGTAGTCCGGATCCCCGGTCTACTACTCCTTGTATCCATGCTAGTCATAACCAACTATGCATACCCAAGCGTCCACGAGTCGGATGAAACTGAAGGAACGGGACCAAAGTTATACAGAGCTGCTATGTGTCCAGAAAGTGCAACAACAATCGAGGGTTACTGGGGTTACCTCGCCCCAGGCCGATCATATCGACAGGCGGGCTCGGACATGGATCATCGGCTCCACAACCCCTCGACTGCGGCAACTATGCAGGCATAGGCAAAACTGTATAACAATGAGCTCGAAACCAACAACCGATCAAAGCAACACTCTAGACATGAAGTTGTATTAAACAGATGTTACTAGAGTATAGCTTACAAGCAGAGGTCACACGACCCAACATTACATCAGACAACGGAAAGCAAATTATGTTGCTAATCAACAAGAACCAAAAAGGCCTAAGAGGCCGCAACATAAGGCGACGTCCCAGCCCATAGATTCCAGGCTGCTACCTGGGAACCCCGAACTACTCGTCGATGTCCACGTCGAAACGCCACCGAACTGAGGAACTCCACCTGAACCAAATTGAAGCAAACATGAGTACGGGAGTTACTCAACAAGACTTAGTTAACCTATTATATATCTGCTTCTTCTAGAAAGAGTTATGAAGGTTATTCGCGTAAAGCCATCTTTGTTTTCCAAGTTGAGGGAGGAATAGCACGTCTCATGGAGCATTTTGAAAACAGATGAGAAAGCTACTCAACTACTGGAATCATCATCTTTTTAATCCACCAAACATATCAGCACCTCGTGCTTCAAAGATCACCACCTCAAGTTGTTCCGGTAACTCATGCTACAAGGTAACCCCTCTCGGCATCTCCGAGGAGGCATCCTTCATTCGTTATCAGCAAATTTTAATCATTCCGTTAAAGTTGTCTATGATCACAGAATCCGTCACCAAGTCGTCCTTAACCGCGGACACGGCTTTTCGAAAAGATTTAACCCTGCAGGGGTGTACAACTTTAACCACACGGACCAACCAACTCTTAATGCCACTAGATTAGCACTATTCCGGGAAGTGCCGGCAGATGGAGGTTGACCACGACCTTTCCCTTACTTCGCCTATTCCATGAGTCGCTCCGAGTAGAGATGGACCGCCAATAGGGAGTGGCCATCTCCTGCCGGGTCTCTATCGTTGTGCGCAATGCTCGACGGTTACCTACCCGCAGAGCGCCGATACATCGCCACATCCTAGTTTTGAAAACGTTTTGATATCCCCGCAAATCCAAATGGAAAGCCAGAACTAGGCAACTCATGGAACAAACTAGGCAAGTTGAGACCGAGGGGAATCCAATCCCTCGTGTGGATGCACGCTCAGTCTTGGCTCGAAGACGAGAACTCGCTCCTAGGGCATGAACGAGACAACCACCACAGACCCTCTGTGATCTCGTCATCCACACCTTTAAGTCATATTAAACAAGAATCTCTTAACTTACCACAACATACTTTCATACTAGATTCATTCTCGGCTCTGATTCACCAACCGGATGGAGCAGAGATAACAGGCATGTATGACTAAGCATGGCATATTTGAGGCTCTGGCGATACACACAAACAAAACCTATGTCTGCTAGGAGCATTGAATCATGATATCTGGGTTATGCAAATAAATAGGATAACTCTATCTACTGACACAAAATACATTGGAATCGAATGCATTTGTACGAGAGTCAAAAGTCTTTCGAAATCATATATGGCAGATAAGAGGTTATGCTTGCCTTGCTTCAAGAAAACCAGAGAAAGTCTTCGGGAATAAGTGCTTGACTTGTCGGTTAGGATCAAGTATTCGTCATGGCGTTGTCGATCTTCTCTTCGGGGTCGCGTTCTACCGATCAGAAGCAAAACACCGGAAGAGAAACAACAATCAAACATGGCATCGATGCAATGTGCAATATGTATGCATGAGCAAGTTAATGCACTGAAAGAAGCCCTAAACATGTTCTTTGGGTTGCTAGGGTTAATATGGCAATTAGCATTTTTACTGAAACTAGCCCAAAATAGGCCCCGGAGGGGGTTTCGGGCGATTCTAAAAATGGGTACCATTTTAAAACCTCAAATGGGTTTGGAAACATCATAACTAGATTGTACTTGTCATTTTAAGCATAATGGTATATAACTTTTAATTTTCTAATTTTACTGAATAAAAACTTATTTTTCTATTTTAAATGAATTAAACAAATTCAAATAATGTTCAATTTTCAACTTTTTCAAACATATATGAAAAAGACATATTTGGAAAGAGTTTATTTTTCTGAACATTTCTATACCTTAATTATATTTTTCTGAATTATAAATCAAAGGTTATTAATTATTCAAATTAATTACTTCTCTGGAATTTTTAATCATTTTCTGATAAAAAGGAAAACATGATATATGACGTCGGGCTTACGTCATTGTGACCTCATCAAGGCCCAAATCTTCTCTGCCAACGAGCAATTGCTCGATTGAGCGTGCAATTCGCGAAACAGCGAGCACCACGGCGTAGAGGAGAGCACGACGAACACGAGGGTGGCGGCGCCACCATTTTATGGTCACCGGAGGATGCTCGGAGGGGCACGGGGGCGGACCAATCACCGGCGTTGAGCGGCGGAGGGCGCCGGTAAGGGTAGGGTTCTGATGCGGTATCCTGCTCGTTCGTGCTACAGAGAGAAGGAGTGGGGCTTGTGAGGAGGGAGGCGAGATGGGGACGTCTCCCTCGACCCCTATCCGCACGGGAAGCAGCAGGAGGTGTCAAACGGCCATGGGAGCTCGGCCATGCAGGTGCTTGTGCTTTCTGTCCAAAGGAAGAAGAAAGAGAAGAAAAGGGAATTACAATAACCCCCTGAAATTTTGGGAAAATGCTAACTGGTCCTTTTCCATTATAAAACAGAACAGAAATCAAGTTTTGAGGGTCTTTTTGAAACGAGAAAAAAATTGGCAAAAATAGTTTTTGAAAATCTCATGAAATTTCCAACAAAACCATAACTTGGGTTGGTGCATTTGAATTATTTTGCAATACAAAATTTTGGAACCCAAATTAAGTACTTTTTGTGGGATTTTCTGAAACCATTTAATTTCACAATTTAAATTAGTTTCAAACATGATTTAAATTTTGTTTTCATGCATGAATGATATGAACACAACACCACACACTTTTGTTTAGCAAACTTGGGATGTTACAAATCTACCCCCCTTACAAGAATCTCGTCCCGAGATTCCCGAAGGAGAAGAAAGAAGGAACACCGGTTTTGAACGATCTTCTCGAACCTTACGGTTCTCTTCTCGAAGGGATTAATCTGTAGCACTTGCGAAGATCTCCAGCAGCTACACCTTAGGTGAGAGGGAAAACTCTTAAGGTTTGATCTTCACGAAGATCGAGTATCTCATGGGTAACTCATGACAAGAATGTTCGTAAAGAACTTGTTTGAGTTAGCGGGCATGAAACACATCAAGATAACAGAGGGAATAGAAGATGGTTTCAAGTTTGTGGACGATTGGTCTTGAAAGGATTTAGAATATGAGCTTTTCACAAGACTTTGAATCCCCTTGCTAAAGAAAGGGCGAACAACCTTTGACATAGAAGTTCAAACCGAATACCGGGATGGGGAAAATGGTCTTGAATATCACAATGTAATATCCATAGACAAGGGAAAACACGAGAAAATACTGTAATCGTGAGTCGGAAAGAAATTTTGATACATGATCATGTTCACTCTTCGGAGTGGACACGAAAGATGAGGGAACTTTCATTCCGTTAAAGGTTGTCGAAAACTTTGTCAAAGATCGGGATATTACTTCACAACGGAGGATGAGTAACCAAAGGATGATGGAACACCGTAGTGAAGGAGGGATTCTTGGTCACACCATAAGGATGGTTAGTCAATGGGGATTGAAACACCGGAAGAAAATAGGAAATCTATTTCCTAGGGTGGATTTGACGTAGCAATATGTTTACCACATGGTTAAAATCCCATGGCTGAAGTAACTGACAAATTCACACAATGTGTGAGATGAACAGGACTTCCGGTACTAACAATTTGAGGAAGGAAACTGAACAAAAGTGGTTACAGAACACCAAGAGATGTTCTCCTGATGAACTTGTTTCCACTGAAACAAAGGTTTTGGAGATTCAACGGAAATATCAATTTCCAAGTTACCCTTGATGTTTCAGATACCGACAGCAGGCTCACGACAAGCCTTCTATAGATCATCAAGTGAAAGTAAAACTACGGTTTGGAAGAGCGGTGTGAAAAACTTGTTAGAATAAGCTACACAAGAATTCTCATGGAGAGTGGTTGTTCTTACGGATTCAAGGAGATATGACATTAGGCCTTCCGGCTAATTGTATCAACCACAACATCAACCATGCCGGACTTTCAAATGGACCTAACTCAATACTCCTGAGGGAACACCAACCATCGTTGCTGCTTGAGATTCAGCTCTGGTTAGTGAGAGGACGATTCAGAATCAGCACATCTGATCATAGAGGTTACATCGGTTACCAACGAGATACACTTGTTGGATTCTCAAGATATGGACTATGATGAAACACTCAAGAGGATAAGTGAGATTTTAGAACTCATGTATTAGCAACTTGCGAAAGACGGTTGCACCTACATGGTCTACTTATGGAGGAGCACATCAGAGTCCTTGTTGGAAAGATGGTAACAAAGATAACGAAGTTCTTAAACTTCTTCTCTTTCAAGGACGATCAGTCGGTGGCTTAGTGTGGATGCAACTTCTTCAAATGAATGGAGGTACCAACCTACCATCTCAAGAATACGCCACACATGCATGACCAACTTGGGGTTATTCCCGAAGGAACAAGAAAACTCTACTCGGATCCACGGCGACATCTTTCACCATAAGCACATGAACCGGAGTAGGTTACTTCGAACACCCAGAACACAAACTTCGTGATGACACAAAGATGTTTTCTCGGAAGTTTCCAACATTGTTGCCATTTGTTCAGCATGAACCTCTTGTAACTTGGAGATATAAGAATGTTATTGATGGGCTCAACAACACACTTATCAAGATACTCCAGGAAGAGGGACTCATATGATACATGAACATGGCAAAATGTCGGTTAGGCTAAAGGACATGAAGGTGTACCTAGGAAAAACACCATGAGTGAAAACACCATCAAAATAATCCTTGAATCGGAACTTGATCTAACGATAGCCCAAATCAAATCAAGGTTAGGATGATAGCATATCTATTGAGAAGATACTATCTTGCTTCAACACAAAGGAAACTAGACATCCCTTAACGAAGGATCAAGTTAGGATGAGCTTTTGTCTTTCAACTCTCCAAGTTGTTGTTTAAGCTCAACCAACTAGTCCAGGACATCCAGCAGGGTTCCTTGGAGAAAGGAGTGGTTCAAACTACCCCTTGTTTAGACATCACGGTCAGGTAAAACCTGGTGATACTTCTAGAAAGACAACCAGAATATCACAACCTACCGATATGTCTTGGAGTTCGAAAAGGAAACTTGCTTTTCAAAGCAATCGATATGGTCTGGAGAGCTTTGGCATGAACCTAACTCTCTGACCGAGGATGTGCACCGGAATGAATGTATTTGGTACCACGGTCAATTCCAATTAGAGAACGGGTAACCAATAGTGCTAAGAAGGATACAGATGTTTCTTAGGTTTGTCGAAGCAATAAGAATTGCTAGGAGTACCTGGTACACACATCAATGCACACACACCGACCACTCTCAAGCGTTCAAGCTTGAAGGAAGGGGGAGTGATGACGTGTAGGAGCACCACTTCATCGATGAGGCCATGAAACTCAACACAACCTCTTGATATAAAGGAGAGTGATACCCTGAGGTAGAACAGAATGGAAGCTAATTAAACTTCTTTAATCTGTGAATTACAAAACTTTGACCTGGTCCTAGAGATGGACGAGGTGCTGGAGTTTGTTTCTCCTGACATTCCAAGGTGGAATGTTTTGACGGAAAACAAGAGCAAATGTATTGGAAGAATCCAACACACATATACAACTTGGTTTCAAAAGAACGAATGGAGATTTGAGGGCAACTGGAAGATAGGAACATGCTCCGGAAAATCCAGAGGCCACGGGGAGTGCACAGGTGATACTCTTTTGTAAAACCCATGCTAGAAGATCGGTATAGCTGAATTAAAAACGAAGATGTGGATTTCATGATGACCACTCTTGTTGTGATCCCTTCTTGATTACAAGGGAAAACCTACGGCTATTGGAGTTGAAACTACCTAGCCATCCTGAGGTAGAAGATATTCCACAGGATCTAAAGAAACGGAACTTGGGTTAAAGGTCAGCATCCTGTACTGATAAAGTGAGCATCACATGGTTATAAAACCACATGATTCAACCCACCACCATTCAGCACATTCCGGGACCTTCGGTTCAAGTCCAAGGTTAAAAACGTTGAGAAAGGAATAACTACTCTCTGAGTGCCTTGAAGGACACTACGAGTAGCAATCACGGAGTATCTTTCCAAGAAGACAAACTTAGCTCCGGGGGAACTTGAGCAGAGGATAACGGATACATTCGAGATGGAAAGAAGATCTCGAGGTTCAGGATTTTGAGACTTTAGAACATGTAAGAAGGTGGAATCCGGACAACTCTGAGAGATTAGGATGGAAAGAAAATCTCCCAGTTTAAGAGATAACGGAACACGGAACACACACAACTCTAGAAACTTGAACACTAGGTCAACTTGGGTAAACGACGTCCTTGCCAAAGAAGGCACCTAGGTTTTGAATGACTAGAAGAGATAGCAAAACCTTTTCAAATCCAAAACAGATAAGGAGACCCAGTGTTAGAGCGATACCAGGTAAGGAGTAAAAAGAATCCTAAGAAGGATTTTCACAATCCATTTGAGTTTTCAAATAGTTTTCATAAACACTAGACTCAACATCGACCAAGCAATAAGGTTTTCCTACAGGCAGTCCTGCTCTGATACCAAGACTTGTCAGACCCCGGACCGAGAGATATACATACTGTTATGTGCTCCTAGCCATGGACTCACAAGGGCTTCAGGGTTACCAGCCCCGGCCGCAACAAACAACGGCAGGCAGACCGGATTCATCGGCACGTAGTCCGGATCCCCGGTCTACTACTCCTTGTATCCATGCTAGTCATAACCAACTATGCATACCCAAGCGTCCACGAGTCGGATGAAACTGAAGGAACGGGACCAAAGTTATACAGAGCTGCTATGTGTCCAGAAAGTGCAACAACAATCGAGGGTTACTGGGGTTACCTCGCCCCAGGCCGATCATATCGACAGGCGGGCTCGGACATGGATCATCGGCTCCACAACCCCTCGACTGCGGCAACTATGCAGGCATAGGCAAAACTGTATAACAATGAGCTCGAAACCAACAACCGATCAAAGCAACACTCTAGACATGAAGTTGTATTAAACATTACTAGAGTATAGCTTACAAGCAGAGGTCACACGACCCAACATTACATCAGACAACGGAAAGCAAATTATGTTGCTAATCAACAAGAACCAAAAAGGCCTAAGAGGCCGCAACATAAGGCGACGTCCCAGCCCATAGATTCCAGGCTGCTACCTAGGAACCCCGAACTACTCGTCGATGTCCACGTCGAAACGCCACCGAACTGAGGAACTCCACCTGAACCAAATTGAAGCAAACATGAGTACGGGAGGTACTCAACAAGACTTAGTTAACCTATTATATATCTGCTTCTTCTAGAAAGAGTTATGAAGGTTATTCGCGTAAAGCCATCTTTGTTTTCCAAGTTGAGGGAGGAATAGCACGTCTCATGGAGCATTTTGAAAACAGATGAGAAAGCTACTCAACTACTGGAATCATCATCTTTTTAATCCACCAAACATATCAGCACCTCGTGCTTCAAAGATCACCACCTCAAGTTGTTCCGGTAACTCATGCTACAAGGTAACCCCTCTCGGCATCTCCGAGGAGGCATCCTTCATTCGTTATCAGCAAATTTTAATCATTCCGTTAAAGTTGTCTATGATCACAGAATCCGTCACCAAGTCGTCCTTAACCGCGGACACGGCTTTTCGAAAAGATTTAACCCTGCAGGGGTGTACAACTTTAACCACACGCACCAACCAACTCTTAATGCCACTAGATTAGCACTATTCCGGGAAGTGCCGGCAGATGGAGGTTGACCACGACCTTTCCCTTACTTCGCCTATTCCATGAGTCGCTCCGAGTAGAGATGGACCGCCAATAGGGAGTGGCCATCTCCTGCCGGGTCTCTATCGTTGTGCGCAATGCTCGACGGTTACCTACCCGCAGAGCGCCGATACATCGCCACATCCTAGTTTTGAAAACGTTTTGATATCCCCGCAAATCCAAATGGAAAGCCAGAACTAGGCAACTCATGGAACAAACTAGGCAAGTTGAGACCGAGGGGAATCCAATCCCTCGTGTGGATGCACGCTCAGTCTTGGCTCGAAGACGAGAACTCGCTCCTAGGGCATGAACGAGACAACCACCACAGACCCTCTGTGATCTCGTCATCCACACCTTTAAGTCATATTAAACAAGAATCTCTTAACTTACCACAACATACTTTCATACTAGATTCATTCTCGGCTCTGATTCACCAACCGGATGGAGCAGAGATAACAAGCATGTATGACTAAGCATGGCATATTTGAGGCTCTGGCGATACACACAAACAAAACCTATGTCTGCTAGGAGCATTGAATCATGATATCTGGGTTATGCAAATAAATAGGATAACTCTATCTACTGACACAAAATACATTGGAATCGAATGCATTTGTACGAGAGTCAAAAGTCTTTCGAAATCATATATGGCAGATAAGAGGTTATGCTTGCCTTGCTTCAAGAAAACCAGAGAAAGTCTTCGGGAATAAGTGCTTGACTTGTCGGTTAGGATCAAGTATTCGTCATGGCGTTGTCGATCTTCTCTTCGGGGTCGCGTTCTACCGATCAGAAGCAAAACACCGGAAGAGAAACAACAATCAAACATGGCATCGATGCAATGCGCAATATGTATGCATGAGCAAGTTAATGCACTGAAAGAAGCCCTAAACATGTTCTTTGGGTTGCTAGGGTTAATATGGCAATTAGCATTTTTACTGAAACTAGCCCAAAATAGGCCCCGGAGGGGGTTTCGGGCGATTCTGAAAATGGGTACCATTTTAAAACCTCAAATGGGTTTGGAAACATCATAACTAGATTGTACTTGTCATTTTAAGCATAATGGTATATAACTTTTAATTTTCTAATTTTACTGAATAAAAACTTATTTTTCTATTTTAAATGAATTAAACAAATTCAAATAATGTTCAATTTTCAACTTTGTCAAACATATATGAAAAAGACATATTTGGAAAGAGATTATTTTTCTGAACATTTCTATACCTTAATTATATTTTTCTGAATTATAAATCAAAAGTTATTAATTATTCAAATTAATTACTTCTCTGGAATTTTTAATCATTTTCTGATAAAAAGGAAAACATGATATATGACGTCGGGCTGACGTCATTGTGACCTCATCAAGGCCCAAATCTTCTCTGCCAACGAGCAATTGCTCGATTGAGCGTGCAATTCGCGAAACAGCGAGCACCACGGCGTAGAGGAGAGCACGACGAACACGAGGGTGGCGGCGCCACCATTTTATGGTCACCGGAGGATGCTCGGAGGGGCACGGGGGCGGACCAATCACGTCGTTGAGCGGCGGAGGGCGCCGGTAAGGGTAGGGTTCTGATGCGGTATCCTGCTTGTTCGTGCTACAGAGAGAAGGAGTGGGGCTTGTGAGGAGGGCGGCGAGATGGGGACGTCTCCCTCGACCCCTATCCGCACGGGAAGCAGCAGGAGGTGTCAAACGGCCATGGGAGCTCGGCCACGCAGGTGCTTGTGCTTTCTGTCCAAAGGAAGAAGAAAGAGAAGAAAAGGGAATTACAATAACCCCCTGAAATTTTGGGAAAATGCTAGCTGGTCCTTTTCCATTATAAAACAGAACAGAAATCAAGTTTTGAGGGTCTTTTTGAAACCAGAAATTTTTTGGCAAAAATAGTTTTTGAAAAGCTCATGAAATTTCCAACAAAACCATAACTTGGGTTGGTGCATTTGAATTATTTTTCAATACAAAATTTTGGAACCCAAATTAAGTACTTTTTGTGGGATTTTCTGAAACCATTTAATTTCACAATTTAAATTAGTTTCAAACATGATTTAAATTTTGTTTTCATGCATAAATGATATGAACACAACACCACACACTTTTGTTTAGCAAACTTGGGATGTTACAGAAGGTATGAAGAGCATAGTAGCAAGTTTCCCTCAGAAAGAAACAAAGGTTGATTCGACTAGTAGGAGGAAGGAGTAACTTCAGAAGGTTGATGTAGCCGAGATGGGAGGGCGCACTACCGGATCAGCAGCAACGTGGACCTACACAGCACAAACAATTCACTTTGCCCCAATGAAGCAGTGAGGTTGACAATCTCACCATTTTTGCTGATAACAAAGAGGTTAAATGTATGGTGTGGGAAAAAGTATGAGAATAATTTGAAAACAGTAGAAGCAGTGTGAAAACAGTGGAAGCAGTGTGAAAACAATGGAAGTTGTGTGTGTATTATCAGTATGATGAAATAGACCGGGGTCCACAGTTCACTAGAGGTGTCTATCCATAAAAGATAGCTAACATGCGTGGTAACCAAATTACAGCTGGGCAATTGACAGATAAATAACATGCATGACATAAAGATTACTATGAGATTCATGCATGCATTACAACAAAATACATAGACCATCATCCAACTTCGACTATGACTAATAATCCACCCTTCGAATATCATCCGAACAAACATTGGGTATTAAGTTGCAAGCAACGAATAATCGCAGTAAGCGAAGTGTGTAATGTAAACAATGTAAACATCGTTGTTTTCTCCCTAATGGAAATAGCACATCCTCCATCCGTCACGTTTATGTCACTCGAGCATAGATGCATAGGAGGCATGAACCCACTATCGAGCATAAATACTCCCTTTCCCATCTAGCTAATGTTTGCACCATTACCACCACTATAACAACAAAACAAATGGACAAGAACCATTGATAGTAGAAGGTTTACTAGCATGAGAAGCTTCAGTTTTACTAGTGGTGGTAATGGTGCAAACATTAGCTATATTATTATTTCTAGCTATTTCATCTTCTCTTTCCCATCTAGCATGCAATTCAGCTAACATCCTAACATTATCATCAATTCGAATTTGGATAGCATTCAAAGTTTTGCTTTATTTAACATCATGAGGCATAACCTTTAGTTTCAGAAAATCAACATCAAGAGCAAGGCTATCAACTTTAGAAGCAAGAACATCAATTTTGCCAAACTTTTCCTCAACAGATTTATTAAAAGCAGTTTCTATACTAATAAAATTCTTGAGCATGTTTTCAAGATCAGAGTGTACAATTTTATTGTTGTTGTAGGAATGACCATAAGAATTACCATAATTATGACTATTATTTGGAGGATATGGCCTATAATTATTGCTACCAAAATTATTCCTATAAGCATTGGTGTTGAAATTATTATTTTTAATGAAGTTCACATCAACATGCTCTTCTTGAGCAACCAAAGAAGCTAAAGGAACATTATTTGGATCAATAGGAGCATGGCCATTCACAAGCATAGACATAATAACATCAAGTCTATCACTCAAAGAGGAGGCCCATGAGTGGGACAATTCTTTACTAAAGACTTCATTCTTTCCTAAGCTTTAGCAACATGCTCATGATCAAGTTGCTTAAAATTCATAATGCTAATTCTTAAGGATATAAAATTAGCACGAGGATAATATTTTCCAATGAAAGCATCTTTACACTAATTCCAAGAATCAATACTATTTCCAGACAAAGATAGCAACCATTCTTTAGCTCTTCCTCTCAAAGAGAAAGGAAACAATTTCAGTTTAATAATATCTCCATCTACATCTTTATATTTTTGCATCTCACATAGTTCAACAAAATTATTAAGATGGGCAGCAACATCATCATTACTAACACCGGAAAATTGCTCTCTCGTAACAAGGTTTAACAGGCAGGCATAATCTCATAAAAATCAGCAGTAGGAGCAGGTGGAGCAATAGTTGTGCTAATGAAATCATTGTTGTTGCTGCTAGTAAAGTCACACAACTTAGTGTTTTCAGGAGTAGTCATTTTAGCAAGACTAAAAAAACAAGATAAAAACTACAACTAGAATAGGAACTATTTTTTGTGTGTTTCTGATAAAGAGAAGCAGACAAGACAAAATAAAATAAACTAAGCAAAACAAAAACAAAGTAAAGAGATTGGAAGTGAGAGAATCCCCTTGCAAAAATTCTCTTCCTCCCCGGCAACGGCGCCAGAAATTAGCTTGATGCGCGTGTAACACGCGTTCGTTGGGAAACCCCAAGAGGAAGGTATGAAGAGCATAGTAGCAAGTTTCCCTCAGAAAGAAACAAAGATTGATTCTACTAGTAGGAGGAAGGAGTAACTTCAGAAGGTTGATGTAGCTGAGATGGGAGGGCGCACTACCGGATCAGCAGCAACGTGGACCTACACAGCACAAACAATTCACTTTCCCCCAATGAAGCAGTGAGGTTGTCAATCTCACCATTTTTGCTGATAACAAAGAGGTTAAATGTATGGTGTGGGAAAAAGTATGAGAATAATTTGAAAACAGTAGAAGCAGTGTGAAAACAGTGGAAGCAGTGTGAAAACAATGGAAGTTGTGTGTGTATTATCAGTATGATGAAATAGACCGGGGTCCACAGTTCACTAGAGGTGTCTATCCATAAAAGATAGCTAACATGCGTGGTAACGAAATTACAGCTGGGCAATTGACAGATAAATAACATGCATGACATAAAGATTACTATGAGATTCATGCATGCATTACAACAAAATACATAGACCGTCATCCAACTTCGACTATGACTAATAATCCACCCTTCAAATATCATCCGAACAAACGTTGGGTATTAAGTTGCAAGCAACGGATAATCGCAGTAAGCGAAGTGTGTAATGTAAACATCGTTGTTTTCTCCCTAATGGAAATAGCACATCCTCCATCCGTCACGTTTATGTCACTCGAGCATAGATGCATAGGAGGCATGAACCCACTATCGAGCATAAATACTCCCTTTCCCATCTAGCTAATGTTTGCACCATTACCACCACTATAACAACAAAACAAATGGACAAGAACCATTGATAGTAGAAGGTTTACTAGCATGAGAAGCTTCAGTTTTACTAGTGGTGGTAATGGTGCAAACATTAGCTATATTATTATTTCTAGCTATTTCATCTTCTCTTTCCCATCTAGCATGCAATTCAGCTAACATCCTAAAATTGTCATCAATTCGAATTTGGATAGCATTCAAAGTTTTGCTTTATTTAACATCATGAGGCATAACCTTTAGTTTCAGAAAATCAACATCAAGAGCAAGGCTATCAACTTTAGAAGCAAGAACATCAATTTTGCCAAACTTTTCCTCAACAGATTTATTAAAAGCAGTTTCTATACTAATAAAATTCTTGAGCATGTTTTCAAGATCAGAGCGTACAATTTTATTGTTTTTGTAAGAATTACCATAATTATGACTATTATTTGGAGGATATGGCCTATAATTGTTGCTACCAAAATTATTCCTATAAGCATTGGTGTTGAAATTATTATTTTTAATGAAGTTCACATCAACATGCTCTTCTTGAGCAACCAAAGAAGCTAAAGGAACATTATTTGGATCAATAGGAGCATGGCCATTCACAAGCATAGACATAATAACATCAAGTCTATCACTCAAAGAGGAGGCCCATGAGTGGGACAATTCTTTACTAAAGACTTCATTCTTTCCTAAGCTTTAGCAACATGCTCATTATCAAGTTGCTTAAAATTCATAATGCTAATTCTTAAGGATATAAAATTAGCACGAGGATAATATTTTCCAATGAAAGCATCTTTACACTAATTCCAAGAATCAATACTATTTCCAGACAAAGATAGCAACCATTCTTTAGCTCTTCCTCTCAAAGAGAAAGGAAACAATTTCAGTTTAATAATATCTCCATCTACATCTTTATATTTTTGCATCTCACATAGTTCAAAAAAATTATTAAGATGGGCAGCAACATCATCAATACTAACACCAGAAAATTGCTCTCTCGTAACAAGGTTTAACAGGCAGGCTTAATCTCATAAAAATCAGCAGTAGGAGCAGGTGGAGCAATAGTTGTGCTAATGAAATCATTTTTGTTGCTGCTAGTAAAGTCACACAACTTAGTGTTTTCAGGAGTAGTCATTTTAGCAAGACTAAAAAAACAAGATAAAAACTACAACTAGAATAGGAACTATTTTTTGTGTGTTTCTGATAAAGAGAAGCAGACAAGACAAAATAAAATAAACTAAGCAAAACAAAAACAAAGTAAAGAGATTGGAAGTGAGAGAATCCCCTTGCGAAAATTCTCTTCCTCCCCGGCAACGGCGCCAGAAATTAGCTTGATGCGCGTGTAACACGCGTTCGTTGGGAGACCCCAAGAGGAAGGTATGAAGAGCATAGTAGCAAGTTTCCCTCAGAAAGAAACAAAGGTTGATTCGACTAGTAGGAGGAAGGAGTAACTTCAGAAGGTTGATTTAGCTGAGATGGGAGGGCGCACTACCGGATCAGCAGCAACGTGGACCTACACAGCACAAACAATTCACTTTGCCCCAATGAAGCAGTGAGGTTGTCAATCTCACCGTTTTTGCTGATAACAAAGAGGTTAAATGTATGGTGTGGGAAAAAGTATGAGAATAATTTGAAAACAGTAGAAGCAGTGTGAAAACAGTGGAAGCAGTGTGAAAACAATGGAAGTTGTGTGTGTATAATCAGTATGATGAAATAGACCGGGGTCCACAGTTCACTAGAGGTGTCTCTTCATAAAAGATAGCTAACATGCGTGGTAACCAAATTACAGCTGGGCAATTGACAGATAAATAACATGCATGACATAAAGATTACTATGAGATTCATGCATGCATTACAACAAAATACATAGACCATCGTCCAACTTCGACTATGACTAATAATCCACCCTTCGAATATCATCCGAACAAACATTGGGTATTAAGTTGCAAGCAACGAATAATCGCAGTAAGCGAAGTGTGTAATGTAAACAATGTAAACATCGTTGTTTTCTCCCTAATGGAAATAGCACATCCTCCATCCGTCACGTTTATGTCACTCGAGCATAGATGCATAGGAGGCATGAACCCACTATCGAGCATAAATACTCCCTTTCCCATCTAGCTAATGTTTGCACCATTACCACCACTATAACAACAAAACAAATGGACAAGAACCATTAATAGTAGAAGGTTTACTAGAATGATAAGCTTCAGTTTTACTAGTGGTGGTAATGGTGCAAACATTAGCTATATTATTATTTCTAGCTATTTCATCTTCTCTTTCCCATCTAGCATGCAATTCAGCTAACATCCTAACATTATCATCAATTCGAATTTGGATAGCATTCAAATTTTTGCTCTATTTAACATCATGAGGCATAACCTTTAGTTTCAGAAAATCAACGTCAAGAGCAAGGCTATCAACTTTAGAAGCAAGAACATCAATTTTGCCAAACTTTTCCTCAACAGATTTATTAAAAGCAGTTTCTATACTAATAAAATTCTTGAGCATGTTTTCAAGATCAGAGCGTACAATTTTATTGTTGTTGTAGGAATGACCATAAGAATTACCATAATTATGACTATTATTTGGAGGATATGGCCTATAATTGTTGCTACCAAAATTATTCCTATAAGCATTGGTGTTGAAATTATTATTTTTAATGAAGTTCACATCAACATGCTCTTCTTGAGAAACCAAAGAAGCTAAAGGAACATTATTTGGATCAATAGGAGCATGGCCATTCACAAGCATAGACATAATAACATCAAGTCTATCACTCAAAGAGGAGGCCCATGAGTGGGACAATTCTTTACTAAATACTTCATTCTTTCCTAAGCTTTAGCAACATGCTCATTATCAAGTTGCTTAAAATTCATAATGCTAATTCTTAAGGATATAAAATTAGCACGAGGATAATATTTTCCAATGAAAGCATCTTTACAGTAATTCCAAGAATCAATACTATTTCCAGACAAATATAGCAACCATTCTTTAGCTCTTCCTCTCAAAGAGAAAGGAAACAATTTCAGTTTAATAATATCTCCATCTACATCTTTATATTTTTGCATCTCACATAGTTCAACAAAATTATTAAGATGGGCAGCATCATCATCAATACTAACACTAGAAAATTTCTCTCTCGTAACAAGGTTTAACAGGGCAGGCTTAATCTCATAAAAATCAGCAGTAGGAGCAGGTGGATCAATAGTTGTGCTAATGAAATCATTGTTGTTGCTGCTAGTAAAGTCACACAACTTAGTTTTTTCAGGAGTAGTCATTTTAGCAAGACTAAAAAAACAAGATAAAAACTACAACTAGAATAGGAACTATTTTGTGTGTGTTTCTGATAAAGAGAAGCAGACAAGACAAAATAAAATAAACTAAGCAAAACAAAAACAAAGTAAAGAGATTGGAAGTGAGAGAATCCCCTTGCAAAAATTCTCTTCCTCCCCGGCAACGGCGCCAGAAATTAGCTTGATGCGCGTGTAACACGCGTTCGTTGGGAGACCCCAAGAGGAAGGTATGAAGAGCATAGTAGCAAGTTTCCCTCAGAAAGAAACAAAGGTTGATTCGACTAGTAGGAGGAAGGAGTAACTTCAGAAGGTTGATGTAGCTGAGATGGCAGGGCGCATTACCGGTTCAGCAACAACGTGGACCTACACAGCACAAACAATTCACTTTGCCCCAATGAAGCAGTGAGGTTGTCAATCTCACCGTTTTTGCTGATAACAAAGAGGTTAAATGTATGGTGTGGGAAAAAGTATGAGAATAATTTGAAAATAGTAGAAGCAGTGTGAAAACAGTGGAAGCAGTGTGAAAACAATGGAAGTTGTGTGTGTATTATCATTATGATGAAATAGACCGGGGTCCACAGTTCACTAGAGGTGTCTCTTCATAAAAGATAGCTAACATGCGTGGTAACCAAATTACAGCTGGGCAATTGACAGATAAATAACATGCATGACATAAAGATTACTATGAGATTCATGCATGCATTACAACAAAATACATAGACCATCATCCAACTTCGACTATGACTAATAATCCACCCTTCGAATATCATCCGAACAAACATTGGGTATTAAGTTGCAAGCAACGGATAATCGCAGTAAGCGAAGTGTGTAATGTAAACAATTTAAACATCGTTGTTTTCTCCCTAATGGAAATAGCACATCCTCCATCCGTCACATTTATGTCACTCGAGCATAGATGCATAGGAGGCATGAACCCACTATCGAGCATAAATACTCCCTTTCCCATCTAGCTAATGTTTGCACCATTACCACCACTATAACAACAAAACAAATGGACAAGAACCATTGATAGTAGAAGGTTTACTAGAATGAGAAGCTTCAGTTTTACTAGTGGTGGTAATGGTGCAAACATTAGCTATATTATTATTTCTAGCTATTTCATCTTCTCTTTCCCATCTAGCATGCAATTCAGCTAACATCCTAACATTATCATCAATTCGAATTTGGATATCATTCAAATTTTTGCTTTATTTAACATCATGAGGCATAACCTTTAGTTTCAGAAAATCAACATCAAGAGCAAGGCTATCAACTTTAGAAGCAAGAACATCAATTTTGCCAAACTTTTCCTCAACAGATTTATTAAAAGCAGTTTCTATACTAATAAAATTATTGAGCATGTTTTCAAGATCAGAGCGTACAATTTTATGACCATAAGAATTACCATAATTATGACTATTATTTGGAGGATATGGCCTATAATTGTTGCTACCAAAATTGTTGAAATTATTATTTTTAATGAAGTTCACATCAACATGCTCTTCTTGAGCAACCAAAGAAGCTAAAGGAACATTATTTGGATCAATAGGAGCATGGCCATTCACAAGCATAGACATAATAACATCAAGTCTATCACTCAAAGAGGAGGCCCATGAGTGGGACAATTCTTTACTAAAGACTTCATTCTTTCCTAAGCTTTAGCAACATGCTCATTATCAAGTTGCTTAAAATTCATAATGCTAATTCTTAAGGATATAAAATTAGCATGAGGATAATATTTTCCAATGAAAGCATCTTTACACTAATTCCAAGAATCAATACTATTTCCAGACAAAGATAGCAACCATTCTTTAGCTCTTCCTCTCAAAGAGAAAGGAAACAATTTCAGTTTAATAATATCTCCATCTACATCTTTATATTTTTGCATCTCACATAGTTCAACAAAATTATTAAGATGGGCAGCAGCATCATCAATACTAACACCAGAAAATTTCTCTCTCGTAACAAGGTTTAACAGGGCAGGCTTAATCTCATAAAAATCAGCAGTAGGAGCAGGTGGAGCAATAGTTGTGCTAATGAAATCATTGTTGTTGCTGCTAGTAAAGTCACACAACTTAGTGTTTTTAGGAGTAGTCATTTTAGCAAGACTAAAAAAACAAGATAAAAACTACAACTAGAATAGGAACTATTTTGTGTGTGTTTCTCATAAAGAGAAGCAGACAAGACAAAATAAAATAAACTAAGCAAAACAAAAACAAAGTAAAGAGATTGGAAGTGAGAGAATCCCCTTGCAAAAATTCTCTTCCTCCCCGGCAACGGCGCCAGAAATTAGCTTGATGCGCGTGTAACACGCGTTCGTTGGGAGACCCCAAGAGGAAGGTATGAAGAGCATAGTAGCAAGTTTCCCTCAGAAAGAAACAAAGGTTGATTCGACTAGTAGGAGGAAGGAGTAACTTCAGAAGGTTGATGTAGCTGAGATGGCAGGGCGCACTACCGGTTCAGCAGCAACGTGGACCTACAGAACACAAACAATTCACTTTGCCCCAATGAAGCAGTGAGGTTGACAATCTCACCGTTTTTGCTGATAACAAAGAGGTTAAATGTATGGTGTGGGAAAAAGTATGAGAATAATTTGAAAACAGTAGAAGCAGTGTGAAAACAGTGGAAGCAGTGTGAAAACAATGGAAGTTGTGTGTGTATTATCAGTATGATGAAATAGACCGGGGTCCACAGTTCACTAGAGGTGTCTCTCCATAATTGATATCTAACATGCGTGGTAACCAAATTACAGCTGGGCAATTGACAGATAAATAACATGCATGACATAAAGATTAATATGAGATTCATGCACGCATTACAACAAAATACATAGACCATCATCCAACTTCGACTATGACTAATAATCCACCCTTCGAATATCATCCGAACAAACGTTGGGTATTAAGTTGGAAGCAACGGATAATCGCAGTAAGCGAAGTGTGTAATGTAAACAATGTAAACAAAGTAAACATCGTTGTTTTCTCCCTAATGGAAATAGCACATCCTCCATCCGTCACGTTTCTGTCACTCGAGCATAGATGCAAAGGAGGCATGAACCCTCTATCGAGCATAAATACTCCCTCTTGGAGTGAGTAGCATATACTTGGCCAGAGCACAACTAACAACGGAGAGCATGCAAGATCATAAATAACATGCACGTGAAGATAACATGGTAGATTGATAATCAAGAAACATAACATTCAATAATCATCGGATCCTAGCAAACACAACATGTAGCATTACTTATAGATGATCTCGATCATGTGAGTAAGCTCATGATATATAAACATGATGCATAAGGTGGAAAGTACAACCATCTAGCTACTTCTATGGAACCGTAGTCCAGGGATGAACTACTCACGCATCACTCCGTAGGCGGGCATGGTGGTGTAGACCCCTCTGGTGATGAACTCCCCTCCCGACATGGTGCAGTGGAGAGTTCCAGAACCCCCCGATCTCGGGTTGACGATGACGGCGGCCTCGGTTGTTTCTCGGGAAGAAGTGGTATATTTTTAGGGTTGACATGTCGGGGGTAATAAATAGGCGAAAGGGCGATGACGGTGGATGCATGAGGGGCCCACACCACCCCTAGGCGCGGCCAGGGGGCACGCCTCCCTATGGTGTGGCCCCCCTCTGGCCTCTTTGGGACTTCGTGGAACCTTCGGGATTTCTAAGACTTCCAGGCTTCGAATTTTCCAATTCCGAGAATATTTCTAGAACAACTTTTCTGAAACTTAAAACAGCAGAAAACAGGGAATTGGCTCTGTGGCATCTTGTCAACAGGTTAGTCCCGGAAATCGATAAAAATGACATAAAGTGTATAGCAAACATGTAGCAAATAATATGAAAACAACATGGAACATCAGAAATTAAGGATACGTTTATGACGTATCAAAGACTTAGCTAGCAAATCTTTTTGCAGTTTAGTAAGTTGATCAATTTTAGTTTGAACCATATGAAAGTGTTAAACAAGCATTTTAACATCATTAGAGGTTCTCTCAATAATACCATTCAAATTATCAATATCTCTAGAGTTTTCCATTAGATGATTCTGCATTCTCACATTAAAATTATCTCGCTTAACAACTTAATTATCAAATTCATCTAAGCATTGATCACGTGGTTTAGAATAGGGAATATCCCTGTTATCAAAATATTGGAGAGAGTGTACCTCAACTATGGATGGGTGAGGAATTGGCTTACATAATTCTTCTATAGGGGGTAAATTCTTCACATCTTCAGATTTAATACCCCTCTATTTAAGAGATTTCTTGGCTTCCCTCATCACTTCATCATTTAATTCAATCATTCCCCTCTTCTTGGGTGTTGGTATTGGTGTTGGCTCTGCTGGTGGTGTATGCTTAGGTATAGTTCAATCATCATTATTTTTGGCTATTTTAGCCAATAATTCCTCAGTTTCTTCTAGAGTTCTGTTCCTGAAAACACAACCAGCACAACTATCCAGGCATGTCCTAGATTCAACAGTTAGTCCATTATAAAATATATCTAGGTGCTCATTTTTAGGTAATGGATCTCTAGGGCTAGCTCTTATTAAAGAACAAAACCTTGACCAAGATTCATGCATTTTCTCTCCTTCAATTTGCTTAAAGTTAAAGATACTCTGCAAAGCAGCATGTTGAACACTAGCAGGAAAATATTTTTGAAAGAAATTAACCAAACCCATAGGACTATAAATAGATCCATGTGACAAATTGTTAAACCAAGCTTTAGCTTCATCTTTCAATGAGAAAGGGAAGATCTTGGTAACAAAGTAAGTGTGTAACTTAATATCATCAGAAAATAAACTACTCAAATATGAAAGCTCATTCATATGTTCCATATCACTTCTACGTTCAGGTCAACAAAAAGGTTCTTTCTCAACAATAGATATGTAATATAAATCAAGAGAGAAATCATAATCCTTATTTTTAATGTATATGGGAGATGTAGCAAACTTAGCATCATGAGAAGATTTATATTTAACAGCATGTCTTGCAAGAAGACTCTTAAGAGAACTTGCACTAGTAGTAGCTTGAACTTTTTCAATAAAGTCATCATTAAGTTTAATATAGGTTTCATCAAGATCGTCACTAGGAATTTCTCTAGACTCAGGTGAATTAACAGGTGTACCAACATTTTCAACAGGAATTTCAGTGTTTTCAATTTGTTTAGCTCTAGAAATTGTAGCATCTAGGAAAGGACCCAGTGAACCAGTATCATCAAGCATAGTAGAAGTATCATCAAAAGTATCAGAAGCATTTTCAGACTCAACAGAAGTAACAGGTGTGTAGCATGTGGTGGTGTAAGAAGCTTACTCATAAGAGATGGTGAATCAAGAGCAACAGAGGTGTTCAGAGTTGTACCTCTCCTTGTAGTGGATGGTAATATGGGGACCTTCCCATCACGAATTTTTCTATGATGAAAAGCTTGCAGCAAACAATATCACGTTCAAGTGAGCAAATAAATGAAGTTATGCTCCCGGCAACGGCGCCAGAAAATAGTCTTGATGAGCCACAAGTATAGGGACCGCAACAGTCTTCAAGGGAAGTTAAACCCAAATTTACTGATTTGACACAAGGGGAGCCAAAGAATATTTATAAGCCTTAACAGATAAGTTGTCAGTTCAGCTGCACCTGAAAGTAGACTTTCTCACAACATTTTATTAGTGGTAACAGTTTTATAGCAGCAACAGTAGTAAAATAACAGCAGGAGTAAAATAGTAACCGCAGTAGCAATTGCGGAAAACAGGAGGCTTAAAATACTGTAGGCATAGGGAATGGATGAACGGGGCGTTGCATGGATAAGATAGTTCATGTAATAATAATAACTTGGGCATTGCAGATAGATAATAATAAAGCATCCAAGTTCTAGGCAAACCATAGGCATGTGTTCCAATATAGTAATACGTGCTCGCAATGAGAAACTTGCACAACATTTTTTGTCCTACCAGCCCGTTTGCAGCGGGGCCTCAAGGGAAACTGCTGGTAATTAAGGTGCTCCTTTTAATAAAGTACAAGATCAAAGCATTAACAGTCCGTGAAAACACGTGATCCTCACATCACAGCCATCCCCTCTGGTTGTCCAAATTTCTGTCACTTTGAGGCCTCGGGTTCCGGACAACAATGTGTGTAAACAACTTGCAGATATGATCAAGAAACATATTTATACTCATGAAACAATAACATGTTCAGATCTAAGATCATGGCACTCGGGCCCTAGTGAAAAGCATTAAGCATAACAAGTTGCAACAACGGTAGAAAACACTAACAACGGATACTAGGCACTATGCCCTAACAATCTGGCACTATTACATGAACGATATCATCCAATCCATTCCATCCCCTCGACCTACAGAGGTGATTACTCACACATGGACGGGGGAATCATGGATTGTTGATGGAGAAGTAGTGGCAGTGACGATGGCGATTGTTTCCTTCGAATCCCCGTCCCCGCAGGGTGCCAGAAGAGGGACTTCTGATCTCCGAGTTGGGTTTCGAGGCGGCATCGGCGCTCGGGTGTGTTTCTCTGGAATATGATGAACCCCCTGATGTTTTAGGGTTATGGGGCATAAGTAGTCGAAAGGGAAGCCCGAGGTAGGGCTGGAATTCGAGCCAAGCCGAGTCGCCTCGGCTCAACTCGCTCAAGCTTAGTCAACTGACGAGTCGAGCTCGGCTCGACTCGTTCAACAAACGAGTTCAAAATCAAAACTCGGCTCGGCTCGGTGAACTCGCGAGTAGCTCGCGAGCTACTCGTTCAACTTATCTAATTTTATAAAACTATAAAAAGTCAACATTATATGATGTATATATAATTATTTTGATTATTTGGATCATGTATGATAAAATTGTCACAATAATCAGTGAAAATATGTCACCATCCAACAATTTGTAGTAAATAAATTATAATAATCTGTAAACAAATATTCAAATAAACAAAAATATCATTAAAAACTATTTTGACCGAGTTAACCGAGCTAAACGAGTACTCGATTAACTCGACTCGTTTAGCTTGAACTCGTTTACCATTGAAAACAAAAACTCGACTCGGCTCGTTGGACAACGAGTTCGAGCCGAGCCGAGTCGAGTTGCAAGCTACTCGTTTAACTCGCGAGTTCCGAGTTTTAATTCCAACCCTAGCCCGAGGGGGTGCCTGGGGCCACCACACCACCTTGAGGCGCGGCCTAGGGGGCACGCCTAGGGGTGGTGTGGGCCCCTCCTTTCCATCCTCTGGGTCTCCTTCTGGCTCCGGGGGTCTTCGTGTGAAATAAGGTCATTGGGATATTTTTTGGACAATTCCCCGAAAGTTGATTTTTCGGCACAAAAACAAGACACCAGGGTAATTTTGCAGAAAACAGCGTAAGTCCGTGTTAGTTGCATCCAAAACTCACGAGTTTAGAGGGAAACAATAGAAAAAGTGTTCAGAAAAGGATATACGTTTCAGACGTATCAGGAGTTCATCGTCCAAGAGGTGGAGAAGCTTCTGGACGCCAAGATCATCCGCAAGATCATTCACGCCGAGTGGATCTCCATCCCGTCGTGGTCGCCAAGCACACAAGCGGAGGATAAATGTGCATCGACTTCACCGACCTCAACAAGGCCTGTCCTAAGGACTCGTACCCCCTCCCGAGAATCTATCAAATAGTGGACTCCACCGCTGGGTGTGATCTACTCTGCTTTCTGGACGCTTTCTTGGGATACCACCAAACCAAGATGGTGAAAAAGGATGAAGAGAATAATGCCTTCATGACGCCATGCGGGGTATTTTTCTATGTGTGCATTCCCTTCATCTTGACGAATGTCGGGGTAACCTTTCGGCGGCTGATGCGCATCACCCTAGGAACACAAATAGAAAAGAATGCAGAGGCATATGTCGACGACATCATCATGAAGACTGATGGTGTAGATCTTGCACTCGTTGGGAGACCCCATGAGGAAGGTTTGATGAGCACATCAGCAAGTTTCTCTCAGAAAATAAACCAAGGTTGAATCGACCAGTAGGAGAAAGAAGTAACTTCCGAAGGTTGATGCAGCTGAGGTGGCAGGGCGCACTACCGGTTCGGCAACCACGTGGAACCTACACAACACAGTCAATTCACTTTTCCCCAAAAAAGCAGTGAGGTTGTCAATCTCACCAGTTTTGCTGAACACAAAGAGGTTAAACGTATGGTGTGGAAAATAGTATGGGAACAATATGAAAACAGCAGTAGTAGTGTGAAAACAATGGAAGAAGTGTGAAAACAGTGTGTGTATTATCAGTATGAGAAAATGGAACGGGGTCCACAATTCACTAGTGGTGTATCTCCATAATAGATAGCTAAAAAGTGTGGTGAACAAATTACAAATGGGCAATTGATAGATAATGAAACATGCATGACATGATGATTACTATGAGATTCATGCGGGCATTACAACAAGATACATAGATCATCATCCAACTGCATCTATGACTAATAATCCACCCTCCGAATATCGTCCGAACAAACGGTGGGTATTAAGTTGCAAGAACCAGATTATCGCAGTAAGCAAAGTGTGTAATGTAAACAATGTAAAAAATCGTTGTTTTCTCCCTAATCGCAACACCACATCCTCCATCTGTCACATTTCTGTCACTCGAGCACAGATGCAAAGGAGGCATGAACTCATTATCGAGCATAAATAATCCCTCTTGGAGTCACTAGCATCTACTTGGCCAGAGCATCTACTAACAACGGAAAGCATGCAAGATCATAAATAACATACACATGAAGTAAACATGATAGATTGATAATAAAGAGACATATCATTCAATAATCATTGGATCCCAGCAAATACAACATGTAGCATTACAATAAGATGATCTCGATCATGTGAGGAAGCTCATGAGATCCAAACATGAGGCATAAAGAGGAGAGGACAACCATCTAGCTACTGCTATGGACCCGTAGTCCAAGGATGAACTACTCACGTATCACTCCGGAGGCGGGCATGGTGGTGTAGACCCCTCCGGTGATGATTTTCCCTCCCGGCAGGGTGCCGCGGAGAACTCCAGAACTCTCACGATCTCGGGTTGACGATGACGACAGTCTCGGGTGTTTTTCATGGAAAAGTGGTGTATCTTTAGGGTTCACGCATCAGAGGGATTATATAGGCGAAAGGGCGATGGCGGTGGGCACCCGAGGGGCCCACACCACCCCAGGCGCGGCCAAGGGGCGCGCCGCCCTATGGTGTGGCCCCTCTCTGGGCCTCTTCGGGACTCCGTGGAACCTTCGGGAATTCTAAGACTTCCGGCTTCTGATTTTCCAATTCCAAGAATATTTCCAGAACAACTTTTCTGAAACTAAAAACATTAGAAAACATGAACTGGCTCTATGGCATCTTGACAATAGGTTAGTCCTAGGAAATCGATAAAAATGACAATAAAGTATAAGGAAAACATGTAGCATATGGCATGAAAACAACATGGAAAATCATAAATTAAGGATACGTTTATGACGTATCAACATCCCCAAGCTTAATTCCTACTCGTCCTCGAGTAGGTAAACGATAAAAAACACATAATATCTGACGTGAGATGCTACCAACATAAACTTGATCATCTAAATTGTAAAAGCATAAGCATAGTTGAGTTCATAGAACTTTAACACAAGCATGATAAATATAATTATAACAATGAAACATAGCAATCACTTTGCATCATGAAACGTAACACAAACAAAAGATCATGAATAATAATGCACTCGAAAGTTATACGTTTGTTTCAAGCGTAAAGATAACATAGCAAAGTGATATTTTGCTTGTCCTTAAGAGTGGGGCAAAACATAAATTCTAGGAAACTTTCAAAGTTCAAAAGGAATACTAGAACAAATAATTTGAGAACAAATAACAACACATCATGAATCAATTAATAATGTTTCTGGGACAAATGCACATTAAAATCAGAATGGCAACCATGCTCTCTCAATTGTGCATAAAGTTAGAAGATGGAGACTCAACATAAAACTAAAAGAAAGACCCTTCGCAGAGGGAAGCAGGGGTCACTAATGTGCTATAGCTTTTATTTTGTTAAATAGAGGCATTGAAAACATTTTTTAGAGTGGTGTATGCTTATGCCAACAAATAGTAAACAGAAAATACAGTACGTCACAAGCCAACTAGACTTCACAAGAGCGGATCATATAGAAGGACGCGTCTGGGTAGAAGGTCATCCCTCTTTCTCTTTTGTTTACACAATTGTGCTTTAATTGATAAATCAAGGGCAAAAATAGTGGAGAGAATTTGTTGTATTAATTTGGGGCTAGGCACCCCGCTGCCAGCTCTTCTATCAATTGGATAAGCGGATGAAGCCACTAGTCCACAATGTGAAAGTTCAATAAAAATTGAGATAAAGATTCTCTATTTATGTCCTCATGAGCTAAAACAGAAGCTCAAAACATGAGTAATTTTGAAAGTTTTAAAGGCAACACATGAGAAATTTATTTTGGAGCGGCGGTTAAATACCACATGTAGGTAGGTATGGTGGACACATTTGGAAAACTTTGGTTTTAGGGAGTTGGATGCACGAGTAGAGCTCATACTCAGTACAGGTGGAGGCTAGCAAAAGACTTGGAGCGACAAATCAAGAGAGCAATAATGGCCATAATCCCGCATAGCGACAAAAACATCATTAATCAAAGCATAAGTGGTACTACAAGTTTAAAAACTAAATTATCATAGAGGCTATAAGTGACTGGTTTGTAGTCATAAACATGGTGTGGGCATGCGCCAAGTCAACCAAATAAAACATTCAAAGGAGAACACCACATATTTATGCTTCAATATGACAAGAACAACTCATGATTCTTTCAAAGGCACATAAAAAACTCTCATATATTTGAGACAAATCATGCTACAAAATAAATACTAGGATCTAGAATTAAAATAACATCCAACATGACATGAAAAAGTCTAGTCACGGTCTATACAAGCTTCTAATTGCACTGTTATAAGCACGAAAACTGTACTACTGCTTTCCAACACCAAGCATTTCATACTAAACAAAAACTCTCCAAGAGATGAAGAAATGAACCAAGATATTACTAACACAACTCTACTAAAACTAACAACTCTAAATAAGAGATGCAAGAAAAACATGAATTTTGCAGCAACTAGAAGAAAAACTAAGAATACGAGCATAACGAGTATTCAAATGAAAAAGAGGAGTGTGTCTATCTCCAACACAAAGAATGCTAGGTTCAAACTATATTATTGCAGCAAGTAAAACAAAATAAAACAAAGGAAAACAAAATAAAAACAAACAGACTCTCCAAGTAAATTTCATATGATGTGACCGAATAAAAATATAGTTTCACTAGAAGTGACCTGATAAATTGTTGATGAAGAAGTGGATGACATGGGCATCCCCAAGCTTAGATGCTTGAGTCTTCTTAGAATTTGCTGGGATGAACCACATGGGAATCCCCAAGCTTTGACCTTGCACTCTTCTTCATCACATTATATCACCCCCTTCTCTGGACCCTTGAAAACTTCCTTCACACCACACTCAAAGTAATTTGCATTAGAGGGTTAGTGCAACAATCAAATATACATGGGTTCTGCAGGCACGAGTGCTATTGATACTTTTAAACATTATATACAGTCACTGATGTTTCTTGAAGCAAAGAAATCCACTTGACATTGTAAAAGAGCAAATGCAATAAAAATGACAGAATCTGCCAAAACCAGAACAGTCTGTAAATACGATTTTTTTCGGGGCACTTACATTGCTCAGATCGAAAAACATAAAGAACGAAAAAGTTTCTAAATTATCTTAGAAATAAGCACTACAATTTTCAGGTCATTTTGATTTTTCTGGAATTTACACGATCTTTTACGGCGGACATCAGAAATCTGTTTCATGCGCAGAAATCCAAAACCAACTCCAGTTTTCGCTATAAACTTTACTTGGCACAACTAAAACATGAAAATAAAGATACAAAGGAGTTATTAAAGAAGTATACGACCCCTTGACTCAATAAAAAACAGAGAAAAACAAAGCAAAAATAGAATCATGGGTTATCTCCCAAGACGTGTTTTTCTTTAACGCCTTTCAGTTAGGCACAGAAAGAAAGAAAATTCTCACATAAGAAATATGAATTAAGAAAAAGAAAGCATCAATAAGAAAGTATAATTTTTTTTTAAGTCTAACACACTTCCTATGCATAGGAATCTTGTAAATAAATAAATTAAAGAATCTCAAACTAGAAATCATGGGAAGGTAGAACAAGAGCAATTTCAAAACTTGCAACACAAAGAGAGGTGTTTTATTAACATGGAAATTCCTACAACCATATTTTACTCTCTCATAATAATTTCCGGTAGCTTCATGAACAAACTCAACAACATAATCATCACATAAAGCATGTTTGCCATGGTCTAAAAGCACACAGTTCATACCAAGCTCAAAATTAGTGGGATAAATATTTAAAATCAGCTCCTCTTTTTTCCCACTTTTAGCAATATTAAAAAAAGACGATTGATCACTCATAAAAGGTATGGGACTAATAATAGCAATCCCATTTTCAGTAACATTATGATTTGTAACATCAAGCAACATAGGACCATCATCAAGAGCATTATCATATAAATTTTCTAATTCCTCGTTATCATGCATATCAATAGTTGGAATAAATAGAGTATTATCATAGGATTTATCAAAGTAGCATGGATTATCATAAATAACAGTAGCAATATAATTCTCACAAGTTTCATTCATAGTAGTACCAAGGTCACAAGTATAGCAAGTATCAATTTCATCAAAAAGGGTTATTTCAAAAGAATCAATAGGATCATCACAATTATGAGTTAAAGAGTTACTATCATTTGGAGGTAGACATGGGTAGATCCATTCATCCTCCTCTTGATCATCACTCTCCTCCTCTTTTTCATCAAATGAGTTTCCAAATTCAGCAATTTCTTCTTCCATAGGCTCCTACAAGGCATCAATTACTTCCTTTGGTGGAGAGCATCTTTTAAGATATTGAATTATGTAGTAATTACAATCCTTGTAATTATCAAAGCAATATTCAAGTATACCATAAATCTCATATTTATAAGGTGCATCATCAATATTTTCAAGGAATAAGCAATTTCAAATGCACCCTTCCAAGCAATAAATTCCTCAATTTGTTCCACATCATCAAAGTCATTATACTCACGTTGGAAAGGGAGGTGTTTATACCTCCTACAACAACAAGATTTATTTTTTGAGGGTATGCAATTGCATACCTGATTTTTATAGAAGGAGAGAAAATGGTACAAGGAAAGCCGATAGCAACTGTTACAAGCAACGTAGTTGCCGTACACACTCGACCCCAGTCCTAGCTAACTACTCCCGAAGCAGGGCTCCAGCTCCTGCTCCTGCCTGGGCCCAGCGCTTCAACTCTTCCAGCACACGTTGGGACAAGACCTCCTCGCTGCAGATTTGGTTTTCGTTATGGAAAACCCTGGTGTTGCGTTGTTTCCAAACCATTAATGTTACCAAAATTATGAGAGAGTCCACCTGTCTCTTCTAGTTGTCTCGGTATCTCGCTCTAACTGTTAGCCACCAGTTTTAGAGCGTGTCTAACACAGACGGCGTAGGAATCTGGATACTCAGAGGACTTGCACATCTTCACCACACCTGTTTGGTGTAAACACAATGTACAAGGATGTGCTCCGCGGTCTAAATCTCTTGCAGACACATCTTACAGACATCCGGATGGTCCTGCAGGTCGTGCCTTGCTCTCCTGTCTGAGGTCCAGATTATGTACTGGAGTGCTAGCCATAAGAAGATTTTGCACTTCACCGGTGCCCAACATTTGCAGACTCCATTTGCTATGGGGAAGCGTATTTTCCCCTGCAATAGTGCCTTGTAGGTTGAGCTCGCAGTGTATCTCCCAGAAGCCGTTGTCGGCCACCCAAACACATCTCCTTTGGTAGCATCTCGTGGCACGTCCTGGATGGCCATCCACAGCCTCACGCCCTGAATGCACATAGCGTCAGACCACACCCCTCTTACATCCGAAATCCAGCGATTTTCCCTCAGAGCTTCATCCACTGTTCTCTTGTTAACGGTTATAGCAATCATCGCGGCTCGAAGAAGGGGGGCTAAATCCTGAATAGCCACCCCTCCAATCCACCCGTCCTTCCAAAAAAGCATCCTCTTGCCGTCACCAACTCTGATACAAACGAGGTTGTTGAACACTTCTGCTCCTAGCGTGTCCTTCAACATAGGCAGCCCGCTCTAGGGTCTCGAAAAGTCTGTCCTTCTCAAGCACTCCCATCTAACCCGTAAGGCCAGCCCTTGTGTCTCCATATTTTTTTTCCTATTCCCCCAAAGCAGTAAGGCTTGCAAACATTCTCCCAGGCCACAAGGCACTGTCCACCTCTCGCATGTTCCGAACCGGCCCAAAGGAGCCCACACATCCATTTATTGATCTCTTCTAGTAGCCAACAGGGCGCCTCAGCCACCAACAATTGGTGCACTGGTCTTGCTGCTACTACTGACTTAACCAGAGTCAGTCTGCCTGCTCTCGCGATCATCCTGTTCTTCCATGAAGGGACACATCTCAGCACTTGGTCCAAGAGGGGCTGCCACTCGTCCTTAGTTAGTGGACATAACGCCAATTGCACCCCAAGATATTTTATTGGGAATTTGGCGATGCTACAACCCAAAACCTGTGCGACAAGCTCCTCATCTTCCTCCTCTCCTCGGACGAGAGTTGCTGAAGTTTTTGTGTAATTACTCTAAGGCCAGAGGCCTCTCCGAACAGCTGTAAGATACTCTGGACCACAACTAACTCAGACTCTGTAGGTCTAGCAAAAAGAACCATGTGATCCGCATAGACAGAAAGTCTTTGTGTTGCGCTACAACGAGCCAAAGGGGAGAACAAACCTTCATCAACTGCCTTCGCAATGGTGATATACAAAACTCCATTGCCAGAACAAATAACATGGGGGAAATAGGGTCCCCTTGTCTCATACCGAGGACCCCATTGACAATCACCTTTGTGCTTGCAGTTTGAAGCAGGATTGCAATCATTCTGCACCACCAGTCGTTGAAACCTTTATGTCTAAGCACCTCCAACAAGAAGGCCCAAGATAGTGTATCGAAGGCCTTCGAGATGTCTAGTTTCAGAAAAACTCCCTTCCCCTCCTGGTGTTGATCTTACGAGTAAACTGTCTCACGAGAATTAAATTATCATGCAGACTCCTGCCTTTGATAAAAGCTGACTGATTTGCACATACTGGCTCTCCTAGCTTAGCCCTCAAGTGGTTGGCAAGAAAATTGCAGAATAGTTTGGAGAAGCCATGTACAAGACTGATAGGTCTATAATCCCAAGTTTCTAAGGCATCTTGATTTTGGGGGATCAGAGTGATGAGTGCTCTATTAAGGTTGGAGAAGCCTCAGCCATCTCGAGCCGCCAACTTCTGGAGGTCAGCCATAATGTCGGCTTTTATTAAGTGCCAAGCTGATAAAAAGCCCCAACAAAACCATCCGGCCCTGGAGCTCTATCCGGAGGTAACTCCTTGATGGTAGCCCAAACCTCTTCCTCGGAGAAAAAACCATCCAACTCTCGCAAATCCTTAGGAAGGACGCCAATGAAGTCTAAGTCTAGAGAGTGCTCCCTCGTCTGGAGTTTCCCCAACAAGTTTTGGAAAGCTTGAAAGAACGCTTCCTCTTTCTCAGCTTGGTCAGTTACTAGCCTCCCATCAACTCCGACAACCGGGATAAAGCTCTGCACTCTTCTGCCATTTGCCACCGAATGGAACAATCTGGTATTAGCATCTCCCTCTTTCAGCCATCTCATCCTGGATCTCTGTCTAGCCATAGTACGCTCAAGGGAGGCGAGACCTAGGATTGCCAGTTTGAGCATACGTCGTAGCCAGATCTCTCCTGTAGACAGTTGCCTCCTATCCTGAGCATTCTCCAAACGATAAATGACAGTGTTTGTAATAGCCAACTGAATTTTGATGTTTCCCACCTTGCGTTGCCCCCAAGACTGGAGGTGAGAAGCTAAATTCCTTAAAAGAGCGTCTAGACGCTTGAAAGGGTCCACAGTCGCCTCGTCACACACCTAGCCCTCCTTCACAGACTCCTCAAAACCCTTAAGCTTCAGCCGGAACATCTTGAATCTGAATCTCCGTTTGGGTTTAACCGCTACACTAAATGAGAGATGAAGAGGGGTATGGTCCGAGATATTACTCGAAAGAGTCTGCAGGATGCAGTCAGGATAAAGGATCCCCCAATCAACCGAATATGAGCTTTATCAATCCTAGTCATGGTTGGAATTGCCCTCTCATTTGTCCAAGTGAACATTATGCCATGCAGATAGATGTCACGAAGCTCGTGCAAATTCACAAAATTCCTGAAATGACTCATCATGTTTCTGTTCAGGTTTGCATTAATTTTCTCAGCAGCCGAGAGGATCATGTTGAATTCTCCAACAATGATCCAAGGGACAGGTCAAAGCGACCGTCTCTTCGTGAGCTCCTGAAGAAAGAGGATCTTATTTGCATCGGATTGTGGAGCATACACCACCGACAACCACCAACTCTTATTTTCTTTAGTTGTAATCTCCCCAGTCAGCGTGTAGGAGTTTTTACTGACATGGGTAAAACTAAGAATTGTAGTGTCCCAAGCCACAATCACTCCTCCTCTAGTTTCGATGGTCGGGAGGTACTCAAACCCATCGAACTTCTGTCCAAGGCACTAAAGGATTGCAAAGCGGTCAACAGTCTGTAATTAGTCTCCTGAAGACATACTAAATTTACCTCCAAAGACTCCACAAACTCCCTCACGACATTTTTCTTTGCTGGCTCATTTAAGCCGCGAGGGTTCCAGCTCAAGATGTCAATGTTCATATCCATAAAAATTGACATAAAAAACTCCACTCTTGGGTCTGATCCTAACCCTCTCAGTGTGCACAGACTGCTAGGGTGCTCAACTCCTGCAACGTCCCTAGGGGTGGCAACTCCTTGCCAAAAATCGAATCAACAGCACGTAGGTGCTCATCCTTCATCAGTGAGTCAAATAGGTCCCTGAACAGCTGTAGCGCAACTTCGTCCACCACCATGTTGTCTGGGACCACTCCAAGGGCCTTGAGGAGGACGTTCTCTGCCGCAGACGCTTTTTTAGAGGTTTGCTTGCTGGGCAAGGCATGCTAGAGCTGCGGGTGTGCCTACGCGGAGTACAAGGGACCAAATCCGGCCGTGATGTCTCAACTTCACGTAGGAGTGATGGCGCCAGTTTCTTTAGCACGTTTGCACAAAATGACTTCAATCTGCTGAACTGCTGGAATTAAAACTCGGAACTCGCGAGTTAAACGAGTAGCTCGCAACTCGACTCGGCTCGGCTCGAACTCGTTGTCCAACGAGTCGAGTTTTCGTTTTCAACGGTAAACGAGTTCAAGCTAAACGAGCCGACTTTACCGAGTACTCGTTTAGCTCGTTTAACTCGGTTAAAATAGTTTTTAGTGATATTCTCGTTTATTTGAATATTTTTTTACTGATTATTGTAGTTTATTTACTACAAATTGTTTGATGGTGACATATTTTCACTGATTATTGTGATGATTTTATTATACATGACCCAAATAATCAAAAATAATTATATATACATTATATAATGGTGACCTTTTATAGTTTTATAAAATTAGATAAGTTAAACGAGTAGCTCGCGAGCTACTCGTGAGTTCACCGAGCCGAGCCGAGTTTTGATTTTGAACTCGTTTGTTGAACGAGTCGAGCCGAGCTCGACTCGTCAGTTGACCGAGCTTGAGCGAGTCGAGCCGAGCCGACTCGGCTCGGCTCGAATTCCATCCCTAATACTGTTGCTATCGTTTTCCACACCATACGTTTAACCTCTTTGTTTTCAGCAAAACCGGTGAGATTGACAACCTCACTGCTTCGTTGGGGCAAACTGATTTGATTGTGTTGTGTAGGTTCCACGTTGCCGCTAAACCGGTAGTGCGCCCTGCCAATATCAGCTTTATCAACCTTCGGAAGTGGTTTATTTCTCATACTGGTCAATTCAATCTTGGTTTCTTTCCGATTTGGCTATTTGAAAGTTGTGGCTGCTCTAAGGGTGTGTTCGGTTCTGGAATTCAGTGGAAGGGAACGGAACCGTTCTGCACCCACACCCCATTCTTGTGTTCAGTTCTAGAATGGAATGGAAAGAGGTGGTTTCTAGGAAGGGAATATTCCCTCAATATGCGGAATGCACTCGTTCGGCCAAATCGGCCGGACCAAGTGGAACCGCTCCCCGTCTCTCTCTGATCTAATCAAGTTTAGGTATAATTAATCAAGATTAGGAATACTTAATCAAGATTAGAAATAATTAATCGAGTTTAGGAAAAATTAATCGATTTTAGAAATAATTTTATTCTTGTCTCATTCCATACCATCCTCGTCCCATTCCAAAACCGAACACAAGAATGGAACGGTTCCATGACAGTTTTTTGTATAAACCGAACACAAGAATGGAACGGTTCCATTCCGGTGGAATGGAATGGTTCCATTCCATTCCGCCTAGTTCCAAAACTGAACACACCTGGTTCCAGTTCTTGGAGCCCATTCTTGTGTTTGGTAGGAGCTAGAACCGGAACCTATCGATTCCACTCGAGGGAATATTCCTATCAGATACGGAATTGGGTGGTTCCTCCAAATCGACCGAATCACCTGGTTCCAGTTCTTTAACCATTAAGAAAAATACAAATAAATCTCGTTCGTCGTTGACACCTCCGCCCCACACGCATACTGCCGCCGACGCCGGTAGCTGCCTCCCACCGGTCGCCGCCTACTCCCCGCCGTCCTGGGCGTTTCCCGACCTCGCCCCGCCGTAGTAGGTGGTCCCTGTCCTGGGCGTTCGACCGGCCGCCGTCCTAGGAGTTCGCCAACTCGCGTCTCCGCGTTGCCGTCCTTCAGCGTCTTGCTCCCGGACACGTTCCTCCACCTCCTCGATGAGTTCAGAATCAGCAGCAACCGATTCGTCGGTGGCTTCCCGGAGGTAGTGCTCTCCCTCCCTTCCCTGAAATACCTCAATCTTTGAGGGAGGCGGACGGAGCTCGGACTGTTGAACAGGGCAGAAGCGCTTAGGGAAGAAGGGAATCCAGGAGGCGATGTGCTTACTAGTGGGTTCCAGGGGAAAATTCCATTACACATGTTTGGTCCCAACCAAACGCGAGAATGGAACGGTTCCGATTCCGTTCCACTCGAATGGAACCACGACATTTCATTCCACTTCATTTCCGAACCACACACACGTATAGGTGGCCAAACGGGCGGCCCAACATGACCAATTTTGTGCACGGCCCATATACGGCCCGGCTTAATCGTGCCGTGCTGGGCCGGTCCACGGGCTCCATTTTTAGATTAGGCACGGCCCTTTAGGCACTAATACGACCCCGCAACACGGACTGTTAGGCACTAATAAGGCCCATTAGGCCTAAAATTGGTAAAAACAGCTATAAAATAAAAAATGTAAAAAATAGCTATAAAATGTAAAAATAATAATGAAAATAGCTAATCGTGCCGTGCCGTCCACGTGATTCAAATCGAGAAGCGGCCCGAGCACCGACGGTCTCGTGCCGTATAGAAAAAGCCGTGCTTTGGGCCGGGCCAAACACGTGCCGTGTAAAAAAACCGTGCTTCGGGCCAGCCCGTCTGGCCCGACCCGTTTGGCCAGCTATACACACACGCTAGAAGATGTTGTGCGGAACAGGACTACCAAGCTGCTGGCACTTCCTGTCCGCAGTAACCGGCTTCATTAGCGTCCCACCACTGTGGTTGCTCTAAGGCTGGTGCCAATGGGGGCGGTAGTGGGGGCGATACCGCCCCCCGGCGGGCGAGAGCGGGACGAGTAGGGGGCGAGAGGGGAGCGGCGGGCGACGGCCGCGTCGCCTGGCGAGAGGGGGCGATACCGCCCGCGTTGGCGGGGCGAGAGGGCGAGAGCGGGGCGAGAGCGAGGCGATAGCGGTGCTAGTGGGGGCGAGAGGGAGGCGAGAGTGGAGGCGAGAGTGGAGGAGAGAGAAGTGAGAGTGGCACTACCGCCCGTGCACTGGCACCGTGGGACGAGAGTGTGGTGAGAGTGGGGTGAGAGTGAGACGAGAGTGTGGTGAGAGTGGGGTGAGAGTGAGAGTAAAGCTGACGTGGCGAGGCTATAACCGGGCGGTGCATTGGCACCAGCCTAAGGCCCTGTTTGTTTGGGCTTCTACTTCTGCTTTTGGGGTTGAAAAGCGGAAGCCCAAACAAACAACGTCAAATAGAAAAGCACTGCCCACAAGCGCTGTCCGAGAATACACTGGAATCGAGCCGTCACGCGGAAGCAGGGCATGAGCAGCTTCCCGCAGATTTCCACTCAAAGTAGCGAAGCGTTATTGGTTACTACCCATTCCGTTGCTCTAAATTACGAGCACACTGCCACTGTGAGCAGTGAGCTGGTTCGGTGCACGGGTATGTTTTTGCTTTCGCATGCGCACATGAGCTGGACCAGTGTAGTTTCCTTCGATTGTGCATAGTACGTATAGGTCAAAAGAGACTGATGCTATGCATGATTCAAAGAATTATGTCAGATAGTTGTACCAAAACGGAAAGCCATCGAACCTAATCAAGCTAGACCGCTAGACCGATGGATGAGGAAGGTCCGATGGGGATCGGGCAGAAAGGATGGTATGCAAAGCAATTTCTGTCACATACTCACATAAACATATTTTTATTCGAAATAATTTGTACACAAAACATGTGCGCTTCGACGAGTAATTTCCATTCCCGTGATCGGTTTCGAGTTTCATGGGCCGTAGCTTCTTAATTTAGAACTGAATTTCACACCATTTTTAGAAGAGTTTTGCTAAATTACTCGTACTCGGCCGTCCGTTTAAAATTCCATTTAAAATTTCCTATATCGAATCGATAGATCTCGCCATTTTCCAATACTTTCGCGAAAATCTCGACTTACAAACTAAACGCTATAAGCCAAAAGCTATAAGCTATAAGCCAAAAGCCAAAAGCCATAAGCCAAAAGCAAAAAATAATTATTGTTTTTCAATTATTTTAGCCAAAAAAGTAAAATTGATATAATTCAACCTTTAGCATGGCAACGATGTAGAAAAATGGTCGGAATTTGCTAATTCGCTTCGAATCAGCATTTACTTCTTCAGTGTTTAAGGACATTCTAGACATTTCATACTTCAAACCACCAGCAGCAGCCATCGACAATACTCGTGCCAAACATCAAATCTCTACTTTCAATCAAATCTCTACTTTCAAGAGCTGCTTCCTACAAGTGCTTTCTAACAGCCCAGCACCTAGCTGCTTCTCAACATCAGCAGCCCAAACAAACAGACCCGACTCCCCGACCGCGAGCGCCGCAAACTCCAATCGAGCAGAGCAGCGCTCCGGCCCTCGACCCTCCTCCTGCTGGCCGGCAGCCGTGCACGCGCTCGTCGAGACCAGGGCCAGGGAGGCGCCGGATCTCTGCGCGTCGACCTAGCTCCTGGCGGGGACGAGCATGCCTGGAAGACGGCGGCGCTCGGCGACGGCGCGGGCGTGGGGAGCTAGTCGCGGCGCATGAATGGCGGCGGGAACGCACGGAGGAGGAGGAGGAGATTCTCGTGACCTTCTCGAGATGCTGCTGCCGCCGGCGTCCACCCGGATCTGCTGCCGCCGTCGTCTTCGCCGACCGCGTCCGCGACCTGCTGCGCGCGAGAATGCCGGCGAGGATCCTGGTGAGTACCACACCTTCTCCCCTCTCTGTTTTACATCTACACCACAAGATCTGAGCGGCGATTCAATGTGTTTTTCGTAGAAAATGACATCTCGTGAAAGCTCCTCCTGTACATGCGTTGTTGCTTTGGTAGATAATTGCTTACAAGTATACCGAAACATGCAGGGAAGAAAAGATCGACTTATATTACTACACAGTATACAGTCTACTTGCAGATACAGTATTCTTGTGTGCATCTGTCAAAGTGTTATGCTATTAGTTTCACTTTCAACATTGTAACATGTTTTTTCTCTTCTTGGGACACACCATGCACAAGACCGAATCAATTGTCCAGTTGGCCATGATTCACAAAATTGGTCTTTTTTTTGGCTTTGCTTTTTCAGTATTTTACAACTGTATCTCTAATTGATGCGTGTACACCACCGTATTCAACTTGTGCTCTTTAATAATATTTGCCTAGCTAGTAGTTGTCATGTTCAGCAAACTCTGTAATTTTTTTGTCCATGTCAAACACATGGATCTGCAATGGTGTTCCAGATTATTACCTCCCATGTATGTGCATAGATATGGCGCTGTTTTCATATGTGTGCTGTCTTTGTTCAGCAAATTTTTGTGATAAAATGTCAGCGCGCTTGCTCTAACTGGCGATGCTATTTCACGTTGTCGGATCCATGTGAAACTTGATGTCGTTTTGTTCTTTCACCAGGTTTAGATAGTAGTATAGCAGCAAAAATATAAATAATATTTTGGACCTGATATGGTATTTCCCTTCAAGTGTCATTTAGGGCTAAATGTGCAACTGAAATCTTATTTTACTTACTGTTTATCCATCATTCTGTTTGTAGCACCGTCCAACTCTATCCTCGGAACTGGTGATGGCGCCCGCGGCGGAGGAGACAGACCTGCGTCTACTGCAAGGGGCGGCTACCAGGGCGCTGCCGCCGAGCCAGGCAAGGAGCAGGTATGTGCCTACTCCCTCGATCCCTCCCTCGGTTTAGGAGGTTCAGAAAGGGGCCGAATTTCACTTGGATTCGGCTCATCTCGGCATGTGCTGGAGGCCCGCGCTCTCTTGGAGCCCGGGGTTCTTCACTACCCACCTAGCTGTGCGCTCCTGGATCTCATATGATTGTTTCATTTGCAGGCCACACCACTCGTGGTGGTGGTCGGCTGGTCGCGCAACCCGGAGCTGCTTTCTTCCCCAACCTGGTGATGGTTCTGTATGGTTGCTGCACATACTTATCTTCTGCTGTGTGTGCATTATGAATCTTCTTGCAAAATCCTTTGATGTGAATTCTGATGTTGGAATGTAAGCCCATCTTCTTCTTTTGTTGCATATCCCTTGATCCAGCACTGCATGAACGTTTAATTGATTTCGGCAGTTAAATGTTTGGTCAGTGTAGCAACATAAGTTAGATCATAATAAACTATAGAAGTTTGGTCCGGTGCCTTCTTATAGCTGTTTCCAACAGATGCAGGCCATGTATTTATATATTGGTACACGTTCTGCATAAATGTACACAAGCACACCACTCGGGTTATTCATCGGGAACACTTGCAACCAAATATAAATATAGGTGTTGATATCTTTACTGTTATATGCAAACTTATCTCTGAAAAAGATGTCGTAGCATTACATATAGATGCTTGTAGGTACATGCCATAATCCAGAACATCCCAAAATTGGTGTTTTTTTTGTCTTGGCTTTTTCAGTATTTATATAACTGGATATCTAATTGATGTATGTGCACCACCGTATTCAACTTAGGCTCTTGAATAATATTTGCCTAGCTAGTAGATGTCATGTTAAGCAAACTCTGTAAATTTTTGTCCATGTCAAAAGGATGGATCTGAAATGGTGTTCCAGATTAGTACCTCTAATGTAGGTGCATAGATATGACACTGTTTTCACATGTGCACTGTCTTGTTCAGCAAATTATTGTAATAAAATGTCAGCGCACTTGCTCAAATCGGTGATGCCATTTCACATCGTTGGATCCATGCGAAACTTAGTTCTTACATGGCTGATCCAACTTTGATGTTGTTTTGTTCTTTTACCAGGTCTAAATAGTAGTATAATCGCAACAAATATAAGTAAAGATTATTAGACCTGATTGTGATTTAGGGGTAAATGTGCAACTGAAATCTGCTTTTACTTACTGTTTATCCTTTCCTTTATTCTGCTTGCAGCGCCGTCCAACCTGGACTCTCCTATCGTCGCGCCGTCCTGCTGCTCGGCCGTGGACGGCGAAGATTTCCACAGCAATGACGGTGACGCAACAACAGAGTTGGCAGTGATGTCTCGGCCTCGCCTACAATTCCTATCTGGTTAGCTTAGTTCTTTCATGGTTGTCCATGTTCACTACCTACTTGTCGAGCGACACTAGTTAGGAAATTTGAACCCGACTTGCATGTTTTCCTGAGGCCACTACCTGCTAGCTTATATACATCCCATCTACTTTAAAATCCGCATGTTCATCTCTTTATTGTGTGTATCATATTTATGACTTCTTCTGTTGTTGGTGAACAATGTAAGCACTTGAGTACTCATTTCATATTTATGCCTTTTACAGTTCTTGGTCGTAGACTCGTGGTAGTCTCGGACGGTGCCTCTACGAGCATCCTGGAGCTGCCGGCATACTCCCTGACCGCGTCCCCGAGGGCTTCATCGGTGCTGCTGATGTTGGGTTGGTCGTGGCCTTCCCGCCTCGCGTGTTGTGGTAGTCTCAGCTGCCCCGGCTTTCACTACCTCCTCGACTCCTGCTGGCGTGCGACGACGGCAAGTTTACCGTGGTGGGATTGCTGTCTCTCTCTCTCTCTCTCTCTCAGTGCAGATATCACGTATAACTGATGGGTTGATATTTTTTCCCATTGCTTATGGATAATGTTTCTGCCTATTTGTTCTGGTTCCATAGTAGTCTGCCTGAGCTCAATGATATGGTTCTAGAAATAGAACATGGTGTTAACAGAGTGATACTACACTTGATCTTAGCATGCTGTTGTACCTCGATTTACTTGCAGTTTGACTAGGTGTTACTATCTTCCGATGATTCCATGGATTTTATAGCGTAATAATCGACATTCTTCCTTCACTAAACTTGTTTCCTGTCCATGTATATTGGCAAACTCAGCCCCAGATTTCACAACTTGACTAATACAAATCATGTTCGATTCGTGCCAAACACCGGATCGATTCCCGCTGCTTTCCATTCTATCTGTAGATGCTTGCAGTTCTAGGTACATGTCATGATCCAAAACGACAACAAAAAGTTATATTTTTTGGCTTTGCTTTTTCTGTATTTTTACTACTGAGTCTGTAATTGGCATGCATGCACCACTGTATTTTGATCTGTGCTCTTGAATAATACTATATGTTCCTAGTAGTTGTAATATTCACCAGTGTTGTATTTTTTAGTCCATGCGAAAAGCTTAGATTTTGCAATGGTGTTCCAGATTATTGCCTCCTATGTAGTAGCATATTTATGATTCACATGTGCACTGTCTTGTTTCGGTAGATTTTTTTGTACTAAAGTGTCAATACACTTGCTTTCATGTGCGATGCAGTTTCACATCGTCTGTTCCATGTGTAACTTAGTTCTTCTTTGGTTTTCCATGTTCACTACCTACCCGTCGAGTGATACTAGTTAGGATATTTGAGCCGACTTGCATGTTTCCCCCTAGAAGTCTAGAACACCACCTGCTAGCTTATATATTATCTACTTTAAAGTGTTGCACATTCAAATCTTTATTGTGTTTACAACATACATATACCTTCAACAGTTGTTGATTGAATTATGCGTGAACAATGCAAGTACTATTTTCATATTTACGTAGTTACAGTTCTTGGTCGTAGATGGTGCTTGTTTGCTTACATGCGTTAGGCTTCTTCATTGCTGGGTGGACCCATTCATGTCCACATAGACTAGGATTTCCTATTTTGTGCAGATTTCTGTCGCGAAGTGTGTTATAAGGATATTAAAATCGCTTTTGAATCTTGATCTGTTAAATATTATTTCCCGATAGCTAGAAAACCGTGATGGTAATTCCGCATATGTTTGGTTATGCTTGTTGATAATTCTTAGATAATGTTACTGCCTATGGATAACTGATGGCTTGATGTTTTTTTTTTCTATTGCCTATGGCTATGTTACTGCCTATTTCTTCTGGTTCCATAGTAGTCTCTAAACAGTTGCCTATTTGTTCTGGTTCCATAGTAGTCTCTAAAATTTGATTCTAGGACTTTATTATGTGGCCAGGCCTAATTGCGTATGTTTAATAACTGCCTGAGCTCAATGATGTGGTTCTAGCAATAGAACATGGTGAGAACAGAGTGATACTACAGTTGATTTTAGATGCTGTTGTACCTCGATTTGCTTGCAATTTGTCTAGGTGTTACTATCTTCTTGATAAGGTATTATCTAGGGAGGATAGCTCTATTGGCTGTGACTTAATTCTGATGATGCATGGATAAGAACTAAACATTTGTACTTTATTTTTATAGCTCAATAATCAGCAATCTTGCTTCACTAAACTTGTTTCCTATCCATGTCTATTAATAAACGCAGCCCCAGATTTCACAACGTGGGGCTTATGTTCTATTCATGCCAAACACCGAATCGACCCCCCTGTTTTCCATTCCATATGTGGATGCTTGCAGTCCTAGGTACATGTCAAGATCCATAACAACCAATAAAAAATGATCTTTTCTTCGCTTTTGCTTTTTTTTTAGTACCAAGTCTCAAATTGACGTGTATGCACCACTGTATTTCGATTTGTGCTCTTAAATAAGATATGTTCCTAGTAGTTGTAATATTCACCAATGTTGTATATTTTTGTCCATGCCAAAAGCTTAGATCTACAATGGTGTTCCAGATTAATACCTCCCATATGCACATGTGCACTGTCTTGTTCGGGGATTTTTTTGTAATGAAATGTTAGTACACATTCCCTCATGTGCGATGCAGTTTCACATTGTCAGTTCCATGTGTAACTTAGTTCTTCTTTGATTGTCCATGTTCACTACCTACCTGTGGGTGATACTAGTTAGGAAATTTGAGCTGAGTTGCATGTTTCCCCTGAGAACACTACCTGCTAGCTAATATACTTCCATCTACTTTTAAACTGTGCATCTTCATCTCTTTACTGTGTGTACATCATACAATATGCCTTTAACAGCTGTTGATTGAATTATGCGTGAAAAATGCAAGTACTCTTTTTTATACATGAACAATGCAAGTACTCTTTTCATATTTATGCCTTTACAGTTGCTGGTCATACACTGGCAGTGGTGCTTGTTTGCTTACATGCGTCAGGCTTTTTCTTTGCTGGGTGGACTCGTTCATGTCCACATAGACTAGGGGTGTGTTCGGTTCTGGAATTCCCTGGAATGGAATGGAACCGTTCCATTCCTAGGAGGCATTCTCGCGTTCGGTTTTGGTATGGAATGGAACCAACCCGTGCCTCAAAAGGGCATATTCGCCGAAGATGCGGAATCCACCCGTCCGGCCGATTCGGCCGGACGAGGTGGAACGGGTGCCTGTCATCATAATTCTTTCCTCCCTAGCGCTAATCTCTCTCTCTCCCGTGGCTGCCCCTCCTCCCTGCTCGCCGCCAGCACCGCCCCTCCTCCCTGCTCGTCGACGGCGCCGCCCTCCTCCCTGCTCACCGCCCTCCTCGCCGAGTCACCGAGTTGCGGCCCTCCTCCCTTCTTGCCGAGGCCGGACCTCCTCTGTGCTCGCTGAGGCGGCTGGCCAGCAAGCGGCGCGGCGGCCCGAGGCGTGGGCCAGCCAACCCGACATGCGGCGGCGGCCGGTGAGCCCAGGCGTGGCGGCCATGCGGCCCGAGGCACATCAGCCATGCTCGCCGGCCCAGGCGCGGCGACCATGTGGCCCGAGGCGCGGACCTCTTCCCTGCTCGTCGAGGCGGCCGGCCAGCAGGCGACACAGCGGCCCTAGGCGCGGTCCAGCCTACCCGAGGTGCGGCAGCGGCCGGTGAGCCCAGGCCGGACGGGGTCGGGGGCGGCGGAGGTTGTTGGACGGGGATGGGGTGGGCCTGTTTTTGATTAATTAGGCTCCAATTAATACTATTTTGATCAATTAGGCTTTAATTAATTAAATTTTAGATTAATTCCGTGTTGTTCCATTCCCTATTTTCCGGACCAACCGAACGCAATGATGAAGTGGGATGGGACGAAGTGGAATGGAATGGAGTGGAATGATTCCATTCCATTCCACCCGGTTCCAAAAACGAACACATCCTAGGATTTCCTTTTTTGTGCAGTTTTCTGTTGCGAAGTGTGTTATAAGGATTGTAAAACCGCTTCAGAATCTTGATCCGTTAATATTTATTTCCCGATATCTAGAAAACCGTGATTGTAATTCCACATGGTTATGCTTGTTCATAATTTCTTGGAACAATTATATGCTCATGTTGGGTGTTACAAGACCTTTCTATTTGGTTTGATTAAAATGAATTTGTCTTGTTTGGTATTACAAGAAGAGTATATGGTCAGTAATGCATGCCCATTCCTCTCTTTTCCTTGGCCTGAATATTTCTTGTCATGTCGATTTAGCTAAATCTGGTTCTTGAACTAATGCAGGTCAGGCCTCTGATTTTTCATGGCTTTGTTAGAATGACGGCGAGCAGTTGGCCGTCCTGAACGACGGCGATCTGCGGTGTGAGTATGCAAAGCTGGTGTAGGAGGTGCACTGCAACGAGGAGAGCGCTTCGTGCTACTTCTAGCAGGGGCCAGGGCTTGGCCTATAAATGCATCGTACCAGGTCTGCTGGAGAATGTGCCTGGGATTTTTATGAGCTCTCTTCATCCAGTGTGTCAAGTCGTAGCCTGGGATTTTTATGTTGTAGCTTTGTTTTACCCGATGAATGCTATTTGCATTAATTGTAGGCTCTCTAAAGTGACAATTCATTCGCTTTATTATTCCTGATATAGCTATGGATGAAAAGTGATTTTTCTCTCGTGGATTTCTATTTGAAAATTGATAATTGAACCTTGTTCATGATGTGTACTTGTTTCACTCCAAATATGGATGGAAAGGGTCATTTGGCAGCACCATTTCACTCTCACTGGGGTCCATAGTTTTTAGAGTCTAGCTTTATTACAACACACTATATGATCTGCCTGGTGAAAGTTTGCATGCAGAACATAAACGCCTTCATTATTCTTGCTGTGCACCTCTAGTCCTGATATTGAGTGGTGTTTGTCTTGATGGCATTACAAGCAAGTTGCTGACTCTGGTTTGTCATCAGCCTGGTGTACTACAGTTCAGATGGCCTGAAGAACAACTCTGAACCTAGCCGCCGCCGGCGTCCTGCTGCCCAGCCATGGACGATCAGGACTTACCGGCGAGTAAGATGTCGAGGTAATCTTACTCTCTCAAACCCTGGTGGTATGGTATGGTGATACATGTACATCATTTTTGTCAGATTATTCAGTGAATACCAAGTTTGGTTGATGACCTAAGCAATTTTACTGGAGTGACTTTTTTTATTGTTTCCTCCGAAAGGAAACGCTTACGGACAGTTCATACCTTTAGATATCGTTTGGGTCGTTAGAATAATATAAGTTTCGGGGTATTGGTAGGCCTGTTTATCATGACGAGCTCTACTTTATGACTCGTAAAACCTTGGTGCCAGTATGTACACGCGCAATTTGCTTCATTTGCTTTCAGGCACTGTTTCATATGTAGTTTGCACGTCTTCTTCAATCAGGTTGATTCTAGTGTTGAACTATGTTATCTCTAGTTAACTTGTCTTAATTACAAGAGTGTTGGTTCCTGTCTAGTTTATGTCTAAATAGTCATACATTAGCCACAAAGATGAGCTTATAGTCGTACAGCGGCCAAGTGTGAGTGCATGATGCTCAATACATATTCTTCTCATGGCCTCAGTTCAGAGTGTTCATTTTACACTGTTGACTGTTTATAGTTGAGACTAGAACCACTTTGGCCTGGGGTGTTCTAGATTTGCACACAGTTGTATGTACAGCATGGCGGTCTCATTTGATGCTCTGAGATACCATTAACTATTCTGGAATCTTGTCGACAAAGTGCAGGCTTTCCCCCCGTTGAATGCATGAGTGTGCTGCTATATGTGTTTTGAGAATTACATAAACCCTTTCACTGGAGCCTGGCTAGTTTAGTTTACAGAGCTGTTTGTGGTTGTTGCAAGTGCAGCTGTTAGTGAGCTGGGAAGTCGTCGCTAGGTGATGAGTGAACTTGTTTGTCGCGTTCATGTGAAATGATCTTGTTGCTGAGATGATTTAGTTTAACATTTTGTGTTGATGATTTTTTGGGTCTGATTAATGATCCACTGCGTTTTTTCTTTTTCTTGTAGGCCTCTCCTAGGATGCCCATTTTGTGTTGATGAACTCGTTTGTCGCGTTCATGTGAAATGATCCTCGCGTCCTGCCTCTCTGGCAGTACGCCCATCACCTACGGTCCTATGGATCCAGGTATCCAACCTTGTTTGGAATATCTTGTCTCCCGAGGCAAGAAAAATGGATACATGTAGTTACTCTGCACAGCACACACTTGTCCAGTTTTTTTTTTTTTTTTTTTTTTTTTTTTTGTGTGTGTGTGTGTGTGTGTGTGTGTGTGTGTGTGGCCTACACCACTATTTGCTGCTGCTATATATGGGCTTTCTCAACTGTGAACTCGATGAAAGTGTTCTCTAATGTGTGCAGTGCAAGTTCAACGATATTGTTATGGACTTGCCTATTTGCTCAGATTTCCTTACTTGGTTTAAGGCTTAGGAATATGCTCTTAAGTAGGAATAGAATGTTGCTATTCTTGTGCTACGAGTAAAATGATATCTTTAGGCAATTTTTTCCTGACGAATGTCCTATTTAATAGGTATGATTGATTGATCAATGAGGTTTCTTGCAAATAATTAATAGCTGATGGATGTGTAAATATGTATATGTAGCACTGGATCAAGGAAAGCACAGAACCAAGGGTGAAGACCGTGAGGAGTCGCACTCGCTGTCAACAAAGCCAGCGCAGAGGCTCTCAAGCACGAACGACGTCTACCCCCCCCCCCCCCCCCCCCCCCCTTTCCTTCTGGTGAGCTCCTCGGGTTCCCTTCTGCCTCCCGAGGGGAGCATAGAAAATGGCTAGGAAAAATTCTGTCCCCTGAGGCGTCAACACAAGAAAGCACTTAATCTACACATGTTTCCTCTAGATTGCACCTGCTTAGAGCACTAGCTATTTTGAGCACTTCTCGTACGTGATTCCATGCCACCAGCTAGCAATGTGAATACCATGATTTACCAGCTTAGCTCACACTAGTGCTTCTTGCCTAAACTTCTCATGTCACCAACAGTGAAATTTCATTCGTAATACAAGGCTACACCTGTTATATTCCTGCTTAGTTTTCGAGTTATATTTCAACCCTGAGAAGCAGTATGCGACGAATATAAAACTCTTGTCTGTGTCATGTGCATGTAGTAACGCAATAGATTTACTTACACTATTCCAAGTATAAACTTTGTCACGCTAGACTAGTAGTTATCCCTTTCAGAGGATTATGAACTAGTTCATTCAGTGCCATGCAGTACTAGTGGAAGACACCTTAGCTACTGTGACTTCTCTTTGCTCCCAGTCCATGGCCTTTTGTGGTACTCATATGCATGAGTAATTCCATCGCACTAACAAATCTATGCCCTTGCATGATTGCTTTGCTTGCTTGTTGGATTCATGTATCTCATTCTCACAGTGGGCGGTGTAGGGTAACAAGCATGGTACGAGGCCGTCCTAGGGTGCGAGACAGCTGTGCCACTCGTCAAGTTCTGGCCATGATCTACGCTGGTGGTAAACAAATTCTTTTTGGTCATATGTCTTTTTGAATTGGAGTATTATCGTGTTGACCTGCCCTTATATTGTGCTTCTATCTTAACATGAACATCGGCTCTGTCATTTGTTAGGTTGAACCTTGCCCCTTCTCACAGAAGAAGCCGTAGCTGTTCTAAGAGCGACACCAGTGCATGCAACATTTTATTTGCAAGTAACCTGGAAATTAAGAAGTCAGTGATGTAGCATCCAGAAGTGCTGTTGTTGAACGTCTGTAACTTGTCACATATCTATATCTGTATGCACTAGGTACCTTTGTTCTAGATGGATCTTTTGGTGTGTTGTAAATGTCCAGAAAATGCTCAAGGTCATGGCAAAAAAAATTACACTCTTGCTAATTACCATTTACTAAAAAGTGACAGCTTCTCTCTGCACTCGATGAAAAATCTTGAACAACAAGAGGCAAAAATACCCCAATACGTGTTTACATCTAGGTAGTTGTATAAGTTGCTTCTATTTTTGAGATTATCAGTTTCATTTGCTAGCAGAATGCATTAGGTTTGAGCTTGCTACGCGGGAGCCTGAAACAGGATGCTGTCCTGGGTAGGTGCTCGTGACATCATATTGTCATGGTTGTTTAGATCGTCGCCAAAAGAGTAGTAGACCGGAGGCTGTTGTGTCCGTCGTTGCAGCGCATGATTTTGTAGAACGGATCGTATTGGCCCTAGCTCCGTTGTACACCCCGCTGTAGAGGTACAGTGCATGTGCAAATCAACGGGACACCTAATTTTAGGGAACTGAACAATGCAATGAAACTCAATGTGTTATTCGATGTAAAAGTTGCGGCAATTAAGGAGACTAAAATTCTGGAATCATTTAGGAAACAAATTAATCACGGTGGGATAAGAAAAAAAATCCACGTTGATTTTCCACGGAAAGTAAAGAATAACTTCCGCGTTTTTTTTTTTTGAGAATAACTTCCGCGTGCGTAGATATTGCGACTCGCTTGGGTTGGGGGCGGTGCTACCCGGGCTGTAGCACCGGTCCAGCTAAACAGCCCAATAGCCCATTTTTTGCCTGAAAATTGGTCAGCGCATAGAAGGAGCAGTGGCCGGCATGCGCAATCCCTGTATAGCGCTCGTAGTGAGCCGGAGTACCGCCCCGCCCGTGTACGAGTATGCAAACGGGCCGGCCCATTTAACGCAGCGCATAGAAGGAGCAATGGCCGGCATGCGCAATCCCTATATAGCGCTCGTAGTGAGCCGGAGTACCGCCCCGCCCGTGTACGAGTATGCAAACGGGCCGGCCCATTTAACGTAGATTATTACACAGAAAATAAGAGGCAAAGTGCTGGAAGGGGTTCCGAACCGCAAACCTGTTCCCCCGCTGGGAACATGAGGAAACCGCTGGGCTACAAGCTGGAGCTCTAGCGCCGCCTGCTCGCTGAGGCCGAGCAGCGCAAGACGGCTCGCGGTCGGGAGGCTGCCGCCAACGCGGCCCGCCGCCGCGTCCCTCCCCCGCCGCCGATGAAGGCCCCCGACTACGTCGTGCTCGACCCCGACTCCGACGAGGAGGACGAGATCCAGCGAGCCCTCGCGACGAGCAGGTGGGGCAGCTCCGGCTGCGGCGACGCCGGACAGGGGACGAGCAAGCGCCCCAGCGACGGCCCCGACGACGACGACGGCGACGACTATAGCCAGGCCATCGCCGAGAGCCTGGGCCTTAAGTAGTTAGGTTTAAATTTAGTTTTAGTTTAAATTTCCGTCGAATTTGTAGAACTTTGCCTGAAATCAATAAAAAGCGCCGAGTTTTCAAATCGTGTTTTTTTTGGGCCGAAACCTGGGCTCGGGGAGCGACTGGGAAGCCTGCCCCCCAGGTTCCAGATTAGCGCCGTTTGGCGCCGCGGCGGCCCCAAAACGGCGGCGTTTTGGGCCCTGGGAGGCGCAACGACTGGAGATGCCCTCACTTGGGTTTGAGGCTTGGGGCTAAGAATAGGCGAACCGAAACTGAAAAGCTTCCCGTTCTAGTCAAAACCAAACACCCCAGTTTCCACTCCAAAATCAATAAGCTAACCTCTATAAACAAGAGAGCACCGCGACGAGGCGGCGTGCGGTAAGCTTAGAGCGAGCGATGGCCATCTCCGGCAGGCCAGCGGCGAACTCATCTTCTCTCCCGCCGGGTAACCAAACCATGCCTACGATCTAGTCTAGTCAGCACCACCCAAGATCAGGGCAGGCTTTATGTTTTGTGGTGCCATAGGGCATAGATGAAAAATGGGTCCTATGAATACTATGTATATGTACACATAACTAAATATATAGGCACAAAATATTAAAACTTTCCATCCAACGGCACATTCGGCTAAAATCTTGAATCTGGGTTTCATATTTCATTGTTTCGAATAATTCTAGACACGACGTAATAATTTGTTTTTTTTATCATACTCAATTAGCTTATTAAATGTTTAGAGTCATTTTAATAGTCTGCTTATTATATGGAAGGACTTTTATATTTTCTTTTGGTGACATACTGACATGACACGACTATACATACATCCCGCTGCTGCCGGCTGTATTACTGTGCTTGCTCTGAGAGAGCCGGCTTTCCCCACGATCTAGTCTAGTCCATGGATTGGATTAGTATCCCGTTTTCAAGGAGAAATTACACCATTAGTCCAGGGATTAGCTACCATGCATAGAAGTATAGAACGAGCGAGCGGTTGCCATCTCCGGCGGGCTCTCTTCTCTCCCACCAGAGGTAATTAACCTACCATGCATGCATCAGCACGTAGTATCCGGCCGGTTCTGGAGAAGAATTAATACTCAGTCTAGTATACAGGAAATATGAAGAAAGATAGTGAGTAAGGTACACGTGTATGATCGAGGCTAGCTAGATCTCCATCAGGCATCAGCCAGGTTTCCGTTTTTATTCGCGAACGTGAATCAGATCCGTTTTTGTACGAGATTGAATGGATTGGTTCGTGATACTTTTATTTTCGGTCGGACGTCGATCCCGTACCGCCGTACGTGTCCGTCTGGTAAAAAAAAAAACCCTCAGGCCCTGTTTGTTAGTAGTGTGTTGGTGGGGATTAGTGGGGTTTATCCCCTAGGGGATTGGGTAAACCCCCCTCCCCACACCCAATCCCCACTAATCCAATCCCCCACCAGCACACGTAGGCTTCCACGGGAATTCTTTGGTGTAACTGTTCGTTGATGTACGCACAGGTAGACTCCAGCGAGACACATAATTCGAATTCACAAGTACTGGCGAAGGTGCCTACTCCCGTTTCAGTATGCGTGCTGGTGAACGTACCTATTCCTGTACGTGCCTGTGCCTGCCTAGGGGCAGTTGCTGGGTATAGAAACCATTCTAGGACAAGAAAAACTTGCAACTATGTTCTAATGTTGATTCAAAATTAATAGGCATCAAATCCTGTAGGCGCACAAGAAAGCTAATAAGATTACTTCATCTTTTTTGTCCCATGTTCCTAGCAAGAAAGCGCCAATATTACAATAACCAAGGCTTACTGCCCATAAAGCGGTTGCGCCGACATTATTACAATAATCAAAGAAGGGTACTGGTTTTTGTGTGAAACATGCATGTCTGGCAAATCCTCATAGCATACCGACACAACATGAGCAACCTGCGCGGGGCAAACTGAGAAGATTGCGCCGGCCAAAGTGAAAGCAGCAACATCTGAGAAGAAGAAACAAGTAAGATTTGTTACAACAGCAAACAGTAGAAGTGAAACAATAATCAGTTATAAGATACAAGCGTTTCAGATAGCATGGTGTTACGAGAAATGTTGACACTTCCAAAAAACCTCCTAATATTAATTATGCCTAGAAGAAGGAAAACAGTAGACATTGACCAAAGCAAGGAGTTCCTAAATTATATGCATCCTCCTAGAAATTCCAAACTTGTCGCAAACACTAACAGTAATTCGACAACTACTGAACATCCTCAAACTGTAACAATTTTTAGGCGCAGGATGAACCACCATATTCATCAACCAACAACGGCTCAGCATAGATAAGGTAGCAGCACACTACTAGAACAGAAAAAAAGTTTGAGCCTGCCAAAGTCCCATCTACCGACCGTAGCAGCAGCAACATTCTTAGTGGAGAAGAATCACATTCCACAATGGATCTCGGTGTTGACGAGTGGTCAATGCCGTAAGGGCCAAGAACTGCTTATTGGACTGTGATTATACTAGGAAGTTGCTGTTATTGAACTGTGTGTAGAAAACAACATCGAAACGAAACTACTACTACAAGGTTTATGTTAGAGGCTGTATAAATCAGTTGCCCAGACTGGGTTGTCCCTAACCTAGCAAACTGAGTTGTCACTAGCCAGCCTTTGATTTGTTGTCACTGTCAGTTGATTGGGTCTCAAGGACTGTGCAAGGGGAAGGGGATCCAATGGAACACAGAAAGATCATTGGCTCCATCTGAAGTGATTGAACTAAAAAAGTTGCAGAAAAGAAAGTGGGCAAAGCTAATCACCATAATCGGAAACCTCAGCACTAGCAGCATACCAGGACTGGCACCAAAATCAGACAAGAGATACACCAAACCTACAGATGCATAAGCTTCATTACTAAGCAAGACAGATGCATAAGCTTCAAGTCTCATGTTGCCACATGAAAATATGCACACAGGCTACTTGCTAGAAGAAGGAAAACCGATTAACAAGGAACTGCTAACAGTAGGATAGTCAATCAGATAAGAAAGGCACGAAACTAGAGGGAGACAACGATCATACCTCATTTTAAGTTACGTATCTCCATCTGCAGCCATGCAAGAGCACTGCCATCATTGTCTACAATAGAACTCAGGAAAACCTCGCGGTTCGCAGGAATTTTGAAGACGGTGAATGCTTTTGGCTTGTCGGCGGCTTCAAACCCTTCCAACGTTCTCAAGGCGGCAATGCATTTTCCTATTGAGAAGTCCTGTGTCGATTCTTGTTCTGATTCCTTTTCCTTTATCGCAACAAATCTCTCCATCACGCCAATAAGCCCATCTCCGCCACTCTTCTTAGGGCTCTTCTTTGGCTTCCTATGCCTACTTGCCGAAGGATCACCATTATGCCTTCTTGTGGGAGGACCACCATTCCTAGTTGTGGTAGGATTTGCTTGCATTTGCGCTACCTCGGCTTGATCCAAAATTTGCAAGTCGTCATCTTCATCACCTTTCTGCTTCAGCTCTTCCTCATCATCATCACCACTCTCCACATCCGCAACATTAGGTTTCAAGAATTGCTCCGCGTTAGCAGTGAAGTTATAGCTACCCTCAGCTGTGTGCTCTGCAAAATGCATGAAGTAATCAACCAACTGAAGCCAATACTTCTACAACTGAACAAGATAGAGGAATAAAGGAACGTGAACATACTATGGTAAAGTTCACCAAGTAAATCGTATAGAGGAAAAGCCTTTGTTTGAAACCTTTTGATTCTCTTCCCAAAAGACTGCAAGAGTGGAACAGATGATCGTCAGCATGATAGAAGTTGTGAAAAATACATACTAGTTTAGCCAAGGAAATAACTCACAATAGCCAAGTTATCCCACAAATGAGGTTCAGCTTGTAACTTGAAGTCACTCTCACTCCACCCAACTCCACTTTGGGCCCGGGCATCTTTAAGCATTCTGTAGTCCCTTTTGAGTTCCTTCTCCTTGTCTTGGACTTGCGACTTATCAAAATTCACATGCTGGTTTTTTTCATGGAAGGCATTAACCATTTCATTCCAGGTCTCACGACTCCAACCATTCTGCCCTCGGTGATAGTCATTGTTATGGTCGTGAAGAATCTCAACAAGAGACTTTTCAAGCCGAGCGTTCCATTGGGCCCTTTGTTTTGTAGCTGCACAAGCATACACAAAGTTACCCGTCATAAGTTACATAACATGTTAGTTGGATAATCTACAAACAGTAAGATAGAAGATGACATGTATTTGCTCTTATTAGTGACCATACCTTTTGGAGAGCTCCTTTTACAAATCTTTGGTGAAGGCCTCTTTAAGTGCTTAGGAGAATCCTTCTTTTTCCCCATTGCAATCTGGCTGATGTTGTACTTAGGAGACCCTTTTGGATACATATCTGCTTCATATAAAATAATTAACACAAAAATTGAATACATGATAAATCATCAAAAGAGTTCATTATTATCACATAGATTACAATGAGTTCACTACTACTGAATGAAAGGTCCATTATTACATAGAAAGTATGACACTACAAGATGGGCTACTCGTTTTGGTAATCGTTCCACATTTGGAACGCAATTTGGTCCCTCAAAGTATTGCCCTGCACATTGTTTCCCGGAAGACCTTGGTTGTTATCATCATCGTCAGGAACATCTATGAAGTCGGCAGGATCTATGTTGTCTTCTTGATTGTCAAGCCATTCCTCATCTCCATTTTGTTGTTTGATGATATTATGGAATATCGCCGCAGCTGCTGGGATCTTAACTTGATTCTTCATCTTGTGGTCGGTGCCAACTTTGAGAATAGGGAAGCGCTTTTTAAGAACTCCCAACACCCTTTCGACATGGTTTCTCAACACCGCATGACGATGATTAAACAACTCCTTGTAGTTCTGTGGACGTCGACGCCCATGCCCAAACTCTTTCAAATGGTACCTCACACCTCGGTACGTAGCAAGAAAAAATTGGGTATTGGCGTAGCCACCATCAACCAAGTAGAACTTCCGTTAGGGACTTTGAAACCTCTCAGGATGGCAGAACTAAGTACCCTAGCATCGGTTGCGGACCCCTCCCAGCCACATGAGATAAAAGTAATGTTGAGGTCGAAGTCACAAGCAACCATGACATTCTGGCTTAGAGTGCCTTTTCTGTTCCTCCATGGAGCAGCACGGCTGGGGGTTCTTGTGACCGGAACATGAGACCCATCAATTGCTCCAATGCAATTCTACAAAGAGAAAGTTTGGGAACATATAAGAACAGACATGAGGTAAATTTTGCAAAGAAGTGGATAAGAAAAGAAGTCTGATGTGTGGAACCTGGAAATATGGAAAGAAACGAGAATCTGTTGTTATTTTTGGATGGGCTTCATCAAGATTGAGAGGCTTCAAAATTCTAGTTGACAAGGTGGGGATAATGTCGAAGAACTGATTGATATACTTGCTAAAGCTCTGCCCACTATGATGAAACTCTACTTGGAGATCTTCATATGAAGCGTTGTGTGACAACATGTATAAAAAGAACGCTAGCTTCTCTTCAACCTTGATTCTTGAATCCAAAATGAGACCTTCAGTCCTAAGGTACGATGCCAACCACATAAAGATGTGTGGCTCCATCCTAAAAGCAGTGAGGCAATTCTTGAGATGCCCACCAAGCAGTTCTCTAACATGCTCTTTGCCGTATAAAAAGCAGTTATGTCTTATTTGCCTTTTCCTTTGGCTTAAATACAAGTAAAGTGCAGGAAAAATGATGAATATGAGTTCTTCATCTTCATTTTTTCTCTTCCTAATACGCTCTAGGCTTCGAGAGCTCATTTCAACGTTAGAGAGCTAAAACAGTCTGCAAGGGAAGACATAATAGACTAAGAGAAGATATATAAGCCATAATAGACTACTAAACTTTGGACATCAATTTACATACTGCATCTCAGGCACAATACGGAAGGAAGACGTTCCAGTACTAGCGGATCAAGTAGAACAGAAACAGGGAAAATGTGTGTGGAAAGATGCATACTTTGAATATCCCATAAATATATAATTGGCCAACCAAGAATGTTTCTCCTAGTACCAAGAATGTATGAAAAATGTAGAACATGTGACCACACTGTCACCAGATTAAGCATGGCACCACACAGGTTCAAATACAGGATTTATAACAAATGAGGTAAGGGGCACACGAGTATAAAGTGATAAATAGTTGGCTCAATAGGATAGCACCTAGATCATGACCTCCCAAACTCCCTACAAATACAGATGCAGGTAATACAGATAGCTACTGAATAATATGCCTAGTACTCAAATACAGATGCATGTAATACAGATAGCTCATTTTAGAAAGGTAGGAAATACAAATTCTAGCTGACCACAAATTTCCTCTGGAAGCTTCCTCTAAATTCTATAGGCAGAATCCCATAAATCCTATAAATAGGTTTCTCTATGTTTCCAGACATGCACAGGAAGTAAATCATCTGTAAGAAGATATCTAGGATGAAAGCACTTCTATCTTTCAATTCATTGTCAGTGTCAGCTATCATCTGGCAGAGCAGCTACCGACTTGGTTACCAATTTACCACCAAGAATTGCACATAACAGTGAGCACACAACCATTTACCACCAAAGCATGAGGAAATTAACAAAGTTCATGGCCAATTTTACCATCAAAACAATTCATGAAGTCGAAAACAACAGACTTGGTTACCAATTTCACCACCAAAACAGTTCGTCAAGGCGAAATCAACAGGGTTCATGACCTAATTCCCCACCACTGGAGCAGAAACTAAGCAGGACGATCGGACAAGCAAAACAGGAAAACGAAGACAACAGTCATCACCAAATCAACAAGGCGTCTCTCAACTCCACTCGCCATGAGGGCTCCTACAACTAGTACTGCTGCAGCTGCGACTACTCTCGATCCGTCTCTCGGTCCGGACGAGGGTGTGGCTAGGGAACGAGAGAGAGAGAGAGAGAGAGAGAGAGAGAGAGAGAGAGAGAGGCGCATACCTGGGATGGAAGAACGGCGGCGTCGACGATGCGGCTCGGTCGGACCAAGAACGGCGGCGATGTCGCCGACGATGCGGACGGCCGGGGATCGAAGATGCGGAGCCGGTGACTTCGCGTAGCCCCTCTCTCCGCCCCTCTGTCGCCGTCCCTTGCGCGTCGCCCCGCTCTCCACCCTTCGACGCGTACGCCGCCGCCGCCGCCGCCTCCTCCCTCTTCCTTTCCGTCCGGTGAGGGGATAAAACGCGAGGTAGGGGTCGTGTGTCGGTTCGTAGAACAAAATGACAGGATTCGGGGGGAAAGGTCGGGAAAGGTGGGGATATTACCGGGCTGAAACGCCAGAAACAAACGGCCTTTTTGTAAAACGCGGGTATTCGGGAATGGGCCGGGATAAACCCCAATAATCCCTGGAAAAACACCCGTAACAAACGGGCCCTTAATGTTTCCGAAACTAGCTAGGAGTCTCCCGCCGTTCTGGTTGATAGATCAACCCACGGGGAGAGTCCTGATGGAGAAGATTTTGCTTTTAGTTAAAAAATATAAAAGTCGGATACTAGACGGACACGGAGTCCTGCTCCTGTAGGGCAGACTGCTGCCATATAAAATCTCACGGACCCAATACATCGGCAGCCAACAACAATTAAAGTTGCTTTTGCTTTCCGACCAGCCCTAATCTCATCAGCAACGGCCTAATGGACAAGAAACAAGACGTCAGGTATGTATTCTTAACGTGTGTTAACTTCGTTATTTTGCCACGAAAGATGGGTCGATTTGAATATCACGTACCGTCTTCTTTATCAGACTTTACGAATCTTCATATACGACTCATTAACAACTGTTTTTCTTGCGGGCATCATTAACAACTGTTACGTACTAGTACTCTATATTTATTTTCCATGTCAGTAGATACTATACATACATTGTCTAAAAAACACAACTATATATATATAATACTAGTACAGCTACCATAGATTGATGATCAAGCCTAATTAGTGAAAGTTTTGATGGTGTTTTGACGTTGTGCATCCTCCAGTTTATCTAATTCCACATCCTTAGCTTTGTGCAACAAAAACAAAATCAAAGCATTATTCACCACGCTTGAGAAACCGTGTGAAAGTACTAGCTAGTACTACTATTGTGTCTTCCATTTGTCTAATGCCACTTTTCTTATTTTTGGGCAGCGGCAGCCATCGGTGCAATAAAATCAAGATCCGAAGAAAAAGTTTCAGACTTTGCAAACGTGACGAGCATGGTACTTTCTCTTACGATGACCGTTTCCATAAGCTCAAGACCACACCGCTCTACCGTGAAACATGCCAACGTATGTTTCTTAGATTGGCACTCGACGACTACAACGAACACGTGAGGATAGGCATGCTTACGTGGGAAGCTTACAAGGAGCATCGCCTTACCATCGACAACTCGTTACAAACTATCATGGACAGCATCCGGAGGTACAAAGAACGTCGCTTGCACAAGGGACTATTTTACCTGGTGCCGTGCCTAGATGGACCGGGGATAAAAACCCGGTCACACTTATACAAGATGCCTATTGGAGAAGCGCTAAGAAAACGGCGACGAGAAATCAGAAAGAGGAAGCAACTATTGGATTCACGTTCCAAGAAATCAAGAACCACCGTGTTGAGATCGTATGCAGAAAGGATGTTCGTGAATGCCATCTCTTCCATCATCTTAGGTTGCGCGTTGATATTTACTTTGAAAAGTGGTATGTAGGCTAGAGTATTGGTTTCTCTATCTTAATGGATTTATTCAATATTGTGCCACTACGAGAAATGCGATTAGAATAATCCCCGTTGCAAAAATAAGGCCTGCAGTTAGTATATATTTTGCTTGCACCCCGAAAATCCACTCGTATTAATTGTTAGGACACAACACAAACTGTTGCTGAAAAGTACTACTCCCTTGTTTCTAAATATGAATTTGATGGACGTACGATATTTCCCATACGACTTTACTCCAACACACAAATCCTTCCGTTCAGCAAAGGTTCTCCGATACATTGTATGCGCATCCGACGGAAACCGTCGGACGTATAACAGCGTTCTTGCAAATATAAGATGTTTTAGCTTTTTCAATGTGGACTACAGACAAAGTGAAATAATGAACATATACACAAAAAATAAAGGAAAGATATATGCAAATAAAAAAAGCAAAAACATTTTATAGACTTCGGCATTCTCAAAAGCCGACCCACCGGCTAAATCTCTCAGACGTTCTCACGAGGACATGGTTGTGCATTACTGTATGTGCCCGTTCATAAAGTTGAGTGTATGCGTATGTATGCTTCGCGAAAAAAACGTTGCACCCTTGCCGTAATGCCCATCTCCAAGGGAAGAAAAATTTGAAGGTGAATGATAGATGAGAGGATATGAGGAAGATTAAGATGATATGTTTTGTTTATACAAAGTTTGAACATAGTAAATTTTTAATCCTAGGATCTTTTCCAAACTCAAGGTCTCGAATTCTACATGCAATGCTCTGATACCATTCTGTAGCGTTCTCACATTTAAATAATGCAAGAACATATGTGTTATTGTGCTAGTCCCTAGATCAATTGCTAGCACCAAAGTACAAGATGAAATATCATGCAAATGCATAAAAAATTATTACATCGTATAAACAAAGTATTACAACAGAAAACATAGAACAACATTGAGCCCATCTTATTCATGTGCCACAGGCAAAACATGTTGGCGGTAGACTCGAGATCCTAAACGAAATCCTCACCCGTCTTCAGAACATCTGCAGGATGAAATATGCAGCCACAAGGGAGTCAATACAATTTAATGTATTGTCGAGTAACACTATGGTGGATATAAACAGCAAGACTAATACTACATACTTATTTGGCTGAGTGGAGATTTGGCCAAGTTTGCATAAAGCTAGTTTTCTCCTATCTCTTTTGTAAAACAAACTTTTCTTTCCAAAGGGTGGCATCATTGGACTAAGTTCCAAGCACCACAACTACTGTTCACTTGGTCAAAATTTTATTTATTTAAATGGTGATGTGATTCTTCCGTCCATCCTTGTCCAACTACTCATAGTTGTCCATAACCGGGGACACGGCTAAGATCTTAGTTTGTTGACTCTACAAAGTTTGTGCACTTTCACCTTCACACTGAAACCAACCCAAACATCCTATACACCCTGAGTGTATTAAGAAAAGGATAAGAATTGAGACGAGATCTTTCAAAAGCAAGAATTCAACCCAATGGCAAGACCCGTTCCACCTATAATTATGCTAAATCTGCTTGTCAAGCCCAGACTGAACCCTCACAACTTAGTTAATCAAGACAGAGCTCATATGACTAAAGACTGCACTGGAAGCAATCTAAACTTGGGGAACATCATAATCACTATGTTCCTGGGTGGCATTCCTTCAAGTGAACTCTCCTCGGGGAGACACTCAACTATCAAGAGCCCCGCACTACCAATCCACCCAGGTGGTTCATTGAAGTCGTTACTTAGAATTTTCCACAACATCAAGTAAATTTTTTTTTGTAGCAAGGTTAAGCATCATCTAAGTACCAAGTCTTAAAAATATTAAGGTATAAGGATGGCTACACACTACTAGGATATAACATAGCATAATATAACTTAGTAAAAATTCCTATCATGCATACTACTCAAAATCAACTAATGCATATAGAAAATAATGGAAAATTGATGGTGTGTTACTTGCCTTGTTGGAGTTGGTGAAGAATTCACACTCTTCACAAAAGATCGTTGCTCTCCGTACAATCTATTCATTGAAAACACAATAACAAATAAACAAGCATCCTAGCAAACAAACATACAAGGGAAGAGAACATACAAATCAATTGACATATCAAAAAGGGGTTTAACCAAGTTGTCTAGGACAAGGTCAAGGTTTGAGTTTGAAAGATTCATCCTCTCTTGGTTCAATACTTGTTAAGGGGTTGCCAAGAGTTCACTAAAGATGGTCTAGATTGAGTTTGTAGAAATCTAACTTTATTATAACCGTACTTGTCGAGGAAGTTCCAAGAGTTCACCAAGGGTGATCATATCACTTCTTCAACTAAAGTAGCACATAACAAAGTGTAACACTTAGTCATTTACGTCAGTACATTTGAGTGTTATAAGTTAGCCTTTCCATTTGGGGTTAAGGTAGGTCTAGGTTCAACTAACTTCATAACAATAGAGAAAATAAGATAAAGTCTTGGGATTTTCCATTTGGGTCAATGGTTGGATAAAAACAACTTGTTATTATTCAACTTGTATGGATTGCTCCAAGTCTTCACATGCTTGTCTTCTTGAAGATCATCTTCATGCTTCTATTGTAGTCTTGTTCCTTGGATGGATTCTTCTCTTGGTCTTGATAAACTCTTCATGGCCTTACCACTAGTTGGTCCAAGGTGGGATAGGCACAAAATATCACTAAGCCCATTTGGAAAGAAAGGAAATAAGAAAGATAGAAAGAGCAGGAAGATGTTTACATCTTGATTTCTTCATACACTTGTACTTCCTTGAGTTGTTTCTAGTTGATGTGGGGTCTAAGTCTTCCCTTCCGTTTCTTCAATGACCTTCCTTGTAGCTCTACCTGCTGCCACCAAGTTGAAAGTGAAGTGCCTTTTATTGATTGAGTCTTGTTTTCCACTTGCTAACTTGATGAATTCTTGAAGCAAGAATAGGAGAGTGGATAAGTAGATGGAAAACAATAGTACTAGTGTTTGAGGTTCACTACTTGGTCTTATATGTGATTGACACATACTAGGGGCTTGGTCTTGGCTCCAAAATAGCCATAAAAACAAAGGTAACAAGGATAGAAACAAAATCTAAGACATAATAATATGGGTGGAGCATTATGTTGGGTTTTTGATAAAAAAAAAACATATGGTCATGGTCCAAGGATGGACAAAATGGTTAGGCACTGATGTCTCTGGTTCAAGGTTACCAAATGGAGCAACTTTGCTTAGGAAAACATTTTCTAATTATTTATATAATTTAAATTATGTCTATGTACCCAACTGGCCATCTAGGATTTTGGGCAGTGGTTACTGTTAGACACATTCTAAGGAACCCAAAGAAATTTGGTTTGCTTAAATTGGATTTACAGAATTTGAATTATGTCAAAATTCAACAAACAAACATATTTGAATTTGAACCAATTTAAGTTCGTCAATTTTGAATTTGAACAGTGCTAAAAGATTCTAAACATTCTCGGGATTTCAAAAAGTCTAAGTTTGCTAAATTTGGACTTATGGTTAAAAAGTTATGATAGATCTAAGATGCAGGGGCTTTTCTGCAAAAGCTACATTCTATTTTTTTCCGAAATAAATCCAGAGACGGGCTGGGCTCAGATTGGCTATTTTCCACGCGGTGCGATGTCTAGGAAGTGGGCCTAGGCCAGTTAAGCGCTACGCTGAGCGACGAATAAATTAATTAACGCTCGACTGACTTGGCGCGTTCTTATAGGCTCATACCTATTCGGATCTATGATCTAATCTAGGCTGCTGGATCAAGATCCGACGATACATAAAAGAGAGGGGAGGGGCATGTGGGTCACCCCCAGTAGGACGGCGGGAAAATGGCGGACGTCGGCGGTGGCTGTTCGGGTCTTCACGGAGATGGCGCCCCGGTGGCTCCCTGGGCACGAGAGGGGGAAGACAAAGACCAGCGCAACACGTCGAATTCGGTGGAGGCCACGACGTGCTCGGAGACGGCGGCTATCGACGACGCGGTGCGGATGAGGATCTTGCGAGATCCAACGAGTCTCGGGCGTCGATGGCGACGATGTTTCGTGGGTCTTTTGGCACGACGGAGGGGACGACGACACACGGCAAGGCAGATGGTCACGGAGGTTGCTCGTGTCGCTTCCCGAAACAACGGTGAAGTGCGGACGAAGACGAGCTCGGGAATGCAGGGCGCGACTGATTCTGCACACATGAAAAACAGGGAAAGGAATCAGGTGACGCGCACGAGTACGGGAAGTCAACTGGAGGTGGTTTCGGGCTCGGGGACTTACTCTCCTCGCCGGAATCAAACAAGGACGGCGGCGGCAGCTGCGGACTTCGGAGAGAAATCAAGACGGAAAGAGGGCGTGATCGGCAGATAAAGGAGAGGGTAAAGAGGGAGGCCGAGGAGGGCTTTAAGGGGAGAGCAAGGAGGGAATCAATGGCCCTGAACATTGCATGCAATCACGTCGCGAAAATTTTGCCCGAAACGGATGCATTTCCTTCACATGAGGATTATGACGACGACATCATTGATGACGTCATCAATGATTTTTTTCTTATTTCATTTCCAACTTCTGTTTAACTAATCCAAATGAGGTCAAATAAATTTCTAAATTCCTATAATATTAATATCTTTCAAACAATATCATTTTTGTAAGCATTTCAATATTTTTTTTAATTTTGTAAATTGAATAATACCTTACATTGATTTAATGTTATTTCCAAAATACAAAATAACAAAAAGAAAAAATTAGTCAAATGAAATTTTAGTGGCCTTCTATAAGTTGGAAACTTATTTTTGGAAGTTAGTACAACTTATTTTCATAATTTTGCATATATGTTTTTTTTTTAAAAATAGGGGTAACCCTAATAGCAACTTATGCCATTTTTAAAATAGAAAAATAATTAAAGTGAATAATTAGGAAGATAAAAATTTGATACTTTACCATTTGAAAGTATGTTTCTTACAAGTCCTTTTTTCAAAAGGAAAATTAGTGCAAACCTATTTGTTACGGGATTATTAGTTGAAAAGTGATATAATTGAATTTTGTCTTTGTATATTTTCAATAACTAAATAGTTGGAAAATAAATATTATCAACAACTAGGGGTTGAAGAAACATTTGGAAAACATATATCTAGTAAAACAATTTTATACTATTACGGTTTGATAAGACAATAATGTGGTCATAAAACTATTTTCAAGTTCAATTAAAATATTAAAGATGGTGAAAACTAATCTTAGGGTTTTGGAAAACACTAGAAAAATTGGATTATAAAATCCATTAGAATTTGGAAAACAAATAATATACTCTTTGTGTTTGAGTTTTATCTGTTTTTGATGGCTTGCTTTAATAGAAAACAAAAAGGTTTAAATTTTTGTGATTTTTGAGTTTCTCCAAAAAAATTAGGGATGTTACATTGCTGCTGGGAGTAGCAACTTAATTTAGAATTTTAGGTAGAGCTTTAATTTAGAATTAAAGCTTCAATTTAAAAGTGTAGGTACTATAAATGACTTCATATTGTGTAGGTTCTATGAATGAAGTAAAACTGCATTGTTGAGTGAACATTGCTCATTAAGGATGTTAGTATATGAGTTATATTTCTAACACTGCTTATGTGATATGGGTTCTTCCTAGTTGGATTTCTTCTTCCCTCATTCAGTGCCTGACATGGATAACACCCATCTTCTGTATTCATTTAAAAGCATCATATGCGTATATTCTGCATTTTCAAAGAATTTCTTCATACTCTAGGTCTCAAATAAATGCTACTCTAGTTGGCATGTCATATTTAATGCTATCATCGAAAGTCTAGATCTGAAAGAACTTGCACTTTGAGGTCGACAATATACTCGGGCTAGTAGACGGTCGGTTCCGACTTTTGAGAAGTTGGATAGGATTCTTTCCAGTATTGACTGGGAGCAGAAATACCCATTGGTAACGGTTCATGCGCTTACCCGTACGGGGTCTGATCATACACATTTTCTTGTTGACTCCGGAGCTCCAGCTCATATAGGAAATTCATCGCCTTTTTCCTTTGAACTGTCCTGGCTTCAGAGAGAGGTTTTTTTCCGAGATGGTTAGCATGGAGTGGGGGCGCATAAATACTGGAGCCTTCCCTATAAAGGTTTGGAAAAATAAGATTAGACACCTACGTAGTTTTCTACGGGGGTGGGCTAAAAACATTAGTGGAGAATATAAGAAACAACGAGATCGCTTGCTGCTCCTGATTGAGGTTTTAGACCTTAAAGCAGAATCGACTCCTCTCTCGGAAGCTGAAAGGGCTGCTAAGAAGGAAGCCGGTGATTATCTTGCTACCCTCCATAGGGAGTAAGAGGCAAAATGGGCTCAACGGGTGAAAGTTAGACACATTCAGGAAGGTGGCAACAATACTAGATATTTTCACTTAATAGCTAATGGAAAACATCGTAAAAAGAAGGTTTTCCAGTTGGAGCAGGATGAAGGAACCGCTATAGAACAAGAGAATCTTAAAGTGTTCATTTCGGAGTATTACAAAAAGTTGTTTGGACCATCGGATCCTTCTACTTTTTCTATGTGTGAGTCGAGGATCGAGGATATGCCTCATGTCTCACATATTGAGTATAGCTTTCTATCGGCTCCCTTTTTGGAAGAGGAGGTGCGTGATGGTATTGCTCAAATATAACATAATAAAGCTACTAGTCTGGATGGGTTTCCTGCTAAATTTTATCAGGTGTTTTGGGATGTTATCAAGGTTGACTTGATGAGATTGTTTGCACAATTGCATTCTGGAAATTTACCTCTTTTTAAGCTGAATTATGGCGTTATTACCCTATTGCCTAAGAAGGAAGATGCTAGCAGAATTGAGCAATACATGACGATTTGCCTTCTTAATGTGAGTTTTATGATATTCACAAAAGTTGGTACAAATAGGATTACTGGTATTGCTCAGAAGGTGATTAGACATCCGAAGTCTGTTTTTTTACCTGGTAGAAATATTTTGGAAGGAGTTTTGATTTTACATGAAACTATCGATGAACTTAATAGGAATAAAATGGATAGAGTTCTTTTCAAAATTAATTTCGAAAAGGCATATGATAAAGTCAATTGGTCCTTCCTACAACAAACTCTTCGCATGAAAGGTTTTTATCCTCAGTGGTGCGATTGGGTATCCAGGTTTGTACATGGGGGTAGTGTAGGGATCCGGGTTAATGATGATATTGGTCACTTTTTCCAGACATTAAAAGATTTAAGACAAGGAGATCCGTTATCTCCTATTCTCTTTAACCTTGTTGTTGATATGTTGGCCATTCTTATAGCACATGCAAAAGAGGATGGAAAAGTTGGGAGTCTTATCCCTCATCTGGTTGAGGGTGGGATTTCTATCATACAATATGCCGATGATACTATTTTGTTTCTAGAGCATGATTTGGAGAAGACGGTAAATATGAAATTAATCTTGTCCTTGTTTGAGAAGTTGTTGGGGTTAAATATTAATTTTCACAAGAGTGAGATTTTTTGTTTCGGGGAGTCTAGAGATTTTATGGACGAATACCGCCAGATCTTTGGATGTGCAATCGGTAGCCTCCCATTTAGATATCTAGGTTCCAATTCATCATCAGAAGCTTCTCAATAGAGAATGGAAGCCTGTTGAGAATCGTTTTAAGCAGAAGCTAAGCATGTGGATAGGAAAGCTACTCTTATATGGAGATAGGCTTGTCCTAATAAATTCTGTTCTAACGAGTTTACCAATGTTTCTTCTATCTTTTTTTGAAGTACCTATTGGGGTATTGAAAATACTAGATTTCTATAGATCTCGCTTCTTTTGGCAAAATGACCAACACAAAAAGAAATATAGATTATCTAAGTGGAACATTATTTGTCGGCCTAAAGACCGGGGGCTTGGTATTGAGATGATATATAAGAATAAATGTCTTCTTAGTAAGTGGTTGTTTAAATTACTCACTCAGGAAGGAGTGTGCCATGAGTTGCTGCATAATAAATATATTAAAGATATGCCTTTATCCAGATTTAGTCAAAGTCTACTGATTCCCCTTTTTGGAATGGGATTACGGGAGTTAAAATAGTATTCTTTGACAATATTTGTTTCTCTCTTGGGAATGGGCAAGGAATAAGATTCTGGGAGGATCCGTGGTTGGGAGACACACCTCTTTCATCTCAGTATCCTGTTCTGTTTTATATGGTTATACAGAAGAATATTTTGGTATCTCACGTGATCATCCGAACCTACAATTTAGACGGCCTTTAATTGGAGCTAAATGGAATGCATGGTTAGAGTTAGTAGAGAGACCGATGTCAGTTTCTCTATCAAATTCCCCGGATTCCTTTACGTGGAAATTAACACCATCGGGTGTGTTCTCAGTTGAAAATTAAGATTTTTATGTGGTTCCTTCATAGGAAAGAACTACTAACAAAAGATAATATGGCTAAACGTAGATGGACGGGTAGTAAAAAATATGTCTTTTGTGACATGGATGAATCTGTTCAACATCTTTTTATCAGTTGTGATGTTGCTAAGAAGATTTGGAGACTGGTGCATTTTACTTTCAATAATAGCCCCCCCCCCGTAGTGCTGCGAATATGTTTGGTCATTGGTTAGATGAGATTGATAAGAATATTAAAGAATCCATTCGTATTGGCGTTTGTGTTTTTCTTTGGACAATTTGGAATTGTCGAAATGATGTTGTTTTTAACAATGTGCAATCTGAGAATTTTTTGCAGGTTGTTCATCAGGCCACATACTGGATAAACATATGATCTCATCTTCACGCACATGACCAGCGAGAACGTTTGGAGTCTGGATGCACTCGGTTGATGGCGGTCGTTCGGGCTATCTTCAACAAGGGTGGATGGTTGCACACTAGACGTCTCACGGATGTGTAGTGCTGTCCTTCCATCTATTTTCGGTTGGCTTATTCATGTCGCCACTCTTTGTGATCCGTAAACTATGTTTGAGCTTGCGTGCAACTATTTGGATTCAGATACTACTTTTATTAATATAAAAGCCGTATGCATCAACTAGATGCAGGTTGGGTTTTCGCGTTTCAATATTTTTTTTGATCAAAGACCTAGCTAGACCTGAAGATATGCTACAACAGTACGTGTGCTACTCTAGAATTAATGGACAAGGTAATACTCACAGGTCTTGAGTATGTGGTACTACTCAGTTCTTCATTGATGATTTTTAATTTGATGGAGATTTCTTCTTCACGTTACCGTATTAGCATGTGCAAGTGATTTTGGATAGCCTGACCAACAGTGTGACATAATCCGTGTGTGTATTTAGGCAATTTGTTATACATACTCAATAATGTCACAACTGAACATATCTGGTGGTTCAGTTTGGTTAATGCCTAGGCTCCTAGTACTCAACAATGGGGAAAAAATTCTCTGGGAACGGGCCTCACGCCCCATCTCCTGAGGCCCCTCCTTGGATTGCAACGCGTCAGGCTCTGCACACATCTCAGAGCAGCACATAAAGTCTCCGTATCGGTACACATATCCGTGCCGAACTGGGGAAAAAAGATACGCGAGTGTACGTGTACCTGCTCCAGTTGCATCTCGCGGAACCACCGCCGGTGACGGCGAGCAAAGTGAAAACCTCATTGATGTTCCACACTCGGAGGGCATGTTTGCACAACAGACCTATGACATCATAAAATACAAGTTAATACACCATTTTCTAAACTAAGAAATTGCCAAAAACCGTATGCATACCTTTGGACTCATATCTTTTACAAGAACATGATATTGTCAAATTCTCATGATCAAAGATAACTAGTGCTTCAGCCTCAAATTCTACACCTATGACCTTATAATTTTTTATGGTTCCCACTGTAGAAATCAATTCGCACTTGACAGAAAATTGCTTTTTGAACTCCTCCTCAAAATCTGTATACAGCCTCCTTGTATATGATTCGGCTGCAGTCTTCAACATAGGAAAATTCCTTATATAAGTAACCGGGGTAGTCTTCCGCGACTTAAAATCTGCATCTACTTCATTTTCACGAAGACTAGCAGCACACTTTTCATATTGTTCAAGGAGCTCCGAAAGACATAGCTTCTTGCGGAATTGTTTCTTGAACACATTGTTCATACCTTCGCTCCTTTGAGTTGAGGTCTGTCGGCAGAAAATGAATCATTGCGGTACACGGAAGCCCACTTCTCACGCAAACCATATAGAGTTTGTATCCACGTGTTATCCACAAGGTCATAGGCAATCAATAATTTTTTCCACCTCTGCTCAAAGTATACTACTGAACTTTCAAGGTATGCAACTCTCTTAAAATCAGCAAGAAATCGAGGATGATCAGAAATTACATGACTAAGATTCTTAGCGGCATTCTGATAAATATGCCAAAGACAGAGAGGATGCTTTGTGCTCGGGAAAACAATACTGATTGCCCTTGCCATAGCTGCACACTGATCCGTGAATATTGAAGCAGGTCGTTTGCCAGACATTGCTGTTAAAAATGTATTGAAGAGCCATATAAACGAGTCAATGGTTTCATCAAATAATAGCGCAGCTCCAAACAGAATGGTTTGCTTGTGATGGTTAGTTCCAAGAAGTGGTGCAAAAGGCATTTCAAACTTATTTGTTTGAAAAGTGGTGTCAAATAACAAAGCATCACCAAAGCAAGCATAATCCATGATAGCTTGACCATCTGCCCAAAAGAAATTAGCTATACGGCAATCCTCTTCATCTAGTTGTATGGCATAAAAAAAAGAAGGATCTTCTAACTGTTTGTTTTTCAAAAATTCTAATAGTGTTTGTGCATCATTGACTTCCAAATACTTCTTGCGCTCACGACCAATATGGTTATTGCTATCCACCCGCAAAAAAGGTACATGTTGAGGTCCTCCATACCACTGCTTGAAAAAATTGTACACTTCGGTTGGCTTTAATCCCGCTCCCCTCATATTACCAATCAGAAGTTTATCAGACTCTACCAAACGGCGTTGTGATCGCAACATGTGTTTTTTATTAGGACTTGCAAGATAATGATTGTGTTCGAGTACAACCTTTTGCACCCTCCATACAGCATCGCGAGCAATACTAAACTGAATGCGAGCCTCGCAACCGGACCTGGTAGCAGCATTCTGTTTTACATTGTCATGTTTTGAATGACTACCTCTTTCCCCTTCACTACTACAGACTATATGCTTCTGATAAACAGATTTATCAGGTCTCAACTTTGTGTGGCTCTTCCGAATGCTAAAATCAATGTTACCAGCATACTCGTTGTAAAATTCATATGCATCCTCTTCTGACTTGAAAGTCATTCCAACTTTGGGGACAATTGTTGATTTAGAACTGGTACCGTGCACCTGCATTGAAATATATGTAAACCGAATAGCTGCAAATACACCATAGCTTTGTTGTTTTGCAAAAAATACACATATCTGTTTGATACCTCATTGGTGGTTGCCATTGGAGCTGAAACTTTCAATGCGGAAACAGTCGAGCTCGATGGGATCGTCGCCTTGCACGCGGAACTGGTATCATGCACCTGCATTCAGATATATGTAAATGGGAATAGCTGCAAATAAACCATGATTTGCTCGCAACAATACATGGATCGGTTTGGTACCTCATTAGTGGCTGCCATTATAGCTGAATCTTTCGACAAGGAAACCTTCGAGCTTGATGGGATCGTCGCCTTCCTTGTTGAATTCCGTTCAGCCGACACATGCATACTCATGTCACCGGCCAGGGGCAGCGAGGTGGGCATGACACCATCAGTTTGGGACGAGTCAACTGAGAAGGAAGAACCTGGCTGCGCGTTGCCACCGGCGGCACCGGTGTCGTACTGGACATCGGAAGTCCGAGCTGATGCGATGCCCTCACCACTAGCTGGCATCATGAAAGCAGCTTTGTCGGCTTGCCGGACGGCGGAGGCTGCCGCCGGCGACTGGTAGCTCCCAGACGCCATGATCTCTTCTAGTTGTAATCTGCCACGATCTATTTTCCTGATATTTAGGTTGACAGTTGCAACCTCGTATCCTTTGTTCCCAGTTGTTACGTACAGATACGTACGAAGAGATGAGGGAATTATGTGCTGCTCTGAGATGTGTGCAGAGCCTGACCTGTTGCAATCCAAGGAGGGGCCTCCGGAGATGGGGCGTGAGGCTCGTTCCTAGAGAATTTTTTTCCTCAACAATGTGTATGGATTACTTATGAACCCAAAACTCTGCATGTTCATTTCTGCACTACGTTCATTTCTGCAATTCACTATTGAGTGCACACCACTATTGGTGAATAGGACTGCAATTCATTTCTGCAGTTTTCTGATACTCTAGAAATATAAGAATCTTATAACAATTCATGGTTTCACATTAACCTCGTGCTAGCTCAGTAGGTTCGGCAGGCGGCCCGGATTGCGAGCAGCAACCAAGAGGATCTTGATCACATTCAGGTAGAATGCCTGCAGTCCTTGGCGGCTTGGTGCCTCGCCGCCTGCGGCAGAGCGTCTAAACCCAAGTTGTCGGCTCTTACAACATCATGAGAATTTCTTGCACACCGACCAGAACTGCATTCATGTGATGATCGGCCAACTCTTTACAATACTCCCTCCGATCCATATTAATAGGTGCTGAAGTGGATGTATTTAGACATGTTTTATTGCTAGATACATCCACTTCAGCACCTATTAATATGGATCGGAGGGAGTACTTTATTTAGATCAGCACCTTTGTTAAATTATTACTTTATTAGAGCTCGATCTGTTATGCTTGTGTAGGGAGGAGCTCAAGCTGCCATAGAACCGGCGAGAAGAGACCGAGGACAAGCTCGATTGATGTCCTGGAGCAGGGCCGTCGCGAGATTTCCTGGAGCTGTGCCCGCGGGAGATGTCCTGGAGCCGTGCGTCGGGCGGCGGAGCACGCCGGCGGGAGGGATACTGGACGTGAGCTACTGTCTCCGGGGGTGGAGGCCATGGGAAGGCGAACTGGTGTTGCGGCCCTGCTCTAGGACCCCTCCGGCAGTGGAGCTACGCGGTGGGAGCAGATCATAGAGGAATCACGGTGGGAGCAGATCGCGGAGAAGGCTGCTCTGGCGATTGCGGAAGGATCGCGAGTGTCGGGAGCAAATCTGTAGGGGTAGGATTGTGAAACATTTGAAGCAGGGGTGCGAGTCTAAATTTCACTGTAGTTTAAAATTTCTGTCGGCTGCGACATTTAATTTGAGACAGAGGGAGCGCATTCAAAATTTCACTGTATATACCATTTGTACTAAACGGCAACAAAAGAAACACAGACTCCGTCCTTGATACCAAAACGCCGGAGCGCATGCTCCTGGTCGTGAACCGAAGGTGAAGCTAAAGAGCATTTCCGCTCGCGCCTAGTAGGCGTCCGGATCGGCGCCCAGGGCGACCCTTTGGGGGCTCGTCCGGACGGCGCCGCGCCCACGGGGGCGCCCCATCCCCACTCGGCGCTCCAACCAAAACCCCCAAAGTAGATTTGTCGTCCTCGTCGCCTCGGCTGCCGCGCGCATTGGCGCCGCCGGTCAGTCAAGACGACACGCGGTGGCGGAACAATCCATTCACCCACGCGGCGCGCTGCCGCCGCTTCGCCTTGCCCGTCACGGTTATATAAGGCCGTCCCCGTCGCCGTTCTCCTCGCTATTCTTCCCATCCACTTCTCGCATTCTTCTCACCATGGTTCACCGTCAACACCTCGTCGGCACGGCCGCCAATGGGTTCGGTCGCCGAACCCTGCACCTCTGGGAGGCGAGGCTACTGTACGAGGCGAACTTCCACACGCCGCCGGGCATGAGCGCGCCGAGGACATGGCGGCTCAGCGCAGGCGGCGTACATGTGTCTCCGCCACCAACCAGGCCCGAGCGCGTCGCCGAAATCGAGGAGATTCGGGCGCACATGTCGCCGGAGGAGCGGCGCCAGCCTCAGTGACATCCTGCCAACGAGGCCTCCTGGACGGCGTTCTTCGAGGACTGCTTCAAGGCGAAACTCGGCGACGTCCCCGACCACGGCTCTGTTTCGGGGCGCAACAATGTCGCTGGCCGCCGCATCTGGTGGAGCAAACCCGGGCGCGCTCTCGCTCGGGTCCTCGACCATATCGAGCGGCAGATGAGGCGGGGGAGGAACCGCCGCACACGGCCACGCCTGCTCCCGCTCCCCTTCCTCTCGCCGTCGTCAAGGAGGAGCCAGAGGAAGCGCTGCCGCGCCGGCGGACTCGGAGCCAGACCCTCGTCATCAGGGGAGGGCGAGCTCCTCCAGAGTCGCCCGGCGACTTCATCTTCCTCTCCGACAGCGACGACGACGTCTGCCCTCCCCCGCCAATGTACCTCGGCGATCCAGGACAGGGCAACAACAGCGCCTCCCCGAAGGAGGAGTCGCCGAGCGACTCCGATGACGACGACGACATCGACTACACCAAGATGTACAAGGCACTCGGCATGTAGTATCCGTTTTTTTTAAATCCCGTCTAAATATGTAAAAATCGCCTATATTCGTCCATCTTCAATGAAATAGTTTAGTAGTTTGCCAAATTTTCGCCCTTTTGATTGATTTTGTCAAATTTCGCCTACTTGGGCCGTTTTGAGAGAGCGGCGGCGCTGCGAGACAGAGGGAGACGACAGAGGGCGAGGCGCAAGCGAACGTGGCGGCGTGGGCCAGTTTGTGGGCGGTTTGTGTCGCTGGCAGGACGGGCATTAGATCAGCCAGCCGTGTGGCATTTGGTCTTAAAACACTGGATTTCACCTTTTATCTCTTATTTCTGTATTCTTAACACCAAGTATCTCATCTAGCGAAAGTTCGTGCAAAACTATCACATTAAAAAGAGATAACCCGTTTTCGTCAACAAAATATGCAAATGTTAAGGGATTAAAAAAAATCTTTGAATGGGCATTCTGGTAGAAGCAATGCGGAATAATGTGTGTCACATATGCACAACTGAGACGTAAAAAATAGAATTCATTCGTTTAAAAAACTGCATGCTCCGCAACCGATGTAGACTTCAAATCGGATCGCTATGTTAGGAAGATTGCAAGCATTATTCTTTTAGTGTTTTAAAAAATTATTCTTTCAGTATTTTTCAAATACTAGTTACAAACCCTATATGTGCACCTCGTACAGGAGTAGAGACTTGGATGCATGGTCTAACTTGTCCTAAATGACCCTTCAACAATTTTTTTACACATGATCCCTTAGAAATCTTTCAACCGAATCTCGCCCCACCCACAAAACACCATTTCGGATGGCCTATCTAAATCAGAGAGGCTCTGAGACACACTGTTCATGTTGGCGATTTTAGAGTTGTGAACTACAAAAATGGCTAACTCATTTGAATTACTCCATTTTCATTGCCTTTTTTGCATTTTTTTAGATTTTAAGTACTATTTGGCCAGAGCATAATTTAGATTTTAAGTAAGCTTAATAGGATGAAACGATGATGGTCCCTGGTCATTGGTGGCTCTCGTTGTATATAATTGGACAGTAAGATTTTGTACAAAAGCTTATTTTTTTTCACTATCAAAGTTTGTGGATGAGTTCATTTTAGGTACGGGGGTATTATCACAAACTTGTGCATTCTCTCATATCTGGTTAGACAATACACAGTTTGCAGCAAAAATGGAATCTGACGGTGACCGAAAGCCGAATGGGCACGGTGTGTAAGGTGTTGAGCATTTGATTCAGCCGGTGTCGCTCCGCGTTCAGTAAATTTAGGTCGTGGAGATTGCAGGGATACTGTAATGACTGTAGGTGCTCGGGACGGATAAGAAATTGATTTAAGAAAAGTGCTAGGCGTTATTTGACTTGCACTTGATACAGGCATGGGCTGCGAGTGTTCACATGAAGATGAGGTTTAGTACAGAATTAGAACCTTTTGATTCATATTCTGATACACTGAAAACATATTACAGCCTTACTGATCTCCAAGAAAACGAGTAGGAAATGTAGACTTATTGCTCTGAACTACCTACGGTGCAATTTAGAATGACTAGAAACCATTAAGGCCTTGTTCGGTTCTTGTGGAATTAATCCCCTAGAGGAATTAACCCACGCAGGGATTGGGTGATCCCCAACCCTACACCCAATCCCCCGTTGGGGTTAATCCCTGCCACTAGAGGATCCCTGTCAATATAGGAACCATTCGGTTAATCCCTGCACCTTTCGGCTCCTCTTTTTGCAAGTTCATTTGCTCTCAGGTTTGCATATTATCATATCATGTTTTGTTGTTATAGAATCTACATCAGCTGCATTCTGGACAATTTTAAGCAGCAGATAAAATCAGCATATATGGATGAAAGAAGGAAAATTATTACTCCCTCCATCCTAAAATACATGTCGTGGCCACAGTACATTATACAACAAAAACCGTCCTACATTCAGAACCTTTAAGATCTGGCCTGCAACTTGAAAAATCAAATTCTGAATTTTTAGACCAAGGCTAGTACCGGCGTGGGGGAGCAAAGCCCCGCCGCTCCCATTACTGCTCTGGCCTCCTTGCCACGTTCCCGTCCCGACGTCGAGCTCGCCATCTGCCACCTCTTCCTCGTCGACCAAGCCGCCGCAGCACCCAAGCTCCTCCGTCGCCCGAGCTTAGCGCTGCCCTCAATGCAGAACGCTTCCATCTAGGCCCGTGAGGCTCAACCAACAAGCCCAGTTGGCCGCAGAGGCCCCCTGGTTCGTAGCGCCACCCATCTGTTCAGTCTCGCTCGCTGCTCCGCCCCCAGTGCCGTCGCCGCCTGGCCGTCACGCGCATCCCCGACTCATTGCAAACATCCTCGTCGCAGCTGCTCATCCCCGCCTGCTCCCACAACATAGAAGTTGAGCGACAGAGAACACGCAGTTCAGTCCCGGCTACAGTTCCTGCTCCTGCGACCGCCTCCCACCTGAACAATGGCGATTCCAATCGATGAGTATTAAGGACTAAATCCACTGATAACCAGAAAATGTTGACAGTTCACTGATCTGATGATGCTTTTTTTTTAGCCGATGCTTCTGTCTTGTGCTTGCGCTCACATGGATACCATTACCATGTAAAATTTCAATTGCTAGGACAATAAAATCTCATAAATAAATCATGATAATGTAGAATGAACTGCAATTGTAAGCATATAACATGTTTACACTTCCTTTCAAGAATAATTAAAAAGTAGAATAGGTAAAGCCCGATTGTCAGTACATTTCATGACATGCAAGAAAAAAATAATTTTTCTTCAGTACCACCATTGCATTACACTTGACAGTTATTTTCAGAAAAAGGGAATACTTGTTCAGTAGCTAGGATTTTATTTAACTTAACCTGTACCCCGAGAACTAGCAACACTACTGTGGCATACAATCAGTATTCAATAAACCAGTTTGTTCCAGGACCATCAGACTAGCTAATTGTAACTCTGTACCCCGAGAACTAGCAACACTACTGTGGCACCCTTCGCATTGCAGAAGAATTAGCTACACCAAAATGCAGAAATTCGAGAGACCACATTAACATCAGAAATCTTTTGGAGGTATTAATTTTCAGCCTCCTTTCAATAATATCAAGACATTGCAGCCAGTGGGGTCTTGTCAGGTTATACCTATCTATCAGCAAAAAAGGCAAAAAAAGATCGGTCCATGATGCACACACGTCACATTAGAGGAAAAGATATGTGGCAGCCTGTTACACAAACACATACAAGAGTTAATCCGGCCGTCCAGACAGTATAACTATGCTCAACAATGACAAATTGGCAACGGCTATCACAGAACATAAACAAAGTGGCAATCGATCTAAAGCGCAGACAATGCCTTGGAGTTTCAGATAGATAAGCACAAAACTAATCCCACGATTTGCTTTGGATCGGAATAGCCTCCTCATTATCTCGAGACTTAATCAACATCATATCTTAGTTTACGGTGCAAAAATCTTAAGCAACAAATAGATGAAATGAAGCCTCCTATCAGAATGTTCCAGCAAGATCAACACAGGCAAGCAATGCACCGACACCTCTATTTTGAAAAGGAAAGTTGATCAGTCTAAACATAACTGAATCACCTAATTATCATGTATACTCAAGGTATAGTGACATGTTATCTGTAGATCAAGAACATGTGTATATTGACAGGTAATCACAAAGTCTACAATATTTAGCAAGCTTTAGTAAAATTGTCGCTTGCATCTACCAATATCAGTCTGATGGCAGCAGCATGTATGCTACAGTTACACTGATCAGAGATATTTAATCAAGGTGAGATATTTAATCTAGGCAAAACCAATCCGGCCTCTCCTATAACACGTGACAAAAATGTTATTTTGATTTATTTGGTTAATTTACGCCAAACATATGTGACTAGCCTGTTAAAATAGAGTTAAATAACTACGTGGAACCAAAGTTTAGTAGTAAAAAACTGAATATATGTTACAGGTTTTCTCTCAACTAAATTGTCAAATATAAAGTGAGCTGTGATACTGAGGTAAAACTACTTCTCCTCTATTCTCCTGTTGATGTATTTGGAATGAAAAAGGTTCAGCTTAGTAGCTATTTGCACAATAGGAATAACCTTCGGTGAGGTTTGAGATGAGCATGATCAATGGTTCCTTACTGTATTCTCCTAGACGGGGTAATATAGTACGATTACTGCGAACTGAAACTATAACCAAGACAGCAATCTGACCACTCTTCAACCCCTTGTTCGTCATGCCTTAGATTAATTCAGAGAGAAGAGAGAGCACAGATTCTAGCACAGGGGTCTGACAGCCATGTGAGCTAATTTGTGTTAATAAATAAGACTAATAATTCAATCTTAAACCAGACCAAGAACCCTAGAAATTCCCAAGAACCAGACAAAGAACCCTAGAAATTATCCAATAACAAGACCAAAGAACTCTAGATACTAATGAACCAAGGATAATAAAAATTAAGAGGATGAGTGGGTGGGGGGGGGGGGGGGGGGATGAAGAAGAGGAGAGGCGGGGCCTTACCAGATCAATGTCAGGGAAAGATCCACAGGCGACGGGGTCGTTGCGGTCGCCACTCCCGGTCACCGACGAGGTCACGCCGTTGCAGTTGGATGCAGTACCTCCGGTTGGACAGGGGGGCAATGGTAGGAGGAAGAACTGCACTGCCTTCTCCTCTGGTTGCGCTGAACCTCCGTCCCCGCCGGCGCCGTTGGTGTTGCCGCCGCGTTCACCATTATTTACGGGAGGGGGAGATAGGGAGTAGTGCCGTTTCGCCCTTTCGCTGTGCTCGGGGAAGATTCCACGAGGTGGATGGCGCGTATTAGATCCCGGTGGGTTCCAGAGGGTTTGACCGGGTTTTCGACGGGATGTGACCCCGGCCGGGCTTAACCGAACACGTTTAAAAGCAGCCCGGGAGCGAAACCCGGTCCGGTAAGAATCCACGGGGTTCGGAGGGGATTGGGTGCCAATCCCGGCGGGGGAGGGAGCAACCGAACAAAGCCTAAAAAGATTACGCGAATCCTTGAATAGATAGCTACTGCTAATGCTGGCTGAGCAATGCTAACAACAAATAGATGGTATATAGGTACATCGTTGAGTCTTTTAGCAAGTACATAACCATATTTGTGTTACCTAGTACGCGGCAATTCATTACTAGGTCTAACAGGAAAATAAAGTTCAAGGCAAAGAGTACATTGTTACGTGAAAATCAACTACATTTGTGTGGCCTAGTAAGCAGCAATTCATTTGGTCTAACAGGAAAATAAACTTCAAGTCAAAGAGAGTATATTTGTGTCGCCTAGTAAGCAGCAATTCATTTGGTCTAACAGGAAAATAAAGTTCAAGTCAAAGAGTATATTTGTGTCGCCTAGTAAGCAGCAATTCATTCTAACCGACTCTCACTTTATTTGTTACAGGTTTTTTTGTTTCATACTGGATGACAAAACTCTAATGATTCTGTTCATTGTGTACAAGGCACCTGCAGTACTTTCTTGGCTTTGCTCCGAGTTGTTTTTAACTCTTGATGTACGTTGTGGAGCAGAAGATGGGAAGAGTCGTGAACTCCTTTAGATTAATTGATGTGAAATCTGTGAGATGAAAGTATCTCAATTGTACTTATATATGTGTATGTACTCCATTTCTGTCCAGCCTATATATGGATGCTTAAGCTTTTGTCTACATGCACCTGAGATCTCTAGCTGTGACAGTTTATTTTGTTATGTTTTCAAGGTTTGTTTCCTTGTTGGTATCCAGGTCTATGGAATATTATTTGTGAGATTAGTCTAGTCTTGGATAAGTTTCTTTTTTGAACTGCCTATTCTTGGATCAGCCAGTGATACATTTCATTACTTCACTGACACATGTGCTGTCTATTCTTGGCTCAGCCAGTGATACATTTCATTACTTCACTGACACAATATACAGTGCCGCAACTTGGAAATGTGTAGCGGTACAGGTTGAGGGTGTAGGATGCATTTTTTTTCTCAAGCAACAAGGTGGTACATTTGTGAAGCAACAACCTGGTACATCTTGTACGAGAAATCACTCAAACATACTTTTAGCACCAACATCAAAATAATGTATGTATGAATTCTTCTCGTAACTGAACCTGAAATGTAGAAGTAAAAGGTACATGCTCAGACTGAAAGAACAGCTAGTTTCAACAGAGCGAGAATGAACGAAGACTTTTGTGCAAAATACACAGCTAGGCAGCAGGCGTTCCTTTGTAAAATGCATGGAACAACTTGATGATTGATCTGGGCCATATATTCGCGGTCTAATGACACATCTTTTGGTTTCCATTGAAACTCGGTTTTCATAGGATACTATCTCCGGCTAGATACGTTTTTGTCTAAAAACGCTAAAACATATTATATTTTTGATACAAAGAGAGTATTAAATACGTAGTAGTAGTAGTAGTAGTAGTAGTAGTAGTAGTAGTAGTAGGAGAAGAGGGTACCAAGACGGGTTCCAGAATAATAGTGCTACCAATTTGAGGGTTTTTTTTGTGTGCCAAAAATGGCCTCTAGACGAAACTAATGCTCAATCTAGTCTCTTTGTAAAACTATTTTAAAATCTGGACCCTCGGTTCAGCACCAATGCAAATGGATCCGACGTTGTGTGCAGCTCGACACTAACATCATTTGGCATTTTGACCAGTCAACATAGGCCGGTTCCGGTATAAAAGGAGGCGACCTAGGTCGGCTCTGATGCAAACGACGTTGAGCTATGTTTTTCGTGATTTTGGCGGTCACCGATTTACACAACGTTGGCTCCATTCTCGTTGGTGCCCAGCTAAGCGTCAAATTTGAAAATAGTTTTGCAGAGGGGCACATAGGCTATTAGTTTCGTCTAAGATCCATTTTTGACAAAAAAGAGATAAATACACTGCGCGTCCCTAAAGTTGTATCGGATGTGCAAACTCGTCCCAATAGTTCAAAAATGGGGCAGCGCAGTCCCTAATGTTGTTATTAGGTGCAAATGACGGCTGATTAGTCTGAGTAGTCCACGTAGCAGACACGCTGGCGCCTTGTCGTAAGGTTTTTTTTTGCAAACAAACCCTTGCGCTGTTGGTGGAATCAGATTGAGAGGTCTCCGCATCAATCCCACGTGAAATTTGCGAAAACCACCCGGTTGCAAATTGTATATGTGCGGTGCTACCCTCCGGTTCGTCTTCAGAAGGCTCCGTAGTCCTCGAGGCAGAGACAGACCGGATTTGTCGAGGCAGAGGAGCCCTCGTCGTCGTGGAGGAAGAGCGGCGCCGGTGATGCCGCCGGAGCCGCGGCAACGCGATTGGAACGAAGATCCTCCGGATTACGGTACGCGTCTCCTACCTTTTCTCCCTCTTCTCCCCTCGATTCGAACGTGCTCGAGCTGGTTCCCTAGGGTTTATGGTGGATACGATTTAGGTTCTTTTTATTTGTTTTTTTATGGGAAAGAGATTGTTGTACTATGTGTAGTGTTTTAGTAGTCAGAAAGTGGATAAAAGAGTGATTTTTCAATGAGATTGGTATAGTATGAATTGCGGGTAATTACGTGCACGGATACGATGAAATACTGTAAAAGTTTTGATTTTTTTTTGTATGGAATCATAATATGAGATGGTTTTGTTAGTAGTTGTTTGCGCTCACAGTAATTTGAGTTCATCTCCGAATTTAGTGTACTGTGAGTCTGAATTTTGGTGTACTGTCTGAATGTAGTGCACTGTCTGAATTTAGTGCTCCGAATTTTGGTGTTTGGTCTGAATTTTGGTGTACTGTAATTGACAATGAACTTGTTAAAATGCAGGTGATTCAGATTTGTTCACTTTGGCCATCGAGCATAATGGGTTTTTCTATGGGCTTCATGAAAATTGGGCCTGCATCAGTGGCACTCTAGACTTCTTCGACTACTGCAGCTGTGATACGTTTTCACTTCTTTGGATTCATGAATTTCTGCAAGTATTAGGACATCCTATCGATGAGACGCTGCATGTTTGCGGGTGCCCTCCTGGGAAAGATATAACAAATGGCCTGCGGTGCATTGAGTTTGACAGGGACATAGTTGCTATGATTGCAGCCACCAAGGAGCACAAAACACTTTGTGTTTTAGCTGATCATAGTAACTTTCTCCTAGCATGCCAAGATGATGTCATAATAAATGGAGGCCCTAGCTTACCACTTGTCATCAGTCCAAAGAAGATGAACAGAAAGAATAAGGTAGCAGGAAGTGGTGATGCAAGCAGTGCAATTGTAGGAGAGGTAGTTGTTGAGACAGATGGAGATGAAGCAGCAGATGAAGTAGCATCAGAAGGAAGTGACAGTGATAGTGACTTTGACGACAGTGACTATGAAGTGGAAGATGATGACGACGATTTGTTCACCGACAACATTGACACAGATGTAAATGACCACAATGAAGCAGCCGAAGTGGATGAACAAGAAAATGATCAAGCCTTGGATGACATGGAGCTAAATCTGATAGAAGAAGAGCAGGAAAGATTGCAGAACAAGCTGAATGTTTTCAATCCCCAAGTGGACATGGACAATCCTGTATTCAGGACAGGTATGGTTTCCAGTAGTGTTGGGGAATTGAGGCTAGCACTTCAATCATATAGTGTTAGGCAGAGAGTGAAGCTATCTAAGCCAAAAAAAAACGATAAAAGGAGAATAAACGCATTTTGTAAGGAAGGTTGCCCTTGGTTTCTTAAAGCCACACATGACAGTAGGACAGGGGGCTTCACCATAAGGAGTTATCAAGGAAGGCATGAATATCAGAGATCTTGGGAGTTGAAGACCCTTACTGCACCATTTTTGACATACAAGTTCTTGGAAGAGATAAGGGACAACCAGAAATTTGATCTGAAAACATTTGCAGCAAAGGTCCAGAGAGAGTTCAATATGTGCCCTAACAGGTGGCAATTGAGTAGAGCAAGGAGAGAGGCCCTAAGAATAATTAATGGAGATGAGGATGCACAGTTCTCTCTACTGTGGGATTATGGAAATGAACTTAGGAGAACCAATCCTGGTTCACAATTTTTCTTGACAACCAATGAGGTCCAAGGGATTGGAGGTGAGCCTGCAAAACATCATTTGGCAACTCTTTACTGGTCCTATGGTGCTTGCAAGAAAGGGTTTCTGAGAGGGTGCATGCCATTTACTTGTATTGATGGCTGCCACATCAAGACAAAGTACAAGGGGCAGTTGGTAACATTTGTAGCTATTGATCCGAATGATTGCATATATCCATTAGCAATGAGCATAGTGGAGGTTGAATGTATTAGTTCCTGGGAGTGGTTCGTAACCACACTAAAGGAGGATTTGAAGATCACTAACACAGCTCTGTTCACTATAATGAGTGATAAGCAAAAGGTATGGACTTTGTGGACTTGTAGTAATATTGCATGCATTTTTTACAATTGTCGCCATCGAACACATACCCACTTTAGTATGTTCAAGACTATGCAGGGACCTATAAATGCAGTCCAGAAGGTTTGGCCAGATGCAGAACACAGATTTTGTGTTCGGCATTTGTACCAAAATTTTCAAAAAGCTGGCCACAAAAGAGAAGTATTGAAATATGACCTTTGGTCGATTGCGAGGTCATCAAATCTTGCCAAATGGGAGTTCAATATGGAGAAGATGAAAGTTGACTCTCCTGATGCTTGGGCCTGGATAGGAGAGCTAGTGCCTTCTACTTGGATCAAGGCATTTTTTAGTGAATTTTCAAAGTGTGATCTACTACTAAACAACCACTGTGAAGTTTTTAACAGGTAAAATTTGTAATAATTTTCACCTGATATTTGCTACTTCTTATCTACCTGATAACGGGTACTGTGCTTATCTACCTGATAACTGGTACTGATTATTTACCTGATAACTGCTGCTTCTTATGTACCTGAAAACTGCTGCTGCTTATGTACCTGATAAATGCCGCCGCTTATGTACCTGATAAATGCCGCCGCTTATGTACCTGATAATTCTTGCTGCTTATGTACCTGATAACTGCTACTGCTTATGTACCTGATAATTCCTGCTGCTTATGTACCTGATAATTCCTGCTGCTTATGCACTGATAATTCGTACTGCTTATCTCCTGATAATTAGCACTGGTTATGTACCTGATAACTGCTACTGCTTACTTACTGATAACTTGTCCGCAGCTACATTTTGGACGCGAGGGAAATGCCAATCAAATCCATGCTGGACACAATATTCTATAAAATGATGCAAAGAATTGAGACAAATCAGAGAGAAGCATTTAAATGGTCTGGCAGTGTTTGTCCAAAGATTAAGAAGAAGATTGATAAGTTCACACAGTGGAGTATTGGTGCCTTTGTGCAACCTTCAGGGAATGGGGTTTATCACGTCAGGACTGGTGAATTATATTGTTGACATAAAAAAAGGACCTGTGATTGTAGGAGGTGGCAGCTGACGGCGGCGCGGCGTGGGGCTGGCGCACGGGCGGCGGCGGCGAGCGCGGAGGCGGCGCGGCGTGTGGCTGGCGCGTCGGTGGGAGGCGCCGGGCGGGCGGTGCGGTGCGGGCGGCGGGCGGCGGGGTGGGGCGAGCGGCGTGCGTGCGGGCGGGCGGCGGTCGCCGGTAACGCCGAGTGCGCGCGGGGGTGGGCGTGAAGCTCGCCGGTGCGCTCCCAGAAAAGGCGCTCGTGCCCGCGTGGTGGCGCTAGGAGTGATTTTTTTTTGTACCGGTCGTGGTGTGAAATAAGCATCCCCGCAGGGTGCAGTCCCATTTTAGCGTGTCCGCTCGTCCCGGACGGCTGCTCAAATGTCCAAAACGGACACAAAAAGGGGAGCAAATGAGCACCCCCCGAGGAGATGCCCTAAGTTAAGAGCACGCCTGTGGAACTCACGGTGATCGCGCCTGGTCTGTGCATACCGTGCGACGTGGCAAAGCTAATCCAAAAGGAAAGGATATACTGCGTGTAGGACGTGAAGCAGTCCAACGCGGAGGATGTGGGCCCACGAACACCCCCTGATCTTGTCGCGCCCACGATCACGTGAATGGGTGGAAGGAACGAAAAGAGACGTACGTACGTACGGCCACCATGCATCTCTCGCACGAACACCGCGCCGGAGGTGATGGACCAACCCAACCCGGCCAGGGGTTCGCATGAGTATAATACGGCACCATTGCTTCTATCTTTGTACTGTACGTACCCCAAAAAACTCTTTATATGTACAGTACGTATCAGAAAGCAGTAGGATTACACCCGTTATTGCATGCGGCGTTTACAAGCTGTTAAAACATAAACAAAGTTTCGCTACATAATTCCATGCGGTTGTCATATGATGAGAACCTGGTACGCAGTAATAATCCCCAGGAACACGAGCACTCCACGCTTCCTTTCCTCTGTAAAGCCTGTTCTGATCCGAAAGAAAGAACCGCACCCAGTGGTTCGGTACAGAGGATCCCATATTCCCATCGTGAAGAAAGAAACAAAAACACAATCCGTTCGAAACCGATCAGACCTGCCCTTTTGCGTGGGATACAAAAGTACTAATAGTAGTACAGTACCACTTTTGCGTCTCAAAGTGGCTCATCTTTCTCGCTCGTCATAGTATGCCATACAGGCTTTGCATCCAAACATTTCCTTTTTGTAAGTAATTAACAATACCAGTGTTGAACAAAAAAAGGCTCTGCATCGAAACATTTCCGTGTGCTTATGTGGGGTGATACCTCGACAGCATTGTTTCTTTTTTTTCGACACCAGTACTGTCACTTGCATTCTAAACTACCACGCATTCTAGATTTAGTCAAATTTTGTATAATCCGCCCCTTTTGCGTGTGATGGAGGAGCATTCAACAATCACGGTCGCTTTCGTGTCTCAAACTGGCTAGCTCATCTTTCTCACTCCTCACACATGCCAAAAAGGCTTTGCACTGGTACATTTCCCTATGATTATGTGGGCTGATACTTCGAAAGATATTTGTGGCAGGATGTTGCTTCATTTTTTCAGCACCGGTATTGTTACTTACATTTCACCTGGCTACTAGATTGCCATGCATTCTAGATCAAGTCAAATTTTGTATAACTACCCCACATTTTTTTTCAATATAATTTAAATAAGCATAGATGAAAAACTAACAATTTTGTATAATATGAAATACATACAATGCGAAAGCATTTTTATTATCATTCTATACGTGCGGAGTCACCGAAACCACTCTTCAAAAAAACTGCGCACATGCGAGGACCTCAAGGAGCATAGCAAAGTACATCCCTGCTCACCGGACAACTTATTAGCACCTAGACATTATCAGTAAGGTTAAGATACATAGAGGTGTTCACCTACCGAGCACACGACCACCAACGGTGTTATCTCCTGAATGCTGAGCTACTTCCCGATGCCCTGATATATGTACAACTTGGGCATGTAAGGTATTTGCCGAATTTTACGGCAACCATCGTGGTGAGCAGCCAAGCAGCCGGTAGAGGTTATCCAACTTGGAGGCGTTCATGTTGTCCGTCAGCCACGTTGTTGCGCGCATCACAGTATTGATAAGGGCGATGCTGAGATAGAACCCAAGCGGGACGATGATGGCCATCATGCCCGTGCCGGTGTTCTTGAGCGACGAAGGGAATTCCTTTTAGTACAGTGTCAGCTGTGCCGGGAAGTGAAGCGCCTCGCCCTCCCCGGACACGGCGAACGGTAGGAGCAGCCACATCACCGACAGCGGCAACACCCAAGTTGGGTTGCCTTCCTCTCCGTGCGGCGCACGCGCACGGTGTCGTGTAGTGGCGTTCGACGATGGCGGATGCGGCGGTGCTTAGCACGGTCAACGCGTGGCGCACGCTCACGCACTGCAGCGGCGTCGGCGTGTGCCCGTTGAGCCGCTTCCAGAGTGGGAGAAGGGTGCGATCGAGGAGCCCGAAGAATACGATGATGGAGAGTAGGCTTCTGACAAACATGGTGCCCGTCGGCACGGTGAAGCGGGTGACAACGCGGTCCATGACGAGCGCCTAAAGGACAGCAAAGTTGATCTACACGCTGATGGAGAAACTCAGGATGAGTGGCAGGATGCAGTTTGAAGTCCTCCACCTGCTCCACCCTGAGGCGCTACAGCCGCATCACTGAACAGTCCGCTGAGTCGGTGATCAACGCAGCATAGTTCAGGAAGCTGCACGCCAGGGGCTGACACGCGGGCCATAGCTGAAGAGGAACCACACTCAACGATTCATACTTGGTTAAATATTAGCATCAAAATTTAGTATAACTGGCACGAGGCGAGGCTCTTCGGCAATGCAGATGTACGAAAGGACGTATCTCGATAGCACAACTGTATACCTTGGCGCGAGGTGAGACCAATTCAAGAGATGCCTTGGACGCCGACATAACACACGGCGGCACCCGAACCCGCGGCTCGCCGCTGCGCCTGTTTGGCGCCCGACTTATACCGGCAGCGAACGAGGCACATGGCCTCATAGCCGATACGTGTGGTGCAGCGTCACGTTCATCGCGATAGCAGCGCGCTCGCGCGTTGCTCGAGAAAAAAAACTTAGTTTCTTTGTTTGTTTCTATTTATTGGACCGATGCGATAGAGAATGAGGAGGAGAAATTTTTTGAGTGATTTTTTATTTTTTGGTGAAGGGAAAAGAGAAGTTTAAGAAGACGTGAGTCAAAAAATAATTACACGTGGCGACCTGGTAGTGGTGCGGATGGGAGGAGCAAGGAAAGGCATCCAATTCTTGCATGCTTAGATATTGTAGAGATAAGCATTTAAAATATACTAATCATTTGGATAAGGAAACCATGCAAGTGATGTTTGCTAATGATTGACGTGTGATTAAAGTAACATAACCCTAATTATAGTTTATTAATTGCGTGGATTACTCAGGGCGTTATAGTTCCGTACTAGTCGGTGCCAATCATGTAAACGTCCCACCAGACGAGGATGTCGTGGAAGGAGAGGGGGTGGCTTTTTGGACATGGAGACGAGGACCGGAAGGATGCACCTTGACCTTCCCTAGACGCTGGACCACCGGCCACTGCCCATTTTTGCCTTTTTGCTGAACAGTAAGCGACAAGAAGGAAAAAGTTGGCTTCCCCTTTGTCGAAATACCAGTATATACTGGTATACTAAACTGTACGTATTTACTAAAACATCGATCAATAGGTATCATTGAAACTTTGCGGCAGATCATCCTGTAGTCGGTGTCCTGGACACACGGAGCTAGCGGCACTCCATGTCGCTGGCGACGGACGGAGCCGGCGGCAGTCGTGGTGGTACCCGTACCGTACGCCTGGTTGAACTCCGTGGCTAGCTGGTGATGCATGTGCGGTGGTGTGGTCCAACCCAACACAAGACCCCCTGGTGATGCACTTGGATCGAGGCGCTGGACGGCACGGCGAGCACGCCACCATCTCCGGCCCGGCCGGGCCTTGGCGCGGATGTCGTCCGTCCACCATGCGCGGACTCTTGGAGAAGCGCGCCTCCTCGTGCGTGCTTGATGAACCGCGCACGGGAGCTTGCTGGCGCTCATGTAGACCTCCGGCGGTGGATTTATCCGCGAGGTTGCGGTCGTGGTGCAAAGACGTCGAGCCCCATCTTCCTCTTTTTCCTCCGGATCTCGGCGTAGATCTCAAATCGAAAACAAATTAAACACAACGAAATCTGGACGCGACGCAGGGATTTCCTCATTTCGATTTAGTTCAGCAGCTTACATCACAAAATTCAGCATCCAGTAATTCCATCCACGACGCAAGAGATTACCTAACGAGGACTATCTAAACCAACGAAACCACATCACGCGGAGCATGCGACGTTCGACTAGGCCTCCTCCTCCTCGTCGGCGTCGCCGAGGCCGGCCGCCTCCACCTCCTCGTCTCCGATGTCGAGGACGACCGCCTCCTCCTCCTCCTCGTCGGCGTCGCCGAGGCCGGCCGCCTCCACCTCCTCATCGAGGCCGACCGCCTCCTCCTCCTCCTCCTCGCCGTCGTCGAGGCCGGCCGCCGCCGCCTCCTCCTCATCCATGAGCGCGGCGAGGACCGTGTAGCGGTTGGTGGGACCAGAGATTCCCCTCGCCGGGCGCTCCACGGTCGTGGTGACCTGCTCGCCGTTCGGGCCGACAACGAGCTTGGTGGGGAGGGGCTTGAGACGATCGGCGACGGCCATGGCCATCTTCCACGCTCCCGTGCCACGCTTCGCCGGGCGGGGGCCGAGCACTCGCTCCATGCTTGCACGCGCGTGGTGGGTGGGAGCTTTGGGGGTTTTGGATTCGGGGGTGTGCGCTCTCCCTCCACGCAGAAGGTGATTAAATAGCCTCCGCGGCGAGGTGCAGGGTTGGGGTGGTGCCTCCTGCTCCTGGCGCTTCCGGAAGCATCCAAGATGCTCACGCCGTCCTGCTCCGTTAGCCACTGAGTTTTTTTTTTTTTTAGGGCGGCGAGTCTGGCTGAAGGGAAGAAGTAGATTTATCACGCCGTGGGCCTTTACAGTACCACTTGAAACCTTTCAGTGTCTTATTGGGCCAAGGCTACACAAGCCGCGCGCTGCTCTCTGTCTGCTGCTGCTTGGCCACGCGTAACTCCTTTGCCTTACCCTTAAAAAAAACGTAACTCCTCTACCCGCAGACATCCGACCGGTGCTGCCTAATCTTCGATGGTGCACCCCAAGATTGCCCTGCCCTTTTTCACCTAGCACAACACGTATTCAAAACAGCCAACACGCGGCCAATCATGTCGCGATCTTACTCGTCAGCATGTTAGAACAAGTGAACAACATGAGATTCACCAGCACAAACTCCGCCTCGACATGGATGATGCGTGTGCCGACGAAGCCGTGCGTATCGCCGGCTGCCTTCACCCCGCCACCGACGAGCGCCACAACCTCGATAACCAGCTCCGGGAAAACACACGTGCTCCCTCGAGACAGTAGAGAACGTCGTGCTCGTGTAGAAGATCCACAACCAACACACCCTCCCGCACGAGTGCGATGCGCGTTTGAGGCGTGCAGAAGAAACGGGAGGGAATCTACAGCAGCAGGAGCACGATAATCACCAATAGAAAATAGCCTACCTGTGGCATGTAGATTTGACCCTTGGTGGCGTTTCTTGGACACACCATTGGTTCTGGGCCACTAGTAAGAGTTACTAGTGGCGTGCAAATGGAAAGCAACTCTTAATGTTACATGTGGTGTGCCAACCACACGCCACCCGAACAATTTGACAATCAAATCGAAATATTCTTTTATTGCTCGAATTCGTTGCCGGGTGGCCTGCAGATTACACCACTGTGTGTCGCTGGCCTTCACGTCCGAGCCTTCCCAGTTGCCGCGGGTGGACGTGGGCCCCTCCAGCTCGATCTCGGAAATCGGCTCGAGACCCATTGGACTGAATCCGGATCCAGTAGCTTCCGGGTGGCGCGTGGAAGAAAAGGTTGGCTCGGGCCGCAAGGGTCGCCGTAGAGCCGCAACGGCACGAAAGACAAACGCCATGGCGTATCTCCGGCGGTGAAGAACTTGGTGAAGAACTCGAAGAAGAAACAAAACCGTACGGCGATGGCGTGGACTCGAGGGGGACCGCGCAGAGTGACGACAATCTCGGTGCTCGGCAGTACTCCGGCGAGCGATGGCGCGCGGGTATGAACTGGCTCTCGCTGCGCTCGGTGGTGCTTACTGGTGCGCGCCGGAGCGGTGTGCTCTGTCCGGGCGTACGCGAGAAAGAAGAAGGGAGAGGGGGAAAATGGCGAAGGAGACGAGGCAACAGGCCGCGCAGGGGTATTTGTACCCTCGGAGGCGCAGTAACTGCTCCGGATTTCTTGCGACGTTGATCGTGGGGTCGTGCGTTAATGCGCTCAAAGGAAACACACACAGCGAGTTAATAGCGCGTAGCGGGCGCAGTCAATCCCACGATCCACGACGTGTGCACTCAAGTGCTCTGAGGTGAAGAGATGCAACGTCGCGTGGGCCCTGGTAGCAGCGACAGGTGCGAACAGCGCGCGTGCGAGGCAACCGCATCAGACCCGAGGCGACGTGGGCTGTGGTTTCACGCCACGTGTTAAGACTTACAAGTGAAGATACTTAGACGGTTGCTTTTGAGCGGCAAATCCTCTGGAAATTGGCTAAGTGCTGGGATCTCGGCAAAATCCGAAGCAGCGTGGCCTATCCGGTTGAAGGAAGAAAACTCCTCAGGCAATGGTGGATTCGATTCGAGTCCGGATAAGACTTGACCGAGGTGAGGTGCGACTCGGTTGTGGCCTTTTGGCAGAAGATTGGTTTAACCTGGCACGGCCCAGCGTCCGAGTTCACCGGATCATACCAGCTTCGGGGACTAATGTCAAGGGGCTACCCCCGAGTAGAGGTAAGGATGGTGAGAAATGGTGTTTGAGGTACTAACTACCGAGTTGGGCCGTACCGTGTTGGTATGCGCCGGATAGAGAACTACCGGGATGGATAGCTGCCGAGTTGGAGCTATCCGGTAGGAAGGATGAAGGACCAAAGGCAATATATGAGTACAAACCAATCAGTGGACTTGGAAAGAAGTGGAGAAATAAATGACTTTGTTGTTAAATTTCCATCGGTTGAGAAACTGAACATGATGGCGGCCGAAGAACCCGTCAATCTTTGCACATGTTTTAGACACGTAGGCCTTTTGATGTTTAAGATTGCTTTGATCTTTTTAGGGTTTACCTCTATTCCTCTATGAGAAACGATGAAACCCAGAAGCTTTCCTGTGGGAACCCTGAATACGCACTTTAATGGTTTCAACTTCATTTTATAAGTGCGCAAATTTTCGAAAGTTTCTTGTAGATCTTCAAGGAGTGTATCCTTTTCCTTGGAAACGACGGCAATGTCGTCCATGTAAACGTGCATGTTTTTGCTAATTTGACTTTGCAAACAACGTTGCATGCAACACCGGTATGTTGCACCCGCGTTCTTCAAGCCAAAAGGCATGGTTATGTAATAGTATGTTCCATAGGGTGTTATGAAAGAGGTTTTGATTTAATCTTCTTCTTTCACGCGTATTTGATGCTACCCGAAATATTAGAGCCAGCAGTGGCATCTATTATAGTACTATCTTTCTTCGGGACTAATACTGGGTTCACAGACCAATCAATATGTATTACTTCCCGATAAAGTCAGCTGCTAGAAGCCGGATATTTTCCTTGCCAATAGCCTTCCGTCTTCTTCCGTCAAAACGACGAAGACCTTGCTTGACGGGTTTTGATCCTGTAATCACCTTCAGTGGTTTCATCCTCATGCATGACGATGTTCTCGGAGTTTTCAATGGCCACGTCGTGCTTGGAAGATTGGATGCTAGCATTTCCTTGAAATAAGGTGTCAAGTTTGTCCCAAGCTTCCTTGGCGGTCTTGCAACTACGAATGTGAGTGAAGTACTTCCTTGGGAGAGCCTTTTGGATGATGACAAGTGTGGTCTTGTTGAGTTGAGATTCCACATCCTCCTTGGAGTCAAGTTGCTTGGGTCATGAGGATGAAATCGATGAGTCACACTTCTCCACAATGCGGTACACGATCCTGAAATGTGAGATTCCATCTCAAACTTCCAAGAAGAGAGTTCGTTAGTGTTAAGGATGGGAGGAATTCCAACATTAAGGATGTGTGGCATGGAAACAATTGAGTGGATAGAGTCATAGTTTAGCGGTGGTGGAACTTTTGAATTGGACCCCGAACCATTAGCCGTTTGAGACTTGGAGCCACCGGCACTCTCCTTTGCTTTGGCTTTAGCCTTTTGTGCGGTTTTAGCCTTAGCTTTGGCAATGTTCTCTTCGAGTTCGGAATCGTCCGGAATCGTTTCTCATCCGAACTAGCCTCATCGGAGATGTGGGGAGAGTGCGAAGACCCCTTAGGTTTACCCATCATGTTCTCCAACATCTTCTTGATGGAGGAAACCTCCGAGCCTACACTAGAGCTAACCTTGGACAATTGGGTTTGGATGGTACAAACTGTTGTCTCTAGGTTAGCTATAGTGTCGGCCATTTTGGAGAGCTCCTCCTTAGAAGATTCGGGATCATCTCCGTTGACCATGATAGTCTTAGGCGGTTAAGCCCGATAAAAAAGCTGAGGCTCTGATACCAATTGAAAGTACACAAAGGTCAACTAGAGGGGGGCGGGTGAATAGGTGACCTACAAATTTTAATTCTTTTTCAATTTTAGTGGGGGCTTTGGGAAGTTAAATGCTTGGTTATCTAGATGTGCAACTAAGTGGACACCCTATGTGACAAGTAACGCGTAGCAACGGAAGTAAATGCAAGGCATAAGATAACCACAAGTGAAAACACGGAGACAAGGATATGATTCCCGTGGTTCCTTCTTGAAAGAAGTACGTCTACGTTGGAGAGATGGGGAACCACCTAGGCGCTCCTCAATAGCACGGATGTGCACACCTTATTCTCCTTGAACTTCTCCGGTGAGGGAGATTCTCGTTTCCACTATGAGGTCAACTTGAAGGCGTTGACCAAATCTTTACAAGAGGTTAAGGCTACTCCACAATTGAGATGGAGGCTCTCAACAATCGGAAGCTTCTTGCTACAAGGTGGAAGCTACAAGCACTAGGGTTTCCCTTGGATGACAAGGAAACCAAGAGATTACAAGATCCCAAGAGTTATGGTGTGGGAACACAATTTTTGGCTTGGTAGAAAGGTAGATCTAGTCCTCCTCCATGAGATCCTTGAAGGGCATCGAGTTTGGTTGGAGGAGGAGGGAGATCGGGGCGTTCTGAGCTCTTCAACAATGGAGGAGAGAGAGGAATGGACGAGCTACCTATCTAGACGAAGAAGACAACTATTTATAGGCTACTCCAATTTCTGACCGTTGCAGTGTGTCAGGGCCGGAATATTTTGTTGTTAGCACCGGAAATTTTCGGTCTACCTTGGACGGAAATTTGAATAGTCTGGGGGGCGGATTTTTGAAACTTCCGGGGGCGGAAATTTCCGCCCAACATTCCGCCCCCATCTCTGTGTGCGGGCAGCAGCACCGCGCTGAAAAATGCTAAGGACCAGGGCCGGATAATTGAATAATCCGGGGGCGGATATTTGAATAATCCGGGCCCGGAATTTTCCGGACAATAATCCTCCCCCATCTCCGTGCGCGGGCATCTGAGTAAACTCCAATTTCTGCTAAGTACCAGAGGGCCGGATATTTGCACCAGAAATTTTCGGGGCAAATTTCCGCCCCAGCTTCTGTGCGCGGGCAGTGGGCGAATAACTTAGTCGTTTCGATGTTGCGAGAAAGCCCGGAATATTCCGGTGCTTGGGCCGGTTATTCCGCCTCATAAGTACCGGAATTTCCGGTGTAAGCACTGAAAAATCCGGTGGCAGTGAATCCAAAATACAGAGCTCCTCTTTGAACTTTTTATATGAATATATCAATAATCATCTGAGTGATCAGCTGCACAGACTCAAACATCATTGTTAGAGACTAGATACCCGTGTTGTTATCATCACCAAAATCATTAGAGGGATCATGAGCTTTCAGTGGGCGAGAAGGAGGAAGGAGAATGGGGGCGCGAGCGAAGGGGAGAAGATGGTGCTGAGCGACCGTGTTCATGACGGCGAGGATGTGGGTTTTTATAGCGGCGGGCGGGTGGACGGGCGAGTGCCATTACTCCGCCGCGTTGGCGAGAAGTAGGGAGGAGAATGGGGGCGCGAGCGAAGGGGATAAGATGGCGGTGAGCGACCGTGTTCATGACGACGAGGATGTGGGTTTTTATAGCGGCAGACGGGTGGACGGACGAGTACCATTACTCCGCCGCGTGGGCGAGAAGGAGGAAGGAGAATGGGGGCACGAGCGAAGGGGAGAAGATGGCGGTGAACGGCCGTGTTCATGACGGCGAGGATGTGGGTTTTTATAGCGGCAGGCGGGTGGACGGGCGAGTGCCATTACTCCGCCGCGTGGGCGAGAAGGAGGGAGGAGAATGGGGGCGCGAGCGAAGGGGAGAAGATGGCGGTGAGCGGCCGTGTTCATGAAGGCGAGGATGTGGGTTTTTATAGCGGCAGGCGGGTGGACAAAAGTAATGGGTATGATGACATGATGCAAAACATTAATAAAACAAGAAACAAACATTCTAGAGGGAGTTTTATACTTGTTATGTTACATTTTGCAAATAAAATATTCAATTAAAAACAGCTATTTTGTTTCTATTAAAATAGAAAGCTCGACTATTAACTTGTTATTTTATTTAATAACTCACTTAACTCAAATTTCATTCAAAATTCACTTACATTTTTTCCAAACAGCAACCATGTTGAATTTATGAGAATTACAAAACATTTCCAATCAATTTGTTTCAAATAAACTTGGGGGTCCAAAACTAATTCAATGTTTCTTTTTAATAAATCACTTAATATTCCAAATTCATTCAAATTTCAACCAAATTACAAAACAGCAAAATATTTGAAATATTTGAAAACCAAAGCCTGAACATGTTGCTGTTACAATAACAAATTGTTACAAAATTATCCCTAAAATTTCTAACCCTAAAGAACTAGTTTTTCTTCCTTATTCAAATCTGCAAAAAAAAAAAGACAGAAAATTTTAAAAAGAAAACGCACAGCGAGGGGGGGCAGCAGGCCCAGCCCAGCTACCCCCACGGCCCGATACCCCTTCGAGGTCATCTTCAACCTGTACGGCAGGGCATCTGCCGTGTCCACGTCTGCAGAGGCGAGGAGCAGACGGCCACTGTCGCCCCTACTCCCCTATAAACCTAGCCCTAGCTAGCTCGAGCTCTCCCCTAACCCTAGGTCCTCCCTCCACTCTCCCTCTCTCGCCGCCGTCGCCACTTCTCCTCTCTCTGCCCGGAGTTTTCCCTCTCTAAACCTAAACCTGACCACCGCCACCTGAAGATCCGGCGATCGCCGCCGCCTCGATGCTCCACCTTCCAACCTAGCCGCGGGAATCGATCCCCCGTAGTCCCACCTTCGTCCTCGACACCGCCACCGTGCTGGAGACCTCCTAGATCGCCGCCGCCGTCCTCGACATCGCCGGCCACCGCACTGCCCCGAGCCTCTGCTTCCTCTCCAGCCGGCGGTGAGCACGCCATCTTCCCCACCTCCTTCTTCCTCTCTGCATCTCGAGCACCTGCACACGGCCACCGCAGCACCACACCACCCCACGGCAGCACGAGCACGGCAGCAGTCACCGCCGGTGAGCTGCCACCGCGCCCTCTGTCGAAGTTCAGAAGAATGACCTGCAGAAAATTCAGTTAGAGCACGAACTGAAACATAACATCGCTGCGTATGCGTACCTGACATGATCGATTCGCTACCGCAGTGGTAGCAACACTACTCCCTCGCGCACCGCGGCGCGGGTTCGAGCCCTGCCCTTGCGGAATAAAACCCCAATTTTTTCGCGCGAGCAACTGACAGGCAGGGGCCACCTGCCATAGGCAGTGGTGGCCACGCGTGCCTCCACGCGCTGCCACGGTGGCCAGGGCCCCCTCGTCAGTGGCTTGGGCTAGCCACTGCGGGGTAGAAATAGTTTCTGCACAGTTTTTCTTTTTAAATTAAATCCTTTTCATTTACAGATTAGTCCCTAAAACTAAAACACAAATAACTTTTAAATTACAACTTCAATTAAAACAAATAAAATATGTTTTCTGAACCAAATTAAATTCTCTACATGTTTAAAGCATTTGTTTTCTGTTTTGAACAATTCAAATGTTTTCAAATTTTAAATTCAAATAAATCATTTCCAATTTGGTTAATTTATAACTAATTCAATATTAATTCAAATGCAACATATAAAATATGTTTTCAAACCAGAAAAACATAATCTTTTCAAATATGAATTTTATTTAATGTTTTGACCAAATAAATTCAATTAATATTAATACTTGAATTAAACTCATTTAAATCTTGTTTAAACTTGTTTAATTCATAATTAAATCATTGTAATTCCTTTTTCAATAATTGAAACATGTAATCCACCTAAGCTTTTGTGCTCTTTTCAAATATTAACTTTGTTATCTGTTTTGAACAATTAAACTTGATGAAAACAACAAATGCTTGTGTAACTACTTTAAGAAGCCCATTTTCTCAACTTAATAAATAAAATTATAAACTTGGTAAACAACATATTAACATGAACCTATTGTTGTTTCCTTTAGTTTTCATCATGCATGCATCATGCTAAGCAACTTACACATGGTAATTAGTTGTAGATCATTTAATCCCACATTAAATTCATGGGCTTTCCATATGCAATCCAAATTGCATATGGGTCCATTTAAACATGTTATCTTGTCAACTAGTTTATTTTGATGCATCAATTAATTTCCATGCATCATCCCATGATTGTGCATTATACCCTGTTATTGATTGTTCGTCTCTTTTCGATTGTGTGTTTGCTTCTTCTCGATTAGACGACGACGTTGAGACAGACGAGGTTTACGACACCACTTCTGAGAAGTTAGCTCAGTACCAGGCTACTGGGTTTGCAGGCAAGTATTCACTCACATGAACCATTGTGCTCCCTTCCACACTGGATACCGATACTCTCCATTGTCTATTTCTGCTAGCCTTATGAATCGATGCTTGTGTTCCGATCCTATCATATGTTATCCTTTAACCCTGATATTGCCTCACCTCCACACCCATAACCCCTTGTTTGTTGCCTTAGTCCTACTAGCATGCTTAGGGTTGCTTGTGCTCAAGTCTGTTGTCCGTTACTTCTTTTACCATATTTTATTATGTTCTGGGGCTCGATGTTAATCAATCAACCTGTTAATGCTATGGGTAATAATAATTTGATGATAAGGCACCGGCAGGAGGCCCGGCGTGGTTTTGAGGCCTGCTAGTGTCGACCCTAATTAGGAAAAGGGTCTTGTCTACTGATCCATGATGAGCGCACTAACCGCATGTGGGAAGCGTGTATGGGCGCCCCCCTCAATTTGATTCGATTCGCATCTCGTCCAAATCGCCTCATAGTTCGGGTTTTCCATTTGCCGCATGCATATGCAGGTGCGAACCCGTGGCCAGGGTGGAACTTTTGTAGTCGGCATTTAGGGAGACACGTTCTTAGAGTGCTATTAGGGTCCCCTTTTCTTCGTGGGGCTCGATTAGTCGTGCGCTCAATTGCACGGGGTTCTTTGGGCTTGATGCGAAGAAGAGTTGAGTTGTGTTGAGTGCCTCGCTTGGTGGAAGTGCATTTCCATCTGGCGGGATATTCTTACGTGTACGGCCAAATTGGTGCATCCCTGCAGGGTTAAATCTTCTCGAGAAGCCGTGTTTTCCGTGGTTATGGTTGACTTGGTGAAAGTACTGGCTAACAAGTACTCAGAACAACTTACATCTAACTAATGCTAATTTGACTAGTAATAGGATTATTGACACAATAACCTGAACCATCATTAATCCAACTGTGTGAGTTATCCTTGGGTTGCTTCCTTAGTAGGGGGTAACATTGGATGGGTTTGTTTGGTGGTTAACACTAGTTGGTTACGATACGCGATCTTATCTTCTTTCTGTTAGCCGGAAGTTGTAGTATGTCTCTGTAGTTGGCCAGTGCAGCCCGCTGCAGCATCCTTTATATCACCTATTCTTCCGTTGAACCTAAAGCATTTGTACCTGGTGTTGCCGGGTACACGTTGGTGAAGTGTGAGTCTTGCTTGCCAGTACTTGTATGTACTGACCCTTTGGGGCTGTGATTTCCGCAGACTACGATTCCGAGGATCCCCATGGAGGCTACTACGTGGAGTACGACGAGACTGTTGACGAGTAGATAGCGGACCCGGGCAGGATCGAGACTACGTGGATGGACTCCGTCTTCTTTTCATTCCCGGCCTCTTAGGCCTATTTGGATTTGTCTGTACTCAGACCTTTTGAATGCTTCCGCTGTGATGTAATGATGTTATGTTGGGACATGTGTCCTCTGTATGATTGTATTTGCTATTCTCTGCTCTAGTGAGAGCCAGTTGCAATTTATTTCCATCTTTTGTGTCTTAGAGATATGTTGAGGTATCATTTCGTTAAACGCCGTTGACGTACCATGTGTGAATGGTATGAAGTACGTCAATGGTAGTATCTTGATCTCTATGGGATAGTTTACATCGACGGTGGATAGTAGAGTTTGGTTGTCACACATAAGTGTTGGCCTACTCGTAAGAGGATGCGGGTGCAGGTAAGCCCCGTAATCCAATCATCTACTATCCAGTTCGACCCGGTGAGTATCCTATAGAAGTCGGGGTGCGACAACGGGGGAGTGCCATTACTCCGCCGCGTGGGCGAGAAGGAGGGAGGAGAATGGGGGGGCGAGCGAAGGGGAGAAGATGGTGGTGAGCGACCGTGTTCATGGCGGCGAGGACGTGGGTTTTTATAGCGGCATGCGGGTGGACGGGCGAGTGTCATTACTCCGCCGTGTGGGCGAGAAGGAGGGAGGAGAATGGTGTACGCGAGCGAAGGGGAGAAGATGGCGGTGAGCAACCATGTTCATGATGGCGAATATGTGGGTTTTTATAGCGGCGGGCAGGGTGGACGAGCGAGTGCCATTTCTCCGCCGCGTGGGCGAGAAGGAGGGGGGAGAACGGGGGCGCGAGCGAAGGGGAGAAGATGGCGGTGAGCGACCGTGTTCATGACGGCGAGGATGTGGGTTTTTATAGCGGCAGGTGGGTGGACGGGCGAGTGCCATTATTCCTCCGCGTGGGAGAGAAGGAGGGAGGAGAATGGGGGCGCGAGCGAAGGGGAGAAGATGGCGGAGAACGACCGTGTTCATGACGGCGAGGATGTGGGTTTTTATAGAGGTAGGCGGGTGGACGGGCGAGTGCCATTACTCCGCCGCGTGGGCTAGAAGGAGGGAGGAGAATGGGGGCGCGAGCGAAGGGGAGAAGATGGCGGTGAGTGGCCGTGTTCATGACGGCGAGGATGTGGGTTTTCTAGCGGCAGACGGGTGGATGGGCGAGTGCCATTGCTCCGCCGCGTGTGCGAGAAGGAGGGAGGAGAATGGAGGGGCGAGCGAAGAGGAGAAGATGGCGGAGAGCGACCGTGTTCATGACGGCGAGGATGTGGGTTTTTATAGAGGCAGGCGGGTGGACGTGCGAGTGCCATTACTCCGCCGCGTGGGCTAGATGGAGGGAGGCGAATGGGGGCGCGAGCGAAGGGGAGAACACTACTGCAAAATAGCCTATCAGTGACGGGCTGAAATGGCCCATTAGTGACTGGCAAAACGCCTGTCACTGATGACTAGTCACTGGTATGAGGTTACTAGTGACGGGCAAGTGCCTGTCACTATTACGTGTACGAGTGACAGTGATTTGCGCGTGCCTGTTACTAGCATGTGTAAACTAGTGACGTGCAAAAAAAATGCAAGTCACTAGTTGCAATCGAAGGTAGCAGCCCTCTGGGTTTGTAGTGACAGTCCATTATTATGCCCGTCACTGGTTTGAATTTCGGTATTACAAAAAATCCAGCTATTTGATCTTGAATTTGCTCACAAAATATGAAATTAACATAGCATCCAGCACAACACTTCTCAATATTTGGGCAATCCAAAAGACATACTAATTGATTCCTAAATCGTTAGTTGAAAGAATTGACAAAAGAAAAGTCAAATGCACAATAATTTACAATAACCACTATGTGAACGACATTCGAAAATAAGCTTCAATTGCATTAGCGCCAGCACAGCCGAAGTGTTAGTAGGTGCGAGTTCTCCAGCTTTTGTGAGAAGCCAACAACATAGTATTACCAGATTGCGGGACTTCAGTTCGATCACCTGAAATATGAAAATGGTACAAGTATAAAGTATATGAATATATATATCTATATATATATATATTATGCTAGCAGTAATACCAGCTTGCGGGGCTTCAGATCGGTCACAAAAATATGAAAATGGTACAAGTATATGAATATATATGCTAGCAGTAACTTGCATGTCAGTGTACGTGAAGAAAACAGAGTAACCACAGACAGCAAGCAATAAGACAATAGAGTGTGTCCGGCTTGAATTAATTTGTCAAAATGATAGCTGTTAAAAAAAATCTTCATCTCAATTTATCAATCCAGTGTATTTAGCTATGTCTATTCGTCTCTAAATACTTGATGGTCAGACAGCATGTGTACACATTAGAAAAATACTTTTCAATTCGTTCAGGTTCCGACCAAGCACAAAATACACAAAAGCACAAGATATAAGTATGAGATTTGAGGGACAGTAATTGAAATCTAGCCACCTTGACGATTCAGATGAGCTAATTGCTTTAAATTTCCCTAAAATTTTATTCACTCTAGCACTAATTTTGGAAGTTCTAATATTCGGAATAAATAGTATGTTACCTCTAAGATGGCACGACATAGATTCAAAATCTGGTGCCATGACAATACATAGCCAGCTAGAAAATCTTTACCACATCTCATTCCATTTTTCAATGCATCTTATTTTGAGATAGACTAGCGTGGCAGTGACACTATGTTTAAGGACTCGCAACTTACTCCAATTTTGTTCATACAAAAATACTTAAACATGACTCCAGATCTCTTAACTGAAAATGATACAAAATGAGTAGTAGCAGAGTTGGACCTGGTTGATGCAAGCCAGAACCTAATCTATAGACAACCTGCTTGAATCAAGTTTCTACAAATACCTACGTCGGTACTAAAAAAATCCCAATAATGAGCCCCGTGGAGCCAGGAATCACACTACTTCCTAAGGGCACAATTGCTTTGCGTTAACCTTAAGATAGCAGACTATTTATCCAGAAATGTCCTTTTCCAATTATTATCAAAACCAGTTCTGCCCCTAAGTCGTTCTGGCATCATACCCAAACTGAAATCAAAATTAGACATTTGCACTGATTCCGGATATTATATTAACCAGGAAGCAAAATTTAATCAGATAATTCCATCAACACAGTTAACCTAAATACCAACCATCAGTTAACGGAAACAGATGCTGGAACGAGTAAGAATTTCATATATGAGTGCAAAACAAGGGCTTACCACGGTTAATGAGAGTCCATGTCAGGTGATTGCAGGGAGGTTGCACAGTTACCTTGGAAAAAAAATGTATCAAGCCAAGGAAAATGGAGACAGGAAACTTCAACGGGAAAAGAGAAATCAAACCCTGGATTACCGGACCTCCACCTCGCACTTATACTTAGTGCTCAGACTCACAGCCACGCCTCATCGGGAGACAATCGTACCAATCCAGCATGGGAACAATTTGCGGAGATAGAGGATCTTGTGCTACTTGAACCGGGGGACACAAATCAGGCATGGGATTTCTTCGGCGTGACAGGCCCTTGACGAGCATGTGGATGGAAAGCTGGGAGACTAGAGCGGCGGCGGAAGAAGGAGACGAGAGGAGATGAGAATTTTGCGGGGAAGAGATCTGTCGACCTACCTAGATGCAACTTCCCCGAATATATCACGCGCCCGCGGCATCTCCACACATAGCGCCAAAAGTAAAACAAAAATTACGCGCGGCAGTAGACCAATTTATTTCCACGTGCAACGATTGATGTGGAAAGAAATATATGCGTTATCACAAAAAAAGAAAAAGAAATATATGAGTATCTACCATAAAATTTTACAGCCCATATAAACAACATTGTCAAGTACATGCTGCTATACGGTGGTTCTCCTCGCAGTGAGATCTCTTTTGTTACCGGAGCCGTCTAACCCCATATTCTCAGATTCTTCTACGGAGAGGTTTTTTCAATCTCTAGATTGGCATGTTTCTCTCGCAGTCGCTTGGCTGACGTTTTCAGTTTTGGGTTCGCCGAACATATACCGGATTCGAGTACGCCAGTCAATAGCGTGGCAGCGGGGTCGGCCGCGACACCTTCTCGCCAAACCTATCCAGGCCGCCTAGTTGAAGAAAGCTAGGTTAGTTTGTAAGAACCGTGACCAATGACGGCCAAGCCTACAGACCCGTCACTAGTATTATATGAAATTACTAGTGACGGGCACGCATCCAAAGTATCCCAAGCGACTGTGATAGTTTAATGCTTCTCCATCAAACGAGCCCCACGCAAAAGGGGAAGGTCTAATCGGATTCGAACTGATTGTCTTTTTGTTTCTTTCTTCACGATGGGATCCTCTGTACCGAAATAAAGGGTGCGATTCTTTCTTTCGGATCCGAACAATGCCAGACGGTCGCGACTTCGTGAGCTTTTTCGCTTTTTAGGAAAAAGTGCAATCTGGCGCAGGAAGGTCCGAAATAACGGGTGAGCATCCATGTATGCGAACTCCTAGGTGGGTCCATCACATCCGGCACGGTGGTCATGCGGCGTGTTCATGCGAGACTGGTCTACCCAGAGAGCATAGAGCTTGTGATGACAATGGTACTCGTCAAAAAATTATTGTGTAAGATTCGATTATTTTTCATCTAAAATCGAGTATAGGCTCCTATTGGAAAAGAGCAGGTGAATCGAGTAGGCTCCTATGGAAAAGGGCGGGCAAGGTGGTCACGTTCCACACTCGGCCGTCCATCCACCTTTTTTTTATCGTGGGCAGGACCCCGCGTGACAAGATGAAGTTCGTGGGACGCGACATGATCACGCCGGATGCGGTCAGTTGGAAGATACTGTCGTCACGTCCGACATGTAGTACAAAGGCACGGTCACAGCTCCTCGGACCATGGGGAGGGGGACGGATGATCAGGGTGATAGACAGTAGGACAATATCCGCGGGGGGGGGGGGGGGGGGGGGGGGGGGCGGAGCTGGTTAATTGGGTGGATTATCGTTAATGCCAGGTTGCACGATAATGTAATTAAGGTGAATATTATTTAGTGATACCGAATCCATCCATTACAAGTGGTGTGCTACAACATAAACTGTACAGAACGTAGTGCCTCATATTTCCTTTCCTTTTGGGTTAGCTTTGCCATTTTTCATAGATGCGATAGGTCCGGTCCGGCCCTATGACCCGCTGAACCGCACCTGGATTTCGATAACAATTGGGTAAGGTTCTGATCCACATAAAAATAGGTTCGACGTGGATCTAAACCGTTCGCACCTAGGGCCAACCCGCAGATCTCGGCAGACAAAGTGCATGGCACTGCCCTCGCCGGCACAAAAAAAAGTTTGTGGGATCGGGCACGCTTCCAGCTCCTTTTCCCACTATTCCCAAGTCGCCCCTGCAACCGGCCGTCCGAACGCCGCGACGCTGCCGGAGGAGCTCGCAGCCGTGAAGCGCCCACAGCTCGCGGAGCACGTCGTCTCCGGTAGTCCGGTAGATGCTCAGGTTCCTCGTGGCGGCTGTGAACGAGGTGCCCTCCGAGGTGTACAGGTCCGTGGCGCACAGTATTAGTACATGGACAGCCGGGACATGGATGGCGACGAGTTCTTGGAGTCAGTCTTCGCCGCGCCGAAGGCGCCGAGGAGGCTGCGCCATGATGGACTGGGCGCGCAGGAGCGGGAGGTGAACGTCGTGATCGGGAGGATGATCCTGACGGCGAGCGGCAGGAAGAGGGCCGAAAAGCAGTGATAAATCATGTGTACATGTTCAAGTACTTCACCATACCACAAAGGCCGGATCGTGCAGGGCTAGGATGATGAGAAGGATGTCGTTGTTGATGGCAGTGTACAACCAGGAGATGATAGTGAGTCCACCTTCATCCACTCGGGGTCCTCCAGCTTGCCGTCGTTCGGCACTGTCTATAGTTGGAGTGCGTGAGGTCGAGGAGGCAGCTGACGTGCTCGTTGATGCACATGTGCTGAATAGAGCGAGCCATGAGCCCGTGACGGCCTCCGGCTAGCACGGCAAAACGACCGCGGGAGCAGAGGCCGGCGATGGCGGGCGCGAGGGCAACGACGCCATGCAGCGGCGCCTTGAGGTAGGGCGAAGTGGCCGTGCTAGACGCCAGAGGCGGCATGGTGACCAGACTAGGCGAGGATGCTGCCAAGGAGCCGGCGCCGAGAACATCAGTGAGAGACCGACGCTGAACGATGGTGACTAGACCTGGCGAGGATGCCGCCGAGGAGTCAGCACCAAGGACAGCACCAAGATTGCAACACTGGTCGAGGATCCTACCGAGGAGCAGGTGCCGAGGCGCCGAGGACTGTAGACTACAGAGAATAGGGCCAAACCTAGGATTACCCACGAACCTGGAACGGGAGGTGCGGGACAAACCTAAACCTGATATTTGTGTCAAAGGTTCGATGGTCCAATATGAGGTTCGAACCGCACCGGACCTATCACATCTTGACCATTTTCCACGGTATGCACAGACCAGGCGTGATCACGGTCAGCTCCAGGTTACTCAGCGTCCGGCAACAAATTAAATATCGATGTATATGTACAGCACACACCAAGTCTGCGCCACTGCTGTCTCCGCATGTTTTGCAGGAGACATCGGTTCAAAGCACAGCAGCCCAGCTAGTACTAGTCTAGAACCAGTCTTTGCACCCCCTGTTCTCCGACAGAGCAGTACCAGTAGTATTTAATACACGGTCCCACGATTGCCCTACGGTGGATGCGCGCTCACGGCCCATGGAAAGCGGGATACTACACCAAGTCGGTCAGGGAACGCCTTTCTCCACGGCACCCACAAATGATTGTTTTTCTTCCAATTTCAATCCAACGAAAATTACTACTCTTTAGAAATAAATGTAAAAAACCAGTAACTCGTATATGTTCCGTGGTGTATATATTCTACTCCCTCCGTCCCAAATTAATTGCCTCAAAGTTAGAAAAAATAGATGTATCTACCACTAAAACATGTCTAGGTACACCAATTTTTTTTTAACTTTAAAACAATTAATACGGGACGGAGGGAGTTGTAAAATTTAGCTTAATTTGGATAGATGTTTTATCATCTACTCCCTCCGTATCAAAACGTAAGATGTTTTAGCATTTTCTAGACAAAACGAATCTAGATATGTTTTAGTGTAAAATACATATGAAGCAATACACTAAAACATGTCTAGATACGTTTTATCTAGAAAATACTAAAACATCTTATATTGTGATATGGAGGGAGTATTAGATATTCATGTTTTTAGCTTAAAAAACTAATACTCCCTCCGATCCATATTAATAGGTGCTGAAGTGGATGTATTTAGACATGTTTTATTGCTAGATACATCCACTTTAGCACCTATTAATATGGATCGGAGGGAGTATATGAAACCAAAATTTCTCGCAATATACAATAAAAAATATCTCACTTTCTAGATTTTATCTTATCTTTTCTAAAGAGTTTGAATTTTATGTTCCGAATTTGGAATGTTGGATGGAAGTTGAACACATATAAGAGGCCTAAAGTTGAACTGTGACATACTCCCTCCGTTCCATATTAGACGACTCACACCTAAATGTATCTAGACATATTTCTATACTAGATACATCTATTTGAGAGTCATCTAATATGTAACGGAGGGAGTATAAGTCAATGGATCTCGGTCCCACAAAAAGCACCCTAAAGATCTATCATAGTATCACCCGACAACCCCAAAGATCGGCAATAAAAGTTGAATATCCTACTTCCAAAATACTATGAAACAAACCAATAAATCAGTGAAAATAACACCTAAAATAATATCTCGGAGTAGAATAATTCTAAAAATACAATCTAAGAAATACCAGAAGAATGATAGTTTTGGTAGAACATGTGGTTAATTTACTATTTTAGTGATATTTTTACTTATTTTAAATTTCTAACTATTTACAAAATCACACATATTTCAGGTTATATAATATAGTGGAAGTACTAAACAAAATAACTACCTCTTTACAAAATTTCTGGAGACGGCCCTGGTTTTCATCCTTACATGTTTATAGATCCGCTAACAAAATTATTGGCTTCATGTTTTCACAAAGTATACAAAACTCGACACCAAGTTCCAAACTTGAATTTCGTGTATAGAGTCTATCCCGGATTTCGCGGATTTTTTAGCCATATCTTTTAGAGTTAGATCCCTTAGATCATAGTCTCATCATTGAGAAAAAAAAATGAGATTATGATCTAACTGGTTCAGCTACTAAGCTCTATCGGATTCTTACACCACATGTGAACACTTACTTATCATTTATGATGGTAATCACCAAAAATTACTTTTGATGTCGTGCCACTCTGACGTGATGACAAATATCTAATCTTGTCAAACTGTATTGCCCTCCCAGTAACTTTATGAAGAAATGATTTCACTAAAACATCCGTGAAAAAAACTTTGTCCTTAGTGATAGGAAGAACGCACAATACTTGGGATAACCATTAAAGAAGTATACATTCATTTTGAGATTTCTTGTAAACTCTATACATCAAAAACTTATTTAGATGAATTTATTTTCAATGTAAAGTATTATTCTCTAAAGCATAACTACGAAATATATAATGTAATTTGAACATCCTTAATCCATGTTGTTGAAACAAGGTTGCATTATGTCACTTAGACACTCTCTAAACTCATGGTGTTCCGGGTCACCAAAATTGTAGAGTAATTCCGCAAATTTTAGATGATCGCTAAACCTTGTAACTTAATTCCACGACTAAGCTAGGAATTTTATCTTATTACATATGATTGTTACTTCACGCTGAGATTCTTTGAAAATTCAAATCTTCTCAGTCTTATGTCTCGTTGATACGTCATAAACATATCCTTAATGTCGGATGTTCCATGTTGTTTTCATGTTATTTCCTACATGTTTGCTATATGCTTTATATCATTTTATCAATTTATGTGACTAACCTATTGATAAGATGCCACAGAGTCAGTTTCCTGTTTTCCGCTATTTTAGTTTCAGAAAAGTTGTTCTGGAAATATTCTCGAAATTGGAAAATTCGAAGCCCGGAAGTTTTAGAATTCCCGAAGGTTCCACGGAGTCCCGAAGAGGCCCAGAGAGGGGCCAAAGGGGCCCACACCATAGGGTGGCGCCCCTGGCCGCGCCTGGGTGTGGTGTGGGCCCCTCGGGCGCCCACCGCCATCGCTCTTTGGCCTATTTATTCCCCCGATACATCAACCCTAAAAAGGTACCACTTTTTATCGAGAAACACATGAGGCCACCGTCATCGTCATCTCGAGATCGGGAGGGTTCTAGAGCTCTCCCCGGCACCCTGCCGGGAGGGAAATTCATCACAGGAGGGGTCTACACCACAATGCCCTCCTCCCAAGTGATGCGTGAGTAGTTCATATCTGGACTACGGGTCCATAGAAGTAGCTAGATGGTTGTATCCTCCACTTTATGCCTCATGTTTAGATCTCGTGAGCTGCCTCACATGATCGAGATCATCTTGATGCAATGCTACATGTTGTGTTGCTGGGATCCGATGAATGTTGAATGCTATGTCTTCTGATTATCAATCTATCATGTTATCTTCATGCATATGTTATTCATGATCTTGCATGCTCTCCGTTATTAGTAGATGCTCTGGCCAAGTAGATGCTAGTAACTCCAAGTGGGAGTATTTATGCTCGATAGTGGGTTCATGCCTCCTTTGCATCTAACATGAAACATAGGACAACTCCCACGCACCAAAAAAATTAGGCAAAAATTAGTGTATAAATAACGCTCTAACTAAATCAACCCACCCCGATCGCGAAATACATCAGAAGCTTGATGTCTACGCACGCTTCTATTCTTGTAGACAATGTTGGGTCTGCAAGTGCAGAGGTTTGTAGAACAACAGCAAGTTTCACTTAAGTGGATCACCTAAGGTTTATCGAACTCAGTGAGGTAGAGGTCAAAGATATCCCTCTCAAGAGCCTCTGCAATCAAGATACGAGAAGTCTCTTGTGTCCCCAACACACCTAATAAAATTGTCAGTTGTATAGGTGCACTAGTTCGGAGAAGAGAGAGAGAGTAAAATGCAAGTAATATGGATGATAATAAGTGATAATAGAAATCTGAAATAAAAATGGCAGCAAGCAATCATGTAGCAGAACATGCGGAAAACGGTGTTTCAATGCTTGGAAATAAGGCCTACGGATCCTACTTTCACTAGAGGACACTCTCAACAATGACCACATAATTGAATAACTAGATATCTTCTCTTCACTATGCTACTCTTAACCCTCTCCGGTTGGATAACGAACACTAATCATTGCGCAGGGCTACAAAAAGCATTCCTTAAAGTAAACATTCCCATGTTAGTTAACCCCACGATGTCACCATGAGCGCCCCTGAAGGTACTAGACCAACACCACAATTCATAGAGGAGACACACACGATGTGCACACTGTCACATTCACACCGCGGGACAATGTGACTCCAAAGTTCATATTAATAAAACACTTGAGTAGCACAAGATCAAGAGTAACATCTACTTATTCAATTAGATTACAAAGCTCACGATCAGATATAGATCACACCATGCGAGAGAGAGATGAACCACATAGCTACCGGTAGAGCCCTCAGCCTCGGGGGGAACTACTCCCCCCTCATCATAGGAGACAACAACGACGATGAAGATGGCGGTGGAGTCGATGGAGATGGCTTTCGGGGGCAGTTCCCCGTCCCGACAGGGTGCCAGGACTGAGATCTGTCCCCCGAAACTTGTCGGCGGCGGAGCTACGGATGTATTTTATGGAAAAGGTCGATCTTCTTAGGGTTTTCCCTCGGGGGGGGGGGGTATAAATAAGCGAAAGGGCGATGCCAGGGGGTGGCCAGGGGGCCCACACCCCTAGGTGGTGCGACCAGGGGGGACCCGCGCTACCCCATGGTGTGGCCCCCCTCCGTGGCTCTTCGGGACTTCTGGAAGCTTCCGGGACTTCTAAGACTTCTGCCTTTCAAAAAATTTAATTTCAAGAATATTTTGAAAACAAATTTTCTGAAACTAAAAACAGCAGAAAACAAGAATCTGGCTCTGTGGCATCTTGTTAATAGGTTAGTCCCGAAAAACGTATAAAAAATGCTATAAATAAGGGAGAAAACATGTAGCAATTAGCATAATATCATCATGGAGCATCATAAATTATAGATACGTTAAAGACGTATTAGAGCTCCAAAATCTACAAGGAACTAGTATAGGAGCTCTGTACCTAACTAGATCCAACCACGGCCAGGGTGACCTACAACGGGAACCCACCTAAAAAACCTAGGGAAAATGTGGTAGAAACACATGAAAAATAAAGGAAGCTCTCTAAACGCCTAAATTCCGAGTGAATCACTAACAATCACATCACAACTAGTTCGATTTCTAGCGCATCCACTAAATATTTGCACGGCCTAGGATTGACTAAACAGTTGAAGGGAACCAAAAATTGGCATAAACAAACTAAACAGAAGTGGTTGGAGCTTTACCCGATGCGATATTGTACGCGAACGCGCACGTGAATGGCCGGAAGGAGCGGATTCACGAGAGGCAACGAGAGGGAGGAGAAGGACAGGAAGAGATGAGCCGCATAGTCGGTTACGTGCCTCCTCACCCTCACTGACTGCTTGGCCATGTACATTGTGTCTGTATCCCACGTGTGTGTGCCATTGAGAGCTGTGTGGGCACGATCCTCCCCAATCTGGTTCGTTCGTTTGAAGCGAATCACAGACCGAATTGACCCGCCACGGATGGACAAGCAGTGACCGTTCTAAAGATAGAAATGTAGAACAAACTGATGAAACAAATATATGTCACATAAAGAAATCGTGGTAGAATTCCGTTGCATGACCAATCCAAAAGTTCAGACCAAGACGCTCAAGAGAAGCTTGGGGTTTCTTTACACTAACTTGTGCAAAGAATAGACGTCAACCTTTTACTCCACCTCTATAAAACACATATACTTTCAGTCCATTTGAACCAATCCATTTTAAACTGAAATACATATAGCTTGCTAAATCCTGCTGCTTGACTGCACTTGGGGATTTGGGAGATATTTATGCACCTGACTGTATATGCGAGGCGATTTAATTACATACTCAAACCTATTCGTCTTCACGCATTTTAGATGGATGAAATTGCAATGTCTAATCGATGTTCAGGTAGAAAATCACAATGAGGATGCATTTCTGAGTGCAGGATGAGCAAGATTAGAGCATCACTAGTGGAACCCCTAAACCCTCAAGTCTTAAAAAATAACCTTTTTTTACGGGTTAAAAGCAAAAAAACGCGTAGACTAGAACCCCTAAAACTTTAAATCCTTAAAAAAATTAAGGGTCCAACCCTCAAACCCCATCCCAACCTTTAGAAGTGAGGGTTGGGGAGCAAACCCCTACCCTAACCCTCACTAGCGGTTATTATCCTTCCACCCACGCCCGCGCCCGCCACCCCGCCGCCGGCCGCCGTCGGCCGCCCGCGCGACCTCCCTGGCCCGCCCCGCGCCCGCCCACCCGTCGTCGTGTCGCCTCGCCCCGCCTCCGCCCCCGCCCCCGCCATGGCCTCCTCCATGGCCCCGCCCGCCTGCTCCGCCGCCCCGCCGGCCTCCTCCGCCACTCCGCCCGCCTCCTCGAGCGCGGCCGCCCCCGCCCCCGCCCTTCGACCACCGCCGCCATGGCCTCCTCCGCCGCCACGCCGGCCTCCTCGAGCACGGCCACCCCCGTCCCCGTCCTGCCGACCGCGGCGAACAACACGGAGGTCGCGTCCGTGGTGGCGGCGACCCACGTCGGGTCCAAGAGGCGCCGCCCCGCACGCCTCGACCGCCGTTGCCTCGTCCGCCTCGACCACCCGTCGCACACGATGTGTTCGACGGTATGCCCGCACCGTCGACGTCGTTCATGGACCTTTTTCAAGACGCGGACGTAGAATATTCCGTTATAAGGGTTGCGTTTGAGGGCTCTATTCTTTGCCTCTGTTTTTCAACCCTTAAAAGTGCAAAAAAGGCCCATTTTCAACCCTTAAACTGGTTTGAGGGTTTGGGGATTTGAGGGTTCCACTAGTGATGCTCTTACAACTACAAGAGGGGAACAAGAGGTGGAGGAGCAGAGACGCACGCGCGTCCATGGAGGCGACCACTTGACCGCTGCAGTTGCAGGGAGACGGGGTCCGACCGCTAAAGCAGCTGTGTGTATGGAAGATGCTCTAGCCGGCGGCCGCTGGGAGGGTGGAGCTTGCGACGGCGCAGGTGAAGAGGAGTTACCACTTACCCGAAGAAACACCATCAGTGGCCAAGAAAGCATCATCCGACCTGGGCGTGCTCCCAGCCGTGGATCCTCACTTCCTCTGCGCCCAGCTTCTACAAGGCGGTGTTGGCCTGGGGAGGTTGGAGGAGGCCATGGCGCCGCCTCTGCTGCTATACAACGCCCTCGGTCCCTCCGCCTCCGCGTCAAGCGAGCCAGCGCAGCGAGCTATGAAGGTGGTTGATTAGACACTTTCGGGGGGAAAGGAGGCAGCGGCCTCACGGCGGAGCCCGGCGGCAAGGGCACACACACACGTCAGCCTCGCCCTCGAGGAAAATGGTGTGGCGAAGAACCGATGACGATGGGATGGAGAGAAACAGAGTAAGAAAGAGAGAAATAAGAGAGGGGATCAGGATAAGGAACGGACAGCGTGGACCTAGTTCTGCACATAAGCCAAACTACCGAACGTTCTAAAACTAGATTTTCCGTATTAGAATTGTTATAAAATATTTTCATACTGTATGTATTTGGTATTATGAACCTTAACTGTTTTTCTCTATATGCGTAGTCAAATTTTAGAAAACTTGATTTTGACTAAATGTAGAAGGCATCGACTAATTTATAACAGAGCGAGTAGGTGAGATACTGGCGTGCAATGTACTCCCTCCGTCTTAAATTAATTTTCACAAAGATGGATAAAAGTGGATATATCTAACACTAAATTATGTCTAGATATATTCACTTTTGTCCATTCGTGTGACAATTATTTTAGGAGTACAACACAATCTCCCTTCACTAATACTACTATACTGTATTAATGATTCACTTGCATGGATCATTAGATACTAGTACTAGTAGTACTTCGCCTTGATTAGGGCATCTCCAATAGTTGTAAGATAGGTGTTGGTATATTTTGCCACGTAAGATTTTTGATGATGTGGCATAAAATAAATGAGGTGAGAGAGTGAGGTTGTATGTACATGAACCAACAACCCTTGCACAAGCTCCGAGGTAGGATAAGAGAGAGGTCTTACATATTCTCTCACCTCCTATTGACCAAATTACATACAACCCATTGGAGTAGTTGTAAGATGTGTTGTTGGTTGATGACATGTCTAATTTTACCAACAAGCTAGCCAACAACCTGTTAAAGATGCCCTTAACGATTCACTTGCATGGGTCATTAATTGGTGTAGCGTAGTTCTACCTGGGAGTATTTTAATAATTAGTGCACGCCAATCATGAATGGTCTTGTTTTAATAACGAAATATTTAAATGTACTTACAAGTAGGAGTACTCCGTAGTAGGTATTTTCGTTTTGTGCCAGAGATTTTCGTTTTGTGCCCTATACACCAGGACGGAGGGAGTAGTACTACCTGTTTGCTAATGATTGACTCGCGATTAAAGTAATCTAACCCTAATTATAATTTATTAATTGCGTGGATTGCTCTGTCTTAATCAAGGCTATAAATGGTCCTTCTCGAGAGGCTATAAAAGATATAGCGGGATATAGCGAAGTTACATTTAAAATAGCGTGATGAAAAAAATGGTGCAAAATAACCCAAATATTAAAGATTTTAGGCTAATCAACACTAAAAAATTTGTCTAAAAGCAATGCATGCATAACCAGGTAACCATTTCAAATGTCAAGACCAAGTCCATGGCACAAATACAAATACGAGATGAGATGTGAATCTGTAGATAGCTTGTTACGTCTCTTTGTGTGATATGCATATGGCAAGAAACATGCATACACTACCTAAAATTTAATTATATAAAAGAAACATGCATCAAGTTCAACTATTTAACTACAAGCAATGTTGTATAAGAAAAAAACTATAGGAAAACAACACAATTTGGACTACTGCATGATATAATAATATAGCGCGCTATAGCGTTACCTAGTTTAGCGTCATTTAGCGCGCTAAAAACGTCATTAGCTCTGTAGCGGCAACTTTTGGTCAAATATAGCGTAGCCCCTCAAATTAAGCTATAGCGTGCTAATAACCGGGAAATAGCGCGCTATTTTTTTCAATGGTTATAGTAGAGGGCTTGCCAATCACGAAAACGTTCCACCAGACGAGGTTTTTGTTTTCTTTTGAACAGGACCAGACGAGGTTGGTCAGTTGGTGGGAGCTCACGTGATGGGGGAGGGACCTGTTTCCTGGAGGTCAAGCAGACATGGACCGGAGGGATGCGGGCTTGTCCTTCCCTTCACACTGCGCCACCAGCCTTTTTCCCTTTTGTCTTTTTCATAAGCGACAACAAAGGTAATGTTGGGTTGAGGACATATCCTACGGCAGTGCTCAATTGCCCCGGACCATTCCCTTTTGAGCAGGGCAGGATAAAACCAGATTTGAACAATCCGTTTTTTTGGCCGTGGATGCTTAAATCGAGATCAAATTTGGTCCAGATTTGAGCAGCCCGCGGACACGGGCCGTGTCTGTTCTGTCCGTGGAAACACAAACTCAACCCACATGTCAGCCTCTCTCTCTCCCCATCTACCTACCCACTCTCTCCTCTATTTCTTTTTCGTGTCCACACCGACAGGCCGCTCAACGCCGCCGCGCCGCCGCTCTCCCCGGCCCGCACCCCGCCTCCAAGTCGCCAACCCTGCTTCCTCTCGGTGCTCGGGTGCGCCGCGGCGGCGTTGACCTCGCCCCGAGCCACCGGAACGACACTGTGCGCCTCTCCGCGGACGCCCCCGTGTTGCTGTCTTTGGACGTCGGCGGCACCATCTGTATCTTAGACACGGAGAAGGTTGTCCTTGCCGAGCTTCGCGGCGGCCGTGGGAGCTCGTGCAGCCGTGCGCTGCTCGTCATCTTGGCCGCGGTCTCCGGCGAAGTGGCGAATCACGGCCCAAAAGCTCTTCCACGGCGGCGCCCGCAGCGGGGTCAGAGGGCGGCGCTGAGGAGACGAAAGCGCCCGCAGTGGGGTCGGAGGGCGGCGCGGTGCGCTCCCAGAAAACGCGCCCGTGCCCTCGTGGTGGCGCTCGTGCCCGCGTGGTGGCACAGCGGCTTCGACCGCGCCGTCTTCTCCGTCTCCATGGGGCGGCGGGAGAGAGGGCAGGGACGCCGGCTCGCGCTGTCGTAGTGGACACCATCTGCGCGCCGCCCCATGGCCACCGGGCTGCTGGGCACCTCGCCGTGGCTGTGCTCGCCTCGCCGTGGCCAGAGGAAGGACGCCGGCGAGTACAGAGGCCGAGTACCGCGCCGGCGACTAGTACTAGCTCGTAGGCAGGACGGATCAGCAGTCAACTATTTCTATTTTATTTTATTTTGTGCCAAAAGTTGTCTGTCCATTCTGAAATGAGAATCCCTGTAGGGTGCACGGCCCAAATGTCTCTGTCCGCGCGGCCGAACCGCTGCTCAAATGGATATTTTTATCCCATTTTTATCCGGGATTTGAGCACCGCGGTAGGAGATGTCCTCACCTTCGGTTCATGACCATGAGCATGTGCACTCCAGCCGGTGTACACCGTGTAGGTCCCGTGCCACAGATTGCCACGTCAAAAGACTTTGGCTTGTCCGAGATTGCGAAAGGCAAAAACTGCTCAATCATTTGAAAATAGGCATTTTTAAAGGCTATTATATGCAATCTCGAATCGTCTCATATTGTCAAAGACGCTGAAACAAATGGCGTTTTTTTTTGCTTCTCGAGATCTCAAAGGTTCTGAAAATGCAGAAAGGCAATGAAAATGGACTATCTCAAATGATTTAGCCGTTCATTCATTGCACAACTCCAGAATCACCAACATGGATACCGTGTTTCAGATTCTCCGAGATTCGGACATGCCATTATAATTGGCGTTTTTTAGTGGGACGAGATTCGGCTGAAATTTTTCTAAGGGATTATGGCTAAAGAATTGTTGAAGGGACATTTAGGGCATCTCCATAGTCACCCGCCAAACGGCACCCTAATGGCCCATCGGGGTCTACACAGGAAATTCACCCACATCGGCACCCCCGCCCCCAAAGGGCCAGACCCAGCAAATTTCTATCTGGCACCACCAAGAAACCCGCCAAACTTGGGGCTTGCCTGGGGCTCGGACATTGTCCGATCAGCCCACTCGAGCTGAGGGCCCCGCTCGTTATACACACACGTCGCGTCAAATTTTCTACATTGGCGCGCAGAACGCCAATAAGAAACTGTTCCCTCTATTTCCCCCTCTTTGCCTCTGCCTCATCTTCCTCGCCTTCCTCCACCAAGTGACCAAAGAAACTCGGTCTTCCGCGTGCTATCCAGTCGGCGGCATCGATGTTGGCGCGGAAGAAGCAGATGATAAAGCGGGAGCAGCCAGATCTGTCGGTGGACATGTCCGATGCACATCAGAGTAGCGTCACGTCAGCCCTTCGACAAAACCGGCGCTTACGAGCAAAGGATAAGACTTCGAATGATACAACAGCGACCATCGATGTGTTGCTGGCCTTGAGCCTAAGTGCCACCTCCGCCGCCCTTGCGGAAGATCCTCGTCGTCTTCTCGGGGCTACTACACTGACCCAAGCCAGGTGCCAACAATGTGGCACTCCCGTTTCTCCATATCAACCGAACATCTAGCGCAGTAGAACGGCATCGACCTTAACAAGGAGGACCTCTTCAAGTCATCGGCGCTGCCTCGGAGTGGATTCACAAGCGGCGAGCAGCGAGCAGACGGCATCTCGAGGAAAAAAGTCCTACTTCCAGGCTGAGAGACGACCCATCACGGCGGCAAGAGCGGCCATGGTGGGCACCGAGGCGGCGGATCTAGCGCAGGCCGAACAGGTTCCCCGACGAATGAATTCACATGAATGATGGTGTTGTCATTTTGATGGCCGGACTTTTGTTGTCCGAGGCAATTATTTGTTGTATGACCAGATTTGTATTGGCCGAGACTTTCATTTCATCGCCGTGCTTGGTTGCCGGATATGTATGCGGCTTTTATTTTTTGGGTAACAAGAAAAATTAGACCATGCATCCAATTCTGTACTCCTTGGTATGACGTGCACATAGAGTGTTTGTATTTAGTGTTTTAGAAATACTACTTCCCGTCTCAAAATAATTGACTCAGATTTGTGGAAATACGGATGTAGCTAGACACATATTAGTATATACATACATTCATATTTTGACAAATCTGAGTTAATTCTTTTTGGGACGGAGGGAGTATTGAATAACCACAATAATCTTCCCATGATGGTGATCTGATTTGAAGCCTACATCTGTCGTGGAGCATGCAGATTTTGAAACTAATGGATTCTATTTTTACCACTTAGTTGTGCATATGTGACACATATTATCCCATATTGCTAAACATTCTACCGGAGTACCCTTTCTAAGATTTTATCCCATTTTAGCATTTTTTTTCCTATTTTGTTATATAGGAATGGCATTGTAGGTGATGAGGCATGCCAGGATGGGAATGGGCCGGGTTGAGCCGTCGGGTCCCTAGCACGACCCAAAATAACAAGACCGTTGGGCCAGTCGGGTCGGCCTGAAAAAGAATTGGGTCGGTAGAGCCGGCACCAAGTAACTCATTGGGTCAGCAGGGCCGACCCAAATTTCAGAATTTGACTCTATTGGTGATTTAACTAGATTTAATTTATTATTTTCATTGGCTAGCAAGGTTGGAGTAGTTGTACTGAGTGTACGTCAGATCTTTTTTACAAGGACTAGAATCGATTTATGACTCACTGGTCTTAGTCATTAGCTAGCTTAATATACCGTAAATTAGTTGTTCCGTCCACTAGCTAATCTCCATGTGAATGATTTGAATATTCTTATATAAACTCCAGAGAATATTTGTGTGTGTACGCAATAAAAAAATCATGAAAGTTATAATGCAGGTCGGCCCAGGATACCCATCTGGCTGGCAAGACCACAACCTTTACTAAATTGGGTCGACCCGTGGCCTCCCAAATTGGCCTTGAGGCGAGTAGGGCTAGGTCTAAGGCCAAGTTCGGGCCGACCCATTCCCACCCAGAGAGGCATGGTGAAAACGTGCGAGGCTCGGAGGGTGTTATCGACGATCAAGTGGTCTTCTCGATGTCCTCATGATATCCTCAAACATTGGTTATCGCCTCACACACTGCCCAACTTACATGTATGAGAAAAGTCCAATGTTTTTAAAATGAGAAAATTTACACGAACTTCGGTTAGATGAGATCATTGGTGTAAAAATGCAGAAATTATTAGCGATAAAAAGTAAAACCCACTCGGTCGAGACCTAATGCCACACGGCTGGCTTATCTCACGTTTAAATCAATCTAATTAGGTGAACTACATTTTACATTCATATGCATGTAGCCCATGCATATGCGTGCATATGCATAGTGTAGTATGTGAGTGCACGTGAGGATTTAAATACTACTAATTAGCATTTAAAATACTTCCAAAATACCCAGGCAAGTGAATCGTCATTAATACTACTAATTGCATGGATTATTCAGTCTAATCAAGGCGTTATAGATGAGGGGTCAAGATGACATGCGCAATTTCATGTGGTTGGTGACTTGGTGGAGGAGTACTACTCCTACGTGACCTCACGTGACACGGGAGGGGGAGGACTACTTTCGTGGAGGTCAAGTAGACGAGGACCGGAAGGATGCGCGCTGGACTGATCTTCCGTACACGTTGGACCACCTCACCACCAGCCTTTTCCTTTGTCTTTTTTGTGATAAGTAAACGACAGAAGGGGAAAGGTCGGCTTTACCTTCTACTGATGATCATGAGCATGTGCGCTCCGGCATCTTGGTACCAGGGACGCTTTTTGCACATAGAAATTTTGTTATCCAAAGAGTATATACTCCTCGCGTCCACTTTTATAAGCCACATTTCTTAATACTCCCTCCGATCCATATTAATAGGTGGTGAAGTGGATGTATCTAGACATGTTTTATTGCTAGATACATCCACTCTAGCACCTATTAATATGGATCGGAGGGAGTATTGAAATGTTAAGAAATGTGCTTTATAAAAGTGGACGGAGGGAGTACTAGTATACCCAGTGGCCGACATAGAAATTTTTCCAAAGCCTCGGCAAACAAGCTTAAGATGGTAAATTTTAGGACAAAATTGCTCTAGTAATAAATCATATAATACAAGCACAACCACATGAAAATCAAAGTTTCAAAAAACAAAAGCACATGAAAATCCGCACTTCAACAAGCCCCCTCGTCTGGCGGCGGTGGATCGTTTTCATTAAGACCGAGTAAACCCCGCAATCAATGTGTAGATAATTAGGGTCTGGTTATTTCAATCCCCGTCAATCATTAGCAGACGGTCATGTTAGTATCATATTTATGATTTAATGCATGGGTTATTACTTAGACCACTCTAAAAAAACTAGTACTTAACCAAATATTGAGTACAACACCATAATTAGTGTAGCCTAGTCGTCGATAACATCCTCCGAGCTTAACTCGTTTTCGCGGTGCCTCTTCGGCAACTTTTTAGCAACTACCCCATAGAAAACTTTTAACCGAATCTTGCCCCATCCCAAAAATGCCATTTCGAATGGCCTATCTAATCACAGAGGCTCTGAGACAAGCTATCAATGTTGGCGATTTTGGAGTTGTGAACCGCAAAAACGGCTAAGTCAATTTAAATACTTCATTTTTATTGCCTTTCTGCATTTCCAGAGCCTCTGGGATCCTCGAAAAGCACAAAATACGACATTTGTTGCAGCATCTTGACAATATGAGAGCATTCGGGATTGCAAAAATTACATTTTAAATAACTTGGCAATTTTTACCTTTCGCAATCTCAGACAAGCCGAAGTGAACGACGTGCATTGACGTTTCTCTCTACGGGAAGCAGTACGTTGTTAGCTGGAACATGGCCCTACCGACCTGGCCCAAGATGATCTGATCGACGCCTCCACGCGTACGGTGGCGAAGCGCAAATGCCGAGCGCACATGGACATGGTCATGAGATCATGTGAGTAGTTACTACTCACTCCGTCCACTTTTATAAGACACACTTCTTACTATTGAAATGCTAAGAAGTGGGCCTTATAAAAATGGACAGAGCGAGTAGTACAAAAGAAATATTCATCAGAGTAATTTTCACGATGCTTCCAAGATTTGTTATGGAACTTCAGATTAGCTACTACTATCACATTTGATTTTCTTGCGTGCAATAGGTTAGATTTCATCAGATAAGCTACGGGTGTAATTTGGACAACTAGTAGTACTACTAGTATCGATAGGTTCGAGCTGCCCCCGCGTTGCGTGCGGTGACGTTCATATTTTGCTGCTGTGTCGCATCCTGTCGGTCCCTCTGGTCTCACAGCAGATTCTGTGTGGGCTCCTAACATAGCGGGTCCACAGACCATCCCATGTACTGCTCAACACTGTAGCCGGGAAGGATCTGCCCATCGGTTTGTATGGGTGGGTCGGTATTTGTGTATGCGTAGGCTCGTAACGTACCTATAAATGCTGAACTCCACACAAAATACTCCATTGTTCTCCCTCGTCTCAAATTAATTTGACAAAAATACATGTATCTAATACTAAATTATGTCTAGATATATCTATTTTTGTCAAACTTTGAGACAATTAATTTGAGACGGGGAGTACAATATAGTCGTTGCTATAATGTTTGCGCCATTCATAACTTTTCGTTGGTACATTCAAAATAAAAGGCGCCAAATCCTACAACCCACACGAGAATATTTTTGGTACAACTTACAAGAAAACTAGGCCTCTTATCTTTGTTCAACTTCCATCCAAAAGTCCAAATTCTGAACATAAAATTAAAACTCTCCTCAAAAAAATCCAGAAAGTCGTATATGTTTTATTATGTATTCCAAGAAGTTTTGTCTTCATTAGATAAATAGTTTTTGATTTTTTTAGCTTTTTAAGCTTAAAATATGAAAATGTAATAAATGATAAAATGGAGCAGGAAATTTTCGAAAGAGTTCAAATTTTATGCTTAAAATTTAAGTTCCCCGCCTTACATGTACTTGTTCGCGAATCCACATTTGGGTTGACGTCATATTTTGGGCTCCCTCCATTCCTAAATATAAAATGTTGTGGATATTCCTCGTGTTGTCTAGATGTGGACTAATACGAGTGAACATATACACTAAAATTTGTTTATATAGATACATGTTGACATGTGTGAACGTGGTAAAGAGCTAAAACATCTTATACTATTTAAGAAGTGATGGAGTATACAACAGCAGAAGAGGTGTGCAAAGATTGGGTCTGGGTGTAGGCTAGTTGAGTCGATAGCTCTTGTAACATGGGAAACCATAGCGGATCTAGCCGGACCCACAAAACAACCGCATGCATGCTTTCTTTCCCGTGCAATGCGGCATATATGTACCACTGTGTCCCCCGGGCGCTTAGAGATGAATGGTGGTAGTGATACAACTATCTCTCGCAGTCGACCGTGCCGTGCACATGTCGGACGTGAGTACAGGATTAGTACTATCTTGGGCATCCGGCGTAATGATTTCGCCAGCCGTCTCACAGTTCAAGGTGTGGCACTGAGGGATGTTCCGGAATTCTCTGCAGTACATTGGATCAGTCTAGCATGGTAAGAATTTGGTTTCAAAGGAAAACAAAGCAAAAGCCGGCTGTTCTGAATGCAGAAAACAAGATAAGAACGACACTTGTCCAACTCCATGTCGCTGGCGACGGACGGAGCCGGCGGCAGTCGTGGTGGTACCCGTACCGTACGCCTGGTTGAACTCCGTGGCTAGCTGGTGATGCATGTGCGGTGGTGTGGTCCAACCCAACACAAGACCCCCTGGTGATGCACTTGGATCGAGGCGCTGGACGGCACGGCGAGCACGCCACCATCTCCGGCCCGGCCGGGCCTTGGCGCGGATGTCGTCCGTCCACCATGCGCGGACTCTTGGAGAAGCGCGCCTCCTCGTGCGTGCTTGATGAACCGCGCACGGGAGCTTGCTGGCGCTCATGTAGACCTCCGGCGGTGGATTTATCCGCGAGGTTGCGGTCGTGGTGCAAAGACGTCGAGCCCCATCTTCCTCTTTTTCCTCCGGATCTCGGCGTAGATCTCAAATCGAAAACAAATTAAACACAACGAAATCTGGACGCGACGCAGGGATTTCCTCATTTCGATTTAGTTCAGCAGCTTACATCACAAAATTCAGCATCCAGTAATTCCATCCACGACGCAAGAGATTACCTAACGAGGACTATCTAAACCAACGAAACCACATCACGCGGAGCATGCGACGTTCGACTAGGCCTCCTCCTCCTCGTCGGCGTCGCCGAGGCCGGCCGCCTCCACCTCCTCGTCTCCGATGTCGAGGACGACCGCCTCCTCCTCCTCCTCGTCGGCGTCGCCGAGGCCGGCCGCCTCCACCTCCTCATCGAGGCCGACCGCCTCCTCCTCCTCCTCCTCGCCGTCGTCGAGGCCGGCCGCCGCCGCCTCCTCCTCATCCATGAGCGCGGCGAGGACCGTGTAGCGGTTGGTGGGACCAGAGATTCCCCTCGCCGGGCGCTCCACGGTCGTGGTGACCTGCTCGCCGTTCGGGCCGACAACGAGCTTGGTGGGGAGGGGCTTGAGACGATCGGCGACGGCCATGGCCATCTTCCACGCTCCCGTGCCACGCTTCGCCGGGCGGGGGCCGAGCACTCGCTCCATGCTTGCACGCGCGTGGTGGGTGGGAGCTTTGGGGGTTTTGGATTCGGGGGTGTGCGCTCTCCCTCCACGCAGAAGGTGATTAAATAGCCTCCGCGGCGAGGTGCAGGGTTGGGGTGGTGCCTCCTGCTCCTGGCGCTTCCGGAAGCATCCAAGATGCTCACGCCGTCCTGCTCCGTTAGCCACTGACTTTTTTTTTTAGGGCGGCGAGTCTGGCTGAACCGCTGAAGGGAAGAAGTAGATTTATCACGCCGTGGGCCTTGACAGTACCACTTGAAACCTTTCGGTGTCTTATTGGGCCAAGGCTACGCAAGCCGCGCGCTGCTCTCTGTCTGCTGCTGCTTGGCCACGCGTAACTCCTTTGCCTTACCCTTAAAAAAAAACGTAACTCCTCTACCCGCACACATTCGACCGGTGCTGCCTAATCTTCGATCGTGCACCCCAAGATTGCCCTGCCTTTTTACACCTAGCACAACACGTTTTCAAAATAGCCAACACGCGGTCTTACTCGTCAGCATGTTAGAACAACATGAGATTCACCAGCACAAACTCCGCCTCGACATGGTTGATGCGTGTGCCGACGAAGCCGTGCGTATTTCACCCCGCCATCGACGAGCGCCACAACCTCGATAACCAGCTCTGGGAAAACACATGTGCTCTCTCGAGACAGTAGAGAACGTCGTGCTCGTGTAGAGAATTCGTTGTCGGGTGGCCTGCAGATTACACCACTATGTGCCGCTGGCCTTCACGTCTGAGCCTTCCCAGTTGCCGCGGGTGGACGTGGGCCCCTCCAGCTCGATCTCGGAAATCGGCTCGAGATCCATTGGAGTGGATCCGGATCCGGTAGCTTCCGGGTGGCGCGTGGAAGAAAAGGTTGGCTCGGGCCGCAAGGGTCGCCGTAGAGCCGCAGCGGCGCGGAACACAAACGCCGTGGCATATCTCCGGCGGTGAAGAACTTGGTGAAGAACTCGAAGAAGAAGCAAAACGGTACGGCGATGGCGTGGACTCGAGGGGGGGCACGTAGAGTGACGACAATCTCGGTGCTCGGCAGTACTCCGGCGTGGCGCGCGAGTATGAACTTGCTCTCGCTGCGCTCGGTGGTGCTCACTGGTGCGCGCCGGAGCGGTGTGCTCTGTGTGGGCGTACACGAGAAAGAAGAAGGGAGAGGGGGGAAATGGCGAAGCAGACGAGGCAACGGGCGGCGCAGGGGTATTTGTACCCTCGGAGGCGCAGTAACTGCTCCGGATTTCTTGCGATGTTGATCGTGGGGTCGTGCGTTAATGCGCTAAAAGGAAACACACACATCGAGTTAATAGCGCGTAACGGGCGCAGTCGATCCCACGATCCACGACGTTTGCACTCAAGTGCTCTGAGGTGAAGAGATGCAACGGCGCGTGGGCCCTGGTAGCAGCGATAGGTGTGAACAGCGCGCGTGCGAGGCAACCGCATCAGACCCGAGGCGACGTGGGCTGCGGTTCAACGCCACGTGTTAAGCCTTACAAGTGAAGATACTTAGACAGATGCTTTTGAGCGGCAAATCTTATGGAACTTGGCTAAGTGCTGGGATCTCGGCGAAATCCGAAGCAGCGTGGCCTATCCGGTTGAAGGAAGAAAACTCCTCAGGCAATGGTGGATTCGATTCGAGTCCGGATAAGACTTGACCGAGGTGAGGTGCAACTCGGTTGTGGCCTTTTGGGAGAAGATTGGTTTAAACTGGCACGGCCCAGCGTCCGAGTTCACCGGATCATACCAGCTTCGGGGACTAATGTCGAGGGGCTACCCCCGAGTAGGGGTAAGGATGGTGAGAAATGGTGTTTGAGGTACTAACTACCGAGTTGGGTCGTACCGTGTTGGTATGCGCCGGATAGAGAACTACCGGGATGGATAGCTGCCGAGTTGGAGCTATCCGGTAGGAAGGACGAAGGACCAAAGGCAATATATGAGTACAAACCAATCAGTGGACTTGGAAAGAAGTGGAAAAGGAAATGATTTTGTTGTTCAATTTCCATCGGTTGAGAAACTGAACATGATGGCGGCTGCAAAACCCGTCAATCTTTGGACATCTTTTAAACACGTAGGCCTTTTGATGTTTAAGATTGCTTTTATCTTTTCCGGGTTTACCTCTATTCCTCTATGAGAAACGATGAAACCCAGAAGATTTCCTGAGGGAACCCCGAATACGCACTTTAATGGTTTCAACTTCATTTTATAAGTGCACAAACTTTTGAAAGTTTCTTGTAGATCTTCAAGGAGTGTATCCTTTTCCTTGGAAACAACGGCAATGTTGTCCACGTAAACGTGCATGCTTTTGCTAATTTGACTATGCAAACAACGTTTCATGCAAGGCTGGTATGTTGCACCCGCGTTCTTCAAGCCAAAAGGCATGGTTATGTAATAGTATGTTCCATAGGGTGTTATGAAAATTTTTTTGATTTGATCTTCTTCTTTCATGCGTATTTGATGGTACCCGGAATAAGCGTCTAAAAAGCATAAAATCTTAGAGTCAGTAGTGGCATCTATTATTTGACCGATCCGCGGTAACGCAAACCTATCTTTCGAACACAATCTGTTCAATACCGTGTAATCTATACACATCCTGAGAATAGTACTATTTTTCTTCGGGACTAATACTGGGTTCACAGACCAATCTGTATGTATTACTTCCCGGATAAAGTCAATTGTTAGAAGCCGGATAATTTCCTTGCCAATAGCCTCCCGTCTTCTTCCATCAAAACGACGAAGACCTTCTTGACGGGTTTTGATCTTGTAACCACCTTCAATTGATGGTCAGCAAGTTCCCTGGGTACACCCGGCATGTCCGTAGGACACCGGGAAAAAATATCCTAGTTCTCACGGAGGAACTTGATGAGCGCGCTTTCCTATGCGTCCATCATCCCGGATCCCACAACGACAAATTTTGTCGGGTCTTTGGGATCTAGGATAACTTGCCTTGTATTAGCTATCCGACGGCTTCCACAACAACCACACCCTCATGGGTACCCGCACGAGTGGGATGCGCGTCTGAGGCGTGCAGAAGAAACAAAAGGGAATCTACATCAACAGGAGCACGGTAATCACCAATAGAAAATAACCTACCTGTGGCATGTAGATTTGACCCTTGGTGGAGTTTCTTGGACACACCATTGGTTCTGGGCCACTAGTAAGAGTTACTAGTGGCGTGCAAATGGAAAGCAACTATTAATGTTACATGTGGCATGCCAACCACACGCCACCAGAACAATTTGACAATCAAATCGAAATATGTTATTTTTTTAGCTCGAATTTTAAAAAGCTCGTCTTGAAATTTTATGCACACAACAATACACATAACAACTAATTCTATTCTAAGGAGGAGGAGAATACATAAAGTGTCCCTACGATAAAACTTCTCAGCCATGCGGGCAGCCGATCCACGTAGCAATTTCCCCCAATCCAACTGCTTCTTCGTCAAACAGTAGGTACTTGTGTGCTACAAATATGAGGTGGAAGGATACGAATCAAAAGATTTCTCTGTGAAGGTTCTTTGCCTGATCAGGATAGCCACATCACTACAGGATGTGTGTGGCTAAATCAACCTAAACCGGTGATGCTAGAAGTAGACTTGGTTGACCCCGATTTAGGGTTTTTCTCTGCTCAACATGAAAGTCTTCTCAGAAACCTGGGAAAGCTTCAACTCTTGGACTGATTAAAGTGATTAGTGGGATATTGGATGCCACACTTCTATATGGTGGCTTCACACAACAATCAATGGACTTGGAAAGAGGTGGAGAAGGGAATGATTTTGTTGTTCAATTTTCATCAATTGAGAAAGTGAACATGATGGTGGAATTTGATGAATTCAATCTCAAAGGGGTGAATAAATACATAAAACTATTGAGAATGTCATATCAAGTACAACCAGTTGGAATATTGTGCATACTTTGGGCAAGAGCAAAAGGAGTGCCCCGAGAGATGAATCATTACAAAGCTATATGTGAGATTGGTTCATTGCTTAGGGATGTGGATGATATAGAGACCATACTATTTCTTGAAAGGAGTGTCTTCGTAATCGAGACCATACCGTTGCTTGAATCCTTTTGCAACTAAGCGGTCTTTGTATCATTCAACTAAGCCATCAAAGTTTTTCTTTATTCTGTACACCCATTTGCAATAAAAAAATGTGCTGATGCGGACGAGCAGGAACAAGATGCCACGTCTTGTTGTGCATAAGTGTTGTGTATTCTTCTTCCATAGCTCTTCTCCAATTGGAATCACCGAGAGCATCCTTTAAATTTCGAGGTTCTCCTGTAGCTGTTAACAAAAACCATCGAACAGTCCTGTCAGTAATAATTCGTGGATTTCGTATACCTTCTGGAGACGTGTGCGAGCAGTCGGTGCAAGAGGGGATACATGCAGCTCGGGAGCAGTGGATCCTTTAGGAGAATCATGTGCAGTCGAGATAGGCACAGAAGATCCCGCAGAACTCTGTGAACCTGGATGTGCTGAAGATGTGGGCGTAGAATATCCGGTCGAGCTGCTGCTGTCGGAGACTTTCGGCGACGCGTCGCGCGGCGAGTGGGAAGCAGCGGCGCGGGCGTGTGGTTGGCTCTGCTCCCGCGCAGACCCAGGCGAGGTCAGGGACAAGTTCTGAGGCAGAGACAGCCCACTGGTGGGATCAGGTGAGTGGATGGGGAATCCCGAGGGGGATCCTGGCTCCTCATCTGTGGCGGATTTTTTCATAGAATCAGCACCAGGATCGGTGCTGTTCCCTATGCTGGAATCTTCTCCGTTTGAGCTCAAATGAGAGCCATTTTGGATGATTTGAGTACTGTTTTTTGCAGAACCTTCAGCTCTACCCACTGCAAATCAGGAACTACAAACTGCATGTTATCATTAGCATGCACACCCTCAATAGTAGATAATGAAGATTGTTGTGTAGAAAATAAAAAGAGTCCTTCACGAAGTCTTTTTCCCGCATTTGGATGAAGTGAGGCAAAAGGAAAAAAAAATCATCAAACACAACATCTCTAGAGATATACACACGCCATGTAGATGTGTCAAGACATTTGACTTATGACGTGGACTATAGCCCAAGAAGACACACTTTTTGGAATGGAAAGCAAGTTTACGTTTGTTATATGGTCTAAGGTTGGGCCAACACGCACAACCAAAAACTCGAAGGGAATCGTATTGTGGCTTGATGTGAAGGAGTTTCTCCGTGAGTGTATCAAAATTTAGAACCTTGAAAGGAAGCATATTTATAAGATATGTGGAAGTGAGGAATGCTTCGTCCCAAAATTTCAATGGCATGGAGGCATTAGCTAATAAAGAGAGACCAACCTCAACAATATGACGATGTTTACGCTCAGCCAAACCATTCTGTTGGTGACCATGTGGACATGAAACTTGATGAGTAATGCCCACTTTTTGTAAGAATGCATTAAGTTTTTCATATTCTCCACCCCAATCAGTTTGCATAGTGACAATTTTGCGACTGAATTTGCGTTCAACAAGTTGTTGGAAATTAAGAAAGACTTGGAAAATATCATAACGTTTCTTGAGCAAATAAATCCAAGCAAATTTACTAAAATCATCAATGAAGCTTACATAATAGAGGTGTTTGCCAACAGAGGGAGGTGCATGATCCCATCCATCAGAAAATATTTGCTCCAAGCAAACAGTGGAGACACTAGTGGAGATAGGATAAGACAACTGATGGCTATTTGCTTGTTGACATGGATCACATATGTAAGGATTTATTTGTGGCGAATAAGAAAGATTATTTTTCCTAACAACTTGTCGAACAATAAACGATGATGGATGACCTAGACGACAATGCCATGTAGACGAGGACGGCTTGATGGTGATGAATGCATGCTTGCGAGACCCCATGGAAGCTTGAACAAGAGGGTATAAACCATCATGAAAGGGGCCTCTAAACAGTATTTCCTTCGAGTCTTGATCCTTAATCAAGAAAAAGAGGGGATGAAATTCAATAAAGGCATTGTTATCAAGGGAAATTTTATTGGCAGAAAGTAAATTCTTAGTGGCACTAGGAACATGAAAAAAGTTGCGGGGTTGAATCGAACTATGAGGGGTGTGCAATACTGAATGACCGACATTAGCAATTTGCATACCTTTTCCACAAGCAGTGTGGACATGATCACGACCATGATAGGTGTCACGTGTAGTAAGCTTGTTCAGCTCTCCGGTGATGTGGTTTGTAGCTCCTGAGTCCATATACCAGTTTGTGTCAACACCATATGTGCCCTTCTCTTCAACATCATCGTCACCGTCATCATCATGGTCAGAGTAACCCCACCAGCACTCATTTGCTAGATGGCCTTCTTTCTTTCAGATTTGGCATAAAACCCCCTCTTGCCACGGAGAGGGAATGCGGCCACGACCACGACCACGGCCACGATCACGACCCATGTAATCTCGGCGATCGGTCTGTCCATCTCACCCACGATGATCATCATCACGAGGACACCGACGATTATCATAGCCTCCATAACCTCCATAATGTTGTTGTCCATGATTGTCATAGCCACGGTTGTCATAGCCTCTGCCTTATGACTGCTGACCATGATGATCGTACCATCCATATCGCTGTTGTCCCCCATAGCGTTGCGGCTGTTCCCCCCTGCGGCCACGGCCAAGGAAGGCTGCATTGGCTAGTGAAGAAAAGCTCCCGATGGAGTTCCCAGAGAGCATCTGCTGCCGTAGATCATAGGCTTCAAGTTGAGAACACATGTCATGGAGAGTGGTAGTCGGGACATCGTTGATGGATGCAACGAGTGAGTTATACTCCCCGTAAGACCGTTGAGGATACAATCATGGAGTTTGTCGGTGTCGATGCGTTTGCCCGCTGCAGCGAGCTCGGAGGGAAAGCCCTTCATCTTCGCGATGAATTGGGTGGCAGAGAGATCTTCTTTTTTGGTATTGGTGAGGGCTCTGTGGAGAGGGGTGACCCGCGCACGATATTGCGTTGAGTGCATGGGAGTGATGGCACCCCACACTTCGGAGACATGTTCCAGCCCAAACACTTGTGCAAGCACTTCTTCAGACATGGAATTGACAAGGTAGTTCACTACCTGTTTGTCCTTTGTGATCCAGGCGTCGTACACCGGATTCGGAATCGTGGTTTAGTTCTGGTTCTCATTTACCACCTCCAGGGTTTCACGTGGTGCCCGATAGGAGCCCTCAAGGAGACCCAACCCTGGCGCCACAAAGAGCGGGAAGCACATGCGTTTTCCAGTAGAGGTAGTTGCCTCAGGTGAGTTTTATCGCCGGCGTCGTTCCGAGGACGGACGCCGGGGTTGTTGATACGTCCATTTTGCATCACTATTTTATATCATAATTTTCTGTTATTCATCGATATTTTCATGTTATGATGCATCTCTTATGTTATTTTATCTTATTTTGCATGTTTTTTTAATTTTGGAGAATAAACACCGGGACCAGAAATCTGATGGAAAAAGCACCGTCGAGATACCATATTTCATAAGATCATAAGAAGAAGGGGGACATCCAGGGGTTCCTAAAAGTCCATAAGAAGAACACAACCAAAAGGAGAGCCAGAGGGGTGCCACCAGGGGCCCACACCTAGGGCTGGCGTGCCCTCCCCCTCGCCACGCCATCTAGGGGTGTGGCCACCCTGTCCCACCTCTAGGGGTCATCTTTGGCGTGCCTGACCCTAGGGAACCCTAAGACTGATTCCATCTTCGAAGAATTATTCTGCCGCTGCCTCAGGGCGGAAAACACCCGAGAGAGAAAAGCTCTCTGGCAGGGAGAAATATGCCGGGGAAGTTCCTCTCCGCAGAGGGGAAATCACCGCCATCGTCACTGTCATCACTCCTGGCATCATCAAGATCGTTATCATCATCATCATCACCATCAGCACCATATCCCTTATCATCCACCTTCATCCCGTTGTAACAATTAGGGGCCTCTATCGTTGTTTTGCATTAGATCTCTCTACCCGGTGTTGATTACTTGTTAGTAGTTGATGCTTGTGAGATTTATCGGTGTTTGCACTTTATGACCAGATTGTTATCATCCATTATATCACCTCTGATCATGATCTATATGATGTGTTGTGAGTAGTTCGTGTTGTTCTTGAGGACATGGGAGAAGTCAAGTTGTTAGTAGTGAAGTAATGTTGAATAATATTTAATGTTTGATATTTAAGTTGTGGTGTTATTCTTCTAGTGGTGTGATGGCTAGGTTGAGACTCCAAGTGCAGAGTGTTTAGCTAGTGGCAAGCCTTCTTCCCCACGAGGGTGACTCGAGGGTTTATATCGAACTCTTGGGGAGCCAGTATTTCAGCAGTTGTCTTCCAAGCTTCCTCCAGGATCCTGCAAACAAGTAGAGAATTTTGTGCCCTCAACCTCACCAAGTGGTTTTCAAGCACAAGGTGTGAGACTTCTAAATTGCAATGCAAAACTGAAAGTAAATGTGCAATAATTAAATCTACTCATGAATGCAAATGAGAAAATAAATATGCAATGGATTGTTTTTGTATTTTTGTGATGCAAGTGGTGATGGAGATAATGTAAATTAGAATTGGAGATGGAAGTAAAGTAAAGTGCAAGTAAAGTAAATTGCAGCAAAGTAACTAGAGTGTTTTCTTATAATTAAAATAGGACCGGGGTTCATGGTTTCACACTTGCATTCTCTCAAATAAAGTGGTAGACGGTGGACATAAAGAATTACATGTGAGATTACAATAACATGTTTAACATTGATTACTTTCATATGGGATCACGTCCTAGAATAGAGATCTCTACGGTCATATTAATCCCTCTTATACTCCACCAAGATGCGAAATAAATCATAACACCTCGATAATTAAGGAAAAACCAGAGTATAGATTTAAGCAATGTGACATGAAGTTGAAGTAAGAACTTGCTAGATCTAGTCATGGAGATTGATTAGTGTCACTTCAAATCCCCGGTAACAAGGTACTACTTTTTATACCTAGTGAGGTAACTAAGAAAGGTTTAACAAAACCTAACTGGATCGCTGAACTTCTATCACTTTCACAGCACTAGCCACCCCCCGTTACTCCAACTAATGCACCCATCACCCCACACACGCTCTCAAGAACTAGATTGATAAAAGCTAGCAAATAAGAACGGGGTACATAAGATACATCTACTCAAATAACTCAAGATAAACAATTGCAATCTCAGATTCAATAACTCATAGAAAAGATCCACCACATAGGAATTACAACGGTGCCCGTAATCATGTGAGGCAGCTCATACGGATCTAATTAGTGAAGCACATAGAGAGAGAGATACAAGTGCTACTTCCACAAACTCATAGCCTTGGGGTGGACTACTCCCTCTTCATGGAGATGTCGATGGAGATGACGTTGGAGGGGTAGGAGATCACACCGGCGGCGCCCCGCCGGAGTTTCCCCCCTCCAATCTGGAACTCCAGGTCTCTGTTTCGGTGTTTCGGTGTTTTGGCGGTGCTCTCCTCCGTAAGGGTACGGGGGACCCTTTTTATAGTGGGTTTTAGGTCAAGACGGAGTCGGTAAGTCGAAGATGGAAGGAATTGGGGCCACAGGGGCCAAAAGGGGGCCTCTCACGCGGCCAAGGAATCTGGCCGCGTGGAGGGTCCTCTTTTGGGCCTCCTTGCCCAATTCTCGTGGATCCTTTGCCCGCAAGTCTTCTCCTTCCAAAAAAATGACCCCCGCGGATTTTCAGGTGATTTCGCGGAAGTTTGCCCCCTGAAACGTAAAAAATATAGAAAACGGGGTTTCTGACAGGCAGGGTTAATTCCATAAAAGTTGGGGGACTTTGTAATTTAACCCCAAAATACTATAAAACATGGAATTATACCCTTATATAATGCAATATGTAATAGAAAACCATGTGAAAATATGCAAAATTCATCTATGCAGTTTACATGCATCAACATCCCCAAGCTTAACCCATGCTCGTCCTCGAGTATGAAGGTGATAAAACTAAGAGGAGTTTTGCATATTGAAACAATCATGGGATATCAAGGAGGATTATTTATGCTATATATAATCAAATGATTAATACTAGAAATGAGTAGCAATATACAATTCATGTTGTAAGAAATATCAAATATGCAAGCAAAGATGATTCATGAAAGTTCACAAAGTGTATAATGAAATAAAAGCACTATGGACCAAATGCATACACAAAATGAAAAATAAAATCCTATATTGGTCAAAGAATAGCATAATGGAAAATAGAAAATATGGTGGACACTTTGGAGAAAATTTAGTATAGGTAAAACATGATCAAGTCTTATTTAGCCTCTAAATTATTCAACTAAAATTACTAATTGAAATGTGGTATCCATTGATCTAGGACTCTCATTGCCCCTTTATCACTTGCATCTTAAAATTGTGAGTATTGAAGTAATGAGAATGACAAGGTGGTTGAAAGCCTCATGCCCCGTGAGTGTGAAAACCTACTCCATGATTACTCAACTTAAGATTACTAATAAGCTTTGTACAATCATAATAAGTATTAATGACATCATAGAGAACCGCAAGGAGGTACCTCTTGCCCCATGACATGGAAACAAGCCCATGTCACAATGACAAGATGAACAAACGGAGTAGACTCATCATCCTTTTTATTTTCATTCACTATTATGCATAGCTTCTTATTTTATTATAGGATGTGTTGTAGAGTCACTCAAGCTGTAAGTAAATTTCCACCATGATAAAGCATGGCTTGGGCTAGCGGCCCAATGCGTTTCTCTAGTCATATAGATACTTACTCATCAAAACTTACTATTCCTCTATTTCATTTCGGCATGGCAGGAGTCCAAAAACAAAAGTACATGATATAAACCAAATGTAATTTTTTTTGTGCAATGTTGAAAGCTTTCCGGTGATACACGTTTATAGCTAGCTCCCAACCACACACCTTTCAAACGCAAAACTTGTGGCTCCCATTATTGGGTCATGTTTATTAGATGCATAAAAAGTAAAGTGTGCCTTCAAAAGTTCGTGAGAGTCCTATCCCAAGTTCAACCCATGACAATTAATAAAGTGAATATCTTAATTTAGAACATAAATAACACAATAACATGGTGAACATACTCGGAATAGCAATGAAGCTAATGGGAAGATATGGTGGACTCACTGGAAATACTTGGCTAAGGAGTGTTGGAAACAAGTTTTTACTTGTTGGAATGATTAAATTTTTGGGCTAGCAAGAGGGAGATAGTTGACCAGCTACTATGCATGCATATGTCCATAGAACTACTCATTTCATGACAAACTAAATAAACCAGCAATTAACATCAAGGACATGAATAAGAGATAGCTCATGACAACATTATTGCAAATTTCTACACATAAAAAGCGTATAAATCATGCAAACATATGTAGCTCTTCAAACAACCATGGCATCCCTATTCCAAGTCATAATACTAGCATCCAATACATTCCAACCCCAAACTCCAGTAGCTCAATCTCATATAAAATGATGGTGGTGGTCTTATCAAAACAAAAATAAAAACAAAAACTAGACGCTTCAAGTCTCTACGATAAATGCTTTGCTTAGAAAAACAGAAATTAGACGTGTGCTAACCAAAAGTGTGTAGCTCCAGTGGGGTGTTCATCACATCCCAAATCTTATGGCTTTCACCATTCTTGGATATCTTGAGGCGCAGCTCCTCTATTCCCTGTGAAAAAACTTCACAAAACATGTTTCTCCCATTCTTTTTCTGTGGGGTGAGATTAGCAAGGACAAACAAATCACATGCTTGCTGCGCAAAATTCCAAATAAAATGCTCCAGTAGATAGAAAATAAGGTTCATTATGTTGTATGTTCACTCTCTTGCTTGAAAGAATCATGGAAATTCGATTCCCAAGCCCAAAGAGTGCATAAAACAAAAGAAGGCAGAATCTGTCCAGAAAAGCAACAGCAGCAAAACGAACTTTTTTCCCTAAGCTAGACTCGTCAAAAAAATTAAGCCAATTTTTGTGCTTACAGAGGAAAAAAAGTTGCAGAACATACTAAAAAAATAGCTCTATCCGACATACCAATAAAAAACGTTATACGGTGAGCAGACTCGTGCTGAAACAGAAATTTCATGCACTAGGATAGCAACTTATAAGTCCAAATGGGTTTGACTTGACTCTTTATTGAAAACTCCAGAATTAAAACAAAAAACTAATCTCTTGAGACAGCAAGAGGACACTAGGAAAATCCAAACAAAAACAATCGGGTTGCCTCCCGTAAAGCGCTTTCTTTATAGCCATATAGCTAGGCTTTACTTACTTGATAATCAAGAGGGATAAAGCTCATGAGGGAGCTTGTTCTTCAGCGTGACCCTCTTCCTTGGGAAGTGCTACATGATTTTCTTGTGAGGGAACTGAAACCTGACATTCCCTTCCTTGGAGTCTATGATTGCACCTGTAGTACGAAGAAAAGGTCTACCCAAAATAATAGGACTAGGGGATTTATCCCCCATATCCATAATAATGAAATCAACGGGTACGAAAGTCATGTGCAATTCAATCATAACATCTTTTACTTGTCCTACAGCATGTTTAGTAGAGTTATCAATAAGGGCAAATTCACTTGAGCACTTCTCTAAATTTTCTAGTTCTAGCAATTCATATAATTCTTTAGAGAGTACCGATACACTAGAACCTAGATCTAACATAGCATGGTGAATTTCTTTTCCAATTGAAACAAGCACCTTGGGGATCCATGTATCCCCAAGATTAGGAGGTATCATGGCCTCATTCTTGTACCTAGCAAATTTTTCTTGCAAGACATGATTAGCAATATAAGATCCAAAGCCAGGTTGATTAACATTTATAGTGGGATCACTAGCAAATTTTTGTAGAGTAGCAATAAGTTCTTGCAAGCTACTTTTTTCTAAATCAAGCAATGGATCCTTAATTTCAGTAAGCATCATAATTTTCTATACTTTACTCTCTAATTTAGCTAGCATGCTTGATTCATGAGGACTAATTTCATCTTTGCTAGCAAGATAAGACATATATGGAAGTAAATATTCAGGGTACTTCACTATTTCATTCAAAGTTTCTTCTAAACTAGTAGGGACATGCTCACTTGTATTCTCAGCAATATGATCAATATTTTCAACAATAGGAGCAGCAATAGTAATAGAATTCATTCCTACACTAGGTTGTGCTTGTGGCTTTCCTGCTGACCTGCTTAATAGAGTTGCTTGATTATCAGCTAATTTTGACAATGCTTTATCTAAATTCGAAGATTGAAGTTGCAATCATTTAATATCACTACTAATGGATGCAATAGACTTATTTAACTCATGTATCATAGCATTGTGACTAGCAACTTGTTCCATAAGCAATTTATTAGATTCAGAAATTTCACTAGAAGGATTCCACTTATTTTCATTAGCATTAGGATATGGAACAAAAGGTTTATTTGGCACATAAGGAGGTTTACTATATGAATTGTAAGAATTACCAAAACCATTTCTACCATAATTCCTAACAAAATTAACATACACACTTTCAGAATTACTACCAACTAGCTCCTGCAAAGGCACATTCTCCATATTTTGTTTATTAATAAAAGCAAGAATAGTGGCCATTTTAGAAGAAAAATCATTGGTTTCTTCAATTGAGTTTATTTTCTTAGTGGGATTGGGTGCTCTTTCAGTATTCCATTGACTATAATTTGCAATATGCTTTCTAATATGCTCTTAGCCTCACCTACAGTTTTACTCATAAAGGCACCTCCAACAGGAGAATCAAGTATATTTCTAGACATGTAGTTTAGACCATTATAAAAAGAGTGTAGTATGGTCCATTCATTTACTCCATGTGATGGGCATGTTCTAAGCATTAATTTAATTCTATCCCATGCCATGGCTACATGTTCATTATCATTTTGCCTAAATGAGAGGATATTATTCCTATTTTGCAAAATTTTAACGGGAGGATAATATTTCTTAATGAAAGCTTATTTTAAATCATCCCAAAACTTTATACGTTGTAGGTAGTGAAAGTAACCATTCTTTAGCCTTTCCTCTAAGTGAAAAAGGAAATAATTTCTGTTTTAAAACACTACTTTCCACATTTTTAAATTTTTGCGTATCACATATTTCCATGAAATCATGAAGATGCATAGAGGCATCCTCCATAGCACTACCACCAAATTGCCCTCTAGTAATTAAATTCAATAAACTAGGACTTACTTCATAGCTTTCAGGTTGTATTTCAGGTGTAGTAATTAGCCTAGCAATGAATTGGTCATTGGGTGTATTTGTGTAGTCACTTAATTTAGTTCTATCACCCATTTTAACAGTTTTTATGTAGTTTTTAATTTTTTATGCAAAACTGAAAAGTAAAGTAACTAGGCAAATTCGTAATACTAAAATAAACTAGATAACTAAATGCAAAACTAAAATGAAAACTAAAATAAAATATGGAAGACAAAACAAAAACAAGAACAAAAACAAAAACAAGACAAGAAACAAAACAATCTACTTGAAAGAAGGTGGAGATAGAAAGGACGGTACTCATGTAGGTGCAACCTCCCCAAGCTTAGGTGTTTGCACACCTTGTTGGTGATGAAGACTTCTTGTGATCTCCCTTGGACAACTCCTTCACCCATGGCTCCACGGCAACGGCGCTAGAAAAACGCTTGACGGCTAGGTTGATACTCCAAGTGCAGAGTGTGTAGCTAGTGGCAAGCCTTCTTCCCCACGAGGGTTACTCGAGGGTTTATATCGAACTCTTGGGGAGCCAGTATTTCAGCAGTTGTCTTCCAAGCTTCCTCCAGGATCCTGCAAACAAGTAGAGAATTTTGTGCCCTCAACCTCACCAAGTGGTTGTCAAGCACAAGGTGTGAGACTTCTAAATTGCAATGCAAAACTGAAAGTAAATGTGCAATAATTAAATCTACTACTAAATGCAAATGAGAAAATAAATATGCAATGGATTGTTTTTGTATTTTTGTGATGCAAGTGGTGATGGAGATAATGTAAATTCGAATTGGAGATGCAAGTAAAGTAAAGTGCAAGTAAAGTAAATTGCAGCAAAGTAACTAGAGTGTTTTCTTATAATTAAAATAGGACCGGGGTTCATGGTTTCACGCTTGCATTATCTCAAATAAAGTGGTAGACGGTGGACATAAAGAATTACATGTGAGATTACAATAACATGTTTAACATTGAGTACTTTCATATGGGCATCACGTCCTAGCATAGAGATCTCTACGGTCATATTAATCCCTCTTATACTCCACCAAGATGCGAAATAAATCATAACACCTCGATAATTAAGGAAAAACCAGAGTATAGCTTTAAGCAATGTGACATGAAGTTGAAGTAAGAACTTGCTAGATCTAGTCATGGAGATTGATTAGTGTCACTTCAAATCCCCGGTAACAAGGTACTCCTTTTTATCCCTAGTGAGGTAACTAAGAAAGGTTTAACAAAACCTAAGTGGATCGCTGAACTTCTGTCACTTTCACAGCACTAGCCACCCCCCCGTTACTCCAACTAATGCACCCATCACCCCACACACGCTCTCAAGAACTAGATTGATCAAAGCTAGCAAATAAGAACAAGGTACATAAGATACATCTACTCAAATAACTCAAGAGAAACAATTGCAATCTCAGATTCAATAACTCATAGAAAAGATCCACCACATAGGAATTACAACGGTGCCCGTAATCATGTGAGGCAGCTCATACGGATCTAATTAGTGAAGCACATAGAGAGAGAGATACAAGTGCTACTTCCACAAACCCATAGCCCTGGGGTGGACTACTCCCTCTTCATGGAGATGTCGATGGAGATGACGTTGGAGGGGTAGGAGATCACACCGGCGGCGCCCCGCCGGAGTTTTCCCCCTCCAATCTGGAACTCCAGGTCTCTGTTTCGGTGTTTCGGTGTTTCAGAGGTGCTCTCCTCCATAAGGGTACGGGGGACCCTTTTTATAGTCGGTTTTAGGTCAAGACGGAGTCGGTAAGTCGAAGATGGAAGGAATTTGGCCCACAGGGGCCAAAAGGGGGCCTCTCACGCGGCCAAGGAATCTGGCCGCGTGGAGGGTCCTCTTTTGGGCCTCCTTGCCCAATTCTCGTGGATCCTTCGCCCGCAAGTCTTCTCCTTCCAAAAAAATGACCCCTGCAGATTTTCAGGTGATTTCGCGGAAGTTTGCCCCCTGAAACGTCAAAAATATAGAAAACGGGATTTTTGACAGTCATGGTTAATTCCATAAAAGTTGGGGGACTTTATAATTTAACCCCAAAATACTATAAAACATTGAATTATACCCTTATATGATGCAATATGTAATAGAAAACCATGTGAAAATATGCAAAATTCATCTATGCATTTTATATGCATCATGGTGTCATGTGAACGTCAACTACATGACACTTCACCATTTATGCGCCAAGGGGAATGCATCGTGTATTTGGATACTAATTGTGGGGTTGCCGGAGTGACAGAAACCTAAACCCCGTTTAGGAAACTATTACACGAGGGAGCGTAGGATCCCGGAGTTTAAAGTTGTGGTAGATTTATTTCTTAATTACTTTCTTGTAGTTGCGGATGCTTGCAAGGGGTATAATCACAAGTATGTATTAGTCTTGGATGGGACGGTACATTAGCATAGGTTCACCCACACAACACTTACCAAAACACCAAACATTATTCAGCTGCATGGAACAAAAGCACTTGACAGAAACCTCCCGTGTGTCCTCGAGAACGTTTGTTAATCATAAGTAAACTCACCGGCTTGTCCTTTGATGAAGAAAGGATTGGGCCACTTGCTGCAATTATTATTACTGCATTTTATTTGTCCGCAATATCAAAACCCCCTACAGATTTATTTTCCAGTATTTACAGTCATTCCTTCATCGAAACTGCTTGTCAACACCTTCTACTCCTCGTTGGGTTCGACACTCTTATTTATCGAAAATACTACGATGAACCCCCTATACTTGTAGTCATCAGTTGTCGAAGACGACATCTTGATTTTCTTGTAGGGAGGGGGTGGTTTTCTGGGTTTTGGCCATCAAGATCAAGTGACCAAGACCGATCAAATTTCTTGGTTGTTTTTCTTGCGATCAGCAATGGTGATCGGGTTTCTCGGTTTCTAGGGTTTTGTTTCCAGCGGCTAGAAGGAAAGAGATGACCCGTTAGGGCCTCGGGTACGTGTTAATATAGGTGGGGAAAGCCCCCACCGTGGCGTTACATACGTATTGCGATCAGTGGACTCCATCGTAGGGCGTACGTAATTACAACTCTGACAAGCACGTCCACGACGTCCTTTGTGTCTGTTATTCTATGGGTGTCAGCACGCCCTGATCTTGCTCGTCCATCCTACCAGTGACCATCTCAATGTGTCGATGTTTGTCATCCTGTGAGGGTCTGCATGCGGGTCTCGATTCAAAAGGCGAATGTCTGTCATCACCGATCTTGTGAGGATCTGCATGCGCCAGTCTGTCATCACCGATCCTGTGAGGGTCTGCATGTGCACGCGGGTCTATCATCACCGATCTTGTGAGGGTCTGCATGCGCACGCGGGTCTCGATTCAAAAGGCGAATAGCTCGTTCGCAGCCTCTAATTCTGCTTCAAGTGGCGAAAGATTTCTTTGATAGTTGTGGTACGATACATCGTATATTTATACATGGAAGATTACAGCGTCCCATATGGCTTTATACAACGTGGATTCAACTATTTTTGCATAGAAACTGCAAAAAAAACTATGTCTGCATATACAACCTCAGATTCATACGCATCGCGTGGTCTAAGCTAGGAGGATTTGTGGGTACATTGGCAGTTTTTTTGTGTTGTTTGGTAGACCGGGGAGGAGTCGTGTTTGCTACCTACTCCAGTTTCATTCTTTTTTGGATTCCTTCCTTGTTCTTTTGGTATGCCGGTCGAAGGGAATTGCACGTGGAAACGGATTGCGGCGATGTACTCGTTTTGGACAACGTACCAAACCAACGAATGAAAGGAAGGAAACGGACGTAAGAAATACCGGATGAATCTGAACCTGGTAAAGTGTGTGTTTGAAGTTCCAGCTGGTAAATTGCTTGGTTTCCTAAATTCTGAGAGGGGAATTGAAGCAAAGTCGGAAAAAAATCAGGCTATACATAACCTAAAAAAACCTAGTTGTCTCAAGGATGTCCAGAAGCTTACACGGTGTGTTGCAGCTCTAAACCGGTTTATAAGCAGATTTGGAGAAAAAGCCATACCTTTATACCGGCTCTTGAAAAAACTGACAAGTTTGTCTAGAACGAAGAAACTGATGATGCTCTGGAAGATATAAAAAATCAGCTCTCGAATACCTCTATACCCACATCTGAGAACAAAGAGCCTATATTACTGTACATTGCAGCAAATAATAGATCTGTCAGTGCGGTTGTGGTTGTGGGAAGAAGGCAAGAAGGATAAGAAGGCATGGTCCAAAGACCTATTTATTATGTCGGTGAGGTCTTAACATAATCAAAGGAGAGACACCCACATTGGCAGAAACTGGTTTTTGGGATGTTCATGACGAGTCATAAACTAAAACACTATTTTCAGGAACATACAATCACAATTTTCAATTCTGCACCTCTGGCGGGTATCATACATAACAGATTAGCTACGAGTTGCTAAGTGACCATATCACAACAAATATGAGCCAGGAACTGCAATCAAGTCTGAGGCATTAATCAAGTTTATCAACGACTGGACATAATTACAAGTTCCTCTAGAGAAATCTGACACCAAGTATTGGACCATGCATTTTGATGTGTCGTGACAACTAGAAGGATCAGAACGTGGTCTTGATGTCCAGACGAGGTGATAAATTTCCATATGTTCTATAGATCTCATTCAAATGTACTAACAATACAGCTGAGTACGTAGCTTTACTCCATGGACCCTGAATCGCAAAAGAAACGAGTATAACCCGGATTCGGTGCCTAGGTGATTTTGACCTAGTTTCTCAGCAAGTCATTGGAACTTGGGACTCTAAAGACCTAGTTATGCCAGCTTACAGACGAGCAGTTACCCAACTAGCAGGACATTTCCAGGCTTATCAAGTTGATCACATTGATCGACGACTTAACGAAGCAGCTGATGCATTGTCTCGTCTAGGCTCCTTGAAAAAACAGGTTCCACCTAATGTCTTCTTGGATGAAATTTACAATCTATCAGTCAAATCCCTACAGAGGAGGATATCGCAAATCCAGACCCTGAATCAATATTGGTAGCAGCTCTTTATGAAACACCAGAGTGGACAGGACCGTATCTGGTTTATCTCACGTGAGGCAAGCTCCCATAAGAGAAAGTCATCGTCCATCAGATTATAATATGATCAAAGACATACACAATCATGAATGGTGAACTGTATAAAAGAAGCACAACTGATTTTTTTTAAAGGTGTGTCTCTCTAGAAGAACGGTGACATATCCTAAACGATATCCCCTCATGAGACTATGGCCATCATGCTAGTTTCAGGTCACTGGTTGCTAAATCTTCCATACATGGATTTTTCTGGCTTACTGCAATGGTGGATGCCGACCATATTGTGCGAACTTGTGAGGGTTGTCAGAAGTTTGCAAGACAGGAACATATGCCAGCTTAGGAGTTGAGGATGATCCCAATAACTTGACCCTTTGCGGTTTGGGGGCTTGAGATGTTTGGGCCTTTCAAAATGTCACCACGAAAGAAAACTCACCTCTTAGTTGCAGTTGACAAGTTCACAAATTGGGTTGAGGCAGAACCTGTTAGTTAATGTGATGCACCAATAGTGGTCAAATTGCGTGCCAGAAAAGTCAACCAATTTCTAAACCCGAAAAGGAGTAAAACTGGCCCCTTGACTTTTTGAGAGTTTGACGCACTAGAACAAGTCACGCGAGAAACCGGCTATGAAAGAGATGTAAAGATCAACCAAAAGGGTTATAAAAGTCAGAAAAATGTGCAAAACATCAAACTCGATAAAAAGGCAAAGCAGGAATTTTTCGCAAACCCACAATTTTTTTATTACATGCCAAAAATTTGCATAAGGTGCACATATGCACCATTAAAATAACAGGACCACAAATAAGAGTTTATCTAGACTATTACAAGCCCATAGGTGTGAACTTATTACTCATCATCAAACAATTCATTCTTAAGGATCAGGTTCAGAACCGGCTATACACTTGTCTTTCTCTAGCGCAGTACTCGTAACAGATGAACCTGCGCCAGCATCAACGGCCGGGTGAGGAGCATCTCCATCCTTGGTTAGCTCACCGGCTCCCCGTTGCACTGCCGGTTCACCTTCAGTCAGATCTGAAAGATAATTCCATTCCAGATAAGCCAGAGGCTGAGAGTCAATCTCCCCATCTTCTTCAAACAAAAGACGAGGCAGAGTTAGAACTGACGATGTGCTAGAGCTTAGATTGGCAGACGTAGGAGACTTAATTGCAAGACGGCTATGCTGAGGAGTCAGGAGAACAACTGTAATGTTCTTAGGACCGAATTGCTCTCTGCAATCTCCTGAAAGGTGAAACCCGAAATGTAAGTCTTTAATCTTGAGCTTCTCGGCTATCAGACATGCGTGGAGCCGGGTCTCGCTGTCAATCCGTCCAAATTCCTTTTTCTCATATTCATTGCCATCGGACTTATATCGAGGAAAGCCTTGAGTGAGCAGATCCGGCCTCATCTAAGGGTGATACGCCTTAGACAAGGACATAACCCTCATGGATCCATGGTGGAAAGCAGACAGTTTATGTTCCTACTTCCACTGGGGCACATTGACTATCCCAACTAGCATATTATGGAGTTTGCGAGGAGGTGATGACCCACAAGTATATGGGATCGCAACAGTCTTCGAGGGAAGTAAAACCCAAATTTATTGACTCGACACATGGGGAGTCAAAGAATATTTGTGAGCATTAACAAGTGAGTTGTCAATTCACTTGCACCTGAAAGTGGACTTGTTCGGAGTGGTTTATCAGTAGTAACAGTTTTATAGTATCAGCAGCAGTGAAATAACAACAACAGTGGAATGAAAACAGCAACAGTAGTGTTTGAAGTAAATAGCGGGATTAAATACTGTAGGCATAGGGATAGATGAACGGGCGTTGCATGGATAAGATAGTTCATATAATAATCAATTCATGGGCATTGCAGATAAATAAGATAAAGCATCCAAGCACTAAGTAACCATAGGCATGTGTTCCGTAAATAGTCGTACATGCTCGCAGATAAATAAGATAAAGCATCCAAGCACTAAGTAACTTGCACAACATCTATTGTCCTACCAGCCCGTTTTCAGTGGGGCCTCAAGGGAACTACTGGTAATTAAGGTGTTCCTTTTAATAGAACATCGGAGCAAAGCATTAACATTCCGTGAACACATGTGATCCTCACATCACAACCATCCCCTCCGATTGTCCCAATTTATGTCACTTCGGGGCCTCGGGTTCCGGACAACGATATGCGTAAACAACTTGCAGGTATGATCAAGAAACAATAATTATCATCGTGATTCAATAACATGTTCAGATATGAGATCATGGCACTCGGGCCCAAAGTGGCAAGCATTAAGAATAACAAGTTGCAACAATGTCAATAGCACTAATAGAGGATACTAGGCACTATGCCCTAACAATCACGGCATTATTGCATGAACGAAATCTTCCAATCCCTACCATCCCCTTCAGCCTACAGCGGGGGAATTACTCACACATGGATGGGGAAAACATGGATGATCGATGGAGAGGCGTTGGTGATGACGGTGGCGATGATCTCCTCCAATTCCCCGTCCCGGCAGGGTGCCAGAACGGAGTTTCTGAACCCCGAAAAAGGATTCACGATGGCGGCAGAGCTTCAAACTTATTTCTAGAAAACTATTGACCCCCTCATTTTTTAGGGTTGAAGGCTATTTGTAGTCGAAAGGGGAGACCGAGGGGGCTCTGGGTGGCCCACAACATGTGCTGGCGCGGCCAAGGGGCGCCAGGGGGTGGTGTAGACCCCCTGTGGCTCTTCTCCTGGCCTCCTTCTGGCTCCCGGAATCTTCTGGTGTTTTAGGAGAAATGGGGTCTTTTTTGGGCAATTTCTCGAAAGTTGGTTTTTCTGCACAAAACCGAGACACCAACGTAATTCTGCTGAAAACAGAGTTAGTCCATGTTAGTTGAATTCAAAACACAAAAGTTTATAGGAAAGCAATAGGAGAAGTGTTTGGAAAAGGAGATACGTTTTCGACGTATCAACTCCCCCCAAAGCTTAGCTTATTGCTTGTCCTCAAGCAATTCAGTGACAACTGGGTGCGATAAAAGACTTTTACGAACACATTTGTTTCATATAATGTAAATATACTCACTATATGATCAAATACTTAATTGTTCTCATGATAAGATACATGCAAGATACTGTCACTTAATAGCTATGCAAACCATGAAGAGATAACAACATATTAATAATAAACAACATGAAGCATAACTATTTGCAAGATTGAAGTATTCATAATAGAATCTGATAAAGTGGTATCTCGCTTGCCCTTATGTGTGGGGCAAAACATAAATGCCTGGGCACCTCTGAAGTTCAAGGGAAGACTAGAAGTAAAGATATCAAAGATGCAAGTATCAAGATTATACCACAATCAACCGTGCTTTGGGACAAACACATCACACTAAGAATAATAATTATGCTCTCAAGAAAGTGCTCAAAGAATATGGCGGAGACTCAACATAAAAGTAAAAGAAAGGCCCTTCGCGGAGGGAAGCAAAGATTACTCATGTGTTAGAGCTTTTATTTTATTAAACATAGGTATTGAAAACATTTTAAGAGAGGTGTATGCTTATGTCAACAAATGGTAAACAGGCTATACAGTACGTCACAAGACAACTGGATTCACAAGAGCGGCTCCCATGGAGAAGGATGCAACTGGTGTAGAAGGTCATCCCTCTTTCTCTTTTGTTTACACAATTATGCTTTGACTGGTAAACAGGGGCAAAAATAGTGAAGATAATTTGTTTGTATTAATTTGGGCTGGGCACCCCGCTGCCAGTTCTTCTATCATTTGGATAAGCGGATGAAGCCACTAGTCCAAGGTGTGAAATCCAATAAACAAGTGAGATAAAGATTCTCTATTTACGTCCTCATGAGCTAAAACATGGGCACAAAACATGAGCAATTTACTTCTAGTGGCAGTTAAATTCCACATGTAGGTAGGTATGGTGTACACAATGGGAAACTTTGGTTTTTGGGAGTTGGATGCACGAGTAGAAATCCATACTCAGTACAGGTGAAGGCTAGCAATAGACAGGGAGCGACAATGAAGATAGCAACAACTATCATAATCATGTTTGCGACAAAGTAAAATTAACTAAGGCATAAAATTGATACTAGAACTCTGAGGCAAAATAAGTCATCGAGGCTTATTGACTTTTTGTTTGCAGTCTTAGCATGCGTGAGAATGTGCCAAGTCGATTCAAATGAAACAGTCAGAGGAGGCTACCACAATGTCATACACTTCTATGAATAGAACAATGCGAACAAATATTTATATGACAGGTCATTTCCCATTAATAAATTGGAACAAAACATGAGAGAGCACGAACTATTAAGCATCCATTAAGTCACATATATGTTATACGAACAAACTAAGCATGCTCACATAGATGGATATATGTACAAAAAAACAAATAGAATTCATACCAGCCTCTCACCACACTTGGATTGTCGTAGATCGTCATTATTGCTCTTCACTTGTGGCTTGAATAAAATATATAATGAAAACAAGCTCCAATGGAATCATGGACGATTGTTGAACTCTGCACCAAACTTTACAAAACAAGAGAAGAACAACAAATATTTTTGGGATTTTCAATTAAAGCACGAGCAAACGAGAACAAGCAAACAAATCAAAGTCTTTTTGGTTTTTTTGAAATAAAATAAGAATAAAAGAAAGCAAGCAAACAAAACAAAATATTTTTGGGTTTTTGAATATTAAAATGCAACTAAAAGATAAAGCAAACCAACTAAAGAAACAAATAGAGAGAAACAACACAAACATTTTTGGTCTTTTTGTGTTTTGGAAATTAAAAACCAAACAATAAAGACAAAAGAAATGAAAGAAACGAAAACAAACGAAAGAAACAAAAAGAAGCGAAAGAAGAGAAAATATGGATATACAAAGAACAGACAGAATATGATATATAAATGAGTGTGATGTCGGTATTCCTCCCCCCAAGCTTAGGCTTTTGGCCTAAGTGGACATCAATCATGGCGCGTGAAGTATCCCCACTGTGGTGGGTCATCCCTCGCGTGATCGTACTCGGGCGCATAAGAGGAAGATGATGCAGCGGGTGCGTAGTCATAGCCATGGTGCTGATATGGAATTCTCGTGGTGTCGTAGGGCTAGACGAAATCATTGTCGTAAGGCTGGAGGGATGCTCAAGGTATGTGTCCAGCTAACTTCCGAAAGCTCCCATCCCTGACTGCCATTAAGATCAAACAAAGGGTGTGCAGGCAAAAGTACTTCCCTAATAGTTTTAGTAATTCTCCACCTAGATTGTTTGGAGAAAGTTATTTCCAAGGATAAGTTGTGCAAGTGAGCATGGGTAGAAAGAAACTTATGTTGAACCATGGAAACAAGATTAATCCTCTCTATAGGAAACTTCACATCTATATGGTGTGGCTCCAAACCATGCAAAGCTACCAAGAGCGAGGCAATAAGGCCTCCACAAAATCCGCCCTTCTCACGGTTATGTGAGAGACGGTAAGCAATCAAAGCGCCAAAGTTGTAAGGCCTATCATATTTTAAGGCAGCTGCAATAAACGCCAAATCATAAACAGATAGCTTGCTGGCAGTTTTTCTAGCTAACACACATTTAGAAATAAAATAGGCAAAGTATCGAATGCTAGGGAGTTAGATTTCTCGAATTTTACCACACTCCCCTGTGAAGCTTCTGCCTTTGCAAATCTCTCCATATAAATCCAGCAGTGGTTTGGGCTGCCCACTTATCTTCTCACAAGAACCCCATTCTGGTACCTTAATAGCTGCACAGAATACACTGAAAGGCAGACTCACAGCTTTATTGTAAATTTTATAGTGGACCATTGGGTTAGTTGAGGACCACTTGAAACAAAAATCCTGCACCACAGACATAATTAGTTTCACATGTTGGATAGGTTCATCCTCAATGAAACGGTCCAAGCCCGCATTCCGCACAAGAGTGTTGAAGTACTGCAAAATTCCTGACACGGATAGATTGATGGGAACACTCTCTCTTAGCGGTGCACGAGCATGATCTCATGCACTTCCAACTCATGCTGGTTTAGTTGATAAGCATTATGCTCCATCTCTGAATTTTTTCAACAATCATCACAAAAATTAATTTCAAGCAACTATAAGGTGAAGACTACCATAGGGACTTATATGAGAGCTAAACATACATCAAAAATACATTATTTCTACTCAAATCAAGCATGAAAACTCACATTACCTGTCACCTACAGTACCAAAATACTCAAGAAATACTTCACTAAACAAAATTCTACTTGTATCATCGGAGGAGTCACATACCGGAGATCAAACACACCAAATATAAGCACAAATGATGGGCTGAAGAAGGAGATCGAAAATCCAGAGGGAGACCAGCAAGAACACGGGTTCCATGAAATGTTTTCAGTTTGTGAGGTGAGAGAGAAGACTTTGGCAGGGAAGAGAGTTAGTGGAGGGCCAATGGGGCCCACACCATGTGCTGGCGCCACCAGTGGGCTGGCCGCGCCACCCTATGGTGTGCCTGACTGGTGGGTCCCCCTGTGGCCTCCCAGGTGGCTTTCTGCCTCATCTTTAGCATAAAAACTTATTATAATTTTTCTGGAATTTTTCGAGAAACTTTATTTTTTGGACTTTTTTAGAATTTTAATAAATAATAATGTTTCTGGAAAACAAAAGTGGAAAGGTGGAAAAAAAATCAAAACCATCACTTCAGAGGTTCTATTACACTCTAATGGAAGAATATCCAAAGAAAACAAAGGTGGTAGTGGTGAAAACAAAAGTATGGATGGTGAAAACATGCATAACCTCATAAATCAGAGTGAGAATATCAGGAAAACATGCATAAGGATGGTGGAATACATCGTTGTACTCAAATAGCAATGTTATAAAAGAAGTAAACATGGTGAAATCATAATGGGGAAGGTGAAAACATAGTCCTCTTCATTCAAAATCATTTTCTTAACAAGGCTGATCAAGTCTTGTTACCAGAATAATTTTCATATGAAGAAAAACTTTGCTAATCACTAAATAATTATGTTACCTCAACCTTGATAGGCATAGTTCCAATCATAATAATTACATATTCCTTTGGTGGTACTGGGATAGGACAATAAAATTATCCAATCTTGATGGTCTCAATATTTTCAATTGAATTTAAACTGTATTTCTTATCAATCTTCTTGGGAAAATAAACAGTGTGTTATTTATCATTAACATTAAAAGTAACTTTCCCTAGATTTCAATCAATAACACCCCCTGCAGTATTAAGAAAAGGTCTTCCAAGAATAATAGACATATTATCATCTTCAGGCATTTCCAACACAACAAAGTCAGTTAATATCAGACAATTATTAGCAACTTGAACAGGAAAATCCTCACATATACCCACAGGAATAGCAGTAGATTTATCATCCATTTGCAAAGATATATCAGTTGGTATCAATTTTTCTAGGAGGAGTCTTTTATAGAGAGTAAAAAAGGCATGACACTAACTCTAGCTCCCAGATCACACAAAGCAGTTCTAACATAATTATTTTTAATAGAACAGGGAATAGTTGGTATACCAGGATCTCCAAGTTTCTTAGGAACCTTGTCATTAAAAGAGTAATTAGCAAGCATAGTGGAAATTTCCTCATTAGGAATCTTCCTTTTGTTAGAGACAATATCTTCCATATATTTTGCATAAGGAGGCAATTTAATAGCATCAGTTAAAGGAATTTGCACGAACAAAGGTTTCATCCATTCAAAAAACTTGTTATGGTGTTCTTCTTCTTTTTATTTGTGTTTCTTATTAGGATAAGGCATAGGATTTTGTACCCAAGGTACTCTTTCATTACCATGTTTATTAGCAATAAAATCTTCCTTAATGTACTTTGTATTTTTAGTTTGCTTTTCAGGTTCCTTTTCAATTTCTTCTTTACCATAAGCATCATTCTTTTCATTACCACTTTCAGTTTCAGCATCAGAGATAGATATACAATTAGGATCTTTAGCAAGTTCATAGGATTCTACATCACTTTTATGTTTCTTCTTCTTTTTCTTCTTAGTATGAATAACATCATTATCAGTTTAATGAGAACCTTGTTCAATTCTTTTAGGATATACCTCGGGATATAAAGGATCTTGTGTAGCAATACCACGTGTAGTTCTTATCTCATAAGCATGTTTTTCTTTAGAAGCATTAACTAGCAAATCTTTTTGCACTTTAGCAAGTTGATCAATTTGAGTTTGAACCATTTGAAAATGTTTAACAAGCATTTTAACATCATTAGAGGTTCTTTCTATAATATCATGCAAATCATTAATAGCTTTAGAGTTTTCCATTAGGTGATTTTGCACTCTCATATTAAAATTATCTTGCTTAATAACATAATTATCAAATTCATCTAATCATGGATCGGTAGGTTTACTATAGGAAATATCTCAACTTTCAAAATATTGGAGAGAGTGTACCTCAATGGGTGATGAGTGAGGGGTTGGCTTACATAATTCTTCTATAGGTGGAAGATTCTTTACATCTTCAGATTTAATACCCCTCTCTTTAAGAGATTTCTTGGCTTCTCTCATCACTTCATCATTTAATTCAATCATTCCCCTCTTCTTGGGTGTTGGTGTTGGTGTTGATACTGGAGTAGGGGTCGGCTCAGGCTCAACCATAGTCCAATCATCATGATTTTGGCTTATTTTAGCCATTAATTCTCCAGCTTCTTCTGGAGTTCTTTGCCTAAAAACACAACCATCACAACTATCCAGATATGTCCTAGATTCAACAGTTAGTCTATTATAGAATATATCAAGAAGTTTATTATCTTCTAGCTTATTCCCTGGTGTAGCCCTAACTAAAGAACAGGACCTTTCCCAAGATACATGCAATTTCTCTTCTTCCAATTGCTTAAAATTAAATATATTTTGTAAAGCAGCATGTTGAGCACTAGCAGGAAAATATTTCTGAAAGAAAGCATTAACCAAACCAATAGGACTATCAATAGATCCAGGAGACAAATAATTGAACCAAGTTTTAGCTTCATCGTTTAATGAGAAAACGAATATTTTAGTAACAAAGTAGCTACGCTTCTTAAGATCATCAGAGAAGAAACTACTCAAAGAGGAGAGCTCATTCATATGTTTCACAACACTCTCATTTTCAGTACCACAAAAAGGTTCTTTCTCAACAATAGATATATAATAAAAATCAAGAGAGAAATCATAATCCTTATCCCTAATATTAATAGGAGAAGTGGCAAACTTAGCATCAGGAGATAATGTATATTTAACAACACGACTTTCAATAAGATGTATACCAACTTCTTTATCCTTCATAGCTTGTATTTCATCAATAAGATCATTACTAAGTTCAATATAGGAATCATCAAATTCATCACTAGGATTCTCTCCAAGCTTAGGTGAAAAAGCAGGAGTAACATGATTTTAATCAGGAGTTTCAGTGTTTGCTATATTTTTAGCTTTAGCAATAGTAGCATCTAAGAAAGGACCGAGGGAACCACTCTCATCAATCACAGTAGAAGCATCATAAAAAGTATCAGAAGTATTTTCAGATTCAGCAGAAGTAGCATGTGTAGCATGTGTATGTGGTGGTGTAAGCAGCTTACTCATAACAGACGGGGAATCAAGAGCAACATAGGTGTTCAGAGTTGTACCTCTTCTTGTAGTGGATGGTAATATAGGAACTCTTCCATCAAGAGTCTTACCCATGATGAATGATTGGCAGTAGATAATAGTACTCTCCGGTGAGCTGGCAAATAAAGCTATGCTCCCCGACAACGGCGCCAGAAAATAGTCTTGATGACCCACAAGTATAGGGGATCGCAACAGCGTTCGAGGGAAGTAAAACCCAATTTTGTTGATTCGACACAAGGGGAGCCAAAGAATATTTGTGAGCCTTAACAAGTGAGTTTTCAATTCACATGCACCTGAAAATGGACTTGTTCGCAGGGGTTTATCAGTAGTAACAGTTTTATAGTAGCAGCAGCAGTGAAATAACAGCATCGGTGGAATGAAAACATCAGCAATAGTGTTTGAAGTAAACATCGAGATTAAATACTCTAGGCATAGGTATAGATGAAAGGGAGTTGCATGGATAAGATAGTTCATATAATGATCAAGTCATGGGCATTGCAGATAGAAAAGATAAAGCATCCAAGCACTAAGTAACCATAGGCATGTGTTCCGTAAATAGTCGTACGTGCTCACAATGAAAACTTGCACAACATCTATTGTCCTACCAGCCCATTTTTAGCGGGGCCTCAAGGGAACTACTGGTAATTAAGGTGTTCCTTTTAATAGAACACCAGAGCAAAGCATTAGCACTCCCTGAACACATGTGATCCTCACATCACAGTCATCCCCTCCAGTTGTCCCAATTTATGTCACTTCGGGGCCTCGGGTTCTAGGTAATGATATGTGTAAACAACTTGTAGGTATGATCAAGAAACAATAATTATCATCGTGATTCAATAACATGTTCAGATCTGAGATCATGGCACTTGGTCCCAAAGTGGAAAGCATTAAGCATAACAAGTTGCAACAATGTCAATCGCACTAATAGAGGATACTAGGCACTATTCCCTAACAATCACGTCATTATTACATGAACGAACTCATCCAATCCCTACCACCCCCTTCAGCCTACAGCGGGGAATTACTCACACATGGATGGGGGAAACATGGATGGTCGATGGAGAGGCGTTGGTGATGAAGGTGGTGATGATCTCCTCCAATTCCCGTCCCGGCAGGGTGCCAGAATGGAATTTCTGAACCCCGAAAAAGGATCCGCGATGGCGGCGGAGCTACGGACTTCTTTCTAGAAAACTATCGAACCTCCTCGTGTTTTAGGGTTGAAAGCTATTTGTAGTCGAAAGGGGAGACCGAGGGGGGCTCTGGGTGGCCCACACCATGTGCTGGCGCGGCCAAGGGGGGGCGCCAGGGGGTGGTGTGGCTCCCCTGTGGCTCTTCTCCTGGCCTCCTTCTGGCTCCCGGGGACTTCTGGTGTTTTAGGATGAATGGGGGGGGGTCTTTTTTGGGCAATTTCCCGGAAGTTGATTTTTCTGCACAAAAACGAGACACCAAGGTTATTCTGCTGAAAACAGCGTTAGTACGTGTTATTTGAATTCAAAACACACAAGATTAGAGGAAAACAATAGTAAAAGTGTTCGGAAAAGAAGATACATTTTTGACGTATCACGAGGTCTCTTCTACTTTCTAACTGCCTTAATACACTCCCCTCCTCCAACATACATCAGTTTGACAAGGGTAAACAAGGCCTTCAGTGTCTGTTCTGGCAGCTGTATATTGTTGCCGAGAGTTTTTCCTGAACAAGGAAAAATCCGGGTTAGGAAAGGGAAAACAAATTTCAAAATAAAAAAGAGTCTAAACTGGTAATTGACAAGCCAACTTACCAAATACACAAGAAGTTATCTCACCGAGGATCTTCTTCAGGCTCTCAATACCGGTTTTCATGGTTTCTGGTTATTGTTCTGCTCTTTTAGCCCTGGCTATCACAAGTTTATCCTTCTCAACAAAGTCAGGTTCAACCTTTGACATGTTAGAAGCAACATTCATCGCGGATTGTTCCAAGTTTGCTAGAAGCTTCCTAGCCTCTTCAGTCTTTATGGCTTCCTGAGCAAGTAGTTTCCTCAGTATTGTGATCTCTTTCTCAGAATCGGCTTCTAGAGCTTGTAAAGATAAAGACGACAAAGTGTATTCGGTTATGGAAAATTGAAGTTTGCAAAACAGATTAAGTTTATAAATAAATGAAGTCCCACGTTACTCAAGGCAAAGATAACCCGACACTTGAGGGCTGATGACCCACAAGTATAGGGGATCACAACAGTCTTTGAGGAAATAAAACTAAAATTTATTGATTCAACACAAGGGGATCCAAATAATATTTATAAGACTTAAAAGATGAGTTTTCAGTTCAGCTGCACCTGAAACTAGACTTGCTCGCAATAGTTTATCAGTGATAACAGTTTTATAGCAGTAGCAGTAGTAAAATAACAGCAGGAGGAAAATAGTAATAGCGGTAGAAATTGTGGGATACACCAGGATTAACGTACTGTAGGCATAGGGATGGATGAACGAGCGTTAGATGGATAAGATAGTTCATATAAGAATCAAAACATGGAAATTTGCAGATAGATAATAATAAAGCATCAAAGTTCTAGGCAAACCATAGGCATGTGTTCCAATTTAGTCGTACGTGCTCGCTGAAGGGTACGTTGCATAGAAAACAAAAATATCCTACGCGAGATAAACCCGAAGGGCCAAGATCTAATCTAGGATATGAAAGGTAATGGGGAGAAAGAGTCTTAGGGAAACATACCCTCAAAGACTCTAAGCGTTACAAGATTAAATCTCGTTGTTTGCATAGTCGTACTCACGCCGATCACGAGACCGAGAACATGTGCACCACAATTCGGGGGTGCCTCCGTGATCGGTCACACGTTCAGCTCGATGAAGACCTTCGTTCCCTCGATCCAGCGGGGCAGCAAAAGTGGAGGATCCCCTGGAACTCCAGCAACACAACGGCATGGTGGTGTTGAAGAATCCCACGGTAAGGGCTTCGCCAAGCCGGAGACCATGGAATGGAGCAGCGAGTGGAGAGGAAGGGAGGTGGGACAAGTGTGTGAGGAGGGGAAGCTCTCACCCTCGTTTTATAGGGGAGGGGGAGGAAGCCCAAAGGGGGGTGCGGCCAGCCATGGGGTGCCCTCACCTCTTCCCTCTTCATGCAAGTGGAAGCTCCACTCACACCCACTCATGCTCCCTTAAAACTCCATTTAGAAAATCCAAGGATTTTTCTTTAATAAATAAATAAAACATTTATTTTATTTTATTTAATATTTGTTAATTCTATTATCAAACATTTGCATATAGCACCTCGAATCATTTGTTAATTCTTATTGACAACCATTCAAAAAAAAAACCTTGAACTATTTCAATTTTCCCTGAAACAATTTTGGTGTTGTCCAAAACATTCTTCGATATTTCGTATCCTCTCAAATGCGTCATTGAACCTTAAGTGTATCACCCTACGGTTCGCGAATAACATAGACATGATCGAGACTCCTCTCCGATCAATAATCAACGGCAGGATCTGGAGATCCGTGATGACTCCTATATATTCAATGATGAATCTCGTGATCGTGTGAACCATCAACGTCGTTACTAATTCCTTTTGTCTCGCGATATTTTACTTGTCTTAGATCCGATTATTGGTATCAACCGTACCTTGTTCGATCTCGTTACCAACAAGTACTCTTTTACTCGTTCTGTGATATGACATCCTTGTGACCTAGTCACGTGCTTGCAAGCGGTGTCGATGTGATATCACCGAGAGGGCCCAGAGTATATCCCCCCGTCATTTGGATGGAAAAATCCCACTCTTGATCCATGAGCCTCAACTAATAATTTCCAAATACCCAATGTCACCTTTATAGTCACGTGGATATATTACGCAAAGAAATTATCCATTACATAGAGAGAGATATGCCTGCCATAGGTCAGTTGTATCTCGTTGAGCCACCGCTTTAAAGCGGTGAGACCATAGCGTAACGTCCTGGATGACGTTCTCTATAGTAGTATTACAACCTTGGTCTATGTTCCTAAAGACCATATCGTTCCTAGCATCCCATATTTTCTAGAGGATGATCAGAAGCATGGAGGGCCAAATTGAGGTTGGCAGGCCCTGAGGTAGTGTAGCGTCCCAGATCCCAGGGAAAGAAAGGTGTGTGACGGGTATACCAATCTTCTGCCAGACCTGAGCGGCAGCCGGGCACGTGAAGAACAAGTGGGATCTATCCACCAGGTTGCTTGAGCATCTTGTATAGTTACGGTGGTCCAAAATATGCTTTTGATGGAGGTTGGCCCTTGTGGTTACCCTGTCCAGTGTGAGGAGCCAAGCAAAGATCTTCACCTTGCCCAGGACGTATCCCAGACGCACTGACTGTCCCTGTGTGGTGTACTTGTGAAGAGCGTGGCGTAGGCCCCTCTAGTGGAGAAAGGGGATCTGTCGTGGTTTTGTCACGGCAAGTGTCCTCATACGAGAACTAGATTGCGAGGCTATTGCTTCTAAGCAAAACTTCGAAAGGGTTAAGGTGGAAACGAGAGACGTGAGTTTACCAAAGTTTGGCCCCTCTATTGAGGGTAAACCTACTCCAGCCTTCTTACTATCAGGGAACAAGGTCTCGATTACAAAGGGCGGATCCGGCTCTCGATGTCTCGAGCTACTTTGCTATGAACTTATAACTTGTATTTATACGTCGCAGGGTCTCCCTTATATAGTGGACGAGACCTCCGGGTTACAGGGAAGTCCCGGTCACACCCATCCTCGGAGTCCTTGCTACCTCCGGCTTTCGGCTACCTTGCCAGTTCTCATCATGACCCGGCTAACCTTGCCGGCCTTGAACTGTCCTCCGGGCTTCCAGGCTTCCGTGTCTTCTCCCCTGGGCCTTGGGCCGGTACCTTCATCATGTCCGGGTTATATTCACCATAACACGGTTCTTCTTGTCTTAACCCGGATCCATCTGATATAACTCGGATTAAGTAACCTAGACTCGCCGGGATGATCTCCGGCTTATATTGGTGACTGGTAAGGCTCCCCCTTACCTATTCCCCCAACATTAGCCCCCAGGTTAACATGAACGCCTAAGTTTGAACTTAAGAAGTTCACGTTAAGCTTTCTCCAAGACACTTTTAATGCTAATATTTAGTCTAAGAAAAATAACCTCCCAAAATACTGTTCCGGATTATTCGGGAATCGTCATTTATTATCAGGATCATATCTTTCCAGTTTTCACAAAGATAACTCCGCATCTTATCACCAAGATCCTGGTAACTAAAAAGTTTTTGACCTATCCCGGATTCTTCTCGACGCATTTTCCTCGGAAAAGATCTCCATTCCCAGATCCAATATCGCCATATATTTCCTTCAAAAACGTTAATCTGGAGGGGCCTTTGTGCAAAATTACCGCTTAACCCTAGGGTTTAGGCCCCGCCTATAAATAGTAGAGGTACAGCCCTCCTGGGTTCATTCGGCCCCCGCTCCCTCCACTTCATCTTCCACCTCCAAACCAAGCTCGTGAGCTCTCTTTTCTCTCCTGCACCGCCGTGGCCGGAGCATCGCCGGTGTTCGCCTTAAAAATGGTGAAAGTTAAGAGCTTGGCGTCCAAGGCCGGCGGGAAGGGGAAGAAGAAAGCTGGAGGGACTTCCGGTTCTGGAGCTGCCGGCTTAGGGAGAGGAAAACTCCAAGTGAACTGGTGTAAGTCGGACATGACCCAAGGCCGGCTTACAGAGATGGAGGAGTCCGGGTTATTGCCCAAGGACTTATCTTGGCGCGCTCCTGGGAATGAGATCCAACACGAACCTGGGCCGAACGAGGTAATAATTTTTGAAGCCCATATTCTCCGCGGGTTTCGTCCACCCGGGTCTCTCTTTTTCCGACGGCTTCTGAACTATTATGGCCTCCATCCTCAAGACCTCTCCCCAAAATCCATTCTCAACGTTAGCAACTTTGTAGTCCGCTATGTGGACTGCCTCCAAGTAGAGCCAAACCTATATCTCTTTCTTGAGTATTTATATTGCAACAAACCTCCGGAGGTAGCTGGGGGCGAACTTACACACTGCGCGGGGGGGGGGTCTCATTTCAGAGGCGGAAAGACATTGCCTATACGAGCATTCCTTTAGCTAGCCACCCTAAACTGTGGCAAAAAAATCCTACGTTTATATCAAGAACACTTCTCCTGAAGGTGAACCGGCTTTGCCGGGTTACCGTTCTGAACGCTTAACCTACACCAGCACGATGAACTCTTACGCCAAGTCCTCCGATAGAATCAAAATCCGGCCTTTGCTGAAACGCGTAACCTCGCCGATAGTTCATGGGCTTACAGGTTTATATCTAACCAAAACTTTGGTAGATTGGCGTATCCAACCCCTCAGTGTCAGGGACCGGCTGTTCCATGAATACTCCAGTTCATTAGACTCCATGCGATACTCTCAGTCCATAGTATCTAGGTCAGAGATGATAAACTCCCTAAAGCTCTTAGTTCTAGTTAAACAAGATAAGTTCTTCGATGTTGGTCTGGCACCATATTGCTCCTCCAATCCGGCTCCTCATGTAAGTTCCTTTCGTTTTGCGTAACCTTTACCTTTCATAACTGTGTATAACCTAACTCTCATTTTGTCCGGTTTACATGATGAGGGGATGATAACCCGGTAGACTAATGCCAAGGTGAAACCCGGCCCAAAGGGAATCGCACAAGACCCGGCCCAAGGTGGAGGAGTTTCTAGAAGGCCCAAAAGGGAACGTAGGCTTTGTAACCCATACCTTAGGGGTTAAGATTAGGAACTTAGGGTTGTGAGCGGTTTCCGGGTAGGATTCCGGGTGTATCTTGTATAGGAAGCCAGGGAGCCAGGTAACATATAAACCGGCTCCTAGGGTTAGAGAAACAGAGCTTCACCAGATATTTGAGTATCCTGTAATACGAGAGCTGATAGTTGTAACCCTAGATCGGAGACTCGGCGACATTACTGCCAGAGCTACCAGATCGATCGATAGCATGATTTCCCCAGAGCTAAACCCTCTCCCAAACACCAGAGTCGATTTTCCCCAAAGTAAGTTACCCCTGGTAACGTCTGCCGTGATTATCCCACGACAGTTGGCACCCACTGTGGGGCCTACGTCCAAAGGTGTTTATATCACGGGAGAAGCTCGGGAAAGCATGAAGAACCTCGTCATCGGCGAGATAATCACCAACCTCGAAGGAGAGAAGATGGTAGACGACTTTGGTTGGGGACCAGAGTCGGATCTGCTAGAAACCGGATCTATCGTCACAATCGGCCGGGTCAACATCTTCGTCGGCATGGTACGTACGTCTGGTTCTATTCCTGATGATATTGAGTATGATTCTGTGTCAGGAGAAGCGACATGCGTTCAGTCGGATGGAGAAGAGTCGGTCGGGACAGCCGATCCGGTAGAGGAGCCCACCTAGAAGAGGGAACAGCCGGAGGAGCCGGCATGGACCCCGCGTGTCCGGGTCATGAGAGAAGATGATACTGAGTCTATCCTGCACCTGCTGGAAGATCGGTACGAAGAGGATAGCTGTGACGAGGAAGAATACGAGTCTTCGCCAGGCATCACGCGCCGGGTCGCGGTCTACACAGCCCCTGCAACCAATCTTAATCAGGGAGATGTGTCGGCGGCCGCGGTTGGAGCGGCGCGAGCGCTGGCCCAGCAGCAAGCTCCGGTTGATGGAAACCGGGTTATAGCCCGGGTTGACGGAGAGTCGGCCTCAGTCACCAGCCACACCGGAGAAAGCGAGCGGCAGAGAAACATGTTCGGGTTTATGGCGAACAGAGCACCAGGAGCGGGACCTTCGAATCCGCGAAATCCGGCTTTGTTCAACAATAACTTGATCTTAGATCCCACGGTGCTGGCGACGGTGATAACCCCAGAAAAGACGGCAGCACGCGCCCGAGATCTGGATGTGGCTCGCCGTGCATTGGATTAGCAGAGGAGAGATGTCAAAGCCGAGAGACAAGGGATGGCCGCGCGCCAGCGCGAGCTGGAAGAATTGGAGAACCGACTTCAGGTTCAGTCAACTAGGATTTACAACCAGAGGCACCAAACGAGATTACCGGCAATGGGTGGAAGTTTACACCCGGCCGCATTGTTCGTTACCCCTCAGGATCAACCAATCCCGGCTGTGAATCCGGAAATTGGACATCAAGCTGCAACCCTGGGAGGACAGCCGGCAAACGTGCAAGCTGGGTTACCCACGTTGCAGACAGGAATCGCTGTTGGCAATACAGCACCACCACCACCACCACGATTTCATACTCCACCAGGTCACTTCAATAACCCCATGGATAATGTATATGCAGCAACATTGGCACTTGATCGCATCCCCGTAGGAGAGTCACCCCATGCAGTGGAGACCCGGCAGGCGATAGACCTGTTGCGCACAGCAGTAGCTCAACAGGCCAATTATCCGGATAACAGGAGTGGAATGCACGGAACACCATACGTCAGTCGGCAGAACGGGAATACCGGCTATATTCAGTCAAGCTCGGCACGGCGGAGGGCAGAGCAGCAGCAACTGCCGCCTCCTCCCCGTAGACCGGCTACACCTGCAGCTTCAGCGGCGCAAGCTATTGTGGACAGTTCTCGAGCCAGACGTGCAGCGGCCGGGTCTGCGGTACGAGGGCCGGTAGCGGTTGTACCCCCCGCCGTACCTGCCGCGGGATCACACGTTTCCCGAGTGAGGCCAGTACCGACAAATCTTGCCGGGCCTAAGTGTTTGTCGGACGCCATCAGGGCTGAGCCTTACCCGGATAAATTCAAGGCACCGGGTAAAGTGGTTAATTATGAGCCAACCATGGACCCAGAGACCTGGTTGAGCAGCTATGAGATGGCTATGTCGATTCGCAACGCATCTGAGAATCTTCAAGCCAAGTTTATGTACCTAATGATGTCCGAGGGAGCAGCAAAATTATGGTTCAATAACCTACCTGAAAGATCCGTCAATTCATGGAGTGAGCTGAAAAATGCCTTCATCAAGCACTTTCATGGGACGTGCAGGAAGCTATTTATGATCGATGATCTAGAGGGATGTGTTCAGAAGAAGGGAGAGTCGGCACGCAGTTGGGTGCGCTGGGTTATGGAAATTCTCCACTCGTCCACAGATATCCAGCCAAAGGATGCATTACAAGCTATGGCGAAAACGTGCAAGTACATACCCTTAGTGCAAAAGCTGACACGCATGAAGTCTAGTCGGCACGCTTCAGAGGTTATGATGGGAGAGCTGATGGATGCGTGCAACAAGCACGCCGCCACAGATACCACAGAGGAGGATGTTGATGACAAAAAAGCAAAAGCCAACGCAAGTAATAGTGGAATACCCGGCAATGGGACTACACCGGGTAATAACGGAGGAAGTAATGGAAATAACCAGCACAAGCGCCCGTATGAAGGAAATTCCGAGTTTGTCGCCAATACAGAAGCCGGGTTTGCGAGACCCAGAGGAGAGGGAAATTTCAACGGAGGAAATTTTAATGGAGGAAATTACCAAGGACCACCAAGGCCGGCTAACCATATAGAGGCCTTCAGGATGCCCTGTCCGCGTCATAGTAGGAATGGCGGGCCGGCTAATCATTCATTGGAGCAGTGCGTGGATTTACAGAGATGGAAGAATGAGGAAATACATAAGGCCATGCGAGGTGCAGGCCGGGGAGGAGGACCGGGTCCGGGTGGAAACCCGGGCAATGGCCCACCCCCAGCTGGCAACGCAGGAGGTGGTAACTCGGGTAATAATCAGGGAGGCGCTGGAGGTTTCCAGGCTAACCCCAAGCAGTTAGGGCAGTACCACGTTCATACTACAGGGACTTCCAACAAAGATAGAAAGATACTTAAAAGAGACGTAAACTCGGTTTCTTCAGGTGTTCCGAGATATTTGAGATGGTCAGATCAAGAGGTAACATGGAGCAGGAGGGATCACCCGGAAACAGTAGAACATCTGGGTGTGTTGGCTTTGGTGGTTGCACCACAGGTCAATGGTTACGAGCTGAAAAAGGTTTTGATGGATGGTGGAAGCAGCATCTATATATTATATTGGGAAACTTTCCTACGCATGGGGCTCAAGGAGTCTCAGCTGCAGAAAAGTTCCACAGTTTTTCATGGAATTGTGCCGGGTCACTCGGCGTGCCCTGAAGGAAAGATAACACTAGAGGTTGCTTTTGGAGAATCGAAGGACAATTTCCGAGTGGAGTGGCTCACGTTTGAGGTGGTAAAATTGCGCAGTCCTTATCACGCCCTGTTCGGAAGGCCGGCTTACGCCAAGTTCATGGCCAGGCCGTGTTACATATATCTGCAGCTAAAAATCCCGGGTCCCAAGCAAACCATTACTATACACGGAAAACCGTGTTGTGGTAGCAGAATGTGACGAAGGAGACACGGTAATGGCAGAGCAGGCTTGTAGGAAGGAAGAGCTCAAGTATTACCGGTCTCAGGTAGACCCGGAAGATAGAACAACATCGAAGAGACCGAACACGGAGGATGAAAGAGCAAAGTTCAAAGCAGCCCAGGACACCAAGATGGTGGCTTTTGTCGAAGGTGATCCCTCCAAGCAATTTGCTATAGGATCTAACGTAGACAACAAGCAGGAAGAAGCACTCATAGAGTTTATTCAAGGAAATCAAGACGTTTTCGCTTGGACGCCTAGCGATATGCCGGGTTTCCCGACCGAGTTAGCTGAGCACAGTTTGCATGTTGATCCCAAGTCTCGGCCTGTGAAACAGGACTTGAGAAAAATGAACGAGGAAAGAAGAAAGGCTATAGGAGCGGAGATAGCTCGGCTCCTTGCAGCCGGCTTTATCATGGAGGTTTTTCACCCGGATTGGTTGGCAAATCCGGTTCTAGTGATGAAAAAGAGCAACGAGTGGAGGATGTGCATAGATTACACGAGTCTCAATAAGCATTGCCCAAAGGATCCGTTTGCCCTTCCAAGAATAAATCAGATCATAGATGCAGTGGCTGGAAGTGACCTATTGTGTTTCCTGGATGCTTATTCCGGGTATCACCAGATCAAGCTCAAGAAGGAAGATTGGGAGAAAACATCGTTCATAACCCCCTTTGGAGCTTTCTGTTACAAAACTATGACCTTCGGGCTAAAGAACGCTGGTGCAACGTACCAACGGTGCATTTAGAAGTGCTTTGAGGATCAGATTGGACGCAACGTCCATGCTTATGTTGATGATGTGGTGATTAAAAGAAGGAAAGCAGAAACATTCATTGATGACCTAAAATAAACGTTCAGGAATTTGAGAAGGTATCAGATGAATCTTAACCCCAGAAAGTGCGTATTTGGAGTCCCAGCAGGAAAATTACTCGGTTTCATTGTTTCTGAGAGAGGAATTGAGGCGAACCCGGACAAGATCAAAGCTATCCAAAGTCTGAAAAAGCCGGAAGGCCTGAAGCATGCTCAAAAGCTTACAGGATGTGTAGCAGCGTTAAGCCGGTTTATATCCAGGCTCGGAGAAAAAGCAATACCTTTATACCGGCTCTTGAGGAAAACCGACAAATTAGTTTGGGGCCAAGAGGCGGACGAGGCGTTCGAGGCCCTGAAAAAGCAGTTATCTGAGGCACCGATTTTGGCAGCGCGGTCCCAAAGAGCCCATGTTGTTATAAGTAGCGGCTGGGCCCCGAGCGGTCAGTGTCATGGTTGTAGTTGAGCGCAGAGAGGATGGGAAGGATCATCCGGTACAAAGGCCGGTTTATTATGTGAGTGAAGTCCTATCGAAAGCAAAGCAGCATTACCCACATTGGCAAAAGTTAGTTTTCGGGGTCTTCATGGCCAGCCGGAAATTGAAGCCGTACTTCCAGGAACACCCCATAACAGTGGTTAGCTCCATATCAATGACAGATATTATCAGAAATTCAGACGCGACAGGTAGAATAGCCAAGTTGGCCATTGAGATGGGAGATTATCACATCAACTACGAGCCCAGGTCTGCAATCAAATCCCAGGCCTTAGCTGATTTTATCAATGATTGGACTCACACAAGCATGCCCACAATGATTCCAAGTTCCGAGTCTTGGGTGATGCACTTCGATGGTTCTAAGCAGTACGAGGGATCAGGGGCTGGTGTGGTACTTACATCGCCTAAAGGAGTCAAATTGAGTTACGTATTGCAAATTCACTTCGATTGCTCCAAAAATATAGCCGAGTATGAGGCATTGTTACACGGATTGAGAGTAGCAAAGGAGATGAACATCAGGCGAATACGGTGCTATGGAGATTCAGATCTTGTGGTACAGCAGGTCTTAGGGACCTGGGATAGAAATGATGCAACAATGGCAGCATATCGTAGAGAGGCAGACATGGTGGCCGGGTCTTTTTCCGGGTATGAGGTGGAGCATGTTGACAGGCGAAAGAACGAGGCAGCAGATACGCTCGCAAGACTCGGCTTGCGCCGAGAGCCAGTTCCACCTAATGTTTTTCTGGACGAGTTATGGCGGCCATCTGTCAAAATCGAATCTGAAGAAGAGGTGGCTAACCAAGACCCGGATTTGGAGCTCGTGGCCATGGTACGTGATGTTCCCAAGTGGACAGAGCCGTTTTTTGGCCTACCTATCGCGGGGCGAGTTACCACCACAAGAAGTTTTAGCCAGGCAAATCCTGAGACGAGCAAATGGCTATTCTATCATCAACGGGGAGTTATATTAAAGAAGTGCAGCAGGAGTCTTTTTGCGCTGTGTAGCACCGGAGGAAGGCCGACAGATTTTGAAGGAGATCCATGAAGGTGATTGTGGGCATCATGCCTCCACAAGATCCCTTGTGGCTAAAGCATATCGGCACGGTTTCTTCTGGCTCACGGCCTTGGCAGACGCGGAGCGCTTGGTGGCAAGGTGCGATGGATGTCAAAGGTATGCTCGCCAAACCCATGTGCGGGCTATGGAGTTGCGAACAATCCCGCTGACCTGGCCGTTTGCTGTTTGGGGTATGGATATGGTGGGCCCCTTTCACATGTCACCTTGCAAAAAGACTCACCTTTTGGTGGCTATTGATAAGTTTACTAAGTGGGTTGAAGTTATTCCAGTCACCAATTGTGAAGCAGTCACAGCAGTCAAGTTCCTGAAAAGGATTATCTATCGGTTTGGATATCCCCACAGCATAATAACGGACAACGGAACCAACATGTCCCTAGGTGAGATGGAGAAATTCTGTGGAAACAATGGCATCCGCCTAGACATAGCCTCGGTAGCCCATCCACAAGCTAATGGACAGGTGGAGAGGGCAAACCAGGAGTTGCTTCGTGGGTTGAAACCACGGCTGAGAGTCTCGTGCCTCAGAGCTGCTGGAGCATGGGTTGAGGAGTTACCATCAGTGGTTTGGGGAATTAATACTACACCTAACAGATCTACTCAGATGACCCCGTTTTTTATGGTTTATGGTGCAGAGGCAGTGTTGCCGAGTGACATTATTCATGATTCGCCCCGAGTGGCGGCTTATGTTGAGGTTGAGAATGAGAAGACCCGGCAAGATGTCGTGGATATGCTAGAAGAGCACATGGAGCAAGCTTTGGCGAGATCAGCCATATATCAGCAAGATTTGAGGCGATACCACAGTCGGCGAGTCAAAACCCGGGTCTTCTAGGAAGGGGACCTGGTACTACGCTTGGAGGGAAAGCACAAGTTATCTCCACCATGGGAAGGCCCGTTCATCATAAGACGGAATTTGCACAACGGATCATATTACTTAGTAGATGCAAGGGAAGAGTCGGATACTGTCAATGACACCGCCCATACCACTTCATCTATGCAAGAGAGGGAAAGACCATGGAACGTGGCTCAGCTACGTCCCTACTACACTTAGCATAGGCTAGGTTTACAAGTTGAATTACACGATGTAACAGGCAGCAGGTTTCAGACGCACTCTTTTCCTATCCAGGGTACCTAAGGGGACTGGAGGGTTTTTAATGAGGCGGCTTGCTGACCTAACTTTTCTCATATCAGTAAAGAGATGTGATGATGGGATGATAACCCGGTAGGCTAATGCCAAGGTGAAACCCGACCCAAAGGGAGTCGCACAAGACCCGACTCAAGGAGGAGGAGTTTTCTAGAAGGCCCAAGAAGGAGCTTAGGCCTTGCAACCCGTACCTTAGGGGTTAAGATTAGGAAACTTAGGGTTGTGTGTGGTTTCCGGGTAGGATTCCGGGTATATCTTGTATAGGAAGCCAGGGAGCCGGGTAACATATAAACCGGCTCCTAGGGTTGGAGAAACAGAGCTTCACCAGATATTTGAGTATCTTGTAATACGAGAGCTGATAATAGTAACCCTAGATCGGAGACTCGGCAACATTATTGCCAGAGCTACCAGATCGATTGATAGAATGATTTCCCCAGAGCTGAACCCTCTCCCAAACACCAGAGTCGATTTGCCCCAGAGTAAGTTACCCCTGGTAACGTCTGCCGTGATTATCCCACGACAGTTTACGATATTGTTTGTTTATTTCTTGTTTATTTCTGTTAAGTTTTTATCTTTCTGTTTTTTGCCTTCTGTTTTTATTTTATCAGGTAAGTATTAGTCGTTTGCTTATAGTACATTAGGTTTGATATTGCATATATAGGTCTTGGGGGCTGATTGCTTGAATAGCACAACTATAATCTCAGACCCGGCCACGATGCCATTAAGTTATAAGGACCGATTACTTGCAATAAGTACGGTTACAATCTTATAACCGGACAATAGAGCCAAATTTTTCTTGATTTCTCTTGTTTAAGCTTGATGTGACTCGCAATAATGTGGCGTGCTTTGCTGACGTATAATCACAATCAGTCATGAGGCCCGCTGGGACTTGCCTGACCCTGTTTTTATAAAGTTATAGCAGCACTGAATATCCACGCGAAAGCCGGCTTACGACAAAGAGGATCAAAAGGGTCATCCAAACCACAAGTTATGCGGAGTAAGAGGTTAACAGCCGGAAACTCACATTGTATTGAGCATAACGTCAAATTTACATGCGTAACTCTATGTTTTGTGCCTTAGCAAAAACAATTAGCTTTGTGAAAACTACAAATCCCTAGACTCGGAGATTCGGGTCTTGGGACTTCCGAATTTGGGAAAAGCAGCAAATTGTTTAGCTATCAATCTTAAAACCCAAAAATCCGAGTCTTGGGGACTTGGGGACTTCAGAAATAAAGTCCACCTAGTAAAAAAAACCTGAGACCCGGAAACCGAGTCTCATCGAAGGAAAAAGAGCAAAAATCAGAAAAGCAGCAAAAAAGTTTCAGACTGGGAAACAGCATATCCAGGTGAATGGCCAGAAGAGCCACCAAAAACTATTAAAGTTTAAATGTATTACAGACCGGGGAAATAGTATTGAAAAGTGCACATGCGCACTATTAAAAGAATAACTGTATAAGGCATATTACATAATGCCTATTGGCCGAATAAGTGTTTGGGGCGAGAAATAATAAAACTTCACTCGGTATCCATAGCCGAGTCATCAACGGTGTCCTTGGCGGTTGGGTCTTCAACATGCTCATCGGTGGTCTTCCCTGCTCCCATGTCCGGGTTAGTCGCAGTATCGGCGCGAGCTGGAGGAGGAACAGCCGGAGTAGAGGAGGAAGGCACAGTATCGGCCTCAGCTTTCTTCTTGGCAACTTCCTCCTTCCATCGGGCCAGCATGTCGAAGGGTAGAGGGAGATCAGATGGAACCGGCTTGTCATCAGCATTGTAGGGCGGAGTAAGCTTGCTCACATCCAGATTGTCGGCTATCAAGCTTGCCGACTGACGCACCTGAGCATGGATAGATTTATAGTCCTTACCAGTGAACCTTGAGCCGTCGTTGTTAAACTTGGGGAACCCGTTCACGAGCTTTACCGGCTCAATCCTAGGAAAATAGGCCTTGGCCAGGGCAAGCCCGCGGGTTACTCCAACCCGGCATGTTGAACGCTTCCAGTGATAATTCCACGCGGGAATGGTGGAGCATGCATCAAGCATCTGGGACACACCACCATAACCACCCGGCCACTTCACAGCTTCCAAGGCCCACTTGGTACCAATAGAGAATTGCCGGATCACGGCCTTCAGCTTCTCAATATCATCCTCATCTACAGCTTCTTCACCCGGACCTACGGAGTAACAGAAAAATTAAAGCAATGAGATCCAGGTTATAAACCCTACAGAACGAGAAATCCGGGTTATAGTCAGTAAAGTTATGATTTCTTACCAAGCAGAGAGCGGTAAGTGTCGGCAATCTAGGCTGAAACTTTCTTCAGCGCACCCTCGGCATTTTGGGATCGTTTCTTGTATTTCTTAATATCTTTGGCAAGGTCCTTCACCTCGGCTTCCAGCTCTTCCCGCAGCTTGGTCTCAGCCTGGAGGAGCTCGTTGGTTTTTGCCAACATCTCCTCAGACCGGGTCACGTGTGCCTGTGGAAATAGATAAGGAAAAGTCAGTCGGATGCAGGGTAAAACCGGGTATGACAGGTTATACAGTTATGGAAGTACCGAGTAAACTTTACATAGTTAACTCGGAACTTGGGGACTAGATGAATACATAAGCAACATTGATTAAGTTACCTGGTGCTCAGCTGCTAGGGACTCAAGGATATCCCTTCCATTGGTCTTCAGGGAGAAGAGCTCAGTTAACATCCCTTCAAAATCAAGATCGCCGCGTTTCGGCCTGGAGGAGCTGGGGTTCTGGTTACCCGGAGGTGGGGTCCTCTCTTGCTTGGGGGAGTTTATCCGGGTTGCCTGGGTGTTAGGAGTGGGGTCACCCCTCCGTGATCCCAGGAACTCGATATCCTCATCTCCTGGTTTGTGTGTTGGCAGGGGAAACTCGGCTTCCTGCTCAACCGGGTCTTTCAGCAAATCTTCTTGTTCTTCTTCTGCACCGCCAGACGTGGGCTTCACAACATCCTCCGGATCTTCCATAGCCGGGTTATCCACATTCATGTCCTCAGGGTCACTAAGTGTGACCTTGGCCCTGAGAAAGAGAAATAAACAGTTAGTATATGATAGATGAAAGATATGGAAAATACTAGTGTATGGAGTAACAAGGAAAGTAAGTTACCTGATGTTCACGACAAAATCTGGTGGGAGATCGTTGCTAGACCCGGAAGACGCTGACAAAGAATCGGAAAGTGAGACCCTAAGTTGTCCGGCTAACGGGTGATTCGGAAAAGGATATCTTTGAGGAAAATGGGATGTATGAGTTTGGGGTGTACCGGCTTGGCGAGCGGGTGATGAAGGGATGCCCGGGTGAAGGGGATCGTCACCCGGAGAGTTTCGGGTTACCCTACGTTTGGTCGGCACAGGTTCCTTCAAGTACGATGAATCGGTTAGACGTTGGTTAAGTTCGCACTTATTGGCGTACGAGTATGGTTTGGAGGCAATGGAGGAATAGGGCACCTTGAAGACAACTCACCGGGTCTTCCTCTTCGCCCCGATCTCCACCTCCAGCTCAGCCTCACTCTCGTCCGACTAAGTGTCCTCTTTGTCCTCTAGCCCTGGCAAACAAGGTGCATTGTCGGAAAAGGGAAAAAGTTGGTCTAAACAAGTTAATGAAGAAAGTGTATGAGTAAGTGATGACTCCCAAGCGCAGGAGATCGATTGTAGTACCTTTCGATAAGTATTTGAGTGTCGAACCCACGAGGAGCTGAAGGTAAGCTATATATTCTCTAAAGCCCTATAACCCTCTTATATGGCTGTTTATGCAAAGCAATAAGTTTGACTAAAAGGAACTAACTAATTAAAAGCAAGTGACGTGGAGTGTGGTTTGTCTAGTAACTAGTGAAGCAAGTTTAAAATGCAAGTTTCTAAGCAAGTTTCACAAGTAGCAAGCAGCAAATATCTCAAGTATCTCAAGGGAGCAAGTGTTCTAGCAATAGGTGTTTCGTTCGTGTGGTTGTCACAATTAGTGAAGCACATGTTTTAGTCTTAGTTGTTCCTTCTAGGAAGGAGCCATGAATAGGTATAGCCAAGTAAATGATCTACAACCCCTTACGATGGATCATGTGGCCAAGTAAATGACTGCACAAGATTGATTAAGACATAAAGTCCCACCATAGCCTTACGTTCTAAGGTCCCCTATATATATCCCCCAATAACTTAACTTTGTGGCTCGGTCTCAGGTTACTGTCACTCCCAAGTCACCACCACTCCATTATGCTACCGGTGATCACCTTACATGCATTCCCCAACATATGCGTGCACTCATATATTGTACATAAAGACAATCATAGAAGATAACAAACTTGTATGCAACCAATCAACGAACTATTTCACCATTGCCAAGAACAATTCACTACTCAAACATAGACGGGGAGACACAATACATCAAGGGAATATAGTATTGCATCATACATCGTGTTTGCCAAGAGATTACAGTGGAGAGATGGAGCTGATCTTGCTGTAGATGTTGATGATGAACACGCCGGAGGGGGGTGGAGCCCTCCGGGGGTGATCCCGGCGGCGTTTCCCCCCTCCGATCTTCTCCGGCGGCAGCCTTCTGTCTCTCTGTTTCGTGGTTTCGTCTCTCGGTGCCGCCTCCTTCTCGAAAAGGCCAGGGGACCCTTTATATAGTCGTTTTTAGGTCACGAGACACTCGGGAGAAGAAAGATCGACGGCATCGGAGCCACGGGGGCAAAAGGGGGCCCCACACGTGGCCACGGAATCTGGCCGCCTGGAGGGTCCTCTTTTCCACCTGGTTGTCCTTTTGGCCCTCTACTTTGGCCCATGGTCTTCGTCTCGAAAATTCTGAACCGTGCTCTTTGGCCTTGCCCTTTTTGGAGTCCCGAAGCTCCCGGAAAGTCTGAAACACTAAAAAGTACGTTTTCTGGAAAAACAGGGTTAGAACCAAAAGAAGGGGGATTGTTCAGAAAATCCCCCAAATCATTATAAAACATGAATATAAGTTGCTAATATGTAGGAAAAACAAGTAATAACATGCAAAGTTCATGTATGCATTTTACATGCATCAACATCCCCAAGTTTAACCCATACTCGTCCTCGAGTATGAAGGTGATAAAACTAACATGGACTTTGCATTTTAAAACAATCATGGAATATCAAAGAAGATTATTCATGCTACATATAATAAAATGATTCATAATGTAGATGAGTAGCAACATACAATTCATGTTATAAGAAATATCAAATATGCAAGCAAAGATGCTTCATGAAAGTTCACAAAGTGTATAATGAAATAAAAGCACTATGGACCAAATGCATACACAAAATGAAAAATAAAATCCTATATTGGTCAAAGAATAGCATAATGGAAAATAGAAAATATGGTGGACACTTTGGAGAAAATAGAGTAGAGGTAAAACATGATCAAGTCTTATTTAGCCTCTAAATTATTCAACTAAAATTACTAATTGAAATGTGGCATCCATTGGTCTAAGACTCTCATTGCCCCTTTATCACTAGCATCTTAAATTGTGAATGTTGAAGTAATGTGATTGACAAGGTGTTGTTTGAATGCCTCATGCCCCGTGAGTGTGAAAACCTACTCCATGATTACTCAACTTAATATTCCTAATAAGCTTTGTACAATCATAATAAGTATTAATGACATCATAGAGAACCGCAAATAGGTACCTCTTGCCCCATGACATGGAAACCAGCCCATGTCACAATGACAAGATGAACAAACGGAGTAGACTCATCATCCTTTTTTATTTCATTCACTATATGCATAGCTTCTTATTTTATTGTAGGATGTGTTTGTAGAGTCCACTCTAGCTGTAAGTAAATTTCCACCATGATCAAGCATGGCTTGGGTTAGCGGCCCAATGCGTTTCTCTAGTCATAAATATACTTACTCATCAAAGCTTACTATTTCTCTATTTCGTTTCGGCATGGCAAAGGTCCAAAAACAAAAGTACATGATATCAACCAAATGTAAATTTTTGTGCAATGTTGAAAGCTTTCTAGTGATACACATTTATAGCTAGCTCCCAACCAAACACTTGTCAAACGCAAAACTTTTAGCTCCCGTTATTGGGTCATGTTTATTAAGTGCAATGAAAAGTAAAGGTGTGCATTCAAAAGTTCGTGAGAGTCCTATCCCAAATTCAGCTCATGACAATTAATAAAGTGAATATCTTAATTTAGAACATAAATAACACTATAACATGGTGAACATACTTGGAATAGCTCTGAAGCTAATAGGTAGATATGGTGGACTCACTGGAAATACTTGGCTAAAGGGTGTTGGAAACAAGTTTATACTTGTTGGAATTTTTACTTTTTTGGCTAGCAAGAGGGAGATATTGACCAGCTACTATGCATGCATTAGTTTACATATAACTACTCATTTCATGACAAACTAAGTAAACTAACAATTAATATCAAAAACATGAATAAGAGATAGCTCATGACAACACTATTGCAAATTTCTACACCTAAAACAACATATAAATCATGCAACTATAAGTAGATTTTATAATCAACTAAAGCATCCCTTTCCCAATAAATATAATAGCATCCAACTTAATTCAACCTATTATTCTAGTAGCTGATTCTCATAAAGATAATTGTGGTGGTGGTCTCACAAATAAACTAAAAAAACAAAACTAGACGCTTCAAGTTTCTGCGATAAATGCTTTGCTTAGAAAAACAGAAAGTAGACGTGTGCTAACCAATGTTGGTCCAGGGGCGTGTTCACCACATCCCCAAGCTTGTGGTTTTCACCACTCTTGTATCTCTCTTGGCGCAGCTCCTCTATTCGTTGTGAAAAAACTTTACAAAACATGTTTCTCCCATTCTTTTTCTGTGGGGTGAGATTAGCAAGGACAAACAAAACGTATGCATGCTGCACAAAATTCCAAAACAAATGCTCCATAAGATAGAAAATAAGGTTCATAATGTTGTATTTTCACTCTCTAGCTCGAAAACATCAAGGAAATTCAAGTCCCAAACCCAAAGAGTGCATCCAACAAAAGAAGGCAAAATCTGTCCAGAAAAGCAAAAGCAGCAAAACGAACGTTTTACCTAAGTTAGACTCATCAAACAATTAATCCAATTTTTTTTCTTACATAGTACGAAAAGTTGCAGAACATACTAAAAAATTAGCTCAATCCGACTTACAAATAAAAAATGAAAAATCGTACGGTGAGCAGAATCGTGCTGAAACAGAAATTCCAAGCACTAGGATAGCAACTTTTAAATCCAAATGGGTGAAACTTGACACTTTATTGAAAACTCCAGAAACTAAACTAAAGACTAAGTCTCTTGTTACATCAAGAGGACACTAGGAAAAACCAACTAAGAACAACCGGGTTGCCTCCCGTAAAGCGCTTTATTGATAGTCGTATAGCTAGGCTTTTCTTACTTAACATCATGATGGTTGGAGTGAGGTGGCTCGGCATCCCCAAGCTTGGATTCTTGTACTTATTTGATACATGTAGGGTGAGCCCAGGGGTACATCCCCAATCTTGATTGGTTTTCCCTCTTGATCTTTGTTCATCTCACTCAACTCTTCCTCCTGAAAAATTCTTCTTACACAAATCTCAACATAAAACTTGATTAGAGGGGTTAGTGCCTCCATAAATAAAATCCACATAGGTACAGAAAAGACACATCATGAGTTGATTCTAAATACTAACTACTGTTACTAAAGTTGTGCATTGCTCCTTGATCAAAAGAACCACACAAAACATAAGTAATGAGAGCAATGCAAAATAAAGACATAATCTGCCAAAAACTGAATAGCCCGTAAAGAGTGAATTTTTAGAGGCACTTAAGTTGCTCAAATCAGAAAACTGAAAACTAATGAAATATGTAGTGATAACTAAATATTTCTGTCGTAAATTACCAGGTCAAAATTCCACTTCTGTGATTTTAAACATTTTTCGCAGTGAAGTTCAGGAATCTGTTTTCTCGACAGCTAATTACTATTCTTTAATCCTATCTCTCATATAAGATTATTCTTGCCATTTATGATGAGAAATAAGACAGAAATGTGATGTTACAGTAGTGAACTAATATTTTTATTTTTTTAGCTTTGGAAAAAGTTTTAATGATAGATACTTTGCAATGGTTTCATTGGCATGAACAACACATGTTCAAGGTCGACCCCAACTTCTCCATTACTCATCCTTCTCATTTACTTTCCCAAAAAATTTATAAAATGAAAATCTTAAACTAAATGATAGATAACAGTAGGTAAAGGTATTTTACATGTTGAAAAGACATAAATGTGTGCTCAAACCGAATAGGAAATTAAAGCATAAGGAACACACCAAAAAAATATTAAACAATTTATTTTTAAGTCTAACCCATTTCCTATGCATTGGCATTTTGTAATGAAACAAATAAAAGAAGCACATAATAGCAAGCATAGAAAGGTAGATAGTGTGCAACTTCAATACTTTCAGCATAAAGAGGGGAAACTTAATATTGTTGAAATATGTGTAACCATATTTCCCTCTCTCATAATAATTTTCAGTAGCATCATGAATAGATTCAACAATATGAATATCACATAAAACATTCTTATCATGAGCCACATGCATAAAATAATCACTACTCTCCACATAAGTAAAATCCTCATTAGTGATAGTGGGAGTTAAACATTCATAATATTCATTGCAGTCATCATATATAGGAGGCATAGTATCATCAAAGTGAATTTTCTCATCCAAGCTTGGGGAACTAGAAATATCATGCTCATCAAAACCAACTTCCCCAAGCTTAAAACTTTCCATAGAATCAGCAAGTATATCATTTTTATCCTCAATAGTAGGGGGACTAAAAATATCATATTCATCAAGACAAACTTCCCCAAGCTCAAGGTTTTCCTTAGCAATAAAGGTGTTCAAAGAATTAGTACTACCACAAATAGGATTGTTGTGCAAATAATTTTTCAATTTCTCCTCAAACACTTCATGTCCTAATTCAAGGTAGATATTATACAGTTCTAAAATTGTTTGGTTGTTTTCCATTTTATAATTTTTTTTGTGTTTTAGGTTTATATGTTAGTATGCAATCCAAACAAGAATAAAAGCTTAGCACAACGCTCCCCGGCAACGGCGCCAGAAAAGTGCTCGATGACTCCCAAGTGCAGGAGATCAATTGTAGTACCTTTCGATAAGTATTGAAGTGTCAAACCCACGAGGAGCTGAAGGTAAGCTATCTATTCTCTAAAGCCATATAACCCTCTTATATGGTTGTTTATGCAAAGCAATAAGTTTGACTAAAAGGAACTAACTAATTAAAAGCAAGTGACGTGGAGTGTGGTTTGTCTAGTAACTAGTGAAGCAAGTTTAAAATGCAAGTTTCTAAGCAAGTTTCACAAGTAGCAAGCAGCAAATATCTCAAGTATCTCAAGGGAGCAAGTGTTCTCGCAATAGGTGTTTTGTTCGTGTGGTTGTCACAATTAGTGAAGCACATGTTTTAGTCTTAGTTGTTTCTTCTAGGAAGGAGCCATGAATAGGTATAGTCAAGTAAATGATCTACAACCCCTTACGATGGATCATGTGGCCAAGTAAATGACTGCACAAGATTGATTAAGACATAAAGTCCCACCATAGCCTTACGTTCTAAGGTCCCCTATATATATCCCCAATAACTTAACTTTGTGGCTCGGTCTCAGGTTACTGTCACTCCCAAGTCACCACCATCCATTATGCGTGCACTCATATATTGTACATAAAGACAATCATAGAAGATAACAAACTTGTATGCAACCAATCAACGAACTATTTCACCATTGCCAAGAACAATTCACTACTCAAACATAGACGGGGAGACACAATACATCAAGGGAATATAGTATTGCATCATACATCGTGTTTGCCAAGAGATTACAGTGGAGAGATGGAGCTGATCTTGCTGTAGATGTTGATGATGAACACGCCGGAGGGGGGTGGAGCCCTCCGGGGGTGATCCCGGCGGCGTTTCCCCCCTCCGATCTTCTCCGGCGGCAGCCTTCTGTCTCTTTGTTTCGTGGTTTCGTCTCTCGGCGCTGCCTCCTTCTCGATAAGGCCAGGGGACCCTTTATATAGTCGTTTTTAGGTCACGAGACACTCGGGAGAAGAAAGATCGACGGCATCGGAGCCACGGGGGCAAAAAGGGGGCCCCACACGCGGCCAAGGAATCTGGCCGCATGGAGGGTCCTCTTTTCCACCTTGATGGAGGGATGATAACCCGGTAGGCTAACGCCAAGGTGTAACTCGGCCCAAAGGGAGCTGCACAAGACCCGGCTTAGGAAAGAAGAGTTTCTAGAAGGCCCAAGAGTGTAGGCCTCGCAACCCGGATTGTGGGTTTCGATAAGGAAACTTAGGGTTTGTAAGCGGTACCCGGGCAGGACTCCGAGTCTGCCTTGGATAGGAAGCCAGGGGGTCCGGATATTATGTAAGCCGGCCCCTAGGGTTAGATTAGACACGAGACACACGAGATTCACTAGTTATTCGAGTATCCCTTGTAACCCAAGAGTTGATATAATGAGATTTAGATCGGAGACTCGGCGACTTGATTGCCGGCTACCAGATCGTTTCATCACCATGATTTCCCCTGAGCAAAACCCTCTCCCAAACACCAGAGTCGATTTACCCCAAGATAAGTTACCCTTGGTAACGTCTGCCGTGATTATCCCACGACAGTTGGCGCCCACCGTGGGGCCTACGTCCAAGGGTGTTTACATCACGGGAGAAGCTCGGGAGAACATGAAGAACCTCGTCATCGGCGAGATCTACACCAACCCCGAAGGAGAGAAGATGGTGGACGATTTTGGCTGGGGGCCAGAGTCGGATCTGCTTGAATCCGGATCTGTTGTCACGATCGGACGGGTCAACGTCTTCATCGGCATGGCACGTACGTCCGGTTCAATCCCTGATGATTTCAATTATGATTCTGTGTCAGGAGAAGCGACCTGCGTACAGTCGGATGGAGAAGAATCGGTCGGAACGGTGGATCCGGTAGAAGAGCCCACCACCAAGAGGGAACAGCCGGAGGAGCCGGCATGGACCCCGCGTGGCCGGGTCATGAGAGAAGATGATACCGAGTCTATCCTGCACTTGCTGGAGGACCGGTACGAGGAGGATAGCTGTGATGAGGAAGAGTACGAATCTTCACCAGGCATCGCGCGCCAGGTCGCGGTCTACACGGCCCCTGCAACCAATTCTCAATCAGGGGGACGTGACTACGGCCGCGGTTGGAGCGGCGCGACCGCTGGCCCAGCAGAAAAATCCGGTTGACGGAAATCCGGTTCTGACCCGGGTCGACGGAGAATCGGCCTCGGTCACTAGCCGGGCGGCGGATAGCGAGTTGCAAGCGAATATGTTTGGATTCATGACGAACAGGACGCCAGGGGCGGGTCCCTCAAACCCACAACACCCGGCCCTGTTCAGTAATAACTTGATCCTGGATCCCACGGTGCTAGCTACGGTGATAACCCCGAAGAACGCAGCAGCACGTGCTAGGGATCTGGATGTAGCCCGTCGTGCATTAGAGCAGCAAAGGAGAGAAGTGGAAGCAGAAAAGCAAGGGGTAGCCACGCGCCGACGCGAGCTGGAAGCGTTGGAAAACCGGCTCCGGGTTGAATCAACTAGGATGCATCAAAGATACCAAACAAGGTTACCAGCCACAGGTGGAGTTCTAAACCCGGCCGCGCTGTTCACCACCCCCCAGGATCAGCCAATCCCGGCCGCGAATCAAGAAACTGTACATCAGCCCACGACCGGAGGAGGACAGCCGGCAAACGTACAAGCCGGGTTACCCACGTTGCAGACAGGGGTTGCAGCTGGTAATGCAGCGTCACCACCGCCACCATCACGATTTCGTACGCCACCAGGTCACTTCAACAACCCAATGGATAATGTATATGCGGCAACATTGGCGTTGGATCGAATCCCCATAAGAGAGTCACCCCATGCGGAGGAGACCCGGCAGGCGATAGATTTATTACGCACGGCAGTGGCTCAGCAAGTCAATTACCCGGATAATAGGAGTGGAATGCATGGAACGCCGTATATCAGCCGGCAACATGGCAATACCGGCAATATTCAGTCAAGTTCAGCGCGACGGAGGGCAGAGCAGCAGCAAATGCCGCCTCCTCCCCGCGTCCAAGCAGCACCAGCAGCATCAGCAGCACAAGCTATTGTGGATAGTTCCAGAGCCAGGCGAGCCGCGGCCGGGTCTGCGGTACACGGGCCTGCGGCAGCGCCTCGCCCAGCTGCGCCCCCCACAGGATCGCATGTTTCCCGAGTGAGGCCAGTACTGACTAATCTCGCTGGGCCTAAGTGTCTGTCGGATAATATCAGGGCTGAGCCTTACCCGGATAAATTCAAGGAACCGGGTAATGTGGTGAATTATGAGCCGACTATGGATCCAGAAACATGGTTGAGAAGTTATGAGATGGCTATGTCGATTCGCAACGCATCTGAAAATCTTCAAGCCAAGTTCATGTACTTAATGATGTCAGAAGGAGCAGCAAAGTTGTGGTTCAACAATTTACCTGAAGGATCTATCAAATCTTGGAGTGAATTGAAAACTGCGTTTATCAAGCACTTTCACGGAACATTCAGGAAGTTGTTTACTATCGACGATCTAGAACGGTGTGTACAAAAGAAGGGAGAATCGGCGCGTAGTTGGGTGCGCCGGGTTATGGAGATACTTCATTCATCTACAAATATTCAGCCAAAGGATGAGTTGCAAGCTATGGCGAAGACATGCAAGTATACACCCTTAGTGCAAAAGCTAACTCGCATGAAATCCAGTCGAAACGCTTCAGAGGTTACTATGGGAGAGTTGATGGATGCATGCAACAAACATGCTGCTACGGATACCACAGAAGAGGACGTTGATGACAAGAAAGCGAAAGCGAACACGAGTAATAATGGAAGAACTGGCAATGGATCTATGCCGGGTAACCATGGAGGAAATAATGGAAACAACCAGAATAAACGCCCATTTGAGGGGAATTCCGAGTTTGTCGCCAGCACAGAAGCCGGGTCTTCGAGACCCAGAGCAGAAGGAAATTTCAACGGAGGAAACTTTAATGGAGGAAATTACCAAGGTCCGCCAAGGCCGGGAAACCAGTGGGATGTCTACAAGATGCCGTGCCCGCGACACAGCAGGAACGGTAGACTGGCTAATCATTCGCTGGAACAGTGCGTGGATTTACAGAGATGGAAGAACGAGGAAATACAAAAAGCAATGCGAGGCGCAGGCCGGGGAGCAGGACCGGGTCCGGGTGGTAACCCGGGAAATGGCCCACCCCCGGCAGGCAACCCAGGAGGTGGAAACCCGGGTAATAACCAGGGAGGAGCTGGGGGTTTCCAGGCCAATCCCAAGCAATTGGGCCAGTACCACGTTCACACCACGGGAACTTCCAACAAGGATAGAAAGATATTGAAAAAGGCAGTAAACTCTGTTTCCTCGGCTGTCCCGAGATACCTGAGGTGGTCGGAACAAGATGTAACGTGGAGCAGGAGGGATCACCCGGAAAGAATAGAACACCCGGGAGTCTTAGCATTGGTGGTTGCGCCACAGGTTAATGGTTATGAGCTGAAAAAGGTCTTAATGGACGGCGGAAGCAGCATCAACATCTTATATTGGGAACTTTCTTACGTATGGGTCTCAAGGAGTCTCAGCTACAGAAAAGTTCAACAGTTTTTCACGGGATTGTGCCGGGTCACTCGGCGTGCCCCGAGGGAAAGATTACCTTGGAGGTCGCTTTTGGAGAATCAAAGGATAATTTCCGGGTAGAGTGGCTCATGTTCGAGGTGGTAAAGTTGCGCAGCCCTTATCACACGCTATTTGGAAGGCCGGCTTATGCCAAATTCATGGCCAGGCCGTGTTACGTATACCTACAGCTAAAAATCCCGGGTCCCAAGCAGACCATCACCATACATGGGAGCCGGGATATAGCGGCTGAGTGTGACGAATTAGACGCGGCAATGGCGGAACAAGCTTGTAGAAAGGAGGAGCTCAAATACTATCGGTCTCAAGTAGACCCGGATGATAGGACATCGTTAAAAAGGCCAAATACGGAGGATGAGAGAGCAAAATTCAAGGCAGCACAGGATACCAAGATGGTGGCTTTCGTCGAAGGTGATCCCTCTAAGCAATTTGCTATAGGATCTAACTTGGACAATGAGCAGGAAAAAGCACTCGTGGAGTTCATTCGTTCAAATCAAGAAGTTTTTGCTTGGACGCCCAGCGATATGCCGGGTATCCCTACGGAGTTAGCGGAACATAGCTTGCACGTTGATCCCAAGTCTAGGCCCGTGAAGCAGGGCCTAAGAAAAATGAATGAGGAAAGAAGAAGGGCTATAGGGGAAGAAATTGCTCGGCTGTTGACAGTCGGCTTTATCACGGAAGTATTTCACCCGGACTGGTTGGCAAATCCGGTTCTCGTGATGAAAAAGAGTAATGAGTGGAGGATGTGCATAGATTACATGAGTCTCAACAAGCACTGTCCAAAGGATCCGTTTGCCCTCCCAAGGATTGATCAGATTATAGATGCAGTGGCTGGAAGTGACCTATTATGTTTCCTGGATGGATATTCCGGGTATCATCAGATCAAGCTCAAAAAGGAAGATTGGGAGAAAACATCGTTCATAACCCCTTTTGGGGCCTTCTGTTACAAAACCATGACTTTTGGGCTAAAGAATGCTGGCGCAACTTATCAGAGATGCATACAGAAGTGCTTTGAGGACCAGATTGGGCGCAATGTTCACGCCTATGTGGATGATGTGGTGATCAAGACCAGGAAAGCGGAAACGTTCATTGACGATCTAAAGGAAACATTCAAGAATTTGAGAAGGTATCCGATGAAACTTAACCCTACAAAGTGCGTGTTTGGAGTTCCAGCTGGAAAGTTACTCGGGTTTATTGTTTCGGAGAGAGGAATCGAGGCAAACCCGGACAAAATCAAAGCCATCCAGAGTCTGAAAAAGCCGGAAAACCTAAAGCATGTTCAGAAGCTTATAGGGTGCGTAGCAGCGCTGAGCCGGTTCATATCCAGACTGGGAGAGAAGGCAATACCCCTGTACCGGCTCTTGAGGAAATCTGATAAGTTTGTTTGGGACCAAGAGGCGGATGAAGCATTCGAGGCACTAAAGAAGCAGTTATCTGAGGCACCAGTTTTGGCAGCGCCGGGTCCCAAAGAGCCCATGTTGCTGTACATTGCGGCCGGGCCCCGGGCGGTTAGCGCAGTGGTTGTTGTCGAGCGCAAAGAGGATGGAAAAGATCACCCGGTCCAGAGGCCGGTTTATTATGTCAGCGAGGTACTATCGGAGGCAAAGCAGCGCTACCCACATTGGCAGAAGTTGGTTTTCGGGGTCTTCATGGCCAGCCAGAAATTGAAACCCTATTTTCAGGAACACCCCATAACAGTGGTTAGCTCTATACCAATGTCGGATATCATCAGAAACTCGGACGCAACATGTAGAATAGCCAAGTGGGCCATCGAGATGGGAGATTATCATATCAACTACGAGCCCAGGTCAGCAATCAAGTCTCAAGCTTTAGTTGATTTTATTAATGATTGGACTCACACTAGCATGCCCACAATGACACCAAGTTCCGAGTCTTGGGTAATGCACTTTGATGGTTCCAAGGAATACGAGGGATCAGGAGCTGGAGTGGTACTTACATCACCTAAAGGAGATAAGTTGAGCTACGTGTTGCAAATCCACTTTGATTGCTCCAACAACGTGGCCGAGTATGAAGCATTATTACACGGATTGAGAATAGCCAAGGAGATGAACATCAGGCAGATACGATGCTATGGAGATTCAGATCTTGTGGTACAGCAGGTCTCAGGAACCTGGGATAGGAAGGATGCAACTATGGCAGCATATCGCAGAGAGGTGGACAGGGTTGCCGGGTGTTTTTCCGGGTATGAGGTGGAGCATGTTGACAGAAGAAAGAACGAGGCAGCAGATGCACTCGCAAGACTCGGCTCGCGCAGAGAGCCGGTTCCATCCAATGTTTTCCTGGACGAGCTATGGCGGCCATCAGTTAAAACCGAGTCTGAGGAAGAGGTGGCTAACAAAGATCCGGATTTGGAGCTCGTGGCCACAATACGCGCTGTTCCCGAGTGGACAGAGCCGTTTCTGGCTTACCTATCACGGGGCGAGTTACCACAGCAAGAAGTATTAGCAAGGAAAATTCTGAGGCGAGCAAAAGGCTATTCCATCATCAATGGGGAGTTATATAAAAGGAGTGCTGCAGGAGTATTTTTGCGCTGTGTAGCACCAGAAGAAGGCCGGCAGATCCTGAAAGAGATCCACGAAGGCGATTGCGGGCATCACGCATCCACAAGATCCCTTGTGTCTAAAGCATATAGACACGGTTTCTTCTGGCTCACAGCCTTAGCAGACGCGGAACGCTTGGTGGCAAGGTGCGATGGATGTCAAAGGTACGCTCGCCAAATCCATGTGCCGGCTATGGAGTTGCAAACAATTCCTTTAACCTGGCCATTTGCCGTTTGGGGTATGGACATGGTTGGTCCCTTTCACATGTCACCTTGCAAAAATACACATCTCTTGGTGGCTATCGATAAATTTACCAAGTGGGTTGAAGTTATGCCAGTTACCAATTGTGAAGCAATTACGGCAGTCAAGTTCCTGAAAAGGATTATCTATCGGTTTGGGTATCCTCACAGCATAATAACAGACAATGGAACCAACATGTCCCTCGGTGAGATGGAGAAATTCTGTGGGAACAATGGAATCCGGCTTGACATAGCCTCAGTAGCCCATCCACAAGCTAATGGACAAGTGGAAAGGGAAAATCAGGAGTTACTTCGTGGTTTAAAACCACGGCTTTGAGTCCCATGCATCAGAGCTGCTGGCGCATGGGTTGAGGAGTTACCATCAGTGGTTTGGGGTATCAACACCACACCTAACAGATCTACTCAGATGACACCGTTTTTCATGGTTTATGGTGCAGAGGCAGTATTGCCGAGTGATATCATCCATGATTCGCCTCGAGTGTCGGCTTACGTCGAGGTGGAGAACGAGAAGACCCGGCAGGACGCCGTGGATATGTTAGAAGAACACAGGGAACAAGCTTTGGAGAGATCAGCCATTTATCAGCAGGATCTGAGGAGATATCATAGCCGGCGGGTTAAAACCCGGGTCTTCCAGGAAGGGGACCTGGTTCTGCGCCTGGTACAGTCAAAGGAAGGAAAACACAAGCTATCCCCACCATGGGAAGGACCGTTCATTATAAGCCGGAATCTGCACAATGGGTCGTATTACTTGGTAGATGCAAGAGAAGATTCGGCTACTGTCAATGACACCGCTCATACAACTACATCTATGCAAGAAAGAGAGAGACCATGGAACGTGGCTCAGCTGCGTCCCTACTACACTTAGAATAGACTAGATTCACAAGTGGAATTACACGATGTAATAGGCAGCAGGTTTCAGACGCACTCTTTTCCTATCTAGGGTACCTAAGGGGACTGGAGGATTTTTAATGAGGCGGCCTGCTGACCTAACTTTTCTTATATCAATAAAGAGATGGTTAAACAATATTTTGTTCTTTTTTATATGATCTTTGTCAAGTTTTTATATTCCTGTTGTTTTTCTATTTCTTTCCCAGGTAAGTATTATTTGTTGTTTTTAGTATGTTAGTTTTTCTAGTAAATTGCATATATCTAGGTCTTGGGGGCTGATTGCTTGAATAGCACAGTTGCAAACTCAAAGACCCGGCCGTGATGCCATTGAGTTATAAGGGCCGATTACTTGTAATAAGTACGGCTGCAAGCTTATAACCAGACAATAGAGCCAATTTTTCTTGACTTTTCTTGCTTAAGCTCGATGTGACTCGCACAAAAGTGGCATGCTTTGCTAGCGTATAACTACAATCATCCATGATGCCCAATGGGACTTGCCTGACCTTGTCTTTATACAGCTATAGCAGCATTGATCATCCACGCGAAAGCCGGCTTATAGTAAAAGAAGGTCAAAAGGGTCATCTAAACCACAAGTTATGCAGAGTACAAGGCTAACACCCGGAAACTCAAGATATATTAAGCATAACTTCAAACCTATGCGAGCAGCTCTAGGTTTTGGGCCTTAGCTAAACAATTTGTTCTTCTGAAAAATCCAACACCCTAGACTCGGAAATTCGGGTCTTGGGGACTGGGGAATCTGAAAAAAGAAGCAAATTTTCTAGCTATTCAGCTCAAAAACCCAAAAATCCGAGTCTTGGGGACTTGGGGACTTAGAAAAAGTCCACTTGTCAAAACCCATGAGACCCGGAAACCGAGTCTCGCAGAAGGAACCATAGCGAAAGTCGGAAAATCAGGAATGAAAAAAGCTCAAAGTTAAGAAATATCAAATTCACGCAAAGGCCAGAAGGGCCATGAAAGATATTAAGGTTTTAAATGTGTTACAAACCAGGATAGTAGTATCATAAAGTGCACAGACGCACTATCAAAAGAATAATTGTTTTAAAAGGCCCATTGGCCGAATGAAGTGTTTGAGACAGTAGCAGGTAAAAGTGCACTCGGCCTCCTGGGTCGAGTCGTCCATCTTGCCCTTTCCCTTGGCAGCCGGGTCCTGGTCCTTGACTTGTTCTTCAACGGTCTTTGCGGCAGCAGCATCCGGGTCAGCAGCAGTGCCGGCGCGCGGGGGAGGGGGAACAACCGGCGTGGAGGTAGTGGGCGCAGTGTCGGCCTCGGCCTTCTTCTTCGCGGCCTCTTCCCTCGACTGGGCAGCTTCCGCCTTCCACCGTGCCAGCATGTCATACGGCTTGGGAGGATCCGACTGAATGGGCTTATCTTCAGCATCGTAGGGGGTAACAATCCGGCTGACATCCAGACTGTCGGCAATCAGGCTAGCCGAGTGTCGAACCTGTGTTTGGATGGCCTTGAAGTTTTTGGCTAAAAACCTGGAACCATCAGTATTGAACTCTGGAAACCCGCCAACGAGCTTTGCCGGCTCAAGTTTGGGAAAATACGCCTTAGCCAGAGCAAGCCCCCGGGTTACTCCAACCCGGCATGACGAGTGTTTCCAGTGCTCGATCCACTCGGGGATGGTGGAGCACGCATCAAGCAGCGTGCTCAAACCACCACGCCCGGTACCCGGCCACTTCAAGGCTTGAAGAACCCATTTGGTGCCGGCACAGAGTTGCCGGATGGTGCTCTTTATAGTCTTCAGCTTTGCTATATCATCTTGATCCGGCATTTCATCATCCGGCCCTAGAGACAAACAGAACAGTACAAATAAGAAATTCCGAGTATTTATCAGAATGAAAATCCGGGTTACGATTAGTGAGTCGGGAATCCTTACCAATCAAAGCACGGTAAGTGTCAGTAATCCGGGCAGATAGCTGGTTCAGCTCATCTTCTGCAGCGTGGGCTCTCTTCCTATACTTTCTCGCCAGCTTCCCCAACTTCTTGGCATCAACCTCAACCGATTCACGCAGCTTCGTATCCACCTCGAGGAGTTTGTTGGTTTTAGCCAACACTTCCTCAGAGTGGGTTACATATGCCTGCATAGGAAACATAAGGAAGTGTTAGTCGGACAAAGCAAAAAGGAGAACCAGTCGGATATGCTATGAAAGTTCCAAGTAAATTATGCATAAGTTCACTCGGAACTTGGGGACTAGACAGATATACAAGCAATATTAAGTTCAAATTACCTCGTGCTTGGCTATTAAGGCCTCCAGAATGCCTTCTTCATCAGCTCTCAAAGTGTGAAGAGCATCCAGCATCTGGGCAAAGCTCATATCCTCAGGTTTGGTGCCGGAAGAGCCGGCGGCTTGCTTGCTTGGAGGAGGAGTCTTTTCCGGCTTTGGGGGTTATATCCGGGTTTCCTGGGTGTCGGGATTGGGAGTACCCATCCTTGCGCCCAGAACCTCGACATCATCGTCCCCGGGTCTATCTGAGGGCTTGGGAGACCCGGCTTCCTGCCTGGCCGAGTCTATCAGTGGGTCTTGTTCTTGATCTTCTTATTCAGCACCGCCAGTCGCGGCGTTGATATTGTCAACCGGATCTTCAGCCTCCCGGTTATCCATATCCATGTTGTCCGGGTCACTGATCGAGACCTGGGCACTAAGGAAAGTAAAAGAAATAGTTAGTACTGATGAGTAAAAGTTATCGAAAGAACCAGTATATCGGATAGCAAGAAATATGGCTTACCCAGCATTCACCATGAAGTCCGGTGGAAGCTCGTTGCTAGACCCGGACGAGGCTGATAACGATTGAGAAAGTGAGACTCGGAGTTTTCCACGCAAGGGGTGACTGGGAGAAGGACATCTTTGAAGTGAATCGAAAGGATAAGATTGGAAAGTACCGGCACGGCGAACTGGGGACGTAGGAATACCCGGGTTGAGGGGATCCTCACCCGGGGAGTTCCGGGTTACCCTGCGCTTGGCTGGAGGCGGGTCCTTCAAGTTTGGTGAGTTGGATAGTTGTTGGTTAAGCTCACGCATATTAGCAAAAGAATAGGGTTTGGAGGACATGGAGGAATAGGGAACCTTGAAAACGACCCCTCGGGGTTTCCTCTTGGTCCCAACTTCAACTTCCGGTTCGGCCTCGCTCTTGTCGCTCTCGGTCTCCTCCGGGTCTTCTCTATCATCCTTGTCCTCCTTATCCTCCATTCCTGAGAGGCGTAGTACACAGTCAGAAAAATAAATGTGTGGGGAAGCAAGTTAACAGAAATTAAAATGGGTGAAACCCGGGCGATACCTTCATCAGTGTCAGCCGGCTCTTCTTCCTCTTCCGGGTTTTCGGAGGTGGGGGGAGTTTCAATGTTCCAGAAGGCGCTGCCTGCCTGAAATAAAGATGTGGTAAAAAAGGTTAGTGATTGCATCAAGTAAAAGCACAAATGTAGAAGAGTAAGTGACGGATCTTACCGCGCGAGCCGGATTTTCTCGGGTGTATGGCTCTAACCCGTATATATTCCGGATCACTTCCACTTTCTCAGTAAGGAAACTTTTGATGATCTTGTTCGTATCACCAGCCGGATAATTCCTCGAAGAGTAGCGGAGCGCATCCGTAACATGTCCGGAATACTCGGACATCAGCTTAGGCCGGATGGAGTTGGGATGGATTCGGAAATCTACCCAAGTCTTGACTAAATTAAGCCCAAGGAGACCATGGGCAGAAAGGGCAGCTATCTTGGCTAGGAGGGGCTGGATAGACTCTCTGTCCGACTCAGAGGCGAAGGCGTTAAAGGTATCAGAGAGATCAAGGAGCCCCTCGGAGAAACCCGGCAACCTCTTTTCGCCGGGTGGGGAGATGTCCCGGCAGTAGAAGAAGGATTTTTGCCAGTGCTTAACATGAGAGTTAAGGCTCAGAGTCGGCATTGGCGAATTCTTTCGCCGTTGGATAGAAACTCCGCCGCAGGCCAAGAGGGCCCCGTCACCGCTTTCGTGGCACGGTTTGCATTGGAACAATTCAAGGAATAAAGCAAGGTTCGGGGGGACGCACAGGTATGATTCACAGAGGACTATGAAGTGGGTTATATTTAACATAGAGTTAGGCCCTATGTCAAAGACTCGGAGGCCATAGTGGCTAAGAAGTTCGCGAAAAAGGAGTGACCCGGGGGACGGAATCCCCGGATCACGTGCTCTACGAAACAGATTACCTCATCCGGACCAGGGGAGGGCGGGTTCTCATCTCCCGGAACTCGCCAGTGGATCTCCTTCTGAGATGGGAGGACGCCGGACTCGGCGAGTTCATCTAGCTTCGCCTTGGTCACGGTGGACCGTGCCCAGTTGGCCGATATGGACCGAGTCGGCCTTGGCTTTGCCGGCTGTTTTCCCTTGTTCTTGGGCGCCATGGGTGCAGTCTACAAAACAAGAGATAAAAGGTGCAGAGTATGAGTAATTAAGACCCGGAAAGGGGTTGATTATCCGATTAACAAAAGAGCGACTGAAAGACCCGGAAATTACGGGTTATCCGGGTATCAATGAGCGGTTACGGAAATTACGGGTTATCCGAGTATCAATGAGTGGTTACGGAGATTACAGGTTGTCCGAGTATCAATAGGCAGTTATGAAAAATGTTGACAGATTGCATCTAGGCGAGGAAATTTATGGAGGAATCTGAGGGGAAACTTCTGACCGTAAGAGATAAAGGATTGCTACCAAGCCTAGCTTAAGTGATTGGATGAGAAAAAAGTAGGGCATGAGATCCAAATCGATGCGATGCAAGAAGGTTACCTACGAGTGGACCTAGATCTAACTTAATTCGAGCAAAAAGCTTGAGGATAAGATTCATGGAGGAAGAAGGCTTACCGGCAAGATCTGGAGGAGATTGCGGCAGCGGCAAATGGCGCAGCCGCGGTGACCTGCGGGGTCTTCCGGCGGGCAGCTCGCGGGCGCGGTGGCGGTGCTTGACGGCGGCGTAGCACGAGCGGAGGCGGAGCGCAGGCGGCGGCGGCTCGCTTCCAGCTGCTCTCCGGTAGGCTCCGTGGCGGCGCGACGGCGAGCTCGAGCAAGGGAGTGTCAATGGAGGTTGGAGGCGAAAAGGGCGAGTGAGATGAGGAAATGGAACATTAGGTTTAGGTTACCCCCTAGGGCACCTATTTATAGGTGCGGGTGGGGAAACCTAGGTTAAGTGGGCGGGAGCTAGAAATTTCGGGAGGGCTACCCGTCCGGATTTTTTGGGATAGGCATTAAAGTACCCGTGCGTGATATCCGGAAAGGATCAGAAGCAAATCACTTGCGCAATATTCGGACTGATTAGCGAGCGGAGTGTAGAGGCCCCAAACCGGAAGGTTCAGAACCCCTCATATGCATTCATTCACAATCCCAGAATAACCAGTTGTGAACAACATACGTAGTTGGCATACAGAATACATCATCCATTACACGAATATTAGAGTCTTACATAAATGGTCACATGACCAAGTTCTTGATAACTGTCACACAGGACAGACATTCAAAATAAACACAGCGGAAGACGATAAGCATAGCGTAGTAGAACCCGAGTCACGCCTCATCCTACAGGCTGCTGAGTGGGAGACGATCCTAACTCGCAGGGCCATCAGCGTAGAACTCCTCCTCATAGAACTCCTCCTGGGGTGGCTCCTCATAGTCTGATAAGTAGATACCAGGGGCGAAACCAAATGAGTACATTTGAATGTACTCAACAAGACATCCTTTATGAGCTTACAATAATGCATACATGCTTATTTGGTGGAGTGGGTAGGCCATACATATGGTTCAGCTACCCATGACAGATAAAAGATTTATCATGGTTGATTCTTCAAGTTTAGTCCTTTATGGATAAATCAGGTAAAATAATGTAGTTTTTCTCTCGTAGATATCACATATCTTGGAGGTTTTATAAGTCTTTTAGAAAAGAAAATTTTCTTTTCAGAAACTTATAGTAATAGTTTCCTTCTCATCAGTATCTCGCAGATACCAAATCATTCCTTCATAGTACCTCGCAGGTACAAAGCCGTCCTTCAAAAACCTCTTTTTGGAAAGTTGACACAATACTAGCTACATGGCCATTCAACCGTCCATATCCGAGGACGCGGCTATCTCGAAATAGTTTTACTCTGCAGAGGTGTACACACTTCCACTAGATCCAGAATCCGCCATGAAACAACCATGGACTATTCCCAACCTATGGGAACATCAGATAACTGATCTTGACTATCCACTATGTACAAGCTAGAACATGACTATCTCTTCAATTGGGGTTACCCCTCCCCGGCAAGCCGTGTCACACACCGCCCAGACAGGAGACCCAACTGCTGCATCCGGAGGGAAAATTAATCCCACACTTTAGATGTCCCGTCTGCTCACTCCTAGCGACACTTCGGTTCGGAGGATCCAATCCTCTATAGCACTTTGAGATAGCTCACATACTAACCATAACAAGTTTTTAATCAAGCCCCTACCCATATTGGGGTAAAGTGGCAGTACGATAATGGTTGTCCAGCGAAGACTAGGTTATGTGTCTTTTGTAAACCTTTCTCAAAAATTTCCCTTCATGGCATTCTTCCGGTAGACAGGGTCTCACCCTTCCTCCGGGGTTTTTCCTTCATAAGGCATTTGTTTACAAAAACACATTTTATTTGGTTCATTTAAGAACCCAAGTTTTAATTTGTTGGATGGTATATTATATACCATTTAGTGGCTAAGGGCTTGGCAAATACCAAGTTGACTATTATTATGATTCCTTCTTCTAATAATATTAATAGTAGTAGTATTCACAACAAAAATAGTTTTGAGAGTATAGTTTTGTGAAAACTTCAGAAGTGAAAAGCATGCATGATAGATAATGGTAAGTATTTATACAGCAAGCATTAGGATGGCTTGCCTTGGTACAAGTGATGGTCCTGGTCCTGAAAGTAACAGGAGTTGCAATACCCCTCTTCAGCAAATCCTTCCTCCTCGTTTTCTAACGTCGTAAAAAGAAATAAAGGCACACTTTCAGAGCCAACCAAGACAAACAATGCCACAAGTGATACATACAGCAAACAATTAAAAAGTAACACTCAAGACACTCAATTATCCCTTAGGAAAATTGACATGAAAAACATCGTGGGAGAATCTGCTTTTTCCTAGTGTTTAGGTGTGGTCAAGCTTAATGATTTTAAGTCAAGAGCATCCTGGACCAGTGGGGTAAAACAAATGTTACTAGACAGTAGGGTGTCACATAAAACACATTTTGATGTCTAAAAACTCCCTCAATAATCTCTATGGCAAGTACAAATAATAATCTAAAATAATCAAGTGGTGAAAAAGCTCATGACCACAAGTCAAGACTATTTTTCCACCATGATGCAAAAATACCAGTGAGTGTTCCACTAGCATAATGCTTCATAAAGAGGTTAATAAGCCTCTGGTCACATTTAAAAAAAAAGCTCAAAACAAACCAACTAGTCCCACAAACTCCTACTCATACTAGTAGAAACTTGGGAAAAATACTAGACTAGTTTATACTTCACTTGTTAATTTTAGGCACAAGGGTGCAAACTAACAGAGGTAAAATACTCCTATAATCAGTACCAAAATGCTACTGGATCCTTCAAAACAAAATAATAAGTCTAGCTATTCTCCAAGGAAAAACTAGACTAAAATTGCTACACATATGAGGGAATTAAATCTAGGCTCACAAATGATACTCAAGCAATTTCTAATACTTGAGGGAAAATTAACAGAGGTGAAAACACAAGGATAACAATGCCACAAGGACATTTCATCATCTGTTTTCAACCACAAAGAATCATATTTTTCCTTAGTGAAAAACAACACAAAAGGAATGCATGAATAATCTAGTAGGAAAATCTAGGCCTTAAGCAATGCTACTTAAATCTACTTCAAACACAAGCACAAAGTAACCAGAGGTGCTGTAACTAAAATAACAGTACCAAAATGGTACTGGTTCCATGAAAATTAATCTATCAAATAGGCCTAATACATATCTAAAAATCTACTCAAAAATCTAGGTAGAAAATAAGCTATGAGCAAGATCTATGCATGGAACATAATTCTAAAAATCCTACCACTCAACCCATTCATCCTAACAAGTTCATACATCTTGGAAATATCATAAAAACACTAGAAAACAACATTACAAACAAGAAAACAATATTTGCATATCACAATAAGAGCATACAAAACAAGATCTAGGAATTAAAAATTAGGCAGAAAAGTGCTAAAACTTGTTCTGTCTCCATAATTTTTTTTATGGCTCCAAAAATTAAATCCTTCTAGGATGTGATAATACTTAACAATACAAAGCCTCTCCAATTGGTCCCACTCAAAAATAATGTCTCAAACTCCCCCTAAAATTCTTGTAATAGCTCACTGATGTTTTACCAAAATGGATGGCATTTCCAAATGGTAACTCTCCTGGATGCAAACTAAAATTCTAATGGTAGGTATTGATAAGGGCTTTCCAAAACAGTTGAGTTTGCTCAAAAATGTTTTGTATTTTTGAAGTTCTATTCATTTCCATTTTAAGGGTACTGTCTGGTGAACTAGCTATAGAAAAATAACTAAAAGTCAAAACAATATTCTGCAAAAGGGAGGTGGTTGTGATTTTGTTTGGCTACATGTACAAAAATTGGCAAGGCCAAATAAAATCGTTTGCTATTTTTCCTAGGCCAAAAGCTAACAGGTATGAATCTGCAAAAAAAAATTTGATTTAACTTTTAACTGGGGCTAGCCCAGATGGGCCCGATTCGCTGCGCGTGGCCCAGCTAGCACCTAGGCCAGCCCAGGCGCGCGCGCGGGGGCGGGGGACGCGGGAAAAATCCCGTTTAAGCGTAACCGTCGATCGCCCGATCGACGGCTCTGGTGTTTTCTTCCTCCTCTGGCCTAGCGCGACAGGACCCGCGTCGAACACCTCACGGGCACGCATGGGACGGGCAGAGTGCTCACCTAGGGGGTCCGTGGAGCGACGCGTGGAGGCGGTGGGGTCGTGGGTGGCTGGAGGCGCGGTGGTGGCGGCGAGGTCCTTTCCGCGGCGGCACGGCGGACACGGCGGACACGGCTCGGGTTCTCCTGCAAGCGAAAGGATCGCGGAGGTTGTCAGGGAGGTGGCCAAGGCTACGGAGAGCTTGTGCGTGCAAGGATCGCGAGCTCACACGTACGGGGTGGTTCGTTTTTCTCCGGTGGATCGTGCGGTGGCCGGCGAGAAGAACTTGCCCGTGCCGCTCGCACACGGCGAGGCACGGCCTGGTTTTTCGTGGGTGGGGTAGTGGATGGTGGCGGAGGACTGTGGCGAAACGGCAAGGCCGTTGGAGCTTTGTAGACACGGGGCCGTGTGGTGTGCCCTCGGGTGCACAAGTGTGTGTGCGTGCTGGCACTCAGAGGAAGGGGGGGCCGTTTTTCTCGTTGCCTCTCGAGCCAGGGACGGTGCCTAACTTACTGGTCAGCACAGTGGGGCTAGGGTGGAGAGGCATGGGAGTTTTTAGGCCATGCCAATCTGCCACCCCCCTCCTACCCGAGTCTACTTCCCCTCCTCTTTCCTTCTTGTCTAAGGCACCACTCGGGCCAACTAGCACACGGGGTTACAGAGCATTTCAAGGCAATCAAAATAGACACCAAGTTTATTCAAATCCATGAAGAATTGGCAGAGAAACAAACCTCCAAAGTTCTGTCCAAAAACAGTTTTCAGAAAAATTCAGTAAAAGACTTAGTGAAATTTTCACTAAGTGTTGGAAAAACAGAGTTTTGAAGCAAAAGTTTGCTTCTGTTTGATTGGGCAACTGAACTTGGATTTTGGAAATTCAAGTTGCCAATTGTTATATGTACTATCTAGTTTGAGAAAACAACAAGTACACTAGAAAAAGAGTTGGTTAACCCTCTGAAAACAACTGCCCAAAAAGCTATGTTTCTGTTTTCCAAATAGAAAAGGTTTTTCAATATTTTTATACTAGGAAAACAATCATGGATTAGATTGTTTTCCAAGTGCTAAATTTAAACCAGTGGCATCTAGTTGTACTACATAACATGTTCAACCATAATACCACAAGAAAACAACATATCAAATAGGTTTGATTCTTGAAAACAAGTGTGGAAAACAGCTAGTCATGTTGTTTTTCTGCTAAAAGTTTAAATAGGAAATAAATTCCCAAAGCTATTTAAATCCCAACCAAAGTGTTTCCTTGGTCCAGACATGACTAAATAATGCTATAATGAGTGAAACAAGTATTCCCCAAACTTTGAAAAGAAATTTCTTAGGGTTTCCAGTTGAAAAACATCAGGCAGCCAATAATCAATCATCAGGAAAACTCCTCAAATGAGTGAAAAGAAACACACCACTTATAATGCATAGATACACATGACTACACAAACATGTTGTCCACTTAATTGTCTTACAAAAGTCTTAAGAGGCTTGCTAATTTAATATTAAACAAGGGCTTAAAAACAGGGGTGTTACAAATCTCCCCCCCTTAAAAGAATCTCGTCCCGAGATTAGCGGGTCTAGTCTTTAAGAAAATCAGGGAACTCCTTCCTGATATCATCCTCACGCTCCCAGGTAGCTTCTTCCTCAGAATGATTCGTCCACTGAATCTTAAGGAATTTTATAGCACGCCTCCTGGTAGCGCGCACAATCTCCTCGAGAACCCGCAGGGGTCTATCACGATAAGTCAAGTCATCATTGATATCAATGGTCCTGAAATCTATGTCTTGATACGAGAGATCCTTCTCCGGTACTTGCAGACATTTCCGGAGCAATGACACATGGAACACATTGTGAAACGCAGATAGCTCCTCAGGTAATTCTAACTGATAAGAAACTTCGCCACGACGTGCCAAGATCTTAAAAGGTCCAATATACCTGGGTGCCAGCTTTCCCTTGACATGGAAACGCTGCATCCCTTTGAGTGGCGTAACACGAAGGTACACGAAATCTCCAATGCTGAAAGAGACATCACGACGCTTCGTGTCAGCATAACTCTTCTGACGAGATTGAGCTGTCTTTAAACGTTCCCGAATAAGCTGAACCTGCTCTTCTGCAGCTTTCAAAGTGTCCACACCAAAAACCTGACTGTCTCCAGTCTCAGTCCAATTTAGGGGTGTGCGGCATTTACGTCCATACAGTGCTTCAAAAGGGGCCATTTGCAAGCTAGACTGATAACTGTTGTTGTAAGAAAACTCTGCGAAAGGCAGACAGTCTTCCCATTTAACTCCATAGGACAACACACAAGCACGGAGCATGTCTTCCAGAATTTGGTTCACGCGCTCTGTCTGTCCATCAGTCTGTGGGTGATAGGCTGTGCTAAAAGCTAATTTGGTTCCCAAACTCTCGTGCAACTTCTTCCAAAATCTGGATGTGAACTGTGTACCTCGATCAGACACAATCCTGCTCGGGACTCCGTGCAGGCTGACAATCCGAGAAATGTAAAGATCAGCTAGCTGATCTCCACGATAGGTGGTCCGGACAGGAATAAAGTGAGCAACTTTCGTGAGCCTGTCCACGACAACCCATATAGAATCATTCCCTCGGCTGGACCTAGGAAGTCCTGTGATGAAGTCCATCCCTACTTCATCCCATTTCCAAACAGGTACTTGCAACGGCTGGAGCAAGCCAGCGGGACGCTGGTGCCCAGCTTTTACTTGCTGGCAGACATGGCACTTGGCTACAAATGAAGCAATTTCTCGCTTCATTCCATGCCACCAGAATCTCTCCTTCAGGTCTTGATACATCTTTGTTCCTCCAGGATGGATAGAATACATGGTCTCATGAGCTTCGACCATGATGGTCTGCTTGAGATCAGACTCAGAGGGAACACAAATACGGCCTTCATACCATAATCCCCCATCAGCATCGATAGTAAACCCAGCAACCTTCTCCTTCTCCATGCGGGCCTTAATACCATCAATACTTTTCTGGCCTTTCTGCGCCTCTTTGATTTGGTCAACCAGAGTTGGTTTAAGTTCTATGGCATCCAACATACCATAGCTGACCACTTCAATGCCAAGTTGGTCAAGCTCTTTCCACAACTCGGGCTGCCTTACTAAAATCATAGCATTTAAAGAGGCCGGCTCTCGACTAAGAGCATCTGCAACCACATTTGCCTTCCCAGGGTGATAATGAATACTCAGATCATAATCTTTAATGAGCTCAATCCAGCGGCGCTGCCTCATGTTGAGCTCACGTTGAGTAAAGATATACTTTAAACTCTTATGATCCGTGTAAATTTCCACTCTTCTTCCCATAAGAAAGTGTCGCCATGTTTTGAGGGCATGCACGACAGCAGCAAGCTCTAAGTCATGAGTGGGGTAATTCAACTCGTGGGGTCTCAACTGGCGGGATATGAAAGATATCACTTTCCCTTCTTGCATAAGTACGCTTCCAAGACTAAGCTTAGAAGCGTCACAATATACGTCGAAATTCTTGGTGATATCCGGCATAATAAGGATTGGAGCGGTCACAAGTCGATGCTTTAACTCATTGAAACTCTCTTCACACTTGTCCGTCCATAGGAACTTGCTATCCTTCTTGAGCAACTGGGTGAGGGGTCTGGCTATACTCGAGAATCCCTGAACAAACTTGCGGTAATATCCTGCCAAACCCAGAAAAGATCTGACTTCAGTCTGGTTGGTCGGAGCAGCACGCTTCTCCACAGACTGAACTAGAGTAGGGTCAACAGATATCCCTCCCGCAGATACTACATGTCCAAGAAACCCGACTTCCGTCAACCAAAATTGACATTTACTAAACTTAGCATACAATTGATGCTCACGAAGTGTTCCGAGCACAATTCTCAGATGTTCTTTGTGTTCTTCCTCACTCCGAGAATATATGAGAATGTCGTCAATAAACACCACGACAAACTTGTCTAGAAAATCCATGAATACCTTATTCATGAGATTCATGAAATAGGCAGGGGCATTGGTTAGACCAAAGGACATCACGGTGTATTCATACAGCCCGTAACGAGTGGTGAAAGCAGTCTTGGGAATATCAGTGTCACGGACTTTCAATTGGTGATAACCAGTCCGAAGGTCGATCTTCGAGAAGATTACGGCCCCATTCAGCTGGTCAAACAGGTCTTCAATTTTGGGCAACGGGTATTTTTTTCTTGATGGTAACATCATTCAACTTGCGGTAGTCCACACATAAACGAGTGGTACCGTCCCGTTTTTCCACAAAAATGATCGGAGATCCCCATGGCGATGCACTAGGGCGAATCAAACCTTTTCTCAACATATCATCCAGCTGGGTCTTCAACTCATCTAATTCCTTTGGGTTCATCCGATAAGGCTTCTGTGCAATGGGTCCAGTTCCGGGCACTAACTCGATCACAAACTCGATATCCCGATCAGGGGGCATACCGGGTAACTCTTCAGGAAAAACATCCGGGTATTCGCAAACGACCGGGACTTCCTCAAGGTTAGGGTGGGCTATACCAGTGTGGCAGTGAACTTGTGACGAGGGTTTAGTTGCAGTGTACGCAACCTTTTCCCCATCCTCAGAGATCATATCAATAGATTTCTTAGTGCAGTCAATAACCCCCTTATACTTGGCCATCCAGTTCATACCGAGTACCACTTCTATCCCCTTGGATCCCAGCACTATAAGATCAGCATGAAAAGTTTTCCCTTATATTTCTACTGGCACTTCATTGCAAATTAAGTTGGCTTTAGTACTATCCCCAGGTATTTGTACTAACATAGGGTTGTGCATGCGGGAATGCTTCATACCACTTTTCTCAGCAAACGGTTTAGTGACAAAAGAATGTGATGCACCAGAATCAAACAGTACTGCGGCTGGCACCGAGTTGACAGGAAACGTACCCATCACCATGTCTGGTGCCTCCTGAGCTTCTGCAGCAGTGACGTGGTTCAGGTGTCCCTTCATCCTATTCTGCCGTCCAGTGGAAGGACCATGGTTCATCTTGGTCGCAGTAGGCTGGGCTGTGGCAGTAGCTTTGGTAGGGCACTCACGAGCAAAGTGACCTTCCTTTCCGCAGGCAAAACAACCTCCAGAAGGCCTTGGGCTTGGGTTAGGTTTGGGAGCATTGTTGGAGTTGTTCCCATTTCCACTGTTGTTGCCTCCATAGCGGTTTCCATGATTATTCCCAGAATGATTACCATGGTTACCACCATAGCTATTTCCTCCGTACTTTGGAGCATAGTTGGGGTTGTAGTTGTTGGGCCTTGGTGCATAGTTGTGGTTGGGGCGGGGTGCATAAGCAGGCGCCTTGTGGGATGGTGGCCTCGCATACGGAGTGTTGCGAGTCCTTTGAGCACTAGGTCCTCCATGCACGGTCATCTTCCTCTTGCGGTTATCATCAGCAGATTTCCGCTTGTGCTCCAGTACCATAGCGGCATTTGCAAGGGTCTCCAAGTCCTGGAATGGAACCACCACTAGAGCGCACTGGAGCTCATCATCCAGCCCATTTAAGAACCTCTCCCTCTTCTTAGCATCAGTATTGATATCATCCTGTGCATACCTGGACAGAGTAGTGAAATTCTCCCAGTATTCAGACACAGGCATACTTCCCTGCCTCAGCTTCAGAAATTTCTCACGCATAAGTGTCATCATTCCTTGGGGAATGTGATACTTGCGGAATCTCGCAGAGAAATCCTCCCAGTTGAACACGTGACCAGCAGCAACAGTCTCACGTGTAGTCTCCCACCAAGTCCTGGCAGGACCAGCAAGAAAATGGGAGGCAAACAGGACCTTATCATTCTCCTCAACTGAAGCAACCTCCAGTTTGTTTGCAATGGTGCGGAGCCAGTCGTCAGCATCGAGAGGCTCCACAATCCTAGTGAAGACTGGGGGGTTGGTGTGCTGAAAGTCTCTCAGTCTCGAGCGAGCACCATTGCCATTGCCATTGCCATTGCCATTATTGTTGGCGGCAGCAGCTAGTTGTTGCAGAGCGGTAATGGTAGCTGCACTCTCATCTCGGCTGGCCTGGCGATCTTCCATCAGCAGGGCCAACAGCGCCTCCACTGTGGGTGGTGGTGGCGGTGGGGGTTCGCGACGAGGTGCCATTCTGAAGTGAAAACATGTGTAAGTTTTAGAAGTATATTCTTGTTTTTGAAAACCCAGTACCTTTAACATAAGAAAAAGGAATACGAGTGATATGTTTCAAAAACAAGAGCGGGGCAGTCGCAAACATGGATGAAAAGAACGCAAAATAGTGACAATCATCAAGGAAACAAGCAGAACATTCCATTCATCACACAACTTAAACAGAGTCTTTGACATTACGCACACACATTACAAGCCATATCTTACAAGGAAGGCTTCATCGAGCTACAAGGGGTGCGATTGGTGGGGTCATCGCAAGGCTACTACTAGCAAAACGATCTAGCATACTTATCTAGTCATCTAGACCAGCATCAAGTGCTAAGGGTGAGGAGGCTGTGACTACACAGAGTCGTCACTGTCCCCAACCTCGAAGATACGCTCCTCAGGGTCCTCCTCCTCCTCCTCGCCAAGCAGGTCATCATCATCCTGCTCGCTAGCCTCACTCATATCCATCCCCTCCAAGTCAGACGGAACATCCTCTACTGGCAGGAGCTCCTCAATCTCTCTGCTGAGCTCTGCGCCCTCCTCCTCAAGCTCCTCTATGGCAGAGTCTCTCGCGGCTATGTCGTCACGAGCTATGTGAAGCCTAGTGTGCAGAACTGAGTTAGCCCCCTCCAGAGCCGTCACCCTGCTGGTGAGACGAGCACGGCTCAGTCGGGTGGCCCGCAGCTGTCTCTCCAAGGCACGGCTCCTCGCGGTGGCGGCCTCCAACTCCTCCCTCAACTGAGACAACTGCTGTGCTAGTGCTCCACTCTCCTCCTGGCTGTCCTGAAGCTCAGCCCTCAGCTCGTCAGTCTCAGCTATCAGTGTGTGGTGCACCAATGTGCCAAGGTGGTGAGCGAGTCGCTGATCGTCCAACCTGTGCTGAGTGCGGTACAACAGAATCTCCATCTCGTCCAAGTGAGGACCAACAGTGGTAGTGTCTGGCTCGACAGGAAGTGGTACGCCCTCCTCATCGCGCCTCCCAATCAACTCGAACCGGGAACCGATGAACATGTACTCCCCAATGTGTGCCAGTCGTGCCACTGACTCCTGGATCACCCGCACGGCTGCCTCGGTCCAAGAACGATCAACATCACGAAAGACGTAGGCCTCCACTGTCGGGCTAGCCAGAGGTGCACGGATAGTGACCTCCGCGTACCAGTCTCCCTCCAGAGGTGCACCGTCAACTAGACCTCCTCGCAGCTCCGGAAGTGGGCGTCCCAACACAGTGGCCATAGCCACTAGCCTCTCCTCGAAAAGGAAAGTATCGCCACGTGGACGTCCCAACTGGAAAGCCTCGGTGATGACCACGTCCATCTACACAAAATTTTAAGTATAGTTTTAGTGATACCACAGTGTGCAAAGTTTTAAGTTTATGCAAAGAGAAAATCTAGATGCAAGTAGAGGTTAACACAGAGAGGTGGTGGGATATAGGGAATATTTTTATACATAGTCATATATCCGATATTTTTTTGTATTTATAACTTAGATTTTTGGAGTATACACTAACGTCCATGCTAACTAAGGTCTCCTAGAGTCAGGATGGCTCTGATACCAACTTTGTAGAGGCCCCAAACCGGAAGGTTCAGAACCCCTCATATGCATTCATTCACAATCCCAGAATAACCAGTTGTGAACAACATACGTAGTTGGCATACAGAATACATCATCCATTACACGAATATTAGAGTCTTACATAAATGGTCACATGACCAAGTTCTTGATAACTGTCACACAGGACAGACATTCAAAATAAACACAGCGGAAGACGATAAGCATAGCGTAGTAGAACCCGAGTCACGCCTCATCCTACAGGCTGCTGACTGGGAGACGATCCTAACTCGCAGGGCCATCAGCGTAGAACTCCTCCTCATAGAACTCCTCCTGGGGTGGCTCCTCATAGTCTGATAAGTAGATACCAGGGGCGAAACCAAATGAGTACATTTTAATGTACTCAACAAGACATCCTTTATGAGCTTACAATAATGCATACATGCTTATTTGGTGGAGTGGGTAGGCCATACATATGGTTCAGCTACCCATGACAGATAAAAGATTTATCATGGTTGATTCTTCAAGTTTAGTCCTTTATGGATAAATCAGGTAAAATAATGTAGTTTTTCTCTCGTAGATATCACATATCTTGGAGGTTTTATAAGTCTTTTAGAAAAGAAAATTTTCTTTTCAGAAACTTATAGTAATAGTTTCCTTCTCATCAGTATCTCGCAGATACCAAATCATTCCTTCATAGTACCTCGCAGGTACAAAGCCGTCCTTCAAAAACCTCTTTTTGGAAAGTTGACACAATACTAGCTACATGGCCATTCAACCGTCCATATCCGAGGACGCGGCTATCTCGAAATAGTTTTACTCTGCAGAGGTGTACACACTTCCACTAGATCCAGAATCCGCCATGAAACAACCATGGACTATTCCCAACCTATGGGAACATCAGATAACTGATCTTGACTATCCACTATGTACAAGCTAGAACATGACTATCTCTTCAATTGGGGTTACCCCTCCCCGGCAAGCCGTGTCACACACCGCCCAGACAGGAGACCCAACTGCTGCATCCGGAGGGAAAATTAATCCCACACTTTAGATGTCCCGTCTGCTCACTCCTAGCGACACTTCGGTTCGGAGGATCCAATCCTCTATAGCACTTTGAGATAGCTCACATACTAACCATAACAAGTTTTTAATCAAGCCCCTACCCATATTGGGGTAAAGTGGCAGTACGATAATGGTTGTCCAGCGAAGACTAGGTTATGTGTCTTTTGTAAACCTTTCTCAAAAATTTCCCTTCATGGCATTCTTCCGGTAGACAGGGTCTCACCCTTCCTCCGGGGTTTTTCCTTCATAAGGCATTTGTTTACAAAAACACATTTTATTTGGTTCATTTAAGAACCCAAGTTTTAATTTGTTGGATGGTATATTATATACCATTTAGTGGCTAAGGGCTTGGCAAATACCAAGTTGACTATTATTATGATTCCTTCTTCTAATAATATTAATAGTAGTAGTATTCACAACAAAAATAGTTTTGAGAGTATAGTTTTGTGAAAACTTCAGAAGTGAAAAGCATGCATGATAGATAATGGTAAGTATTTATACAGCAAGCATTAGGATGGCTTGCCTTGGTACAAGTGATGGTCCTGGTCCTGAAAGTAACAGGAGTTGCAATACCCCTCTTCAGCAAATCCTTCCTCCTCGTTTTCTAACGTCGTAAAAAGAAATAAAGGCACACTTTCAGAGCCAACCAAGACAAACAATGCCACAAGTGATACATACAGCAAACAATTAAAAAGTAACACTCAAGACACTCAATTATCCCTTAGGAAAATTGACATGAAAAACATCGTGGGAGAATCTGCTTTTTCCTAGTGTTTAGGTGTGGTCAAGCTTAATGATTTTAAGTCAAGAGCATCCTGGACCAGTGGGGTAAAACAAATGTTACTAGACAGTAGGGTGTCACATAAAACACATTTTGATGTCTAAAAACTCCCTCAATAATCTCTATGGCAAGTACAAATAATAATCTAAAATAATCAAGTGGTGAAAAAGCTCATGACCACAAGTCAAGCCTATTTTTCCACCATGATGCAAAAATACCAGTGAGTGTTCCACTAGCATAATGCTTCATAAAGAGGTTAATAAGCCTCTGGTCACATTTAAAAAAAAAAGCTCAAAACAAACCAACTAGTCCCACAAACTCCTACTCATACTAGTAGAAACTTGGGAAAAATACTAGACTAGTTTATACTTCACTTGTTAATTTTAGGCACAAGGGTGCAAACTAACAGAGGTAAAATACTCCTATAATCAGTACCAAAATGCTACTGGATCCTTCAAAACAAAATAATAAGTCTAGCTATTCTCCAAGGAAAAACTAGACTAAAATTGCTACACATATGAGGGAATTAAATCTAGGCTCACAAATGATACTCAAGAAATTTCTAATACTTGAGGGAAAATTAACAGAGGTGAAAACACAAGGATAACAATGCCACAAGGACATTTCATCATCTGTTTTCAACCACAAAGAATCATATTTTTCCTTAGTGAAAAACAACACAAAAGGAATGCATGAATAATCTAGTAGGAAAATCTAGGCCTTAAGCAATGCTACTTAAATCTACTTCAAACACAAGCACAAAGTAACCAGAGGTGCTGTAACTAAAATAACAGTACCAAAATGGTACTGGTTCCATGAAAATTAATCTATCAAATAGGCCTAATACATATCTAAAAATCTACTCAAAAATCTAGGTAGAAAATAAGCTATGAGCAAGATCTATGCATGGAACATAATTCTAAAAATCCTACCACTCAACCCATTCATCCTAACAAGTTCATACATCTTGGAAATATCATAAACACACTAGAAAACAACATTACAAACAAGAAAACAATATTTGCATATCACAATAAGAGCATACAAAACAAGATCTAGGAATTAAAAATTAGGCAGAAAAGTGCTAAAACTTGTTCTGTCTCCCTAATTTTTTTTATGGCTCCAAAAATTAAATCCTTCTAGGATGTGATAATACTTAACAATACAAAGCCTCTCCAATTGGTCCCACTCAAAAATAATGTCTCAAACTCCCCCTAAAATTCTTGGAATAGCTCACTGATGTTTTACCAAAATGGATGGCATTTCCAAATGGTAACTCTCCTGGATGCAAACTAAAATTCTAATGGTAGGTATTGATAAGGGCTTTCCAAAACAGTTGAGTTTGCTCAAAAATGTTTTGTATTTTTGAAGTTCTATTCATTTCCATTTTAAGGGTACTGTCTGGTGAACTAGCTATAGAAAAATAACTAAAAGTCAAAACAATATTCTGCCAAAGGGACGTGGTTGTGATTTTGTTTTGCTACATGTACAAAAATTGTCAAGGACAAATAAAATCGTTTGCTATTTTTCCTAGGCCAAAAGCTAACAGGTATGAATCTGCAAAAAAAAATTTGATTTAACTTTTAACAGGGGCTAGCCCAGATGGGCCCGATTCGCTGCGCGTGGCCCAGCTAGCACCTAGGCCAGCCCAGGCGCGCGCGCGGGGGCGGGGGACGCGGGAAAAATCCCGTTTAAGCGTAACCGTCGATCGCCCGATCGACGGCTCTGGTGTTTTCTTCCTCCTCTGGCCTAGCGCGACAGGACCCGCGTCGAACACCTCACGGGCACGCATGGGACGGGCAGAGTGCTCACCTAGGGGGTCCGTGGAGCGACGCGTGGAGGCGGTGGGGTCGTGGGTGGTTGGAGGCGCGGTGGTGGCGGCGTTCGTTTCCCCGGCGGCGAGGTCCTTTCCGCGGCGGCACGGCGGACACGGCGGACACGGCTCGGGTTCTCCTGCAAGCGAAAGGATCGCGGAGGTTGTCAGGGAGGTGGCCAAGGCTACGGAGAGCTTGTGCGTGCAAGGATCGCGAGCTCACACGTACGGGGTGGTTCGTTTTTCTCCGGTGGATCGTGCGGTGGCCGGCGAGAAGAACTTGCCCGTGCCGCTCGCACACGGCGAGGCACGGCCTGGTTTTTCGTGGGTGGGGTAGTGGATGGTGGCGGAGGACTGTGGCGAAACGGCAAGGCCGTTGGAGCTTTGTAGACACGGGGCCGTGTGGTGTGCCCTCGGGTGCACAAGTGTGTGTGCGTGCTGGCACTCAGAGGAAGGGGGGCCGTTTTTCTCGTTGCCTCTCGAGCCAGGGACGGTGCCTAACTTACTGGTCAGCACAGTGGGGCTAGGGTGGAGAGGCATGGGAGTTTTTAGGCCATGCCAATCTGCCACCCCCCTCCTACCCGAGTCTACTTCCCCTCCTCTTTCCTTCTTGTCTAAGGCACCACTTGTAACATCCCAATTTTTGCTAAATTAGGGTTGTGGTGTTGTTGGCATCTCATACATGCATCAAACAAAAATTCAAATAATGTTTGAACCAATTTAAAACTTGAATTCAAATGGTTTGAGAATTTTTTCCAGCAAATAGTACTTAAAAGGGGTTCCAAAATTTTGTACTGAAAAGTAATTCATTTTCACAAAACAAAAATATGGAAAGATTGGAAATTTCATAAGGTTTCCAAAAAGTATTTTTGCCAAATTTTCTGTTTCCAAAAAGGCCCTTAAAACTTTATTTTCCTGTGCTGTTTGGGGGCAGAAAAGGGCTAGTTTGTAATTCCGGGAACTCTAGGGGGGGTTTTCAGAAAACCATCTTTGTCTTCTACCTCCGGCCGGTAAGCAGCTCCGTGGCCGACGCCCTCGTCGCCACGTCCTCCCTGCCTCTCTCCTCGCGTGGTTAGGTTCCAGAGAACGTACTCGGCCTCCTCTCTCTCCCCATGCCCTCACCTTTCTTCCTCCCTTCCTCTGTTCCTTGCGAGACCAAACCCTAGCTGCCCCAACCGTCGGTCGTCGTCGCCGTTCTGGCCCCTCCCGAGCCGCGCTGAGCTCCTCCAAGCACACCAGCGTGCTCGCCGCCCTCCTCTGTCCCTCCTCGATGCTGGAATCGGCCCGAGGAGCGTGAATTCCGTCGCCGGTCCCCGCCACGGCCGTCGTCGATTTTCGGATGCCGGCGATGATTCTGGCCGTGCCCCGCCTCCTCGTCTGCCCAGAAACCTCCACGGTGAGCTTCCGAGCACGTAGGTGCTCCCACCTTGCTCCCTCCCCCTCCGTAGCTTGCCCTCGCCGTGCAACCGTGCCGCCGCCGCCGTTTGTGCTCACCGGAGCAACTCCGGCGACCACCCGGAAGCGGCGCCGCCCCTCTTAGGCTCGCAATCACCTCCTCTACCCCGTGGCATCCTCCAATTGCCGGATCATGCGCTCGTTCGAGAGATCGAGCGGTTTCAGAGCCGTTTTGGGCTCGGGTGATGTCACCATGACGTCAGCCTGACGTCACAACGTGGGTTTAATTATTTCCAGAATATGAATTAATCTTAATAATTGAATAACTTCTATTACATTGCTCAGAAAAATAAGATGAAAGCATGGGAGAGATCAGGAAAATGTGCTCTTTCCAAAAATGCCATTTTCATACATGTTTGACACAATTCTTTTTGGACCATTATTTTAATGTTGTTTAATCATTTAAAAATAGAAAAATAAGTTTTTATTCACTAAAATTAGAAAATTAAAAGTTATATACCAAAATGCTCAAAATTACAAATGCAATCTAGTTATGATGTTTTCAAACCCATTTGAGCACTTTAACTTGCACTCACTTCCATAATCGTCCGAAACCCCCTCCGGGGTCTATTTCGGGATAAATTCAGTAAAAATGTTTAATTAACATATGAACCCTAGCAAACCAACGATCATGTTTAGGGCTTTATTTCAGCGCATTAACCTGCTCATGCATACATGTTGCGCATTGCATCGATGCCATGTGTTGATTGTTACTTCTCTTTCGGTGTTTGTTTCCCCCTCGGTAGAACGTGACTCCGAAGAGAAGGCCAGCAATCCAACGACGAATACTTGATCTTAACCGACAAGTCAAGCACTTATCCCCGAAGATCCTTTATCTGGTTTTCTTATAACCAAGGCAAGCATAACCTCTTATCTGCTCATATATGATTTCAAAGTGATTTGAATCTCGTACTTTGCATTCGGTTCCAAACTATTTGATGTCAGTAGATAGAGTTCTCCTATATACTGCATAACCTAGATATCCTGATCCACTTCACCTAGCAGCTATAGGTTTGTTTGTGCGCGCTTCGCGAAACCTTGTGAGTCTTGCTTAGCCATGCCTAGTTGATGAATCTGGTCAATGCGTGAATCTTCTATGTCAGGTGTTTATGGTTTGAATTACCTTTGATAACTTGACTAATCACGGCATGGATGTGAGGCCACAATGGGTTGTGGCGTTTTGTCCTGTTCATGCCCCTAGGAGCGAGTTCTCGCCTTCGAGCCAAGACTGAGCGTACAGCCACACGTGGGCCGATGAACCCCGCCCGGCTGACTAACTTGTTTAACCTTATCCATGAGCCACGTAGTTTGAGCTTTCCATCTGTGTGTGTGTCGGAAAATGTTTTGGAGAAAACTAGGTCGTGACCGGGACAAGTGATGGACGTACACGGATCTTGATCCCGACTCACAGAACAGGTGCCGTCAGGAGGTGGCCAACTCCCTGTTGACGGGGTGGCCCTGTTTGGGTTGACTCATGGATATGGTTCGACAAGGTAAAGGCTGGGAATCGACTACCCTCTGCCGGCACTTCCCGGGCTAGTGCTAATCATGTGGCACTAAGAGTCGGTTGGTACGTGTGGGTAAAGTTGTACACCCCTGCAGGGTTAAATCTTTTCGAAAAGCCGTGTCTGCGGTTAAAGACAACTTGGTGACGAATTCTGTGATCATAGACAACTTAAACGGAATGATTAAAACTTGTTGATAACGATTGAAGGGTGCCTCCCCGGAGATGCCGGGAGGGGTGATCCTTGAAGCATGAGATAGTGTGGGAATGAGAAAGACTTGGTGGAATACGAGAAAATGATGATCTCAGTAGTTGAGTAGCTTTCTCATCTGTTTTCAAAATATTCTATGAGACGTGCTATTCCTTCCTCAACTTGCAAAACAAAGATTGCTTTACGCAAAATGGCCTGCATAAAACCCTTTTGTGAAAGTAGCAGATATATAATAGGTTAATTAAGTCTTGTTGAGTACCTTCCGTACTCAGGTTTGCTTAATTTTGGTTCAGGAGAAGAACTCCATCGGTGGTGATTCAACGTGGACATCGACGAGTAGTTTGGGGTTCCCAGGTAGCAGCCTGGAATCTATGGGCTGGGACGTCGCCTTATGTTGCGGCCTCTTAGGCCTTTTTGGTTCTTGTTGACTAGCAACATAATTCGCCTTCCGTTGTCTGATGTAATGTTGGGTCGTGTGACCTCTGTTTGTAAGCTATACTCTAGTATTACCTGCTTAATAAAGCTTCATGTTTAGAGTACTGCTTTGATCGGTTGTTGGTTTCGAGCTCATTGTTATACAGTTTTGGCTATGCCTGCATAGTTGTCGCAGTCGAGGGGTTGTGGAGCCGATGATCCATGTCCGAGCCCGCCTGTCGATGTGATCGGCCTGGGCGAGGTAACCCCAGTAACCCTCGATTGTTGTTGCACTTTCTGGACACATAGCATCTATGTATAGCTTTGGTCCCGTTTCCTTCAGTTTCATTCGATTCGTGGACGCTTTGATATGCATAGTTGGTTATGACTAGCATGGATACAAGGAGTAGTAGACTGGGGATCCGGACTACGTGCCGATGAATCCAGTCTGCCTGCCGTTGTTTGTTGCGGCCGGGGCTGGTAACCCTGAAGCCCTTGTGAGTCCATGGCTAGGAGCACATAACAGTATGTATATCTCTGGGTCCGGGGTCGTGACAAGTCTTGGTATCAGAGCAGGACTGCCTGTAGGAAAACCTTACTGCTTGGTCGATGTTGAGTCTAGAGTTTATGAAAACTATTTTGAAACTCGAAATGGATTGTGAAAAACCTTCTTAGGATTCTTTTTACTCCGTATCTGGTATCGCTCTAAGTCTGGGTCTTCTTACCTGAGTTGATTCGAAAGGTTTTTCTATCCTTGGTAGTCATTCAAAACTTAGGTGCCTTCTTTGGCAAGGACGTCTTTTACCCAAGTTGACCTAGTGTTCAGTTTCTAGAGTCGTGTGTGTTCCGTGTTCCATTATCTCTTAAACTGGGAGATTTCCTTTCCATTCTAATCTCTCAGGGTTGTGTGGATTCCACCTTCTTACATGTTCTAAAGTCTCAAAATCCTGAACCTCGAGATTTCCTTTTCATCTCGAATGTATCTGTTATCCTCTGCTCAAATACTTCCGGAGCTATGTTTTTCTTTTGAAAGCTACCTCGTAATTGATACTCGTAGTGTCCTTCAAGGCACTCAGCGAGTAGTTATTCCTTTCTCAACGTTTTCAACCTTGGACTTGAACCGAAGGTCCCGGAATGTGCTGAATTGTGGTGAGTTGAGTTATGTGGTTTCATAACCATGTGATTCTCACTCTATCAGTACAGGATGCTGACCTTTAACCCAAGTTCTGTTTCGTTGAATCCTGAGGAATCTGTTCTACCTCAGGATGGCTAGGAAATTCCAACTCTCATAGCCGTAGGCCTTCCTCTGGAACCAAAAAGGGATCACAACAAGAGTGTTCTTTATGATTCCATATCCTTGTTCTTGACTCTGTTACACCTCTCGTTTTAGCATGGGTTTTACAAATGAGTATTAACCTGTGTTTTCAAACGTGATCTCAGGATTTCCCCGAGCACGTTCTTATTTCTTAGATGCCTCCGAATTTCGTCCGTTGTTTGGAAACCAAGTTGCATACGTGTGTTGGATTCTTCCAATGCATTTGCTCTTGTTTTCCGTCAGAACGTTCCACTTTGGAATGTCAGGAGAAACAAACTCCAGTACCTCGTTCATCCCTAGAACCAGGTCAAAGTTTTGTAATTCGCAGATTAAAGAAGTTTCATTAGCTTCTGTTCTGTTCTACCTTCGAGTGTCACACTCTTTTATATCAAGAGGTTGTGTTCAGTTTCATGGCCTTATTGATGAAGTGATGCTCCTACACCTCTTCACTCACCCTTCCTCCAAACCTGAAATGCGTGAGAATGATGGGTTTGTGCATTGGTGTGTGTCAGATATTCCTAGCAATTTTTATTGCTCTGAAAATCTAAGAAACATCTGTATCCTTCTTAGCACTATCGGTCACCCAGTCTCTTTTTGAAGTTGATTGTGTTACCAAATCCGTTCATTCCGGTGCATGTTCACGATCAGAGAGTTAGGTTCATGCCAAAGCTCTCCATACCATATCAGTTGCTTTGAAAAGCAAGATTCCTTTCGACTTCCAAGACATATTGGTAGGTTGTGGTATTCTAGTTGTCTTTCTAGAGGTATCACCAGGTTTGTCACCTGACCGTGATGTCTAAACAAGGGGTACTTCGAACTACTCCTTTCTCCAAGAAAACTAAGCTGGATATCCTGGACTAGTTGGTTGAGCTTAAACAACAACTTGGAGAGTTGAAAGACACGATCTCTTCCCAACTTGTTCCTCTGATAAGGGATGCCTAGTTTCCTTTGTGTTGAAGCAGGATAGTATCTCCTTAATGGACATGCTATCTTTCTAACCTTGATTTGATTTGGGCTATCGTCAAATCGAGAAAATATCCAAGGACTGTCTTGATGGTGTTTTCACTCATGGTGTTTGGCCCGAGTATACCTCATGTCCTTTGGTCTGACCGATGTTCTGCCTTGTTCATATATCATATGAAACCCCTCTTCTTGGAGTGTTTTGATAAGCGTGTTGTCGAGCGCATCGATGACATTCCTATTTTCTCCAAGTTGCAAGAGGTTCATGTTGAACACTTGGCACTAATGTTGGAAACTTTTGAGAACCATCTTTGTGTTATCACGAAGTTTTGTTCTGGATGTTCGAAGTGGCTTACCCCCGTCCATGTGCTTATGGTGAAAGTTATCGCCATGGATCTGAGTATAGTTTCCTTGTTCCTTCGGGAATAATCCCAAGTCGGTCATGCATGTGTGGACTATTCATGAGATGGTAGGTTGTTACCTCCATTTATTTGAAGAAGTTTGCATCCACATTAAGCCACCGACTGATTGATCGTTCGAGAAAGAAAAGAAGTTCAAGATCTTGGTTATCTTTGTATCGTCTTCCAAACCAGGACTCCGATGTGTTCTTTTGCAAGTAGTTCATGTAGGTGCAACCGTCTTTCGCAAGTTGCTAACACATGAGTTTTGAAATTTCGCTCATCTCTCTAGCTTGACATCATAGTCCATATCTTGAGAATCTAGAAAATGTATCTCGTTGATAACCGGTGCAATCTCTTTGATCATATATACTGAGTCTCAGTTATTCAACCCGCTAACCAGAGCTGAATCTCAAGCAGCAACGATGGTTAGTGTTTCCTCAAGAGTATTGAATCAGGTCTTTTCAAAATCTGGCATGGTTGATGTGGTGGTTGACACAATTAGCCGGAAGGCCTAATGTCATATCCCCTTGAATCCGTAGGAACAACCACTCCCCGCGAGGAATCTTGTTATGCTTATTCTAACAAGTTTTCTTCACCGTTCCTTTTAAACCGGAGTTTCACTTTCACTTGATGACCTACAGAAGGCTTGTCGTGAGCCTGATGTAAGTGTTTAGAACATCAAGGGTAACTCGGAAGTTAATCTTACCGTTGAACCTCCAAAACCTTTGTTCTAGTGGAAACAAGTTCATAATGGGAACATCTCGTGGTGTTTCGTAATCGCCATTGATCAGTTTCCTTTCTCAAGTTGTTTATACTTGAAGTTCTGTTTTTCTCACACATTGTGTGAATTTGTCAGTCACTTCAGCCATGGGATCTTAACTATGTGGTAGATGTATTGCTACGTCCAAACCACAATAGGAAAGAGATTCCCTGATTTCTTCCGGTGTTCCAATCCCCGTTGGTTACCCATCCTTATGGTGTGACCAAGAATTTCTTCTTCGTTACGGTGTTCCAACATTCTGTGGTTACTCATCTTCTGTCGTGAAGTAACATCCCGATCCTTGACAACGTTCTCGACAAAGTTTTGTTGGAGTGAAAGTTCCGCCATCTTTCGTGTCCACTCCGAAGAGTGAACATGATCTTGTATCAAAATTTTCTTCGACGCACGATTACAGTGTTTTCTCGTGTTCTCCCTCGTCTACGGATATTACATTGTGATATTCAAGACCAAACTTTCCATCTTGGTTCTCTGTTCGAAGAAACCTCGATATCATAAGTTGTCCAACCTTTCTTTTCCAAAAGGATTTAAAGTCTGGTGCAAAGCTCATATTCTAAATCCTTTCAAGAACTATCGTCCACAAACTTGAAACCATCTTCTATTCCCTCCGTTATCTTGATATGTATTTCATGCCTGTTAACTCAAAAGTTCTTTACGAACATTCTTGTCATGAGTTACCCATGAGATACTCGATCTTCGTGAAGATCATTTCCTAAGTGTTTTCCCTCTCACCTAAGGTGTATCCTTTGGAGATCTTCGCAAGTGCTACGGATCAACCTCTTCAGAAGAGAACCGTAAGGTTCGAGAAGATCGTTCAAAACCGGTGTTCCTTCTTTCTTCTCCTTCGGGAATCTCGGGACGAGATTCTTGTAAGGGGGGTAGATTTGTAACATCCCAATTTTTGCTAAATTAGGGTTGTGGTGTTGTTGGCATCTCATACATGCATCAAACAAAAATTCAAATAATGTTTGAACCAATTTAAAACTTGAATTCAAATGGTTTGAGAATTTTTTCCAGCAAATAGTACTTAAAAGGGGTTCCAAAATTTTGTACTGAAAAGTAATTCATTTTCACAAAACAAAAATATGGAAAGATTGGAAATTTCATAAGGTTTCCAAAAAGTATTTTTGCCAAATTTTCTGTTTCCAAAAAGGCCCTTAAAACTTTATTTTCCTGTGCTGTTTGGGGGCAGAAAAGGGCTAGTTTGTAATTCCGGGAACTCTAGGGGGGGTTTTCAGAAAACCATCTTTGTCTTCTACCTCCGGCCGGTAAGCAGCTCCGTGGCCGACGCCCTCGTCGCCACGTCCTCCCTGCCTCTCTCCTCGCGTGGTTAGGTTCCAGAGAACGTACTCGGCCTCCTCTCTCTCCCCATGCCCTCACCTTTCTTCCTCCCTTCCTCTGTTCCTTGCGAGACCAAACCCTAGCTGCCCCAACCGTCGGTCGTCGTCGCCGTTCTGGCCCCTCCCGAGCCGCGCTGAGCTCCTCCAAGCACACCAGCGTGCTCGCCGCCCTCCTCTGTCCCTCCTCGATGCTAGAATCGGCCCGAGGAGCGTGAATTCCGTCGCCGGTCCCCGCCACGGCCGTCGTCGATTTTCGGATGCCGGCGATGATTCTGGCCGTGCCCCGCCTCCTCGTCTGCCTAGAAACCTCCACGGTGAGCTTCCGAGCACGTAGGTGCTCCCACCTTGCTCCCTCCCCCTCCGTAGCTTGCCCTCGCCGTGCAACCGTGCCGCCGCCGCCGTTTGTGCTCACCGGAGCAACTCCGGCGACCACCCGGAAGCGGCGCCGCCCCTCTTAGGCTCGCAATCACCTCCTCTACCCCGTGGCATCCTCCAATTGCCGGATCATGCGCTCGTTCGAGAGATCGAGCGGTTTCAGAGCCGTTTTGGGCTCGGGTGATGTCACCATGACGTCAGCCTGACGTCACAACGTGGGTTTAATTATTTCCAGAATATGAATTAATCTTAATAATTGAATAACTTCTATTACATTGCTCAGAAAAATAAGATGAAAGCATGGGAGAGATCAGGAAAATGTGCTCTTTCCAAAAATGCCATTTTCATACATGTTTGACACAATTCTTTTTGGACCATTATTTTAATGTTGTTTAATCATTTAAAAATAGAAAAATAAGTTTTTATTCACTAAAATTAGAAAATTAAAAGTTATATACCAAAATGCTCAAAATTACAAATGCAATCTAGTTATGATGTTTTCAAACCCATTTGAGCACTTTAACTTGCACTCACTTCCATAATCGTCCGAAACCCCCTCCGGGGTCTATTTCGGGATAAATTCAGTAAAAATGTTTAATTAACATATGAACCCTAGCAAACCAACGATCATGTTTAGGGCTTTATTTCAGCGCATTAACCTGCTCATGCATACATGTTGCGCATTGCATCGATGCCATGTGTTGATTGTTACTTCTCTTTCGGTGTTTGTTTCCCCCTCGGTAGAACGTGACTCCGAAGAGAAGGCCAGCAATCCAACGACGAATACTTGATCTTAACCGACAAGTCAAGCACTTATCCCCGAAGATCCTTTATCTGGTTTTCTTATAACCAAGGCAAGCATAACCTCTTATCTGCTCATATATGATTTCAAAGTGATTTGAATCTCGTACTTTGCATTCGGTTCCAAACTATTTGATGTCAGTAGATAGAGTTCTCCTATATACTGCATAACCTAGATATCCTGATCCACTTCACCTAGCAGCTATAGGTTTGTTTGTGCGCGCTTCGCGAAACCTTGTGAGTCTTGCTTAGCCATGCCTAGTTGATGAATCTGGTCAATGCGTGAATCTTCTATGTCAGGTGTTTATGGTTTGAATTACCTTTGATAACTTGACTAATCACGGCATGGATGTGAGGCCACAATGGGTTGTGGCGTTTTGTCCTGTTCATGCCCCTAGGAGCGAGTTCTCGCCTTCGAGCCAAGACTGAGCGTACAGCCACACGTGGGCCGATGAACCCCGCCCGGCTGACTAACTTGTTTAACCTTATCCATGAGCCACGTAGTTTGAGCTTTCCATCTGTGTGTGTGTCGGAAAATGTTTTGGAGAAAACTAGGTCGTGACCGGGACAAGTGATGGACGTACACGGATCTTGATCCCGACTCACAGAACAGGTGCCGTCAGGAGGTGGCCAACTCCCTGTTGACGGGGTGGCCCTGTTTGGGTTGACTCATGGATATGGTTCGACAAGGTAAAGGCTGGGAATCGACTACCCTCTGCCGGCACTTCCCGGGCTAGTGCTAATCATGTGGCACTAAGAGTCGGTTGGTACGTGTGGGTAAAGTTGTACACCCCTGCAGGGTTAAATCTTTTCGAAAAGCCGTGTCTGCGGTTAAAGACAACTTGGTGACGAATTCTGTGATCATAGACAACTTAAACGGAATGATTAAAACTTGTTGATAACGATTGAAGGGTGCCTCCCCGGAGATGCCGGGAGGGGTGATCCTTGAAGCATGAGATAGTGTGGGAATGAGAAAGACTTGGTGGAATACGAGAAAATGATGATCTCAGTAGTTGAGTAGCTTTCTCATCTGTTTTCAAAATATTCTATGAGACGTGCTATTCCTTCCTCAACTTGCAAAACAAAGATTGCTTTACGCAAAATGGCCTGCATAAAACCCTTTTGTGAAAGTAGCAGATATATAATAGGTTAATTAAGTCTTGTTGAGTACCTTCCGTACTCAGGTTTGCTTAATTTTGGTTCAGGAGAAGAACTCCATCGGTGGTGATTCAACGTGGACATCGACGAGTAGTTTGGGGTTCCCAGGTAGCAGCCTGGAATCTATGGGCTGGGACGTCGCCTTATGTTGCGGCCTCTTAGGCCTTTTTGGTTCTTGTTGACTAGCAACATAATTCGCCTTCCGTTGTCTGATGTAATGTTGGGTCGTGTGACCTCTGTTTGTAAGCTATACTCTAGTATTACCTGCTTAATAAAGCTTCATGTTTAGAGTACTGCTTTGATCGGTTGTTGGTTTCGAGCTCATTGTTATACAGTTTTGGCTATGCCTGCATAGTTGTCGCAGTCGAGGGGTTGTGGAGCCGATGATCCATGTCCGAGCCCGCCTGTCGATGTGATCGGCCTGGGCGAGGTAACCCCAGTAACCCTCGATTGTTGTTGCACTTTCTGGACACATAGCATCTATGTATAGCTTTGGTCCCGTTTCCTTCAGTTTCATTCGATTCGTGGACGCTTTGATATGCATAGTTGGTTATGACTAGCATGGATACAAGGAGTAGTAGACTGGGGATCCGGACTACGTGCCGATGAATCCAGTCTGCCTGCCGTTGTTTGTTGCGGCCGGGGCTGGTAACCCTGAAGCCCTTGTGAGTCCATGGCTAGGAGCACATAACAGTATGTATATCTCTGGGTCCGGGGTCGTGACACCACTCGGGCCAACTAGCACACGGGGTTACAGAGCATTTCAAGGCAATCAAAATAGACACCAAGTTTATTCAAATCCATGAAGAATTGGCAGAGAAACAAACCTCCAAAGTTCTGTCCAAAAACAGTTTTCAGAAAAATTCAGTAAAAGACTTAGTGAAATTTTCACTAAGTGTTGGAAAAACAGAGTTTTGAAGCAAAAGTTTGCTTCTGTTTGATTGGGCAACTGAACTTGGATTTTGGAAATTAAAGTTGCCAATTGTTATATGTACTATCTAGTTTGAGAAAACAACAAGTACACCAGAAAAAGAGTTGGTTAACCCTCTGAAAACAACTGCCCAAAAAGCTATGTTTCTGTTTTCCAAATAGAAAAGGTTTTTCAATATTTTTATACTAGGAAAACAATCATGGATTAGATTGTTTTCCAAGTGCTAAATTTAAACCAGTGGCATATAGTTGTACTACATAACATGTTCAACCATAATACCACAAGAAAACAACAAATCAAATAGGTTTGATTCTTGAAAACAAGTGTGGAAAACAGCTAGTCATGTTGTTTTTCTGCTAAAAGTTTAAATAGGAAATAAATTCCCAAAGCTATTTAAATCCCAACCAAAGTGTTTCCTTGGTCCAGACATGACTAAATAATGCTATCATGAGTGAAACAAGTATTCCCCAAACTTTGAAAAGAAATTTCTTAGGGTTTCCAGTTGAAAAACATCAGGCAGCCAATAATCAATCATCAGGAAAACTCCTCAAATGAGTGAAAAGAAACACACCACTTATAATGCATAGATACACATGACTACACAAACATGTTGTCCACTTAATTGTCTTACAAAAGTCTTAAGAGGCTTGCTAATTTAATATTAAACAAGGGCTTAAAAAACAGGGGTGTTACACGGAGTGAGCCGGGTCTTCTGTGTTTTGCTCGGAATATTGACCCGGGAAAATGAAAGGGGATTCAGAGAAAGCCGGGTTGCTATATGGACCACGAGTGGAGTTAGGCCTATCTGTTTATCAAAGCAACCTAACCCGGTCCCTTGTGAATTTGTATGTTTGTTATTTTTGCAGGGAATAGCATGCGCTTCAAGGAGGATCCCGTGAAGCCCAAGCTATTCTGGGGACTATTGATGGAGGGATGATAACCCGGTAGGCTAACGCCAAGGTGTAACTCGGCCCAAAGGGAGCTGCGCAAGACCCGGCTTAGGAAAGAAGAGTTTCTAGAAGGCCCAAGAGTGTAGGCCTCGCAACCCGGATTGTGGGTTTTGATAAGGAAACTTAGGGTTTCTAAGCGGTACCCGGGCAGGACTCCGAGTCTGCCTTGGATAGGAAGCCAGGGGGTCCGGATATTATGTAAGCCGGCCCCTAGGGTTAGATTAGACACGAGACACACGAGATTCACTAGTTATTCGAGTATCCCTTGTAACCCAAGAGTTGATATAATAAGATTTAGATCGGAGACTCGGCGACTTGATTGCCGGCTACCAGATCGTTTCATCACCATGATTTCCCCTGAGCAAAACCCTCTCCCAAACACCAGAGTCGATTTACCGCAAGATAAGTTACCCCTGGTAACGTCTGCCGTGATTATCCCACGACACACCTGGTTGGCCTTTTGGCCCTCTACTTTGGCCCATGGTCTTCGTCTCGAAAATTCTGAACCGTGCTCTTTGGCCTTGCCCTTTTTGGAGTCCTGAAGCTTACGTTTTCTGGAAAAACAAGGTTAGAACCAAAAGAAGGGGGATTGTTCAGAAAATCCCCCAAATCATTATAAAACATGAATATAAGTTGCTAATATGTACGAAAAACAAGTAATAACAAGCAAAGTTCATGTATGCATTTTACATGCATCAGTAAGACTCGGATTTACCTTCATCACTATCAACCGGCTCCTCGTCTTCTTCCGAGTTTTCGGAAGGGGGAGGGGTGACTATCTTCCAGAACGCATCATCTTCCTGAGAGAGAAATACAGTGACAAAGGTTAGTAAATATGCATAAGAAATATTAGCCGGATATAGGGGTTATAGCCGGTTCTTACTGGAGGAGCCGGGTTATCACGCGTGAAGGGGCTAAGGCCGGATATGCTCCGGATCACCTCAAGCTTTTCGGCCAAGAAGTTTTTCATGGTTTTGTTTAAATCTGAGGCCGGGTAAGGTTTCTTCGAATAACGGAGAGAGTCGGCGACGTGCCCGGAGTAGTTGCACATGAGCTTGGGCCGAATGCTGTTGGGCTGAATCCGACAGCCTACCCAGGTTTTTATCAGATTGAGCCCAAGGAGACCTTGGGCGGAGAGCACAGCAATATTATGAAGGAGAGGCTGGATAGATTGCCTCTCGGCCTCGGGTGCAAAGGAGTTTCGATTGTCGGACAAGGTGAGGGTATCATCGGAAAAACCCGGCAATGGCTTCTCGCCGGGTAAAGAGGTATCTTGGAAGTAAAAGTAGGTTTTTTGCCAGTGTTTGACGTGTGTATGGAGGCTAAGAGTCGACATCAGGGAGTTTTTCCGTCTCTGAATCGAGACTCCTCCACAAACTAGGAGGGCCCCGTCGCCGCTCTCTCGGCATGGTTTGCATTGAAAGAGTTCGAGGAACAAGGCTAGGTTGGGAGGAATGCATAAATAGGCTTCACATAAGACTATGAAATGGCAGATGTTAAGCCTAGAATTGGGGCCGATATCGAATACCCGGAGTTTGTAGTGGCCCAGGAGTTCCTGTAAGAAAGAGTGACCCGGGGGGAGGAAACCCCGGATCACATGCTCGACGAAAACCACCACCTCATCTAGGCCTGGTGAAGGCCGGGTCTCCTCGCTGGGTATCCTCCAGTGGATCTCCGACCGAGTGGGCAGGACGCCCGACTCGGCCAGCTCGTCAAGCTTAGCCTTTGTAACATTCGATTTCGCCTAGTTGGCGGCAATCGACTGACCCGGCTTTTGCTTGCCGGACGGGTTTTTGCCCTTTGACTTGGCGCTGGCCTTGGGAGCCATGTAGCGTAGATTTAAAAGGAGTAAAATCTAAGTGTGTGAATATCAAGAGACCTGGAGAGTGCAGCTATTCGATATAATAAGAAGAAGAAAGGGCAAAACAACTAAAGTACTTGCAAAATTTGGCAAATGGATCTAGTCGAGAATACATGGGGGAAAATATGAGATTGCGAATAGTGAAAATGTGCTAAGGGGCATAGACGTGGAATTAGCTAAGTGCGAGCCGTGGAAAGACATGAAATTAGGAATTGCAAGGGCATGCCAAGCTAATGAGGGAATAGTGAATAGCTAGCGGATGAGATTGGATCCTAAAGTATACACGCGAAATAAAAAAAAAGGATCTAGATCTAAGAGATAGAGAGATTTACCGGATGGATTGACGGAGATGCGCGGCGGCTGCGGTTAGCTCGACGGCGGCGGAGTCTCGAGATCTCCGTGGCCCGATTGGAGGCTTGCTCGTGGGCGTTGCGGCGGTGATTGACGGCGGTGTTGCGGGCGCGGACAGTGGCGACCTGGCGGCGACGGCGCAGCTCCGGTGGCGACCTGGCGGCGGCGGCGCAACTCCGATGGCGTCCTTGCGGGCGGCGGCGTAGCTCCGCTGGCGCGAGCTCAAGCTAGGGCTCGCGGGCGCGGGGATGGAGTGAAGAGAGATAGAGAAGAAGGATAAATGACCGGTAGATCTAGGGTTGACCCCTGGAGGCCTATTTATAGGTGCGGGGGAGAAAGGCCCTAGGTTTAGGCGGCAAGCGCAAAATTTTCGGAGAAAAGTGATCCGGCCCGGATATTTGGGGATAAATATCAAGATACCCGTTGCGAGATATCCGGATCGAGATTGAGGTGGATTACGGGCGTGATATTCGGATTGATTAACAACGGTACGGAGCCGGGTCTTGTCACGTTTCCTCGGAGTGTTGACCCTGGAAAATGGTGTTTTGACTCGGGAAAAACCGGGTTATTATATGGACCGCCCACGGAGCAAGGCCTGGCTATTATCAAAGCACTCTAACCCGGTATTTTATGAACTTGAATGTTTATTGTTTTGCAGGGAATAGCGTGCGCTTCCTGGTCAATCCCGAGAAGCCCAAGCTATTCTGGGGACTACTGATGAGGGGATGATAACCCGGTAGGCTAATGCCAAGGTGAAACCCGGCCCAAAGGGAATCGCACAAGACCTGGCCCAAGGTGGAGGAGTTTCTAGAAGGCCCAAAAGGGAACGTAGGCTTTGTAACCCGTACCTTAGGGGTTAAGATTAAGAAACTTAGAGTTGTGAGCGGTTTCCGTTTAGGATTCCGGGTGTATCTTGTATAGGAAGCCAGGGAGCCGAGTAACATATAAACCGGCTCCTAGGGTTAGAGAAACAGAGCTTCACCAGATATTCGAGTATCCTGTAATACGAGAGCTGATAGTTGTAACCCTAGATCGGAGACTCGGCGACATTACTGCCAGAGCTACCAGATCGATCGATAGCATGATTTCCCCAGAGCTAAACCCTCTCCCAAACACCAGAGTCGATTTTCCCTAAAGTAAGTTACCCCTGCTAACGTCTGTCGTGATTATCCCACGACATTACAACTCTCAGATCCCTTGTGGGCTACCACTGAAGACCCTGCCACTCCTTCTGAAGAAGAGGACTCGGAGGAATCAAGTGACGATGAGGATGAGGTTTCTGAATTTGATTCCCTCGGTCACTTGCACAATCAATTAGCTGACGCTGGTTACTTGCAGGGTGAGCAGGTAGAGCAAGAAGGTGCCGGGTTAGCTGAGGGTCAAGCCACTGAGGACGCGTCGGGTCAGGACTCGCCGGCTCACAGCCCCCTGGATCTTAATCCTTCCACTCCCATCACCGGATCCAACATGGTGATTGATAAAGATTCCCCCGCAGGCAACAAGAGCACCAGTCAAGCAGTTGCAAAGGTGCCTATCTCTAGATTGTCCAAAAATCCCTTGAAACCATCCTCACATGTAGAGCAAACGCTTGATGATGAGGAGGGGAACAAGAAAAGAAGGACCCGGAGCTCCGGCTCCAGTGAGTTAGAACCAGGTTTTCCTGACAAAACTCCGCTTCGCCGGGTCTCCCAAGCTCAAGTTTCACCCACTGCATCTCATCCTTTAGCCGGAAAATTAAGGACCGAGCTGAGACAAACTTTTCATTCAGATTCTCCAATCTCAGATTCGTCCCATTTTAGCGGGGCCAGTGAGTTCTCCATTAACTTTGGGTAAGCTAGTTTTTCCGCCTTCTATTTATTTCTGCTAACACTTTGGTTGTAGAATCTAACTTGTGGTTCTTCCTTCACTGCAGAGCCCAAGCTGTGCTGAAAGTAAACCCTCTCTCATCTGCTGCTCCAGTTGTGGACCCTGAGAAGAGAGACCCGGGAGAAGAGAAAGATGAACCGGCTGCTCCATCGCCGGATCACATGGGTGTAACCATTGAGAACAAGAAGAAGAGGTGAACCCGGTTGATAATATCCCGAGTAGTGATCCTCTGGTTGAAAAAGAAACTGCTTAAGACCCAGATGTGGTCATCACCGGGTCTCAGGCCACCCAGGTTATTGGGACTTCGACAATGCTTTATAAAGTTACTAAAGATCTAAAGGTGAAGCCATAAGGGAAGAGAACCCCTCCTAGCCTGAACCTTGAAATTTAAGGTTTTGACGCGCTACCTCAAGGACTTGCTGAGAACCGGCGTCACACCGATGATATCATAGAATTTTCGAAACAAAAATATTAGGTAACATCGATGTACCTAACCTGTAGCCCTCAATATTCTAGTTTTTATTTGTAATATATACTTGAATATTTTACCACATAACTTATTTGAAAACTGAATGCCTATAGCCCCCAAGTGCCGGTTTATAATTTTATTGTAAACCGGACTTGTTCTTCATTTGTGCTTAATCCTTAGGAGTTGATCTGAAATTGTGAAGCCCCCAAGGGCCGGGTTGCAAGCTTGCAGCTTCCCGGGTCTTAGACCTAACTTATAATACTTAAAACTGAAAAAAAGTGTAGCCCCCGAGGGCCGGGTTGCAAGCCTGCTGCTGCCCAGGACTTAATCATAACTCTGAAAATGTTGAATTTGTTATGATCTCGCCATTGTCCGGGTTATAATATGTCAAGTTATAAATCCCTTTATCTTATAATTGAAAATTTTGTGATAACTTGTTCTAATGTAACCAATAATTACGCAGAGTCTTGAATCCTCCTCGCAAAAGGAGGTTTCCAATCTGAAGAATCTGCTTGCGCAAGAGGCGAAGAAGACTGAGGAGGCAAGGACCCGGCATAAGGAGCTTGAAGATCAAAACACTAAGGCAGCTAAGACTTGGTCTGTGCTGCAACAGGACTTTGAAAACCGGGAAAAGGTTCTTATTGCGAGGGCAGAAAAAGCTGAGAAAGACTTGGAGGAAACCTGTACCAGCTTCACCAATGTCAAGAACTTGCTGAAAGATATCACTAGCAGTGTTTTTGGTAAGTTCATCCGGATCATAGTCCTTGGTTTAATGTTTTACCATTCTGCTTCATTATCTCATTTGCTAAGTTACCTTCAACTAGGTTCTGATCAAAAAATGTTATTGCACCTTGTAGGTAGGATGCACGGCAATAATCCAACTTCCTGACATGAAGCTAAAGGCTCTGTTCACCCTGATCCGGCAGTTATATGTTGGGGGTGGAGAATGTATTAAAGTTGTCCGGAACTGGGATAATCCTCAGAAGGGCCTCAGTGATATGCTTGTGGAACTATCTCATGTCCCTCAACGGATAGAGGAGCACAAGTTATCTTCCTGTCGCCGTGGAGCTATCAAGGTGATTTCCCTAGCGAAATCCTATCACCCGGAATTGGATCCGGGTCTCCCCGCAAAGGGTTTCCCAGAGTATAAGGCTGATATGTCCAAGTACGACGAGAAAGACTTCGCCAAGATTGAGAGGGACTGCCGGTTCCAAACTTGTACTATTGCTGAGAAGGTTAAACTGAAGGATATGTGTCTAGGCTATACATCATCGGGTGAGCGAAAGATGCCATTTTGTCCCCAAATAATAGTTGTTGTCCGCCAAGTCCCGCAGAAGAGCCGGATTTCAGTGGCCTCTTCGTCTGGTGTGCCTCGTACTTTCACCCCCTCTGTTTCCACTCCACCTCGTCCTTTATACGAACCAGAGAACACTACAGATGCTCTGGCTCAGTTAGAGTGGAAGTATATTCGTGCTGATGAGGTTAGAGGAACAGAAATCATCCTGGCGATAGTTGAGCCGGAGACCCAAGACCCGGTGCTTGAAAACCCGGCAGCTGAAGACGCGGCCCAGCAGAAAGAAAAAACTGTCGGGGAGTAATCATTGAATTTTTGAGAAAACAATAATTTGGCCCTGATGGGTCTGTAATAGGCTAGATAAACTGCTTTATTTCTAGTCCTATTTTTTGAAAGTGCGCATGTGCACTTATGATACAATCTGGGGTGTAATAACCTAGTTTCCTGCAAGGTTATGCAAAGTTTATTTATTGAAAAAGGACGACGCTATCGCAGCAGGTGCGTGCTCGGGGAAAAGTAGTGGCACTGCGAAGCAGGGTCCCGTCGGCTTCGCTCGGGAGAAACGGTGAGTGGCGCCGGCGGGCCGGCGTGGATGTGGCCGTGCTGGGAAGGCGAGGCAGCGGCGTGGCTGCACGGAGGCGGCAGCATCGTGCTCGCGGGAGAGCGCTAGCGAGAAAGGAAACTCTGAAAAAACTGCTCTCAAATTCGCACAGAGCAGTAGCGCGCGCAACCTATTACCCCCCCCCCCCCCCCCCCCCACACACACTACATTACTGGCAGCGTGCGGCTTTAGTCGCGCGCTTCAGAAAAGTACTGGCATGCGGATAGCAACACGCGCTGCTGGTAATTTTTGGGAGCGCGCGGCAAAAGGCACATGCTGCCACTAATATGCAGCCCTACGTTCTCATATCTTTTTCATTTTGCCACAGTTGTTATCGCAATAATGCATAAATAAAAGAAGCGGTATATATAACATATCGATGCAATATAATGATAGTTACAATGGAATTAATAATAATAATAGATTCATAAGTTCAACATATTATATTGTGATCGATCAACCATCTCAAAAATAAAGCAAGTAATGATAATAGTTACATATTAAGTTCAAGATATTATTGTGACCATCTCAACAATGTGAGACCATCTCTTTAGATATAGAGGACTTCCATCATCTTCTCCAAGTTACGTCTGCTAGTGTTCCTAAAGGTGATGAGAATATCTTGGCCAACTGGAAACCCTCTAGGCTCATGGAACTCCCTCCACGTAGTCGAGCTTAAGATGATGCGAGAATCAATGGCAGTCGTGGTGTACGGGATGGTGGTGACTTCACCAATGTTTCCAACTCGTAATCCTATGTTCCCCTCATTTGGGAGTCCAGCACTTTCTGCTACCACTTTAGGTACTTTCTGAAACAAAATAGCATATCACATGAGAAACATATTAAAACATGTAATCGCGAAGGATTGGGGCTCCCGTAGGCGCTATCCATGTGGCGCTCGCAGGTGGTTTTTCTCGTCTCGTTGCGCCATATGGAAAAATAAAAGCTTTTGTTGAGCGCGAGAAACCCTATCTCGTCCCGTTCATGCCCCGCGGTTCCCGCACGCTCGCCCTCTACCTTTGCCTCACGCCGCCAGCGCCATCGTGCAAGCGCTCGTGCCTCCCATTCCCCTCCCAAACAAAGAACTCATGTGAGGAGAGCCTCAGCCCGCGGCATCGACGGTGTAGGTAGGCCCCTCCTCCTCCATGCTTCCTCGTCCATATCCCTCTTCCTCGTCGCCCTCCTCCCTGATTTCCCCCTAGGTCGTCCCTCTCCTGCAGCCTCCCTAACCTTCTCGTCTCTGTTCCCCACAGATGGCAGGAGGGGAGCAGCACTGAAGACTACCACAGGATGCTGTTGTTGGCGACCAGTGACGAACGATGGACCAGCCCTTCGCGTCGTCTCCTTCACAGGCGCCACCGATGAATAGGAAGGCCGAGGGCATCAAGGCGGAGGCGGACGGCTCTTGACCTGTTGGAGCCACAACAGGACCGTCACCAGCAATGGCTGTATCAACAGGAGATGGACGCAAAAGGTAGATACAAGAAATGGAAAATACTCACGGAACACTACTTTGAGTGGAGGTCAGGAGCGCCGAGGCCAACCAATCTGCAACCAGGTGCTCATTGTCATCGACTCAATTTTTTTAGCCCATTTCTTTTCGGCTTATGCACACAATATGTTCGATGGTATGGCTGAAGTAAAACAAAAATCACAGATGGTGGAAGATGTGATACACTTGGGAAGGATATAATTTATTATTGATCTTGTGAGTATTGGAAGATGTAGGTGGATATCTTGTTTGCATAACTGGCGACGCACCTAACTTTGTTCCAATTCAGGATTATGCTTACAAACATTCATCGAAATGTTTGTTACTTTTGGGAGATGGTTTATAGATTAAAGAAAGCGCTCAGAAGCTAGAGAGTTGGAGTGAGAAGGAGAAGCTGAAAGCGCTGAAGGGACCGCATGAAACTATTGCTCAAGCGGAGCTCTATGTGGGTTGTTGAGGATAAACTGGAAAACAAAGTTCTTCAGGCTATCATGCATACCACACCTCTCTAAGGTTTATCCATGAGTTCAGTTGAAATTTTATTGCTCTTTTTTCTCATTTCACTCTAAAATTAATGGTCATTCGTATTTTTGTAGATTCCTAAACTGTGATACTAAAATTGCTACATATTCTCACTGCATTAATCAAGCCATGTTATCGATAACAATTGTTACGGCATATTTGGACCGCTTATGAATTTATAATGCAAAAGTGTTTGGTCCTGATGTAAAAAATAAACCTTAACCAATAGGCACATAAGCCACTAGCCAACATAGTGACACTTAGTTCTCTCTTGTCCGGATGTAATTGCAGATGTCCTTGACACATAAAGTTTATTTGTTTTTTGATCTCATTGAGCTTATGGATGAATGAGAACTGACAAATAAAGGGGCTACTGTATTGCTGCAACTGTTGCAGAATTTTGCATTATGTGTAGTTGTGTACCACAATCAAGGGAATGGGATCCTCAAATTAAAGGCATACATATTTTAGTAGCGCAACAGTATGTAGTGTTGCGGTCAAGTCCAAGAGCTCCAGGTTGTAATGTAACTTAAACCCTATCGACCATATCAAGAGCACAGTTTGCTGTGAAATAATGCATAAATTATGGGGTTCAGAAGACCCAAATTCAGGTAATGCTTTTTTGGATGGCACTGCTTGGTACAATAAAGGATGATGCACTTATGTATGGATGCATAACTCATTCTGCTGATCTTTCCTCAAGGACATGCCACCAGATTTTAGAAGTAAATGCCTTGGCTATGGATGGACTAACAGACACACTTATTAGGTAGAGCATGAGCCTTGCGGAATATTCACTTTAGAATCTTATTCATCCTAAGTCAGAAGTTACTGACAGTTCAAGCGCAAGTAGGGCGCTATTTACTGCAGGTAGATAATACATTCATGTTTTAATTGCATTTTTACAGAAGTGATGAAACTACCTCAAATCATGGTAAAATAGCACATTGAATATCCAATATGTCATACCGTCGAGCTTTGTGAAAGACGTCCACAAGATCAGCAAAATTCAGTAAATGTATCATAGTAGGTGGTATGAGATCAAGAGAGTGGAGATGCTCTTGGTTCCAAGGATTTAGCTATTTCTTATTTAATCATGTTGACGTACGTTTGAATGTATTTTTAAGGCTAATGTACTTGGATAGTCATAGCCCTAGTGTAACATCCCAAATTTGCTAAATTACGGTGTGTGGTGTTGTGTTCATCTCATACATGCATGAAACAAAAATTTAATCATGTTTGAAACAATTTAAATTGTGAATTTAAATGGTTTGAGGAAATTTCCACAAATACTACTTAATGTGGGTTTCAAAATTTTGCACTGAAAAATATTTCAATTTCACCAAAACAAAACATGGTGTGGTTGAAAATTTGATAAGGTTTTCAAAACTTATTTTTGCCAAATTTTGTTCGTGCAAAAAGGCCTAGAAAACATGGGTTTATGTATGTTTTACAAGACAGAAGGATCTCCTGGTAAATCTTCAGAAACTCCAAGGAGTTTTCCGCGAGTTCTTTTTATTTTTCTTTTCTTCCTTGTCGCCGGCCAGAAGGACGAGAGCGCCGCCGCTTTATCTCCAATATCAAAAACCCCTACAAATTTAACTTCCAGTATTTACAGTTATTCCTTCCTCGAAACTGCTTGTCAACACCTTCTGCTCCTCGTTGAGTTCGACACTCTTATTAATCGAAAGTACTACGATATACCCCCTATACTTGTGGGTCATCAAGACTATTTTATGGCTCCGTTGCCAAGGAGTGAAGCGCTATTGGGAAATGGAATTGATAAGGAAGCTTCTACTGTAAGTGTTGTTTTTATTACTGTATACTCCTTTATTACACTATGTTTGGATCTCCTTTTGAGTCCTTATTTGCGGGCATTTCTGCCATTGCTAGGGTAGTAAGTGACCCAACGCCTGATGATTTGGATCCTTATAAAATACCTATAAAGATTGTTAAACATGTTAGGAATAACTGCTATTCAGGTGATGGAACTGTCCATCCTGGTGATCATTTGCTCTTTTTACATTAATTATGCGAGTTGTTCAAGTGTGCATGTATTACAATGGACCAGGTGAAGAGGAAATTATTCTCTATATCATTGAAAGACCGAGTCGCTGAATGGTTCAAACTGCTGAAAAATAGCCAGACTATTGGATGGAAGGAAATTGTACCTCTCTTTAATTCTAAATTCTATCCTCCCAGTGAAATTTATAGAGATCAGAATTATATATATAATTTTTGGCCTCGTGACGGAGAGATTATTTCCCAAGCATGGGGGAGATTGAAGTTACTAATGAACAAATGTTATATTCATGAGCTCCCTAGTAATATTGTTCTTAATAATTTCTATGCAAGGCGTCCTCTTCATGATAAGGATTTATTGGATGCTTCTTGTTCTGGATCATTTTACACGTATGAAGGATGAAGCTAAATGGGATCTTCTTGACCGTATTCAAGAGAACACTGAAGGATGAGAGAATGACAAGGTAGAAAGATAGGTATAAATTATGATTACGAATGCATTAAAACTTTAATGTCATCGGATGATTTTCATAATGTTAGTACTGTTTATGGTCTTGATTCTAAAGTTGCTGCAAACTTATATAAGGCTTTTGCTTCTTACATTGATATTCCTAAAAAGGAGTTTGATAAGTACCATGCACCTTATAAAGATTCTATTAATTGTGTTCCTGTTAGATATATAGAAATCCATACTATTGATTCCTATTGTGGGTGAACTTATATTGAGAAAATGCCTTTCCCTGCTAAGGTAAAAGAATATTCTATGTGTGCTAGTGTGGTTAACAAAAGTGCAAGGAAACTTGTACAACCCGAGGAACAAATAACTGTAGAACCTACAATAGCAATAGTAAAGGACCTTGTTTATGAAAATATGGAAGAGGGATACATTATATTTTGTGAAGATGCTTCAAATATTGTTTCTCATCCTAGTAAATCTAGGAAACCTAGTGTTCCTGTGCTATCTGTTATGATATGTGATCATTGTTATTATGGTTTATGTGATATTGGTGCTAGTTCTAGTGCTATTCCTTAAGAGCTTTATAAAGAAATCATGCATGAAATTGGTTCTTGTGAACTTTAATACATTCATGTGATTATTCAACTTGCTAATAGGGAAACTATTTCTCCGATTGGTATTGTTAGAGATGTGGAGGTCTTATGTGGTAAAACTAAATATTCTTTTGACTTTCTAGTACTAGGCACTTCTGCCAGTGATACTTGTCCTATCATATTTGGTAGACCTTTCTTAAACACTCGTGGTGCTGTTATAGATTGTAAAAAGGAGAAAATCCTTACAAAGTTTGATGGAGAATCTTATGAATTTAATTTCTCCAAATTTGCTAAAGGACCTTATGAAGCTGAATTACCTAATGAGAATTATAGAGTTGAACAATTGGCTACTATTGCTCTTGCTCCTAACAATCCTTTGCAGCAATACATGGAGGACCACGAAAGTGATGTCCTTATGGAAGAAAGGAATGAAATTTACGAGATTTTCCTACATCAGCCAGCAATGCTGAAACATAATTTACCGGTGGAAGATTTGGGTACCACATTAACACCCAAGGAGGATCATGTTTTTGATTTAAAGCCTTTGCCCGACAGTCTAAAATATGCTCATATCGATGATAAGAAATGATGTCATGTTATTATTAGTTCTAAACTTTCTGGTGAATAAGAGAAGAGATTATTGGGAATATTGTGGAAACACAGAGGTGCTATTGGTTATACTCTTGATGATTTAAAGGGGATTTCTCCTGCTATATGTTAGCATGCTATTAATATTGAACCTGATGCAAAGCCAGTTGTGAACATCAACGCCATTTAAATCCTAAGATGAAGGATGTGGTAAGAAATGAGGTATTGAAACTCCTTGATGCTGGTATTATTTATCCTATTGCTGATAGTAGATGGGTTAGTCTTGTGCATTGCGTCCCTAAGAAAGGAGGGATGATTGTTGTGCCAAATGAAAATAATGAACTTATTCCTCAAAGAGTAGTGGTTGGTTATAGGATGTGTATTGATTTTAGGAAGGTTAACAACGTTGTTAAGAAATATCATTATCCCTTGCGTTTTATTGATCAAATATTAGAAAGGTTGTCTAACACAACTCATTTCTGTTTTCTTGATGGTTATTTTGGGTTCTCTGAAATTGCTGTTAGAAAGCTTGATCAAGAGAAAACAACTTTCACTTGTCCTTATGGAACCTATTCTTATAGATGTATGCCTTTTGGTTTATGTAATGCTCCTACTACTTTTCAAAGATGCATGTATGCTATCTTTCATGGTTTTTGTGAAGAAATTGTGAAAGTCTTCATGGATGATTTCTCCGTTTATGGAACATCTTTTGATAATTGTTTGCAGAATCTTGATAAAGTTTTGCAGAGATGTGAGGAGACTAATCTTGTTCTTAATTGGGAGAAATGTCATTTCATGGTTAATGAAGGAATTGTTTTTGGACATAAATTTCTGAAAGAGCTATTGAAGTTGATAGAGCTAAAGTTGAAGCTATTGAGAAAATGCCCTGTCCCAAGGATGTAAAAGGTATTCGTAGTATTCTTGGTCATGATGGTTTCTATAGAAGGTTTATTAAAGATTTCTCTAAAATATCAAAGCTTCTTACTAATCTTCTTCAAACGGATTTACCTTTTTGTTTTTTATGAAGATTGTAGAGAAGCTTTTGAAATTTTAAAGAGGGCTTTAATATCTGCCCCTACTGTTCAAGAACCTGATTGGAATTCACCGTTTGAAATTGTGTGTGATGCTAGTGATTATGATGTAGGTGTTGTTCTTGGATAGCGGGTAGATAAGAAGTTAAATGTTATTCATTATGCTTGTAAAACTCTTGATGCTGCTCAAAAAAAATATGCTACCACTGAAAAAGAGTTCCTAGGTGTAGTTTTTGCTTGTGATAAATTTAGGCACTATATTGTTGATTCTAAAGTTACTATTCATACTAATCATGTTGCTATTAAGTACCTTATGGAAAAGAAATATGCTAAGCCTAGGCTTATTAGATGGGTGCTTTTTTACAAGAATTTGATTTACATATTGTGGATAGGAAGGGTGCTGAAAATCCTGTTGCTGATAATTTGTCTAGATTAGATAATATCCCTGATGACTCTATTCCTGTTAATGATAGTTTTCCTAATGAGCAGTTAGCTGCAATAAAAGTGAGCTCTCAAGAGAGTCCATGGTATGCTGATTATGCTAACTTTATTGTTTCCAAGTATTTGCCTCCTAACTTTACAGCTCAGCAAAGTAGAAAAATCTTCTATGATTTGAGGCATTATTTTTGGGATGACCCACACTTACATAAAGAAGGTGTTGATGGTATTATGCGAAGATGTGTTCCTGAAAATGAACAACGAGAGATATTGAGAAAATGTCATAGTAGTGCTTATGGAGGACATCACGCTGGAGATAGAACTGCACATAAGGTTCTACAATCAGGTTTTTATTGGCCTACTCTCTTTAAAATGCTAGAAAGTTTATTTTATCTTGTGATCAATGTCAAAGGGTTGGAAATATTTATAGACGTAATGAAATGCCTATGAATTATTCTCTTGTTATTGAACCGTTTGATTGTTGGGGTTTTGACTTTATGGGTCCTTTCCCTCCTTCACAAGGCTACACTCATATTCTTATTGATGTTGATTATTTTACTAAATGGGTAGAAGCTATACCTACTAAAAGTGTTGATGGTGAAACCTCATTAAAATGCTTAAAGGCATCATTTTCCCTAGGTTTGGTGTACCTAGATATCTTATGACTGATGGGGGTTCTCATTTTATTCATGGTGGTTTTAGAAAAACCCTTGCTAAATATGATGTTAATCATAGAATTGCCTCACCCTATCATCCTCAAACTAGTGGGCAAGTAGAATTATCAAATAGAGAAATCAAATCTATCTTGCAAAAGACTGTTAACAAATCTAGAAAAAATTGGGCTAAGAAATTAAATGATGCTCTGTGGTCTTATAGAACTGCTTATAAAAATCCCATGGGCATGTCTCCTTATAAGATGGTTTATGGAAAATCTTGTCACTTGCCTCTAGAATTAGAATACAAAGCTTATTGGGCAGTGAAAGACCTAAATATAGATTTTAAACTTGCTGGTGAGAAAAGGTTGCTTGACTTTAGTTCTTTAGATGAATGGAGGAGTGAAGCATATGAAAATGATAAACTCTTTAAAGAGAAAGTTAAAAGGTGGCAAGATAAGAGAATTATTAAAAGATAATTTCATGTTGGTGAGAAAGTGCTATTTTATAGGTCTCGTCTCAGATTTTTTGCAGGAAAATTACTTTCGAGATGGGAAGGACCTTTTGTTATCGAAGAGGTATATCATTCAGGGGAAATTAAAATTGTTTCCCTTGAAGACAACACTTCACAAGTGGTGAATGGCCAAATACTCAAGCATTATATTTCTGGAGATCCTTATAATGAAAATGTTGACTCTATTCAAGCCATGATCCCGGAGGAATTTATTAAGAAGCATATCTCAAAAACTGCAAAGTCAATTTTCGAATAGGGATCAGTTTTGGTAAGAAAACGTTCGCGAAACATCTTCCAACTTTTATTTTTACTTTTTTTGGAAAATATGAAAAATTATGAGCCGGAAACGAGGCGGAGACGGAGCCCGGAGGCTCCACACCATGGGGTGGCACGGGCCCACCCCTGGCCACGCTAGCCCATGGTGTGGGCGCCCCGGAGCCCCTCTGCGACTCGTTTTCGACCTGGACTTTCCTTTCGTTATGAAACTTTTTGCTATATAATACCCTGGATTCCCCGAGGTCCATATATCGTTTTCTCGTCGTGTTTCTATTTCGAGATGTTTTCTGCCAGGATCTGTTTTCAGTTTTAGAAGCATCATGGCCTCCGCCAACAAAAACAAGGGGAAGGAGCCAATGGAAGATGATCTCCAAAGTCCCAAGCGCAATAACGTGGATCAGGGCGTCAAGAGAGAAGAAAGAAGGACGTCATCAAGCAGTGTTTATTCTTGTAGCGTGCAGGGACCAAGACCATCAGTATCGGGCCTCAGTTCTGTCCCTAGAGTAGAGGACTCTCTTCGGGTTGCAGCTGAGTTTTGTGAACATTATCGAGCTTTAAGGACGGAGGTACAGATCCTTCAAGAGGAAAACGGCAGGTTTCATGAGATGCTGCAACGTTTCCACGCCTTGCTTGAGAAGAGTGTATCACCACCACCACCGAAGAATCGATTCGTCGTCGGTTTTGGCATCCCCTCGGCTTGTTCCAAGCTTGGGGGAGTGCTGCGGTATCACATCACTATCTTTCATCTTTTTACCTTTTCAGTAGAGTCATATCATGAATAGAGAAGTTATCATATAGGATCATTTGCAGTATGGAAGTATCTCTCCTTAGTTGGTTATCGTTGTATCCGTTGGTGTGAGTTGTCGTCTTGAAATATTAATGAGAAGTTTCATCATTTAATTTCTGCACACATTATTTTAGTTTTCATTTTATGTCATATGGTTGAGCTTGTTGTTAGTATTTGGTATCACTCTGGAGATCATCAAGTTAATCTAGTTGGTTTTGGCAAACTTAGCTTGGGTCAGCAGATATAATAATTTGAGATGCTAGCATAAGAAAGAGGAATTTTCCTATTAGCTCATAAACTTAGTATTCACAAGTTAAGATCGCTTGGGCTTTCAATGAAGATTGCATGATTGGTTTCATCATATGTATATTTGTTTGTTTTCCCTCAACTCTTATGCTTGCTACCCAGCCTTGCTAGAAAAAAAACCCTGTATTGAGAGGGAATGCTTCTCGTGAATCCAAACCTTGAGCCCCAAAACCTTGCCATCTGTATCCACCATACCTTCCTACATGTGGTATTTCACCGCAACTCCAAGTAAATAGCTCATGTGCTACCTTTAAAACTTTCAAAATTACTCTTGTTTTGTGTTCCTGTATTTGCTCATGAGAACGTCAATAGAGAATCTTTATCTCACTTGTTGATTGGACTTCAAACACCTGGACTAGTGGCTTCATCCGCTTATCCAAATGCTAGAAGAGCTGGCAGCGGGATGCCTAGCCCCAAAACTAATACACAAATTATCTTCACTATGTTTGCCCCTGATTTATCTATCAAATCATAATCGTGTAAACAAAAGAGACTGAGGGATGACCTTCTACACCAGTTGCGTCCCTCATATGGGAGCCGCTCTTATGAAGTCTAGTTGGCTTGTGACGTACTGTATTTTCTATTTACCATTCGTTGACACTGGCATACACCTCTCCTAAAATATAGACACTCATCCATGGTATGTGATTGTTGGCAGGCACCCGAGGATTCGGTTAGCCATGGTTTGCGTAAGATGGATGGGAGGAGTGTCAAACTTTTGTACCTCTATTTTATTAAATAAAAGCTCTAGCACATGAGTGATCCATGCTTCCCTCTGCGAAGGGCCTATCTTTTACATTTATGTTGAGTCAGTAAATGCATTCCTTTCTGTCTCCAGCAAGCATTTGAGTTGTTGTGATCTCACCATCTATATGTTGGTTTATTCAATCATGTTTTCTATTCTTATTTGTTTAGCACATGCTATCTGAATGAATATTACTTTGAAAAGCTATGAATCATTGTAAAAGAATTGTTAATTAAACATGTTAAGATTTACAAGATAAGCCTTGTTATAAAGACTTCACCTAAAATAAGTATGATATCATTAAATGTTCTCTGACCAAGAATGAACTTTGCCATTACCAATTTTGATTCTCTCTTTTGCATCTTTGTTTGTGACTCCCATTACTCGTTTCAAGTTAGGTTATATGAGAGGAAGTTGTTGTCTACAATGATTGGTGCATAGATAGATGTGATGCTTCTTGTCCGTATTTTATTTATAGACTCTTCACTCCATAAACCTTTGGTCATGTTTACTAAGTTCAGTTTTGCTTTGGGACAAGCGAGGTCTAAGCTTGGGGGAGTTGATACGTCCATTTAGCATCACTATTTTATATCATAATTTTCTTTTATTCATCGATATATTTCATGTTATGATGCATCCCTTATGTTATTATCTTATTTTGCATATTTCATAATTTTTGGAGAATAAACACCGGGACCAGGAATCTGATGGAAAAAGCACCGCCGAGATACCATATTTCAGAAGATCGGAAGAAGAAGTGGGACACCGGAAGTGTCTTAGAAGTTCAAAGGAGGAACCTAGCCAGAAGAGGAGCTAGAGGGGGCCACTAGGGGCCCACACCATGAGGTGGCGTCCCCCTTCCTTGGCCGCGCCACCGGGGGGTGTGGCCACCCTGGCCCACCTATGGGGGATATCTTTTGCGTACCTGGACCCGAGGAAACCCTAAGCCTCATACGATCGTCGAAGAACTATTCCGCCGCCGCCTCGGGGCGGAAAATACCCGAGAGAGTAAAGCTCTCTGGCAGGGAGAAATCTGTCGGGGAAATTCCTTTACGGAGAAGGGAAATCACCGCCATCGTCACCATGATCACGCCGGGCATCATCAAGATCGTCATCATAATCATCACCACCAGAACCATCACCCTCATCATCAACCGTCATCCCTCTGTAACAATTAGGGGTATCTACCGTTGTTTTACATTAGATCTCTCTCCCAGTGTGGATTACTTGTTAGTAGTTGATGCTTGTGAGATTTATCGGTGTTTGCACTTTATGACCATATTGTTATCATCCATTATATTACCTCTGATCATGATCAATATGATGTCTTGCGAGTAGTTCGTGTTGCTCTTGAGGACATGGGAGAAGTCAAGTTGTTAGTAGTGAAGTAATGTTGAGTAATATTTAATGTTTGATATTTAAGTTGTGATGTTATTCTTCTAGTGATGTCATGTGAAAATCGACTACATGATACTTCACCATTTATGGGCCTAGGGGAATGCATCGTGTATTTGTCTACTAATTGTGGGGTTGCCGGAGTGACAGAAACCTAAACCCCCTTTAGGAAACCATTACACGAGGGAGCGTAGGATCCCTGAGTTTAAAGTTGTGGTTAGATTTATTTCTTAATTACTTTCTTGTAGTTGCGGATGCTTGCAAGGATTATAATCACATGTATGTATTAGTCTTGGATGGGACGGTACATTAGCATAGGTTCACCCACACAACACTTATCAAAACACCTAAGATTATTCAGTGGAACAAAAGCACTTGACAAAAACCTCCCGTGTGTCCTCGAGAACGTTTGTTAATCATATGTAAACCCACCGGCTTGTCCTTTGCTGAAGAAAGGATTGGGACACTTGCTTCAATTATTACTACTGCATTTTATTTACTCGCACTTTATTTATCTACAATATCAAAAAACCCTAGAAATTTATCTTCCAGTATTTACAGTTATTCCTTCATCGAAACTGCTTGTCAACACCTTCTGCTCCTCGTTGGGTTCGACACTCTTATTTATCAAAATTACTTTGATACACCCCATATACTTGTGGGTCGTCAAGACTATTTGTTTGCGCTGTTGCCGGGGAGTGAAGCGCTATTGGGAAGTGAAATTGATAAAGGAAGCTTCTACTATAGGTGTTGTTTTTATTACTGCCCACTGCTTTATTACACTATGTTTGGATCTCCTTTTGAGTCCTTATTTGCGGGCACTGCTGCCACTGCTAGGGTAGTAAGTAACCCACCGCCTGATGATTTGGATCCTTATGAAATACCTATAAAGATTGTTAAACGTGTTAGGAATAACTTCTGTTCAGGTGATGGAACTGTCCATCCTGGTGATCATTTGCTCTTTTACATGAATTATATGAGTTGTTCAAGTGTGCAGGTATTACAATGGACCAACTGAAGAGGAAATTACTCTCTATATCATTGACAGGCCGAGCCGCTTAATGGTTCAAACTCCTGAAAAATAGCCAGACTATTGGATGGGAGGAAATTGTACCTCTCTTTTATTCTAAATTCTATCCTCCTAGTGAAATTCATAGATATCAGAATTATATATATAATTTTTGGCCTCATGGCGGAGATAGTATTGCCCAAGCATGGGGGAGATTGAAGTTACTAATGCTCAAATGCCCCATTCATGAGCTCCCTAGTAATATTGTTCTTAATAATTTCTATGCAAGGCTTCCTCTTCATGATAAGGATTTATTGGATGCTTCTTGTTCTGGATCATTTACACGTATGAAGGATGAAGCTAAATGGGATCTTCTTGACCGTATTCAAGAGAACACTAAAGGATGGGAGAATGAAAAAGGTATAAAGTCATGTATAAATTATGATTATGAATGCATTAAAACTTTTATGTCATCCGATGATTTTCACAATGTTAGTATTGTTTATGGTCTTGATTCTCAAGTTGCTGCAAACATATATAAGGATTTTGCTTCTTACTTTGATATTCATAAATATAAATGGGTAAGTACCATGCACCTTATAAAGATACTATTAATTGTGTTCCTGTTAGAGATATAGAAATCCATACTTTCGATTCTATTGTGCGTGAACCTTATATTGAGAAAACGCCTTTCCCTGCTAAGGTAAAAGAACATTCTATGTTAGCTAGTGTGGTTAATAAAAGTGCAAGGAAACTTGTAGAACCCGAGGAAGAAATAACTGTAGAACCTACAGTAGCAATAGTAAAGGACCTTGTTTCTGAAAATATAGAAGAGGGACACATTATATTTTGTGAAGATGCTTCTAATATTGTCTCTCATCCTAGTAAATCTAGGAATCCTAGTGTTCCTGTGTTATATGTTAGGATAGGTGATCATTGTTATTATGGTTTATGTGATATTGGTGCTAGTTCTAGTGCTATTCCTTATGAGCTTTATAAAGAAATTATGCAGGAAATTGGTTCTTGTGAACTTGAAGACATTGAGGTGAGTATTCAACTTGATAATAGGGAAACTATTTCTCTCATTGCTATTGTTAGAGATGTGGAGGTCTTAAGTGGTAAAACTAAATATCCTGCTGACTTTCTAGTACTAGGCACTTCTGCTAGTGATACGTTTCCTATTATATTTGGTAAACCTTTCTTAAACACTTGTGGTGTTGTTATAGATTGTACAAAGGAGAAAATCCTTACAAAGTTTGATGGATAATCTTATGAAATTATTTTCTCCAAATTTGCTAAAGCACCTTATGAAGCTGAATTACCTAATGAGAATTATAGAGTTGAACAATTGGCTGCTATTGCTCTTGCTCCTGATAATCCTTTGCGGCAATACATGGAGGACCACGAAAGTGATGTCTTTATGGAAGAAAGGAATGAAATTGACGAGATTTTCCTACATCAGCCAGCAATGCTAAAACATAATTTACCGGTGGAAGACTTGGGTACCACATTACCACCGAAGGAGCATCATGTTTTTTATTTAAATCCTTTTCCTGACAATCTTAAATATGCTCATATTGATGATAAGAAATTATATCCCGTTATTATTAGTTCTAAACTTTCTGGTGAAGAAGAGAAGAGATTATTGGGAATATTGAGGAAATACAGAGGTTCTATTGGTTATACTCGTCGGAGTGGCTCTGCCTCATCGCCACAGAATCCTCTTGGCGACGTCGATCCAGGAAGCGCGAGTCCACGCCACTGTCTCCATCGTCTTCATCGTGCGGATTCGAGCCCCTTCGTTCCCTCTCCCAGCTCCGGGAGCCTCCACAGTGTTTTTCGTCGTTGAAATCCGAGCCGCGGTGCCGTAGTCGTTTCCATTTCTGGCGAAGATGTGTCTGGTGAGCCTCCCACTCCTCTGTGTTTAAATCCTGGCCATAGATCAAATCCAGCGAACCCCGTTAGTTGACTTACGCGAAGAGGTACGATGGATCTGGGTCGTCCATTGCCACTTAAATCCCACGGCTCACAGCCGCGATCCGAGCCAAACGTTTCAAACCATACAGAGCCCAGCATTTTAGTCCCCACGGATTGAGAGTTATTTTAGGGATTAATATCTTAATGGCAAATTTGCAAAAAAAAACTAGAACTTAGAACCTTCAAAATGTTTGATCCACTTAGCCAAATTTAGAAAACTTAGACGTTTTTGAAAAACCCTTCACATGTAGAAACTTTAGCACTATCCAAATTAGAATTTGAATATTTCAAAAAAAATCAAATTTAAAAGAGTCATTTGGATGGATTTTGGGATAATTCAAATTCTAAAGATCCAAAAATTGCAAAGAAAATATATTTGGAAACCTTAAGATGTGTACTTTTATATCCTATGTCCAAAAATATTTTTTTAACAGATTAAAATTGTATTTAGATTTAAGTTGTCCATTTGAGTATTTTTTTACATAGATTTAATTCTATAAATAATTTAAATATGGTTCCTTTTGCAAAATTGCTCCAAAATATAACATTGGACCAAAGACATCATAACCTAAACCATTTGGACACCCATGAACCATATCCATGTAAGTTTGGCCAAAAATCCATCATAGTGAACTACCTAATTGATCATGCCATGTTGATTGTTTCCATGTTTTTTATATTTGGTGTTGTAAATATTTTGGATCCAATACAATATCCTTAGTTTGTGTCCATCACATACTAGACTAACTAGTTAACCTTAAACCCTAGTACCCATATCTTCTCTAGCTCTCAAAATGCATATCTTGTTCTAATATGACTAAGTCCCTAAGGTACTAGAGAACAACATATATACTATTTTTAGACTCAACAAGAAATACTACATGGGATATCATTAAAGCACTTAGATAAGAACATAGACTTCCCACAATCAGAAGAAACTCAAGGAAGTGGAAGTAATAGAAGAAATCAAGAGGAAATTCAAGAAGACTAGCCACATATCTCTATATTCTTTCTTCTCTTCTTTTCTTCCCCAAATAGACTTTGTGGTGCAATCATTTTGATCAATACCAACACTTATTACATGTTAGCCAAATAAATTAGTAATATATGGAGTTGAAGACTAAGACGAGATTCAAGAAGACATCAAGATCAAGTGATTGCATGAAGAACCTCTACATCATTAAGAAGGACTACATCATCAAGAACTGAAGAAGAAGAATGATAAGAAGATGAAAGACCTTAACTCAAGACCATTCCAAAATATTATAAGTCATAGTGTGAACTCGTTAAGAAACCCCTAATAGGCAAAACCTCTTAGTGGATTCTAGTAAACTTGGTTTGCTTCTAAACACTTAAGCCAAAACCATTAGGTTCTACAAGAAGCAATGGAGTCACCACACTTAGAGAGGAAACTACATGGGAACTAAAGATGATCTTCAAAAAGACCAACAATGTGAAGTCTTGGAGCGACTATACCACCTATTCAAGTTATTTTGTATCAAACTTGTTTTGTCCAACCGTAGACCCAAATGGAAAACCCATTCCTTCCAAGTGAAATCTTGGAACCCTTAACAAGTTTGGAACCAATAGAGAATGAATCTTTCAAACCCAAACCTTAACCTAGCCAACTTGGTTAATCCCCCTTTTCTATGATTGATGTTTTGTATATTCTCTTCATTTGTATATTTGCTTGCTATGATGCTTGTTTATTTTGTTATTGTGTTTTCAATGTATAGATTGTATGGAGAGCAGTGATATTTTGTGAAGAGAGTGTGATTTCTTCACCAACTTCATTAAGGCAAATAACACATCAACTACCTATTATTTTTCCTATGCATTACAAGAATTTTGAGTAGTATGCATGATAGGAAATTTATCTAGGTGTTATGATATGCTAATATCCCAAGTAGTGAGTAGCCACCATTTTATATCCTGCTAGTATAGAAGACACTGAACTTAGTAGAATCGCTATGTTGTTCAAATGTTTTATTTAGATCTTAAGGATAAAAACTAATAAGTGTAATGAAAAACCTAGGTGGAAGTGGAAGGATTGGTTTATGTTGAGTGGCTCCCTAGGGCCATTTCTATGGTGTTTTTCACCGAAGGAGTACACTTGCGGATGGCCACCTAGAAACAAAGAGATTATTATGTCCTTCTAAGTTTTGATGCTTCCACTGCAGCCTTTAGTCATATGGGCTATGTCTAGATCAACTAAGTTGAATGAACTCAACGGTGCTTCACAAGCAGACGTAGGGTTTGTAGGTTGGAACGGGTCAAGCAGGATTGTGGTGGAATTTCTTCTGAAAGATCTCGTCTCAATCTTCTCCTTTCCTTAGTGCACTCAGGATGTATAGGATGTTTGGGATGATTTGATTCTGAAGATGAAAGTGTACAAACTCTGCAGAGTCAACAGACTAAGATCTTAGATGTGTCCCTGGTTATGGACAACTATGAGCAGCTGGACAAGGAATGACGAAAGAATCTCATCATGCCAACTTCATAATAAAAATTTGATGGGTGAACATGGCTTTGTAAATACTGGATCATGTGATGTAATAAAATTTGACGCATTTGCATGATATTCCATTTTGTACTGTGGTGCTAGCAATTAACCCAGGGACTAGCACACTAACACAGGTGTCTTGCATTATTTAAATGTGGGAACGCTACACACTGAGATAAGGATTTTAAGAAAATAAAGAAGATATAGATAGGACCAACAATCTAGTTACTTTGTTGGAACAACGTTAACGTGTTAGTGTATTGATCATAAAATTGAGTGGGGTATGAGAAATACTAGGTTGTTTGATAAACCTTATTGTTTTGTGTGACGAATATTTGTTACATGATTGTAAGATGAGTTTCCTTGATCTGTTGTGTTGGGGTAGGAATTTCTTTAGTCTGTTTCTAATTGTCTACTCATCCATGCTAAGCAAAACCAAATCCTATACTCATCAATCATAGTGAGAATCCATTTGAATGCTACAAGTAGTTCACTATAGATACACAAGCCATCCAATTGAGGAATATCACACATCTCCAAATCCTGATCTTTCGTGTGAAGGAACAATCACATCCATGATCAATTCCAGCTACATCATAAGGGGCAGCAAGCTAGTCAACAAGAAAAGGACTCAAAGTTGCATGAGTTATGAAGATTTGGAGCTTACTGCACCAGGAGAAGAATAGATGAAAAAGCTACAACAATTCTGTTGTGTTGCATAAGATTTTTACGCGACACGCTAGTTGGAGAAACGATAGTTTAGCTCAAGTTTGTCTTACGGATTGGAAACTTTCTGTCAGGCAAGTGAGGTGACCTAGTGTTAATATACGATATGCACTGATCTAAGTAGAAGGTAATGATTCAGAGCAACATGGATTGTCCCCCATGATGACTAATCACATTATTCACTTTTGCTATGAGGAATGCTAAATCTGAGTGACATACCTATTAGAGAGACAATGATGTTAAGACTGAACCATAGAATGGTAAGATGTAATAAGAACCCTATATTAGGAAAGTATTACTGAAACATATTATCTCCGGTGAGGATAAAACCAAACTTGGAGGTACCACGCAAATGAAGATATTGACTACCATAAGAGTTTTGTTAGAGATAGCATGGTGATTGTTTTCAAGGAAGACAAAAACAAGATAGAAGATTGCCAAGGACATCAAAAGACCAAGTTGGGAGTGACCCAAGTACTTTTGATTGACCCAAAGAGTGACACCTTAGTGTAAAAGGTAGTTCAACAGGATTATGTTGGTCTGCAGCTCTACCTCGAAAGAAAGTTCTACTCAAGTCAATCTGGAATCAAGCTACACTCAAAGCTAATGGAATTAGTCTACCCACAAAATTTTCTTTATGGGTGGTAGCCCACCAAGTTGTCCTGGAACCCTTTACCCAAACCTATCTTTCTTTCTAGCCTTCCCAAATCTCGGGACGAGATTTCTGTAAGGGTGGTAGTCTATAACATCCCTGATTTTTTATAAGTGCAAAAATCACTAAAAATTGAAACTTTCGTTTTCTTATTAATTCAACTCACAAAAAAACTGAAATACAAAAGAAATATTATAACTTTTTTCCAATGTAATTGGAATTTTTATCCAAATATGCCTCTATTTTATAAACTATGATTTTGATCAAGGAAACAAAACTATTTCCAAGCAATGTTTTAAAACCAAAATGTTTAGAATTATATTTTTTGCTTTGGGAATATAATTTTGTCTTTGGAAAACATAAGGAATATGATCCTTATAATATTTAGTTATTACTCCCTCTGTTCCTATATGTAGGGTGTATAAGGTTTTGGCACAAATATTAAGACATGGGAATTTAGCACATGTTTGAGTCATTTGCACCTCAAAAAAATTGGGAGAGAGAGTCCCTAACAACCATAAATTGGAAACAATACACGTGTAAAACACCGAATTGGAAACAATTCCACATTTGGAGGTATAAAATTGTCTATTAATCGCAATACACCTTATATTATAGATTTTTTCTTAAAACCTTATACACCTTACATCAAGGAACAGAGGGAGTAATGTTAAAACTCAAAAACGATTATTTTGTTTCAAAGAATTTATCAATGATTTAAATATTAAAATGAGTTTCAGTATTTAAATTGGGCACAAAATAATATATTATGATTTATAAACTCAATGGTTTTATTTTTAGAATCTTTGTTATTTTTATAAAGCCTATTTTCCTAATTATTGGTATTATATATTTAAAAGGCGTTTTAAAATCATTTAAGAATTCAGTTTTGAATATTTCAAATTTTGAAATGTGTCCAAAGTTGCCCACAATCATGCTTAGTTGAAAGATCTTTTTATTTTAAGAATTTAGAAATTTATTTGACGTTAATTGGATGTTTAAAACAAAAGAATAAATAAAAAGGAGAAAACAGGAATTAAAAAATGATGACATCATCAGTGCTCGTCTTCAACCTCCTGCCTCCTGAACGTTACCAGAAAGGCCTATTTTAATCATTTTCAATCCGCGCGTTTAAAGTCGCATTTGATCACACAGTGCCCTCCCCCTTAAAGCCCCCGGCGCCCTGTTCCATTCCCCTCTCCCTCCCCTGCGAATCGTTCCCTTAGGCCGAAGAAATCGCTCGTCGGAGCACCTCCTGTCTGCCGCCGCGTTCTGCAAGATTCCGGTGAGGTGAGCAAGCACATGTGCCCGAGACCTCCTTCTTTTAACTCCCTATGACTGTGCGCACCCCGCATAGCCTCCTTCAAATTTTTACTGCAACGGAGGTGTCACGTTGTGCTCGCTGGAGTCGCTTTGCCTCGGACCTACACCGTGCCACCATGAGAGGCCACTCCAGCGGTCCAGCCGTCGCCGGGGACGGCACCGAGTTCGCCTCGTCGACCTGCCCCTCCTGGACCACTCCCCTCGCCCTGGAAGACACCAGAGGGCCACCGCCGTCAATAGCAGAGTGCAGCGCCGTCGTCCCAGTCATTTTCCGGCGAGCTCAACCGCGGTGAGCCGCCCCCTCCGCGGTGTTTTAATTTTGGTCGTCATATCCAAATCCTACGACCCATAGCAGTTGCAGTCGAGCCTAGACCGGTCAAACCAATATCAGTCTGACACATAGGCCACCATTTTTCTAAAATTGTCTGCTTTTGCAGAAAAGACCCTAAACTTAGAAATATCATAACTTTTAAACCACTTGGAAAAATTTAGCAAATTTGGAATTTTTGAAAATCCCTTGGCATGTCGAAACTTTAAGCTCTGTCCAGATTAAAATTTGACTATTTCAAAATTTTCCAAATTCTAAAGAGTCGTTTGGTTGAATTTTGGCGTAATTCAAATTCTATAAATCCAAAAATTGCAAATAAAATATATTTGGAAACCCTAAAATGTGTAATTTCATATACTCTGTCCCAAAATATTTTTTTAACAAACTAAAATTGAATTTAGATTTAAGTTATCCATTTGAGTATTTTTTATCATAGATTTAATTCTATAAATAATTTAAGTATGGTGCATTTTGTAAAATTGCTCAAAAATATAACCTTGGACCAGAGACATCAGAACCTAAACCATTTGGACACCTTTGAACCATGAACATGTAATTTTATCCAAAAAATCCAACATAGTGGTCCACCCATTTGATCATGCCAAAGCATTTTATTCTATCCTTTTTCCTTTGGAGTTGTGGCCATTTTGGATCCAAGACCAAGTTCCTAGTATGTGTCAATCACATATAAGACCAACTAGTGAACCTTAAACCCTAGTACTCATATCTACTAGCTACCGCTCAAAATTTCTCATCTTAGTCTAGAAGACTAAGTCCCTAAAGTACTACAGGGCACTATAGATGATATTTTTCAACTCAACAAGAAGCACTACATGGAAGATCATTGAAGCACTTAGAGATGGACATAGACTTAACCACTATCAGAAGAAACTCAAAGAAGTGAAGGAAGAACAAGAAAAATACTCACCTAGAGATGAATAAGAAGGAGAAGAATCCAAGTGAAGGGGTCACTATAGTTGTTGAATCCTTTTCTCCCTCATCACTTTTTGTTTTTCCCAATGAGAACCTACCCAACATTTCCTCAAGACCAGACTCTAGAAGTGTCCCTAATATGCTGAACAAGTTAGTGAGCTTATATGTATGTCCCAAAACCATGAATATCCTACAAGATTCCATGGAGCCACCACACTAAGGACGAAGCTACAAGAGAGCATGTAGAGGATCTTGAAGAATACCAACAATGTGAAGCCTTCGAATAAACACCACCTATGAAAGTTGATTGACATCAAGTTTGTTATGACCAACCATAGACCCAAATGGAAAAAAAATCCCAAGACCTCATCACAACATTCCTTTTAGCTTGTTGTCATGGAGTGAACCTAGACCAATCTTAACCAAAACTGGAAAAAAAACTTAGCCAAACCATGTCATGTGTTCCTTTGGTTTAATAAGTGGCGTGATCACCCTTAGTGAACTCTTGAAACTTCCTGGATAAATATGTTTTCAGTAAAGTTTTATCACTACAAACTCAATCTAGACCATCCCAAGTGAACTCTTGGAACCCCTTAACAAGTATTGAACCATTAGAGAGCGAAACTTTCAAACTCCAACCTTGACCTTGACCTAGCCAACTTGGTTAAACCCATTTGCTATGTTTGTTTCTTTGTATGTTTTTTTACATGTATGTTTGATTGCTAGGATGCTTGTTTATTTTGTTATTGTGTTTTCAATGCATAGATTGTACGGAGAGCAACGATATTTTGTGAAGAGACTGTGATTTCTTCACCAACTTAAACAAGGCAAGTAACACACCATTCATCCACCTATTATTTTACTATGCATTACTAGAGTTTTGAGTAGTATGCGTGATAGGGAAGTTTACTAAGTTATTATTATATGCTATGCAAAATCCTAGTAGTGTATAGCCTCCCTTTTACCTTGTTATTTTGAAGCTTTGGTACTTAGTAGATGCTTAGCCTTCCTATAAATTTGTTTTACTCAATGTTGTGGAATAATTCTAAGTATAAACTTCAAAGAACCACCTGGTTGGATTTGGTTGTATGGCTGATGAGAGTTGAATGTCTCCCCGAGGGGTGTTCACGTGCGAAATGCCACCCAGGAACAAAGTGATTATGATGTCCCCCAAGTTTAGATTGCTTCCAGTGCAACCTTTTGACATATGGGCTCTGTCTTGATCAACTAAGTTGTGAGAGTCCAGCCTGGGCTTGACAAGCAGATATAGCATAATAATAGGTTGAACGGGGCTTGACAATGGGTTGAATTCTTACTTCTGAAAGATCTCGTCTCAATTCTCTTCTTTCCTTGATGCACTCTGGGTGTATAGAATGTTTGGGCTAATTGAAGACAAGAGGTGAAAGTGCACAAACTCTGCAGAGTGAGAAAACTAAGATCTTAGCCATGTCCCCGGTTATGGACAAGTTCGAGCAGCTGGACAAGGATGCACGGAAGAATCACATCACCAATTTTCAATAAGTAAAATTTTGACTAAGTGAAACAGTAGCTGTGGTGCTTGGATCTTTATCCAATGTTGACACCCATTTGAAAAGAAAATGACTTTACAAAAGAGATAGAAGAAAATTGGCTTTACACAAACTTAGCCAAAAGTTCACACAACCAAATAAGCATGTAGTATTAGTCTTGCCATTTATATACACCGTAGTGTTACTTGCCAATACATTAAATTGTATTAACCTTTTTGTGGCTGCATATTCCATATTGCAGATGAATTTGAAGACGAGTGAGGATTTCTTTTAGGATCTTGAGCCTACCGTCAACATGTATTGGTTGTGGCACATGAAAAAGATGAGGCTCAATGTTGTATTATACTTTCCACTGTAATTCTATGTATACTGCTAGTCTTTTAAGATTATGCAAGTTGTAATGATATTCTTGTAAAGATTGGATCATGCGATGTAATGGAATTTGACGCATTTGCATGATATTTCATTTTGTACCATGGTGCTAGCAATTGATCAAGTGACTAGCACAATAGCACAGGTGTTCTTGTATTATTTAAATGTAGTAACGCTACAAAAGTTAATGGATGAAGATGAACCCATTGCAAGCGAAAGGATCATAAGTGCACTTTACTCTCATATTGCAGTTTATAAATTATCCAACCATCAAACAATGGAAAAATCGAACTGAACTAGTCAACAGATGACCAAACATGAGTACCAAAAAAACTCGTTTGCACTTGCGTACTCAGTTACGTGTGAAAATTTGAGCTCGAATCTGCTCACCTAGGTGACAGATAACTCACAGGATATACAAGATTAAGTTTGGACATGACGAATTCCCTCGTCTAATTGGGCCATAGCTAGCAAATCCACCTACACACCTCGCGACAGCACCTCAAAATTCCAAATCCACCTGGAAGCATAAAGGCTTATATCTCGAAATTATAAATCGGAACCCTGCCCAGTCAGACAAGTGAATGTGATATGCGATCCACGCACGTTATTTCTAGTTTAACAGTTAGCTACAGATCAAATAAAACGTAACTGAAGCAAACCAAAAAAAAAGGGACAAAATATCTACGCTCTACACGACGCCAAAACAAAAGGCTTTTAATGAAAAACAAATTATGCACAAGACAACGTCGAAGACACTAAATCGCCTCCACGGCCCTCGCAAGAGAAATCATCCAAAAAATGATTTCCAAAAGAAACGCAAACCTAGCCGAATCGCCGTATTGGATCACTAGAATACTAATACAGGAAAAGAAAATGGGATGAAGAAGGAGGGAAGGGTTACAGCAGCCGGGCAGCGGAAGAAGAGGAGGCGGAATTTGAAGAATGGGAGGGCAGGGGTGGTCGATCCGCGAGGGCAACTGTAACATCCCAAATTTGCTAGCAAAGGGTTGTGGTGTTTTGTTCATGTCATAGCATGCATGAAAAATTTGAACCAAGTTTTAATTTGAATTTAAATGAAACTTGCCCAAAAACCACTTAAAGTGATCACCCAAAATTTGTTATAAAAACATTTTCAAATTTGAAAAGCAAAGAGATGGTGAGGTTGAAAATTTTGTAAGGTTTTCACATATCATTTTTGTCAATTTTTCTGTTTCCAAAAAGGTCCTCAAAACCTGGATTTCTGTTCTGTTTTAAAATGGAAAGGGACCTCTTTGTGGTTTTCTGAAAGTTCAGGGGGTTTTCGAAAGGTTCCTTTTGTCTTCTTCCTCGTGACAGTAGGAGCAGCTCGCTGCCGCATTGCCGTTCGCCGCCGACGCCACGTCCTCCTGCCTGCTTCATCCTGGAGGATAAGGGAGACGGGCGACGTCGTGCTCCTCCTTGCCTCCTCTCCTCGCAGTACCCTCTCCCTCCCTGTAATTTATCTCGTTCGGCCGATACCCTAGCTTCCGGGCCGCCGCTCGCCGCCATCTTCCTGGGCACCTCCGAGCCCCAACGAGCATCCCCGTGCACCCGCCGTGGTCCCCAACCCCTCCTGTAAGAACCTCGCTTGCTGGGAGAGCTCCAACCGTCGGGATCGAGCCCGTCTTCCCCGCCTCCGGCCGGTGAGCCTCCGCCGATTCCGGCGTGTGCGCCGCTCCTCCGGCCTCGTCGACTCCTCCTTCACGTCCGTGGTGAGCCCAGGGTCCTCCCGGACCACTCCTTCTCCTCCCTTCCCCTGTAAAGCTCGCCGCCTCCGCCGTCCTCCCTCCGCCACCGCGGTTCCTCACCACCGGTGACTTTCCGGCGACCATTTGGTCAGCCGCGGCAACCCCTAGCTTCCCCATGCTCCCCTCCACCTCGTGGTGGGGTTTGATTTCGAAGCCCCGCTCGAAATCGGCGAATTTCATCGAGGCTGTGAGTTTCGGCCTCGGGATGACGTCATTGTGACGTCATGCCCACGTCACAGGCCCTTTGCTGTTATTCCTGTTTTTACTATTTCCAGAAAAATGAATAATTTTGGTTAATTAATATCTTCCAAAATATTGCTCATAAAAATAAAGTAAAAATATGGGAGTGATCAGGAAAATGCACTCTTTCCAAATATGTACTTTTCATACATGTTTGACAACCTTTATTTTTGAACATTATTAATGTGGTTTAATTCATTTAAAATAGAAAAATAAGTTTTTATTCACTAAAATTAGAAAATTAAAAGTTATATATCAAATTGCTCAAAATGACAAGTACAATCTAGTTATGATGTTTTCAAACCCATTTGAGCACTTTAAATTGCACTCACTTCCATAATCGTCCGAAACCCCCTCCGGGGTCTATTTCGGGACTTTTTCACTAAAACTGCATTTCTGACATATGAACCCTAGCAAACCAACGATCATGCTTAGGGCTTTATTTCAGTGCATTAACCTGCTCATGCATACATATTGCGCATTGCATCGATGCCATGTGTTGATTGTTATTTCTCTTTTGGTGTTTGTTTCCCCCTCGGTAGAACGTGACTCCGAAGAGAAGGCCAACAATCCAATGGTGAATACTTGATCCTAACCGACAAGTCAAGCACTTATTCCTGAAGACTTTCTCTGGTTTTCTTGAAGCAAGGCAAGCATAACCTCTTATCTGCCCATATATGATTTCGAAAGACTTTTCATTCTCGTACAAATGCATTCGATTCCAATGTATCTTGAGTCAATAGATAGAGTTATCCTATTTAGTTGCATAACCCAGATATCATGATTTAATGCTCCTAGCAGACATAGGATTTGTTTGTGTGTATCGCCAGAGCCTCAAATATGCCATGCTTAGTCATACATGTCTGTTATCTCTGCTCCATCCGGTTGATGAATCAGAGTTACGAAATAATCTAGTATGGCAGGAGGTAGTGGTAAGTTAAGAGATGTTTGATTAACATGATTTAAAGGTGTGGATGACGAGACCACAGAGGGTCAGTGGTGGTTGTCTCGTTCATGCCCCTAGGAGCGAGTTCTCGTCTTCGAGCCAAGACTGAGCGTGTATCCACACGGGGGATTGGATTCCCCTCGATCTCAACTTGCCTAGTTTGTTCCATGAGTTGCCTAGTTCGGGCTTTCCATTTGGATTCGCGGGGATATTAAAAACGTTTGCAAAACTAGGACGTGGCGGTGCAACAGCCTGTGGCGAGAAAGTAGTTGAAGCACTGCTCACAACGATAGAGACCCGGCAGGAGATGGCCACTCCCTATTGGCGGTCCATCTCTACTCGGAGCGACTCATGGAATAGGCGAAGCAAGGGAAAGATCGTGGTCAACCTTCATCTGCCGGCACTTCCCGGACTAGTGCTAATCATGTGGCATTAAGAGTTGGTTGGTACGTGTGGTTAAAGTTGTACACCCCTGCAGGGTTAAATCTTTTCGAAAAGCCGTGTCCGCGGTTAAGGACGACTTGGTGACGGATTCTGTGATCATAGATAACTTTAACGGAATGACTAAAACTTGCTGATAACGAATGAAGGATGCCTCCTCGGAGATGCCGAGAGGGGTTACCTTGTAACATGAGGTAGTGGAACAACTTGAGGAGGTGATCTTTGAAGCACGAGGTGCTGATATGAGTTGGTGCAATAAAAAGATAATGATTTCAGTAGTTGAGTAGCTTTCTCATCTGTTTTCAAAATATTCCATGAGACGTGCTATTCCTCCCTCAACTTGGAAAACAAAGATGGCTTTACGCAAAACAACCTTCATAACTCTTTCTAAAAGAAGCAGATATATAATAGGTTAACTAAGTCTTGTTGAGTACCTCCCATACTCATGTTTGCTTCAACTTGGTTCAGGTGGAGTTCCTCAGTTCTGTGGTGTTTCAACGTGGACATCGACGAGTAGTTTGGGGTTCCCAGGTAGCAGCCTGGAATCTATGGGCTGGGACGTCGCCTTATGTTGCGGCCTCTTAGGCCTTTTTGGTTCTTGTTGATTAGCAACATAATTTGCCTTCTGTTGTCTGATGTAATGTTGGGTCGTGTGACCTCTGCTTGTAAGCTATGCTCTAGTATCACCTGCTAATAAAGTTTCTTTGTCTAGAGTGTTGCTTTGATCGGTTGTTGGTTTCGAGCTCATTGTTATACAGTTTTGGCTATGCCTGCATAGTTGTCGCAGTCGAGGGGTTGTGGAGTCGATGATCCATGTCCGAGCCCGCCTGTCGATGTGATCGGCCTGGGGCGAGGTAACCCCAGTAACCCTCGATTGTTGTTGCACTTTCTGGACACATAGCAGCTCTGTATAACTTTGGTCCCGTTCCTTCAGTTTCATCCGACTCGTGGACGCTTGGGTATGCATAATTGGTTATGACTAGCATGGATACAAGGAGTAGTAGACCGGGGATCCGGACTACGTGCCGATGAATCCGGTCTGCCTGCCGTTGTTTGTTGCGTCCGGGGCTGGTAACCCTGAAGCCCTTGTGAGTCCATGGCTAGGAGCACATAACAGTATGTATATCTCTGGGTCCGGGGTCTGACAAGTCATGGTATCAGAGCAGGACTGCCTGTAGGAAAACCTTACTGCTTGGTCGATGTTGAGTCTAGTGTTTGTGAAAACTACTTTGAAACTCCAAATGGATTGTGAAAAACCTTCTTAGAATTCTTTTTACTCCGTATCTGGTATCGCTCTAAACTCTGGGTCATCTTACCTGTTTTGGATTTGAAAAGGTTTTGCTATCCCTTCTAGTCATTCAAAACCCAGGTGCCCTCTTTGGCAAGGACGTTTTTATCCAAGTTGACCTAGTGTTATAGTTTCTAGAGTCGTGTGTGTTCCATGTTCCGTTATCTCTTAAACTGGGAGATTTCCTTCCCATCCTAATCCCTCAGAGCTGTGTGGATTCCACATACTCCTGTTCTAAAGTCTCAAAATCCTGAACCTCGAAATCTGCTTTCCATCTCGAATGTATCCGTTATCTTCTGCTCAAACTCTTCCGGAGTTATGTTGTCTTTTGAAAGATACTTCGTGATTGTTATTCATAGTGTCCTTTAAGACACTAAGGGAGTAGTTACTCCTTTCTTTTGGTTTTTAATCCTTGGACTTGAACCGAAGGTCCCGGAATGTGCTGAATGGTGGTGAGTTGAGTCATGTGGTTTCATAACCAGGTGATGCTCATGCTACCAGTACAGGATGCTGACCTTTAACCCAAGTTCTGTTTCTTTGGATCCTGAAGAATTTGTTCTACCTCAGGATGGCTAGGTAATCTCAATTCCAATAGCCATAGGATTTCTTCTGGAACCAAAAAGGGATCACAACAAGAGTGATCATTGTGGCTTCCATATCTTTGTCCTTGGTTCAGCTATACCAACCTTTTGGCATGGGTTCTACACATGAGTATTACCCCGTGCATCCAACGTGATCTCAGGATTTTCCAGAACACGTTCCTACTCTTTAGTTGCTTTCCGAACTTCGTCCGTTGTTTCGGACACCAAGATGCATATGTGTGTTGGATTCTTCCAATGCATTTGCTCTTGTGTTCCGTCAGGACATTCTACCTTGGAATGTCAGGAGAAACAAACTCTAGTACCTTGTTCATCTCTAGGACCAGGTCAAAGTTTTGTAATCCACAGATTAAAGAAGTTTTATCAGCTTCTGTTCTGTTCTGACTTCGAGTATCACACTCTTAAATATCAAGAAGCTGTGTTGTGTTTCATGGCCTTATTGATGAAGTGATGCTCTTACACGTCTTCACTCACCCTTCCTCCAAGTCTGAAATGCCTAAGAAGCTTGGGTGTGTGTTGAGGTGTGTATCAGTTACTCCTAGCAACTGCTTCGAAAAATTTAAGAAACATCTGTATCCTTCTTAGCACTATTGGTTACCCGGTCTCTAATTGGAATTGACCGTGGTACCAAATACATTCATGCCGGTGCACATTTTGGTCAAAGAGTTAGGTTAATACCGATGCTCTCAAGATCATATCGGTTGCTTTGAAAAGCAAGGTTCCTTTTCGAACTTCAAGACATACCGGTAGGTTGTGATATTTTGGTTGTCTTTCCAGAAGTATCACCAGGTTGTCACCTGACCGTGATGTCTAAATAAAGGGTAATTTGAACTACTCCTTTTTCCAAGAAAATTGTGCTGGATATCCTGGACTAGTTGGTTGAGCTTAACCAACAACTTGGAGAGTTGAAAGACAAAAGCTTCACCTAACTTGATCCTTTTATAAGGGATGTTTAGTTCTCATGCTGTTGAAACAGGATAGTAGCTCATTTGCGGAAATACTATCACTCTACCTCTCGATTTGATTTGGGCTATCGTCAAATCAAGATCAGATCCAAGAACTATCCTGATGGTGTTTCACTCATGGTGTTCTGCCCGAGTACACCTTCATGTCCTTTAATCTGACCAATATTTTGCCTTGTTCATGTATCATATGAGACCCTCTTCTTGGAGTGTTTGATAAGTGTGTTGTCGAGCCCATCGATGACATTCCTATTTTCTCCAAGTTGCAAGAGGTTCATGTGGAACACTATGCACTAATGTTGGAAACTCTCGAGAACCATCTTTGTGTCCTCATGAAGTTGGGTTCTAGATGTTCGAAGCAACCTACTCTGGTTCATGTGCTTATGGTGAAAGTTGTCGCCATGGATTCGAGTAGAGTTTTCTGGTTTCCTTTGGGAACAATCCCTGGTCGGTCATGTACGTGTGGAGTATTTTTGAGATGGTGGGTTGTTACCTCCATTTTTTTTAACCAGTTTTGTATCCACACCCAACCACTGACTGATCGTCCTTGAAAGAGGAGAAGTTTAAGAACTTCGTTATCTTTGTTATCATCTTTCCCACAAGGACTCCGATGTGTTTTGTTGCAACTAAACCATGTAGGTGCAACCGTCTTTCGCAAGTTGCTAATACATGAGTTCTGCAATCTCACTCATCCTCTTGAGTGTGGCATCGTAGTCAGTATCTTGAGAATCTAGCATATGTATCTCGTTGGTAACCGGTGCAACCTCTTTGATCAAACATGTTAAGTCTGAGTTATCAACCCACTAACCAGAGCTGAATCTCAAGCAGCAACGATGGTTGGTGTTCCCTTAAGGATATTGATCTAGGTCCATTTAAAAATCCGGCATGGTTGATGTTGTGGTTGACACAATTAGCCGGAACGCCTAATGTCATATCTCCTTGAATCCGTGAGAACAGCCACTCTCAGTGAGAATTCTGGTGTGGTTCATTCTAACAAGTTTCCCTCACCGTTCTTCCGAACCTAAGTTCATTTTCACTTGTTTACCTATAAAGGCTTGCACAAGCCTAATATTGGTATCTAGAACATCAGGAAAACCTGGAAGTTGATTCTTCCAATGTCTCTTTGTCAATCCTCCAAACCTTTCTTTCAATGGAAACAAGTTCCTAAGGAGAATCATCTCGTGGTGTTTTGTAACCGCCAGTGATCAATTCCCTTTCTCAAGTTGTTTGTACCTGAAGTTCTGATCATCTGACACATTGTGTGAATTTGTCAGTTACTTCAGCCATGGGATTTTAACCATGTGGTAAACATATTGCTATGTAAAATCCACCCTAGGAAATAGATTTCCTATTTTCTTCCGGTGTTTCAATCCCCATTGGTTAACCATCCTTATGGTTTGACCAAGAATCCCTCCTTCACTACGGTGTTCCATCATCCTTTGGTTACTCATCCTCCGTTGTGAAGTAATATCCCGATCTTTGACAAAGTTTTCGACAACCTTTAACGGAATGAAAGTTCCCTCATCTTTCGTGTCCACTCCGAAGAGTGAACATGATCATGTATCAAAATTTCTCCCCGACTCACGATTACAGTGTTTTCTCGTGTTCTCCCTCGTCTACGGATATTACATTGTGGTATCCAAGACCAAAATTTCCATCTTGATTTTCAGTTTGAAGAAACCTCGATGTCAAAGGTTGTTCAACCTATCTTTTCCAGAAGGATTTAAAGTCTTGTGCAAAGCTCATATTCTAAATCCTTTCAAGGACCAATCGTCCGCAAACTTGAAACCTTCTCTTATTTCACTCCGTTACCTTGATGTGTTTCATGCTTGTTAACTCAAGAGTTCTTTATGAACGTTCCTGTCATGAGTTACCCGTGAGATACTCGATCTTCGTGAAGATCAAATCTTAAGAGTTTTTCCCTCTTACCTAAGGTGTATCCGTTCAATAATACACGATGCTATGGATCAACCTCTTCAGAAAGAACCGCAAGGTTCGATAAGTTTGTTCAAAGCCGGTGTTCCTTCTTTCTTCTCCTTCGGGAATCTCGGGACGAGATTCTTGTAAGGGGGGTAGATTTGTAACATCCCAAATTTGCTAGGAAAGGGTTGTGGTGTTTTGTTCATGTCATAGCATGCATGAAAAATTTGAACCAAGTTTTAATTTGAATTTAAATGAAACTTGCCCAAAAACCACTTAAAGTGATCACCCAAAATTTGTTATAAAAACATTTTCAAATTTGAAAAGCAAAGACATGGTGAGGTTGAAAATTTTGTAAGGTTTTCAAATATCATTTTTGTCAATTTTTCTGTTTCCAAAAAGGTCCTCAAAACCTGGATTTCTGTTCTTTTTTAAAATGGAAAGGGACCTCTTTGTGGTTTTCTGAAAGTTCAGGGGGTTTTCGAAAGGTTCCTTTTGTCTTCTTCCTCGTGACAGTAGGAGCAGCTCGCTGCCGCATTGCCGTTCGCCGCCGACGCCACGTCCTCCTGCCTGCTTCATCCTGGAGGATAAGGGAGAAGGGCGACGTCGTGCTCCTCCTTGCCTCCTCTCCTCGCGGTACCCTCTCCCTCCCTGTAATTTATCTCGTTCGGCCGATACCCTAGCTTCCGGGCCGCCGCTCGCCGCCGTCTTCCTGGGCACCTCCGAGCCCCAACGAGCATCCCCGTGCACCCGCCGTGGTCCCCAACCCCTCCTGTAAGAACCTCGCTTGCCGGGAGAGCTCCAACCGTCGGGATCGAGCCCGTCTTCCCCGCCTCCGGCCGGTGAGCCTCCGCCGATTCCGGCGTGTGCGCCGCTCCTCCGGCCTCGTCGACTCCTCCTTCACGTCCGTGGTGAGCCCAGGGTCCTCCCGGACCACTCCTTCTCCTCCCTCCCCCTGTAAAGCTTGCCGCCTCCGCTGTCCTCCCTCCGCCAACGCGGTTCCTCGCCGCCGGTGACTTTCCGGCGACCATTTGGTCAGCCGCGGCAACCCCTAGCTTCCCCATGCTCCCCTCCACCCCGTGGTGGGGTTTGATTTCGAAGCCCCGCTCGAAATCGGCGAATTTCATCGAGGCTGTGAGTTTCGGCCTCGGGATGACGTCATTGTGACGTCATGCCCACGTCACAGGCCCTTTGATGTTATTCCTGTTTTTACTATTTCCAGAAAAATGAATAATTTTGGTTAATTAATATCTTCCAAAATATTGCTCATAAAAATAAAGTAAAAATATGGGAGTGATCAGGAAAATGCACTCTTTCCAAATATGTACTTTTCATACATGTTTTACAACCTTTATTTTTGAACATTATTAATGTGGTTTAATTCATTTAAAATAGAAAAATAAGTTTTTATTCACTAAAATTAGAAAATTAAAAGTTATATATCAAATTGCTCAAAATGACAAGTACAATCTAGTTATGATGTTTTCAAACCCATTTGAGCACTTTAAATTGCACTCACTTCCATAATCGTCTGAAACCCCCTCCGGGGTCTATTTCGGGACTTTTTCACTAAAACTGCATTTCTGACATATGAACCCTAGCAAACCAACGATCATGCTTAGGGCTTTATCTCAGTGCATTAACCTGCTCATGCATACATATTGCGCATTGCATCGATGCCATGTGTTGATTGTTATTTCTCTTTCGGTGTTTGTTTCCCCCTCGGTAGAACGTGACTCCGAAGAGAAGGCCAACAATCCAATGGTGAATACTTGATCCTAACCGACAAGTCAAGCACTTATTCCTGAAGACTTTCTCTGGTTTTCTTGAAGCAAGGCAAGCATAACCTCTTATCTGCCCATATATGATTTCGAAAGACTTTTCATTCTCGTACAAATGCATTCGATTCCAATGTATCTTGAGTCAATAGATAGAGTTATCCTATTTAGTTGCATAACCCAGATATCATGATTTAATGCTCCTAGCAGACATAGGATTTGTTTGTGTGTATCGCCAGAGCCTCAAATATGCCATGCTTAGTCATACATGCCTGTTATCTCTGCTCCATCCGGTTGATGAATCAGAGTTACGAAATAATCTAGTATGGCAGGAGGTAGTGGTAAGTTAAGAGATGTTTGATTAACATGATTTAAAGGTGTGGATGACGAGACCACAGAGGGTCAGTGGTGGTTGTCTCGTTCATGCCCCTAGGAGCGAGTTCTCGTCTTCGAGCCAAGACTGAGCGTGCATCCACACGGGGGATTGGATTCCCCTCGATCTCAACTTGCCTAGTTTGTTCCATGAGTTGCCTAGTTCGGGCTTTCCATTTGGATTCGCGGGGATATTAAAAACGTTTGCAAAACTAGGACGTGGCTGTGCAACAGCCTGTGGCGAGACAGTAGTTGAAGCACCGCTCACAACGATAGAGACCCGGCAGGAGATGGCCACTCCCTATTGGCGGTCCATCTCTACTCGGAGCGACTCATGGAATAGGCGAAGCAAGGGAAAGATCGTGGTCAACCTTCATCTGCGGGCACTTCCCGGACTAGTGCTAATCATGTGGCATTAAGAGTTGGTTGGTACGTGTGGTTAAAGTTGTACACCCCTGCAGGGTTAAATCTTTTCGAAAAGCCGTGTCCGCGGTTAAGGACGACTTGGTGACGGATTCTGTGATCATAGATAACTTTAACGGAATGACTAAAACTTGCTGATAACGAATGAAGGATGCCTCCTCGGAGATGCCGAGAGGGGTTACCTTGTAACATGAGGTAGTGGAACAACTTGAGGAGGTGATCTTTGAAGCACGAGGTGCTGATATGAGTTGGTGCAATAAAAAGATAATGATTTCAGTAGTTGAGTAGCTTTCTCATCTGTTTTCAAAATATTCCATGAGACGTGCTATTCCTCCCTCAACTTGGAAAACAAAGATGGCTTTACGCAAAACAACCTTCATAACTCTTTCTAAAAGAAGCAGATATATAATAGGTTAACTAAGTCTTGTTGAGTACCTCCCATACTCATGTTTGCTTCAACTTGGTTCAGGTGGAGTTCCTCAGTTCTGTGGTGTTTCAACGTGGACATCGACGAGTAGTTTGGGGTTCCCAGGTAGCAGCCTGGAATCTATGGGCTGGGACGTCGCCTTATGTTGCGGCCTCTTAGGCCTTTTTGGTTCTTGTTGATTAGCAACATAATTTGCCTTCTGTTGTCTGATGTAATGTTGGGTCGTGTGACCTCTGCTTGTAAGCTATGCTCTAGTATCACCTGCTAATAAAGTTTCTTTGTCTAGAGTGTTGCTTTGATCGGTTGTTGGTTTCGAGCTCATTGTTATACAGTTTTGGCTATGCCTGCATAGTTGTCGCAGTCGAGGGGTTGTGGAGTCGATGATCCATGTCCGAGCCCGCCTGTCGATGTGATCGGCCTGGGGCGAGGTAACCCCAGTAACCCTCGATTGTTGTTGCACTTTCTGGACACATAGCAGCTCTGTATAACTTTGGTCCCGTTCCTTCAGTTTCATCCGACTCGTGGACGCTTGGGTATGCATAATTGGTTATGACTAGCATGGATACAAGGAGTAGTAGACCGGGGATCCGGACTACGTGCCGATGAATCCGGTCTGCCTGCCGTTGTTTGTTGCGTCCGGGGCTGGTAACCCTGAAGCCCTTGTGAGTCCATGGCTAGGAGCACATAACAGTATGTATATCTCTGGGTCCGGGGTTTGACAGCAACCAGGAGGAGGAAGAGAGAATGTGGCCTCTCATGAGATTTTGTGTTTATTTCGTTTGTGTTTTGACCTTTCCGCTTCTGCTTTTGTAAATGGTTGTTTTTACTGAAGCAAGAGGATATTACTGTTAACAACAAGGTAAAAACGGTGTGTCGCCGCGTCGAGCCTTTGTTCGTCCCTGTCACGCTTCCGCCAGGCTAGTCATAGTGGGAGTAACCAAACTAGTAACATCACATACTTCAAGGCAAATTTGTTTATGTGGCAAGGAGTTAATGAGGAGAGAGGTGTCAGTGGTAACATAATATGTTACCGTAACATCACATATTCCAATGTAAAATGAGCCTACAAACCTACTAAATGCACATTTGCATGACACTATACTCATGTTACATTCTACTATGGAGAAGTTACTAATCTAAATTACTCCTCACTATGAGCAGCCTAACCCATCTCTCCCGAGAACACAAGTTTATCTCTTTCACATAAATGGATTGCTCCAATGTTCCAAGGGGCAAAATAAAAATGACCTAGCAAAATACAGTAATATTATAATACTAAAACTAGGACAAAGTGAAAAGAAAAAACTAGGGTAATAGTACTACCAAGCATTGGTATTTAAGTGATTTAAAAAGAAGCAATGATAAAAAGGAAGATAGGATTCTAGTTATTATAAATATCCATATTGTGTAAATTATGAATTTCACCCAAAATAAATTTTTGTGACCTCAACGAAAAAAATGGTTGCGTTGAAGAAAATTTTAAGTACCAAATTTTCTTTTCTTTTGCATAGAGCGCCAAGTTGATCTTTTTTCCACACAACGATTTCACACACACGCAAGGACTCTGAGTTTTGGACTTATATTACGTACTACCTCCAATCCGGTATAAGTGTCGAAGTTTGCACACGATGTAAGCAAAACTTTGGCTAACCCTCCTACACTTATTTAGGATTGGATGATGTATATTTTTAAAATTGCACCTATTTTCTACCTAAGAGACAGTTGCTCCTTTGAATGGGACCTTGTGAAGATGTGCTTTTCACATACGGCAAAGTCGGTGCTGATCGAGCATGGGACCTTGTGAAGATGGTCCGTACTTGTTCAACATTCGGGGGCTGCCGAAATTCAGACAGCCACAGCTGTCCCCCTTTGTCTCTACGTCAAAGAGAGACCACGAATCTGCTGCTCTTTGCACGACGCCGTCCGGTCCGGTTTGGACCTGTTATTGGACCTGTGCACCTGTAGCAAAATTACAGGTTCGAGGGTCAGCCCGCACCTCGTTTGACAGGGCAAGGGTAACCTATAGGTTCTGCCCTACCATGATTCTACTCCTGCTTTTAGCGATGGTTCCTCCAGTTTCTTCAACCAAAACACTAGCTGTTGAGCAGATATCAGACTGCTAGATGGTAGATCTCGTATCCATCAACAGAAACTGCACTGGAACTTTAGAAAGAACTACCCACCAGTTTCTTCAACCAAAACACTAGCTGTTGAGCAGATATCAGACTGCTAGATGGTAGATCTCGTATCCATCAACAGAAACTGCACTGGAACTTTAGAAAGAACTACCCACCAGTTTCTTCAACCAAAACACTAGCTGTTGAGCAGATATCAGACTGCTAGATGGTAGATCTCGTATCCATCAACAGAAACTGCACTGGAACTTTAGAAAGAACTACCCACCAGTTTCTTCAACCAAAACACTAGCTGTTGAGCAGATATCAGACTGCTAGATGGTAGATCTCGTATCCATCAACAGAAACTGCACTGGAACTTTAGAAAGAACTACCCACCAGTTTCTTCAACCAAAACACTAGCTGTTGAGCAGATATCAGACTGCTAGATGGTAGATCTCGTATCCATCAACAGAAACTGCACTGGAACTTTAGAAAGAACTACCCACCAGTTTCTTCAACCAAAACACTAGCTGTTGAGCAGATATCAGACTGCTAGATGGTAGATCTCGTATCCATCAACAGAAACTGCACTGGAACTTTAGAAAGAACTACCTCACTAGCAGTGGTCTTTGTGGCATGGTCATGGTCATGGGCATTGGCATGGAGATGGACGGCCGGCAACGACAAAAGCCGGTGAGAAGACGAAGCCAGGGAACTCGGACGGCAGGGGCACCACAGCTCACACCCAAAGCGCATGCCCTCGCCACCCCGCTCGGCGCCGGTGATCACCACCCGCTCGGCGCCTCCGACGGCGACCGCGCGCGTCGTGCCAACTCCTCCGATGGCGGCCGCGCGCACTGTGCCAGCCTTCAGTCCCGGCGGCCTCCTCCGACATATCCGGCAGTGGTTCCTAGCTGTCGGCCACCGCATCGTACACGTTCATGGTCTTCAGCCTGTTCTATAGATTGGCGTGGCCGCCGGCCAGGTAGATCTTGCCGGTTGCCGGCCGCCTCAGCGCACGCGTAGAACAAAACATCGGCATGCCGCGGCAAACGCCTACGACCGCGTCGAGCATGTGGACGGCCGCCATGGTCTCAGAATGTCAGCCCTCTATCCAGGAGAGGTGGAGGTGCGGTTAGATCCTAGGGACGAAAGGTTCAGGTTCACGATGGACCTATTTTTGTGTGGGTCGGCCCGCTATCCTATTGGTACCAAATTCCAGGTTCGGTTCAGCGGGTCGTCGGGCCGAACCAGACCTATCGCATCTACTCCTATACACGACGGCAAGGCGTGAAATCTGCCACGAAGAGCACGCACCGTACGACCCTGAACTGGATTTCGATCGCGTTCTTAACCCCGCACAAGCTCAGCTGACATATTCCCAGCCTATTTTATGGGATTTCAGGCCATCTTAAGATTCAATCACCACAATTCAGGAACAGGTCCACAATACAGATATCATTGCCAGGTTTCACTCAATAAAAATGGTGACTGAATCGCTGAATGTGCACAACCAAATCGTGTTCCTACCGTGGGCGCTCACTAGATGGAGCTTGCATAATAAGAGAATGCCAACTCAAAAATAAAAAAATTGAGATGCATTTCAACCTCAGGCCCAACTGGAATACAGATAGTCGAGTACAAAATTCCGGTTCATCCTTTTCTCATGCAGCAAGTTCACATAGGAATAAGATACTACAACTTTCCAGCTACAACACAACTAGCGCATAAACAAGATCACGATTGCCCTTTCTTGGCGAACCGCTGCAATGCTTTCGGCAGCTCGGTATTCTCGCCCACCCGTTGTTTCTTGTCAGGATGACCCTCGATTTCCTTGTATTGATCCAGCAAGGGCCTCTTGGCTCTCAGGACCCCTTCCTCTTTCTTCTTGGCCTGCTTGCTGGGCTTGCTCCTACCCTTGGTCTTCTTCTTGACCCGGGTGTTCTTGGCGGCCTCCACGGCATCCTCGATCTCCTCTTCAATCTCCTTCTTGGTCTTCTTCTCTTTCTTCTTCGGCTGCCTCACGTTACCGATCATATTCGGGTTGAGCATGATGGTCTCTGGCTGGAGCTTGTTGAGGAGGGCGTGCACCTCCTTCTCCCTCCTTTGCTTGGAGGTCTCCACAGGGTTCTCAACAAAGGTGTCAAAGTTTGCCTCGCCTGATCCAGGAACAAGAATGGAAGAGAGGCCCATGGAATGTCCGATCCCACAGATATCCTCATAAGGGCGGAACAAAACCTTGCCAACCTGGTATCCCTTTACCATTCTATGCTTCATGTAAATTTTAAAATCCTGGCCTCCAGAATCCTTGTATATCTCTACTAGAGACCCATTACTGCCGGCCAGCAGCCCCTTCTGGCTGAAATCCAAGGACTGTGCACGTGCAGCGTACGAATGCACAACCTCGTACTTCCTAAGATCCCAAATCTTGATCTTCCTGTCAACACCTGCAGTTGCCATAAGATGACCGCCCCTCTCAAATGCAACTGCAGTCACAGGGCCATTGTGGCACAGCATTGTCACAAGTGGTTTCACACTCGTTGGCTTCCACATGGTGACTTTGCCACCAGCATGTCCAACGCCAATGACGGCATTGTAGGGATTTACCCGCATAACATTCGTACGCCCAAGGCCTGTCCTGTAGTTTGCAATCATCTCACCAGTGCTCATGTCTTGGTAGTGAAGCTGCCCAAAGCTGTTTATCGATGCCAAGAGGAAGTGTTTGTCCAGAAACTGAAGTTTCAGCGCTTTACCATGTTCCTGTGAAACAGAAGAGTAATCACTAGTGAAACTCGCAATGATTGGGTATAACTGCATTTTGGAGATCAAACTTCGATACTTGGTATAACTGCATCTTTCACAAATATGCACCGAGTACAAACTGATGATAGATAGCTCTAAGAATTATGTTGATACACAGTTATCATGCGTAAGAAGCAAAAGCATTGTCCCAAGAAATCCCATTTAACAATAAAAGTTAACTGTCTAGTGCAAATAAGTACATATTTGGAACTTCGAAGGCCCTCTGGCACACAAAAAAACTCATAAACATTTACTGATGGATAATCTATTCGGCCATTTGCATGCAGGGCATTTTGCCACTCCAAAGCTTGATATTGTAAAATATGCATCTGGATTTCACACTGGCAAATGTATCTTGAGCAACACCTGGTATGGGTGGTACTTTACTAGTTCTCCGAATAAAGAGACTCATTTGAATGTAGCTAAGGTGAAAAAATTCATTTCTATCATTAGTTAGTTCTGTGGATTCATAAGAATAAAAATCAATAGGAACATTCTATTATTAAGTACAGTTGTCTACATACTGACTGCAAGCATATGTAAAGTTGACATTTACAATAAATTTCTCAAAATCATCAATAACTAGGATACAGTTACCATGGAGGGAGAGGTATTCACATCAGAATTACCTTTAGACAATGGATTTCTGTGCCATGACGATTATATATGTACGGATACCTGTTTCAACAGTAGTCTAGTGAGGAACTAAAAAAATTCAGAGAAATCGTATGATAACAATCATGAGTGCACAACTCTTCAAGGGTCCTGCCAAGATTTGGTGTGTGAAAACTAAAAAAGGGAAAAGGGGGAGCAAGGCAGCAGGCCTTTACAGCTGCTAAGCACCATTTTTGCGTACAGTATTAACCAGCAGCTTATGAAAAGCAACGGCAAACTGTCCTAAAGTCCAGATCAACAACCCATTCCCGAGTATTGAATTTAGAAGGCAATTCTAAGCTGTGCCTACCTCGCATGTTTATGTACAAATAATTATGACAGACAAAAATTATGCTTATTGTTCACAGATGTCATATTTATGATGATACCCCTCAAGGTAAAGTGTACAAGGAACCACTTGGTGAATTATATAGCATGGTTGGTCTACAAATCAAAACCATTGCGTGAACTTTCTGGATCTGAGCTCGGTGTGAACTTTCTAGAGCATCAGGTCATAGGATCATCTTCTTACATTCTTTACAGACTACAAGATGAACATGTTGATATATTTAACGAGCGCGGAAATATGTTGCAATGCTTTAGTACAGTCAAGAAATTACTTTTTCTGGGCGACTGCAAAGAGTTGCTCGTTGTGTAAGAATGCCACATCACGCACAGTTTCCCTCACCTACAAAACAATATCAGACAAGTACAGTATAAATGAAGTGCAACAAGAAATAAGTTCAGAAATCTCTACAGCTATTGTGATTATAAGAACAAGAGGATAGCTCTGGAGAAAGTGGAGGATAACAGTAACATTTAGACAAGGAAACAAAACAATACAAAGGATCTTTTTCTATCATTCACCATCAAAAGTGAAGGCTACCACAGAATCATCTCGACAATACAGATCATCAAGGTTCAAAGAAGTACTATTAGCGGCTGTATCGATTGCTCCAAACAAAAGAAGAACTAAGACCAAATGCCAACCTCCTGTTAGTCCATGCTTGCATGGACATCCAACAGAAGGCACACACTTATACTAACCCAGATTTTGACTACATTTTGAATCGCTTAACTTCAAACAGAAATGGAAAGGTAAAATGTAACATGCTGGGAAACTTCTAAATACTGAGAGCTGACCTGAAACTCCTTCATGAGATCCATATTCAACATATCCATCATAGCAATATGACCTTTTCGTCCACCTACTATCATGTAGCGACCATTTGATGTGTATTCTAGAGTATAAGGACCAAGAACTGCAAGAAAACAAGAGCTTGTCAGCACCATCATATCTCAGTGCTTATAAATCAATAACTGAGGAAGTTCAACAAGGTGGCCATATATAATATGTCTAATGCAGAAACATAAGAGCTTAGAGCAAAGTTCTCCCTGTCAATTACTCAAATAACTGAAATTGTTTAGTCGTAAGAACTGCTAGTGTCAGTATGATGTTATGCTTATAATTTATAAATGTTTAACAAACTAACTTCTGCTGAATCCATAGAAGAAAAGAACATGAAACTCTTAAAAAGACACGCCAAATAGATAAAATACTTCAATTTGGAAACGATTGTACTCCATAGGTTTCATCAATAGTATTTTCTATCGAAATCAGAATTGGACATTGCTATTATTGGTCCTGGATTATTTTTGCTAGGGTGGCACAATTTCACTAAGAAAATTATTTAGTTACCAGGTAAGATCATATCAAATGGCTTTCTTGAACTCAAAAGGTCCACCTCCTGAACAATAGATTGTTGCTCATATCTATATGTCTTTTCGAATCCTTCAGGCTCTAAGTAGCCCCCCTCAACAGGCAAAAACCACTGCAAATTGAGTGACAGAAAATCAGTAAAATGCAAACTCTCTCATGTTTACTTGATAGTTGTTAAGTACATATGTCAAGAAGCATAGGTGGCCAAGAAAAATAAGCATATCACGGAATTCAGTATGGTTCAAGTGTCATACTGTTGTTCAACAAGCACCATGAGGTTATGCAAGAGTTCATCATCAATTAGCTTTTCAGCCTCACCTTTTCAGCCTGAGCGGCAGCTTTCGCAGATAGTCCAATTAGCTTCTCTTTTCCAGTAAGCTGTCCTTTCAATTTCTTATCACGCAAAGCCTGCAAAGCCATTCCAGTAAATCAAAAATGTCAAATAGCAATTAGCGCTAAACTCTCGACGACTATACTTGTAGGAGTAATAGTCCTACCGACAAGTTAGCAGCCTTCCCCCGAGAGAACTTGGCCACCTTCATCTCCAATACTTCCACAGCGTCCTGGTGGTTCTTTCTCTCTTTGGGGTCTTCTTCCTTGGCGATTCCCATTCTGCTCGGTTGCTCACCCTACTGCAGCGCAAAATACAAATAATGAGACGGCCTTGTGACTAAAGAAAAATGAAGCAAGTTAATTAGCAGCAGCAGCATTCGTCTACCCTAAATTCTTTTGGCGAAGAAACTGCTATTACTACTCCATCACGCAGCAAACAACCTAACCATCCTGTCTTGCTAATGGCAAAGAAAAAATAGAAGAAACACTGGTAACAATCCAATCGAGTCAGAGGTGAATCTAGAATTCTAGATGGTGCGCCCGGTGTGCACGAGCGCCGCCGAATTCTGTGGAGGTTAGTCTGGGAGACTGGGACCGATTAATCAAGCTCATACCTCAAACACCAGACTCCAAGGCTGCGGAACTACGGGGTGGAATGCTGTGAGGAGATAGAACCAGAACAGGGACGGCGGAAACACTGTGAGCACGGAGCACGGGGACGGAGGGTGACGAAGGACGGAGGTCGAGGACGGAGGTCGAAGACGGCGGGTGGAGGCCGCGTGTGGGAAGTTTAGGGCAACGAGTGGGACTGGGGGAGATGGGGACTGGGCTGCTCTTGGGCTGTCTGTGTACCAGGTTAGGCCTTGTTTACTACTCTAGTTTTTTTTAGGGACGGGATATTTGGGGATGGGAAGGGATTTGGTGAATCCCTCCCGCTCACCCGATCCCCTCATTTCCCCACTTTTCCACTACAAGCCCAATCCCCCTCTAGTTACTTTGACTTTTGGGGATGGGAGGGGATTGTGGTGTATTGGACATGATAATAAAAACGGAAATTTTAACTATACATGGACATATGCACTCAAGTAAAAAATGCAATCTTTGCACAGAATATTCAAATATCTATTGAAGGATCAATTCACAACCAAATATAAGTTATTATATTGCACGACATGACAAAGAAACGGAAGCTTTCCAACGAAAATGACAAATCAGATGTATCCAAAATAAATACATAAATAGATAGAAAGCATCATCAAATTAGGTGTCTTTGCACCACAAGTGACTCATCGTCGGCATATAATTCAAACAACACTTGACTGGAAATTCTAAGAACTCCGAATGTTCCCCGCTACAGGTTGAAACATTAAAATTCAGAGCTTTCTATTACCTCCTCGTCTCCACAAAAACCTGCAAGGTAAACCATGATACCACTGATTAACAACACAAAAACAACTGCCTCAGAACCTCTCCAGGATACAAACTAGAACCGAAATTCAGTAGCTGCAGTCAAAGCTATAATACTAAGCTATACTCTTGTTCACCAGGTTCACTATTCATTGCACTGAACCACTTGTAAATAAGGAAACTGTTATTATGAATCCTACATCTAAGTAGCTTCAGTTGATCATCGGATCAGAGAACCAGATGACTACTCAGTTGGTTTGATACTAGCATATTAAGCCAGCAGGTTGCTACTAGCACTAGAGTTTTCGACAGGGACAGTCGCTACGCACAAAATCTATAGTTTTCCTGTTCAAGCGCCTAAACAAGCACAAAATCTATAGCCTTCTAAAGAATTAAGTTGCAGCAGCCTTCTAAAGAATTAAGTTGGTTAACAACATGAAATGCAACTAAAGCCTATAATTAATTAGCTCCTTTCAATGCAACTACTAAAGCATATAATTTTTTTGCTTGCTTCTGAATTAGTAACCCAGAAGGGTAGGGGCTCAAGTATTGAAGACACTGTCTGCACGGAAGATGCATCATGGACCAGGACCATGTTGACAGAACACGCACTTGCCACTAACTAGCTGCTACAAGTCACGCTATAATTAGTCAGCTCCTTATCATCCAAACACTAAAAGTCTAAAACTAAACCTGTACCGAAAATGATATGTAATTCTTCACACCAATTATTCAAGTCAAGTAGTACTAGACTATACTAATTAACAATCCTATCACAACACAAGCATTCCCACAAGCCTCAGAGACAAGTGATCGACCAGCCTATACTGCCAGAACTCACACGCTCTACCCAGTTTACTTACCCGCTTTTGTATTCAGATAAGCACATAGTCGCGGTCCATGGTCCACAATAGTGCGCCAGTGGAGCCGGGAAACGGAAAAGAGCAGCAAGTGTGTCCATCAGGCAAAGTTTGAGTGACAAGAGGAAGTTAACGCCTCGGGTCAAGGAGATGGAACAAAGCACATATCTGATCCACCAGGTCACCCACCCACTCCACCACTTCCATCGTTAAGCTAGCGGATTGATGCACCTCTTCTTGCCCTCCACTTGGCATTGCCCACACACTATGTTGCTAAATTTTAACTACTGAGAGATAGCATCTAAATGCTTGATTACACTTGTATTTTCAAACCAAAAGCCTGATCGTCATGGTTTCAACAGATCTAACACCAAAGTCTGCGCCATTAAAAAGTAAAAACTGCATGTCCAAGGAAAAGTATGAGAAAAAATATTGGAGCAACAGAACCAACGCGGTGTCAACCCCAAAGAAGGTGTCTCTTGGTTAGTCTCGAGCGAACCATACTGGAAGCTAACATGCCCATGTTGGCTTCCAGGCGCGAAGGAAGAAAAAAAGTCTTAACAACATGGCAGCAGTCACTTACTAGTAGTACTAGCATTTTTTATGGCTGCCTTCTCTCCATTTTTTTCGACACGCTTCTTGCCATATAAGACGGAGCTATGCCGTTGCCTTCTCTCCATTTGATTTATACTACACATGAGGCGCGAGCGCAACAATGGTACAAGCAAAAACATAAACTCCTTGTCATCTTCCTCTCTCCTCTTCCTAATACACTCAAGTCTCGATGGATTCATTTTAGCACTAAAACAGATCAAAGTAAATGAAATATTAAAATATAGATTATGGATACAAAAACAATACATAAGGAAGGTACCAATAACAACTCCTTGGAAAGCATCTAAAGATACAACAACTCCTGTTTCCATATTTTTATGGAGTTGTTTTATAGTTCGGTGCATGTATTTGCAAGGGCAGAGTTACATAATATAAAATAGCTGAATGATTTCAAACAGCACATCTGACAAGAGATGAAACTTCCATGAAAGGTGAATGACTAAAACAAGCAAAAGTGCGGAACAGTATGGCAGGTAGACACCAAGTGCCAATCAGTTTTGAAATGATAGTTGGCAAAAAAAAAAGGGAACAAAGGCTAGATGCGTTTTTCCATAATAGCCAAAATTATTGAACATTCACATAGAATATATCCATTAATTAAACACAAAGAAGTTAAGGAGCAAGATGTCTGAAAGCATCAATTTTCAGGCCATAACTGGGTACTATAAAATCAAAAGACATGAATTTCAACACTTCAACCGGTTAATTTCCAATAACAGGCAGATGAATGAAAAAAGCGTAATGAATGTATGCATACAGAATAAGTCTGGGTAATTTATTTCTAAAGATTTGAGTCATCACCCCTTAATCACCAGTCTGTGGCATTTCTGTATACTGAAAAAAAAATACTGTGTACTGGGAGAGTATCTTAAATTTCAGCACCAGATTTGTGACTATGGCTGGCTACAAATGATCCCACAAAGCAATAATTGCTATCCTTTTCAGTATGGAAGTTTCATCCAACAACTTTCAAGAACAGGAATTAAATTCAGAGACTGAGACAAGAACAGGAATTAAATTCAGAGACTGAGAACAGGTAAGACATTTCTTATCAACTCATACGCATCAATCCTAAGCTCAAACAAACCAAGTATGAAGTGAACGAAAAGCTTCTTCAAGTCTCTGTTTACAAGGCACTAAATAAAACTTGAGCTCGCATCGTATGCTAGTACGAGTATAACCGTGAGGAAACAGAGGCGAAGCATGTACTATCTGGTTAAGCACTTGAGGCAAAACTATCTGGTTAAACACTATATAGATTATACAATTCATGGATTATTACAAGGCCAAGACCATGTAGGCAAAACTATGTGTTAAGCAGTTGTTCCTGCAAGCTGATGCACGCGGATCCTGAAGGCTGCTCTTTATCATAGCCTAGCAGTATAGTGTCAATTTGAATCGATCAACACGTGTGACTAGTAATAAATCTGAGAATGGTTAGACAACTGAACCATACCTCCACCATACCCACGTGAGGAAACTTGACAACCTAACCTAAACTAAACCCATTCGACAATTGCTTCAGCCCAACCAAGACCAGACCTGCTCAATTTTTCACCTAAAACCGAACTAAACCGAGCCTCCATCCGCGGGTTTAAACCGTTTATGGTAACAAGTTACTAACTGTTCGACCAAAGGTTCACGAGTTGCCACCACCGCGTGCAAAAACATGTAGTTAATGACAAGAAGCAGATCCTACACGCAACGCAGCAGCGGCTTGCCGGACATGAGCAGGAGCCTCTCCCATGCCGGCCACGACGTCCCTCCGCCGGCGTGCGAAGAAAAGGCCAGGAGCGGCAAGGCGGCGTGGCAGCAGCTGCACTGGATAGTTGCCATGGTGACCACGCCGAAGATGACCTTCCCGTTTCTGTTTTTGTCGGCGCCGGCGAGCTCCGGCCGTAGCACGTGCATGTAGTACACCCTCTCTTTCTCCTTGAGCGTGCCGGGTGGATCAACCATGTAAATATGGTGCGTTTCTTTGCTCGCGCCGCCGCCGTGCTACACTGCCGCTGCCGTAGTTGTTGCCCTTGCGCCGCCCGACGAGGCTGGGCCGGGTAGCCGTGCTATTTGCGAGGGCGCGGCGAGGGAGGTAGTGCTCTTCCTCTTCCTGGCTTTTATTGGCGGCGCGGTGGGGGGCATGGCCAGCGGCTGGTCGTCGCCTTGGTAGCCACGGCTGGCTGGTCGTCGCCTTGGTAGCCATGGTAGGCACCCGCCGGTTTGTGGGACTTTTCGGAACGATGCTCTTTCAGTTGCTGGAGACCTTCATGGGCACCGCCGGAGTGGTGCTCCTTTGGCGTGCGCGGCTTCTATCGGTGGCCTTCCTTTTGGCGTCGACTACAGTGTTCGGCATGGCGATCTCCTCTAGTGCAGCCACCGGCACACGTCACAGCCGAACAGCTCCTCTGGCGCTGCGAAGTCCCCAAGCGTGACCCGGGTGATGATATCCTCATGCGGCGCCCCGAAGTCGTCTGCGATGCGGTGGCCAGAAAGAACCCTCCTCCATGTTTGTCGCCGCCGCCAACGGAGCTGGCCGGTAGGTCTAGGTAGGGGATGGAGCCGGCGGTGGCCATGTGCGGTTGAACGACACACAGGGAACGGGAGTATAACCAATCTGCTTAACCGGTTCTGAACCACGGGTAAACCTATTTGGAACTCGATCAGTTGAAACACATACCCAACCGCACCCAACTTGTGTTTAAGCTAAAACTGAACTAAACCGAACTGTTATCTGCCTGCCCCATTCACACCCAAACCAAACAAGCCCCGATGGAGAAACCGCACCGTTAGACCCGGTTAAACAAAACCCATTCTCAGATTTAACTAGTAAGCTGTTGTAGCAAGAAGCAAGCAAAAGTAGCAAGTGAGTTAATATGTATCTAATCGTTTGTGAGTATACATACTACTGCTCGATTCGGAGCCTTTCAGAGGACGACTGAATCAAACAGGGCGGAAATCTACGGGCCATGCTTGGATAGACGGGGCGGGACGGGACGCATCGAGCCAGGTGCTCCATGGGACGGGACACATCAAGCCAGGGTCAACGGATGTGTCGCGGATCCGCGAGCACAGCGTCGACGGAACCCGCCCGAGCGACGGCAGGCCGCCGACACCGGTGGCCAAGAACCCTGGATAGAGAGGTGGGGAGAGGTAGAGAGGTGGGCCGGGGGAGCGCTTACCGGACTAGAAGCGTTGACGTAGCCGGAGGAGAAGGCGTTGTCCGTCGGCGAGGTCCCGAGGGCGGCGTCCGCGCCGGAGTTTTTGGCGGCGCCGTCGCCTCCTTTCCGTCCTGGAAGCAGCAGCTCGTTTCTTCCCGGAAGAAACACGAGCCTGCCCTCGGGTGTGAGGATGGACCAAGTTTTTAGGACCTCGGGGGAATTTCTCGGGATGGCCCGCTAAGATACACCACAAGTAAACGGGCTTGGTGGAAAGTTTGGGGGATCGGTGGGTAGGCCGAGAAATTCCCCTCCGAACCCCTTAAAACCAGACAAGTAAACAAGGCCTTAGGGAAGCTGGTCGAGCCGGGCCGGGCCTAATCTTTACTACTCCCTTCGACCCTAAAAGTTGACCAGCCTTGGATCATGTACTCAAAGTCCGAGGTTTATGAGAAAATTCCTTATTTGACACTGGCTTAAAATCAGGTTCCTTATTTGACATCGGGAATTTTTTTCTTCCCTATATGACATCTAGTTTTAATTTGTTTCCCTATATGACACTCTAGTGCATTTTAGAGGCATGAAAAGACCTTTTTACCCCCGATGCATAATGTGAGAAGTTGAGAGAAGTGCATGTTTCAACCGTTATCTTATTCTCTAGTTTAATTTACAACCCTCATTTCCAAAACTAATTCTGTAGAATGATTTGATTAAAAAAGCTACAGGTCCACCAAGCGAGAACGGAAGCATGCAGCTGCCCTATTAGCCTAATCTTGATTAGTTGAGTGTAATCAGCAAAGTGTCCATGCATGTATATACCGTGCATGCATCCCTCCGTTCCATAATAGTCTACATTCTAGACTAGTATTTTGTTCCATATTACTCTATATTCTGGGTTTTAAGCATTAATTTTTTCCTTGGTAACCAGCGATAATAAAAGTCAAAGCAATCTATCTCTTTTTCTATTGGGTGCTATTAATGCTAATGTGACATGCATTGGGTGTTTACAGACTTGACTAGTATTATTAAAGAGCATTGCTAATTTGTCTTAAAATTTATAGGATGTAGAGTATTGTGGAATGGAGGGGCCACCTTCATGTCTGGAGGAGCTGCGGGCTGCGAGAATGCCTCAGTGTCGTGTTTGTCCTCGCTGGCCATATATATATGCGGCGTATGTCGTCGGCACATCAAGTACTTGGTCTTAACGAATGGACATTAGTTAAGCTAGTTAATTATCGAGCTAATTAGTTATACGGACGCTTCACGCATGGACATTAATTAGGCTATCAACTTATCACGATTAGCCTTTTTCGAGCCACTAATTAGGCCATCAACGTATCACGATTAGCCTTTTTCGAGCCACCTTACTACGTAGCAGTTCATGGACTAGCTTTTTTCCTTTTTTATTAAAACGTACATACGCAAGGTTCCATATACTATATTCAAGGGCATTTTGGTCCCTAGTGTCACGTGAGGCAAAAAGTTTACACAAAATGTCATATAGGGAACCAAAAAAAATTGAGTGTCAAATAAGGAATGTGATTTTAAAGCGGTGTCAAATAAGGAATTCTCTCGAGGTTTATTGGTATACTAGCCGGAGAAGCGCACAGTCTGGCATATGTGGTGTATTTGTGGGTGCTAGGATTTGTGGCTTACTGGCTGCAATGTGTTTGTGCTACTATCGATACATGCATGTAACGCGTGTGTTAGTGGTTGGATGTGCACGGTTTCCTCACATGGGATTTCCCAGATTTCACAAGCATAACACGTGCACCCCTACCGATACATCGGTTATCATGTAATAAAAACTCTCTCTATAACCTTCATCAAGTTAACAGCCACAACCATATTGTAACATCCCAAGTAGAAAAACAACCCTAAAATGTTTGCTTTTTGTTTAAATTAAGTTTGCATCATTCCATCATAAGCATTGCAATTGTTTTTCACTTGTTTTTCTGTTTGAATTTCAAACCGAAGTTCAAACCCTTGTTCATACTTGTTCTGTTATAATTTTCAAATGAAAATATTCAAATCAAAACATCAAATTGTTTCCAATAAACTTGAAAGCTCAAACTATTAACTTGCTTCTTTTCAATAATTAAATTAATACCAAATTCACTCAAATTCATTTGAATTTTCAAACAGCAACAAAATTCAAATTTTTGGAAAACAAACAATTGCACAGCTGGGCTTTTGTAATAATTAACCTATAAAAATTATTCCCTAAATTTTTTCCAACCCCAAAACCCATCTTTTCTTCCCTTTTTCTTTTCTGCAAAAAAAAACAGAGAGAAAAATAAAAAATAAAAATAGAAAACGGGCTGGGGAGGCAGCCAGGCCAGCCCACCTTTCCACCCCAGCCACGCGCGCGCGGCCCGCTCCCTCCTTCTTCTTTCTCCGTACGGCTGACGCGCGCTGACGCAGCAGCGCACCACCGTGCCCTCCACCTGCTCCACCTCTCCCCTTTATCTACTCCCCGAGGGCGCGTCCAAACCCTCACCATCCCCCCTCTTCTTCCTCCTCGCGCCGCCACCATCTCCTCCCCTCTCTGCTTACCCTTCTTCCTTCTGAAAAACCCGAGAGCGACAGGGAAGGGCGCCGCCGTCGACACGCCGCCATGGTGCCTCTCCGGCCACGCTAGGGACACGTGCGCCACCACCAGGACCTCTACTACCTCTACGACCGCAGCGCCAAGCACGATCAGCAGCCACGACGCCGGAATTCTCCTGCTCCCTCTCCGTCCGTTTCTGAACCTCACCGTCGACTCGTCGTCCCCGACCACGGCAGCCTCGACCAGCTACTCCAACCACCTCCCGGTGAGACACCCCGACGTCCCATGCCTCTCTCCAGCCTCCTCGCTTTCTGTTTCGCTATCGCACGTTCTGAAACCCCGGTAGCGTCCGCCACCGTGCCGCCATGGCCGTAGACGAGCACGCTCCCGTGCGATTCCTGGCAGCCCAAGCACGCGCACACGCTCCACACACCCCAGTACGCACACGCACACGTCCAGCGCCGCCCGATCGTGGTCGCCGCGCTTGGCAGCACCGCCGTGCCGTCGCCTGTCGCCGCGGTTCATACGAAAGACTGAACTTTGGGTTCAGTTTCGTCAGTTAAGCGAGCACGCTTCAGATCCACCTCAAAACCCCACGCGATACTCCTCTGTCACCAACCGATCCACACCGTAGTGGCTAGATCTAACGGCGCAGCGCAGCGTCGCGGGTTCGATCCCCCGCAGCGCGATTAAAACTAATCTTTTTGCTTCGCTGCCACGCGTGCTAGCTGGTCCCACCTGCCATCGACCGTGGTTGCCACGCAGGCACACACACGCACGCCACGCAGCGCCAGCTGGGCGCTGGCCCACAGGCCAGTGACCCAGGGCTGCTCTGCCCCGCGTAGAAGAAATCCCAGGGGCCTTTTTTGTAATTTCTTTTTCGCATCCAAGCCCCTGGACCAATCTGAAACTTTTAAATTCACAAAATAGCCCCTGTAAATTTCAAATTCAAATAACTTTTGCATTTCAAATCCAAATATAATAAATAAAATATGTTTCCCATACCACATTTAATTCTCTACATGTTTAAACCATTGGTATACTGTTTTGAACATTTCAAATGTTATCAAAATTTCAAATTCAAACTACTATTTCAAATTTGGTCAAATTCATAACTAATTCAAATTTAATTCAAATGGCCCATATAAAATATGTTTTCCATGCAAAATTGAACAAGCTTTCCAAATATAAACTTTGTTTCCTGTTTTGAATAATTAAAATGGGTTAAATATTTTAAACCTTGTTTAAAGTATTTAAAATTGCTAAAATCATAACTTGGTCAAACTAATTTCTTTTTGAACTTATAAAATATGTTTGCAAACCAGAAAAATATAATATTTGCAAATATGAATCTTATTGAATGTTTTGAACAAATAAAAATTCAAATAAATTCATACTTGAATTAAATTCATTTAAATCTTGTTTAAACTTGTTTAATTCATAACCCATTCATTTTAATTCCTTTTTCCACAAATGAAATATGTTTTCCATCTAAAATTTTGTGTTCTTTGCAAATATAAATTTTGTTATCTGTTTTGAACAATTGAAATTGGTGAAAACAACAAATGCTTGTGTAACTCATTTAAGAAGCCAAATTCCATAACTTAATAAATAAATTTCCAAACTTGGTAAACAACATATCAAATTGAAGCTATTGTTGTTTTCTTATTGTTTTCTTCATCCATGCATCATTCTAAACAACTTTCACATGATGGTTATTTGTAAATCATTTAATCCAACCTTAACTCATGGGCTTTCCGTATGCAATCCAAATTGCATATGGTCCCATTTAATTATGTTACCATGTCAACTAGCTTATCTTTGATGCATCAATTAAATTGTCATGCATCATCCCATGTTTGTGCATAAAGCCATGTTATTGATTGTTTGTCTCTCTGCGTTGTTTGTTTGCTTCTTCTCGAATAGACGACGACGTTGAGACAGACGAGGTTTACGACACTACTTCTGAGGAGTTAGCCCAGTACCAGGCTACTGAGTTTGCAGGCAAGTATTCACTCACATGAGCCATTGTGTCCTTTCCACACTGGATACCGATACTTTCCGTTGTCTAATCTGCTAGCCTTAAGATTCGTTGCTTGTGTTCCGATCCTACCACATGTTATCCTGTAACCCTGATATAGCCTATCCTCCACACCTATAACCCCGTTGCTTGTTGCCTGTGTCTTACTAGCATGCTTAGGGTTGTTTATGCTCGAGTCTGATGTCCGTTATTTCTGTTATCATATTTATTATTGTTCTGGGGCTCGATGTTAAAAACAACAACCTGTTAACGTATGAGGTAATGCTAATTTGATGATAAGGCACCGGCAGGAGGCCGGGTATGGTTTTGAGGCCTGCTAGTGTCGAACTCAGGAAAAGTTCTTGTCATCTAGATCCATGATGAGCGCGCTAACCGCATGTGGGAAGCGTGTATGGGCGCCCCCCTCAACTCTGATTCGATTCGCATCTCGTCCAAATCGCCTCATTTAGTTCGGGTTTTCCATTTGTCGCATGCATATGCAGGTGCGAACCCTTGGCGCCAGGGTGGTAACTTTTATAGTCGGCATTTAGGGAGACACGTTCTTAGAGTGCTATGAGGGTCCCCTTTTCTTCGTGGGGCTTGATTAGCCGTGTGCTCAATTGCACGGGGTTCTTTGGGCTTGATGCGAAGAAGAGTTGGGTTGTGTTGAGTACCTCGCTTGGTGGGTTGATCCCCTGTCTGGCGGGTTATTCTTACGTGTACGGCCAAATTGGTGCATCCCTGCAGGGTTAAATCTTCTCGAGAAGCCGTGTTGTCCGCGGTTATGGATGACTTGGTGATAGGGCTGGCTAACAAGGATTAGACAACTTACACCTAATTAATAATAATTTGACTAGTAATATATTTATTGTCACAATAACTTGAATCTTCCACTAATCCAACTGTGTGAGTTATCCTCGGATTGCTTCTTTGGATAAGGGGCGAGATCCAGGATGGGTTTGTTTGAGGTTAGTGGTAGTTGGTTCCGATACGCTATCTTATCCCCTTCTTTTAGCCGGATGTTGTAGCGTGTCTCTGTAGTTCGTTAGAGCAGCCCGCTGCCGCATCTTTATATCACCTATCTTCCGTTGAACCCAAAGCATCTGTACTTGGTGTTGCCGGGTACACTTTGGTATCTTGTGCGTCTTGCTTGCCAGTACTCGTCTGTACTGACCCCTTTGGGGCTGCGTGTTCTGCAGACTACGTTTCCGAGGATCCCCATGGTGGCTACTACGTGGAGTATGACGAGGCTGCTGACGAGTAGATAGCGGACCCGGGAAGGATCCGAGACATCGTGGATGGGCTCCGTCTTTTCGTTTCCGGCCTCTTAGGCCTATTTGGATCTTGTCTGTACTCAGACACTTTGGATGCTTCCGCTGTGATGTAATGATGACTTGTTGGGACATGTGTCCTCTGGATGATTGTATTTGCTATCTCTGCTCTAGTGAGAGCTATTTGCCACTTATTTCTATTTCTTTGTGTCTTAGAGGTTTGTTGTGATATCACTTATTCAAATGTCGTTGACGTACCATGTGTGTATGTTATGAAGTACGTCAATGGAAGTAGTCGGATTTCTATGGGATGGTTTACGCAGACGATGAATAGTAGAGGTTGGTTGTCACACGTTTACGTGTTGGCCTACTCATATTGAGATGCGGGTGCCGGTAAGCCCCGTAAGCCAATTATCTACTGTTTAGCGGGCTGTGAGTATCCTCTAGAAGTCCGGGTGCGACAAATGGTATCAGAGCCTGTCTGCCTGTAGGATCCCTTTTACTGGTCGCAGTTGAGTCTAGAAACTATTTTGTAGCTATAAAGGAAAAATGAAACGTGAGAGTAGGAATTCTGTTCTTTTATTTCTTTCCCCACCCACCCTCCCTTTTCTGGTAAAGAAGTGCAACGTTGTTTTCTCTTCTCATCTAAACTTTCAAGTTAGGATTTCACGTATCCTGGTTTCTCTAGGATAGTTATATCTACTAGACCATAGGAATGGAGGTGATTGTGACATGATTTATCATGTTGCCTACTCACGATTGAGAACGGAGGCACATAAGCCCCGGAAGCAGATCCTCTATTCCTTAAGCAGTAGATATTGATCCTTTAGAAGCCCGGATGGGTTTTCCGTAGTACCTCAGGAGTGTTTGGTCTCGTGTTTCCCGATGTTGCTTCGATATCCTGTTTTTCTCAGCATCCTTTTCGTCCGTTGAAACCTTGTTGTTGCTTGCCACTTCAGTTCTTCTACCGGCGTCTAATCAAAACTTCCCCATCATCTGCAGATGGATCTCAGGTTCTACCCGCAGGTGGTTCGTATGACTCGTTGCGAGAGCACTGCCGGTTATCCGGAGATGCTGAGAGACATGGTTACTTTTCTAGGGTTCCGTTGGGCACCAGAGTACCAGGTCTACGAGCAGCAGCGAGAGTTTGACCAGACCTACTACCAGGCTATCGTCTACATTCTGTCAGATGATGGCATGAGCGTAGTCCACCGCTACGAGGCAGTGGGTTCCACAATGGATATGGCTATGCAGTAGGCAGCTTATGTGAGTCTCGCCGTCCTTCGTGCTGACTACTGGGGATTTGACGATTCTATCTATCGCCACATCCCCCGTGGTTACATCACTTCGGAGGGAGCTCACTTCACTCTCTACGACAACTTGGATGTCTACGAGCATGATAACTCCAGGCTGCACACCACCGCTCAGTTTGTGAGGCACAGTGACGCAGTTGCCCGCACACTATCACAGGAGTTGGCTTCAGTCAGAGAGCAGCTTTACCTTGCTTTGACTCGTCTGGCGACTTACACCACAGACTTTGTTGGAGACGAGCGCTTTGCACGTTTCGATCAGCCAGTGGGGCGTCGTCTGCCAGATGCTGGAGGTTACGAGCCGATCAGAGGTCCACTCCTTAACCTTGGTGCTGGTTACACTGGGATTCCCCGCTTTGGAGCACAGGGAGTCGATGCTATGTATTTCACCACGCCTAGAGTCGGTCTCAGACCACGTCAGATCTACGTGGATCGTCGTTCCACCTACTTTCGTGGGCGTGCTCCTCACCGTACCTCTCGCCGTACTCCTAGCCGCCGTCCTGCGTGATGAGCATGGGAGTACCGATGTATCCATTCTTAGCTATGTTTAGTTATCCTTTGGCATTCAAACCATTTATGGTGTGTTGGATATTCTGATGTATTTGAACATGTGATGGTGAACCTTGTGGTTGTCTATTCATGCGTCGGAATAATCTCTCTTTCGGTTGCCAAGTCTATCCTTTTCTATTGTTGTGCTAAAATGCATTTCCATTCAGGATGCCGCCAACAAGGAACAACGCGCCTGAGCCACCGCCAATCGCGGAGCTGTTGACTCAGATGACCCAAGTCATGACGCAGATGGCCCAGTTTCAGACTAATCAGCACAACAACCATACAGCTCCACGAGTCAGCATAAGGAGTTTCTCAGTCTGGGCCCAAGAGCTTTCGTGGCCACACGCGAGCCTCTGGACGCTGATGACTGGATCCGTGAGATAGCTAAGGCTCTAGAGATTGCTCACGTAGCTGAAGAAGACAAGGTCAAGTATGCCTCCTATCTGCTGAAGGGTCAGGCAGCTACTTGGTGGGAAAACTTCCAGGCCATGAGAACTGGGATACCAGTCACGTGGAATTGTTTCAAGGAAGCCTTCCTGAAGCACCACATTCCAGATGGTCTCATGGAAAGGATGCGTGAGGAGTTTTGCTCTCTCAAGCAGGGCAAGTTGGACGTCATCGGGTATCAGAGTGAGTTCAATCGCCTCGCTCGATACGCTGGAGATGAGGTGTCCACTGAAGCCAAGAAGATGGCAAGGTTCCGCAGAGGTTTTAACCCGGAGCTCAAGTATGCCCTAACCAATGTCAAGGCCAACAGCTTCGAGGATCTCGTTAACACCGCACTCAATGAAGAAAATGGGCGCAAGGCGTTCGAGGAGTCTCGCAAGCACTCGCGTGAGGGTGGTTCCTCCTCCAACATGACCACCCCTCCGCAGAAGCGCCGCATCTGGGTACCAAATGGTGCTGTCACTCGGGCTCCATATGCCCAAGCTTCTCCAGGCTTCGCACCCCGCCCACCCAACCCTGCTCAGATGCATGATCAAAGGGCTTCAATGGGGCAGCCAAGGCCAGGGCCTCCTCGTGTCGTCACTTGCTACAAGTGCAAGCAAACGGGACACTACGCTGACAAGTGCACGCAGAGGCAGCTACCTCCACCACCACCTCGTCCTAACACAAACCAGGCAATGGTGCGCGCTCCCCCGCCTAAGGCCTTCAACTCCAACAACAGGCTTGTCGGGAGGACCGCAAGGGTGAATCATGTCAAGATCGACAAAGCTGAGGAAGCTCCTGACGTCGTTCTCGGTATATTTCCCGTAAACTCTATTCCAGCTAAAGTGTTGTTTGATACTGGAGCATCACATTCTTTTGTGTCAAAGACCTTTGCCACAACAAACAACCTAATGGTGGTTCCACTAAGCAATCAGATCACTGTTCACTCCCCGGGATCTCAAATGTTGACCTCCAAGATAAGTAAGGACAATCAAATCCTAATTGGAGGCCACGTATTCCTTGCTTCTCTCATGTTGCTGGGAAGTTCTGACATTGATGTCATTCTTGGTATGGATTGGCTGAAGGCCAATAAAGCAAGGATTGACTGTGCTCAAAAGTCAATAACTCTGTCCCACCCTTCTGGCCAGATAATCTATTCTCCACAGGAATCAAGTTCCATTCAGCTATGCACCCTCGATGCAAAACCTCTACCTTCACTTGAAAATGTTCCGGTCGTTTGCGAATTCCCTGACGTCTTTCCAGAAGAGTTGCCAGGGATGCCTCCGGACAGAGCTGTTGAGTTCGTGATCGAACTTGAACCAGGTACTGCTCCAATCTCTAAGCATCCCTACAAGATAGGAACTCCCGAGCTGAAGTTGTTGAAGGAACAAATTTATATGTACATGGGAAAAGGTTACATTCAACCTAGTTCCTCGGCTTGGGGTTGCCCAACTCTGTTCGTTGCGAAGAAGGATCACACAAAGAGACTCGTTGTTGACTATCGTCCTCTTGACGAGAAGACCATCAAAAACAAGTATCCAATTCCTCGAATCGATGATCTTTTTGATCAACTTGCTGGAGCCTCAATATTCTCCAAGTTGGACTTGAGAATGGGTTACCATCAAATAAAGATCAGAAAAGAGGATATTCCAAAAACATCCTTCACCACTCGCTACGGTCTATATGAATTCACCGTCATGTCCTTTGGTCTCACCAATGCACCGGCGACCTTCTCTCGACTCATGAATTCTGTCTTCCATGAATACCTCGACAAGTTCGTTGTGGTATATCTTGATGACATTCTTGTCTACTCAAAATCCGAGGAAGAGCATGAAGAACATCTTCGTCTAACCCTCATGAAGCTTCGCGAGCATCATCTTTATGCCAAGTTCTCCAAATGTGAGTTCTGGATTTCAGAAGTTGCTTACCTTGGTCATGTCATCTCTGCCAAGGGCATAGCCATTGATCCAGAAAAGGTTAAAGCAATTGTTGATTGGAAACCTCCAAAGAAGGTGAAGAAAGTAAGAAGCTTTCTAGGCTTGGCTAGCTATTGCCGTCGTTTCGTCCAAAACTTCTCCAAGATTGCCAAACCTCTCACTGACCTCACAAAGAAGGACAAGAAGTTCGTTTGGTCTCCACAATGTGATGAAAGTTTCAATCTCCTGAAGACTAAGCTCACTTCTGCACCAGTTCTGATTGGCCCAGATCCTTCCAAACCTTTCCAAATATTATGTGATGCTTCTCTCGAAGGTCTAGGTGCAGTTCTTATGCAAGAACGTCAAGTTGTGGCTTATGCTTCACGTCAGTTGAACACACATGAGCTCAACTATCCCACTCATGACCTTGAACTTGCAGCAGTTGTGTTTGCCCTCAAGAAATGGAGACAATACTTGTTGGGTAATCGCACTGAAATCTTTTCCGATCGTAAGAGTCTGAAGTACATCTTCACTCAACCAGATCTAAACCTCAGACAAAGGAGATGGATTGAAAAGATCAAAGACTTTGATCTTACCATTTCTTACACTCCAGGTAAGGCTAATGTTATGGCCGATGCTCTCAGTCGCAAGTCGTATTGCAATAATCTCATGCTCATGGAAAGCCAACCTCCTCTTCATGAAGAATTCCATAAGCTGAACCTTGGTCTTGTTCCTCAAGGCTATCTTGCAAACTTGACAGCCAGTCCAACTCTCGAGGACAAGATTCGTTCTGAACAACTTCGTGATGCTGAAATCAAGAAGATTGTAGAACACATCAAAGCAGGCAATGAGAAATTTAAGTCCTTCTCAGTGGATGACAAGGGAGCTGTGTTCTGTGAAGGACGCATTGCAGTTCCTCAAATTCAAAGTCTCAAAGATGTCATTCTCAAGGAGGCTCATGAAACTCCTCTCTCCATACACCTTGGAAGTACAAAGATGTACCAGGATCTCAAGACACTGAATTGGTGGCCTAGCATGAAACGTGAAATTTCTCAATACGTTTCTGAATGCGACAATTGTCAACGTGTCAAGGCAGTTCATCAGAAAACAGCCGGTCTTCTCCAACCTCTGAAAATCCCTGAGTGGAAGTGGGACATGATTGAAATGGACTTCGTCACTGGTTTTCCAAAGTCCAAGAGGGGCAACGATACAATCTTCGTTGTCTTTGATCGACTCACTAAAGTCGCTCACTTCTTTCCTGTCAAAGAGACAATCTCAGCTAGTCAGTTAGCAGAGCTCTACACAGCGAAGATTGTTCCTCTTCATGGTGTTCCATTGGAAATAAGCTCAGACCGTGGAAGTATCTTCACTTCTCATTTCTGGAAAAGCTTTCAAGAAGCATTGGGCACCAAACTTCTGTTCAGCACAGCATACCACCCTCAGTCTCAAGGGCAAGTCGAAAGAGTCAATCAGATTCTCGAGGATATGCTCAGAGCATGTGGTCTTTCCTTTGGCATGAAATGGGAGGAATGTCTTCCATATGCTGAATTCTCCTACAACAACAGCTTCCAGGCAAGCCTAGGCATGGCACCATTTGAGGCTCTCTATGGCCGCAGATGCAGGAGTCCAATCAATTGGTCTGGAGCTGGTGAACGTTCACTCTTAGGCCCTGACATTGTTAAGGAAGCCGAAGAGAAAGTTCGCATCATTCGTGACAATCTCAAGATTGCTCAGTCTCGTCAGAAAAGCTACTATGACAGCAAACACAGGGACATGGTCTATGCAGCTGGTGACAAAGCATATCTCCGTGTAACTCCCCTCAGAGGCACTCATCGTTTTGGTGTCAAAGGAAAGCTTGCACCAAGATATATCGGTCCTTTCAACATTCTCTCAAGGCGTGCAGAAAATGCCTATCGTCTTGAACTTCCAGAAAAGCTATCCAAGGTGCACGATGTGTTTCACGTGTCACAGCTCAAGAGGTGCTTCAAAGATCCAGGTCGTGCAGTTGATCATGATGCAATTGATCTGCAAGAAGATCTCTCTTATGAGGAGCACCCTATTCGCATTCTCGATGAGACCGAGCGCAAAACTCGCAACAAGAGCACCAAGTTCTTAAAAGTGCAGTGGTCTCATCATTCCGATAAAGAGGCAACGTGGGAGACCGAAGAGGATCTTCGCAAGAATTATCCGGAGCTTTTCTCTTCTCAGTAGGAATCTCGGGGTGCGATTCCTTCAAGGGGGGGCGTTTTGTAACATCCCAAGTATGAAAAACAACCCTAGAATGTTTGCTTTTTGTTTAAATTAAGTTTGCATCATTCCATCATAAGCATTGCAATTGTTTTTCACTTGTTTTTCTATTTGAATTTCAAACCAAAGTTCAAACCCTTGTTTCATACTTGTTCTGTTATAATTTTCAAATGAAAATATTCAAATCAAAACATCAAATTTTTTCCAATAAACTTGAAAGCTCAAACTATTAACTTGCTTCTTTTCAATAATTAAATTAATACTAAATTCACTCAAATTCATTTGAATTTTCAAACAGCAACAAAATTCAAATTTTTGGAAAACAAACAATTGCACAGCTGGGCTTTTGTAATAATTAACCTATAAAAATTATTCCCTAAATTTTTTCCAACCCCAAAACCCATCTTTTTTTCCCTTTTTCTTTTCTGCAAAAAAAAAACAGAGAGAAAAATAAAAAATAAAAATAGAAAACGGGCTGGGGAGGCAGCCAGGCCAGCCCACCTTTCCACCCCAGCCACGCGCGCGGCGCCCGCTCCCTCCTTCTTCTTTCTCCGTACGGCTGACGCGCGCTGACGCAGCAGCGCACCACCGTGCCCTCCACCTGCTCCACCTCTCCCCTTTATCTACTCCCCGAGGGCGCGTCCAAACCCTAACCATCCCCTCTCTTCTTCCTCCTCGCGCCGCCACCATCTCCTCCCCTCTCTGCTTCCCCTTCTTCCTTCTGAAAAACCCGAGAGCGACAGGGAAGGGCGCCGTCGTCGACACGCCGCCATGGTGCCTCTCCGGCCACGCTAGGGACACGTGCGCCACCACCAGGACCTCTACTACCTCTACGACCGCAGCACCAAGCACGATCAGTAGCCACGACGCCGGAATTCTCCTGTTCCCTCTCCGTCCGTTTCTGAACCTCACCGTCGACTCGTCGTCCCCGACCACGGCAGCCTCGACCAGCTACCCCAACCACCTCCCGGTGAGACACCCCGACGTCCCATGCCTCTCTCCAGCCTCCTCGCTTCCTGTTTCGCTAGCGCACGTTCTGAAACCCCGGTAGCGTCCGCCGCCGTGCCGCCATGGCCGTAGACGAGCACGCTCCCGTGCGATTCCTGGCAGCCCAAGCACGCGCACACGCTCCACACCCCCCCAGTACGCACACGCACACGTCCAGCGCCGCCCGATCGTGGTCGCCGCGCTTGGCAGCACCGCCGTGCCGTCGCCTGTCGCCGCGGTTCAGACGAAAGACTGAACTTTGGGTTCAGTTTCGTCAGTTAAGCGAGCACGCTTCAGATCCACCTCAAAACCCCACGCGATCCTCCTCTGTCACCAAGCGATCAACACCGTAGTGGCTAGATCTAACGGCGCGCAGCGCAGCGTCGCGGGTTCGAACCCCCGCAGCGCGATTAAAACCAATCTTTTTTGCTTCGCTGCCACGCGTGCTAGCTGGTCCCACCTGCCATCGATCGTGGTTGCCACGCAGGCACACACACGCACGCCACGCAGCGCCAGCTGGGCGCTGGCCCACAGGCCAGTGACCCAGGGCTGCTCTGCCCCGCGTAGAAGAAATCCCATGGGCCTTTTCTGTAATTTCTTTTTCGCATCCAAGCCCCTGGACCAATCTGAAACTTTTAAATTCACAAAATAGCCCCTGTAAATTTCAAATTCAAATAACTTTTGCATTTCAAATCCAAATATAATAAATAAAATATGTTTTCCATACCAAATTTAATTCTCTACATGTTTAAACCATTGGTATACTGTTTTGAACATTTCAAATGTTATCAAAATTTCAAATTCAAACTACTATTTCAAATTTGGTCATATTCATAACTAATTCAAATTTAATTCAAATGGCCCATATAAAATATGTTTCCATGCAAAATTGAACAAGCTTTCCAAATATAAACTTTGTTTCCTGTTTTGAATAGTTAAAATGGGTTAAATATTTTAAACCTTGTTTAAAGTATTTAAAATTGCTAAAATCATAACTTGGTCAAACTAATTTCTTTTTGAACTTATAAAATATGTTTTCAAACCAGAAAAATATAATATTTTCAAATATGAATCTTATTGAATGTTTTGAACAAATAAAAATTCAAATAAATTCATACTTGAATTAAATTCATTTAAATCTTGTTTAAACTTGTTTAATTCATAACCCATTCATTTTAATTCCTTTTTCCACAAATGAAATATGTTTTCCATCTAAAATTTTGTGTTCTTTCCAAATATAAATTTTGTTATCTGTTTTGAACAATTGAAATTGGTGAAAACAACAAATGCTTGTGTAACTCATTTAAGAAGCCAAATTCCATAACTTAATAAATAAATTTCCAAACTTGGTAAACAACATATCAAATTGAAGCTATTGTTGTTTTCTTATTGTTTTCTTCATCCATGCATCATTCTAAACAACTTTCACATGATGGTTATTTGTAAATCATTTAATCCAACCTTAACTCATGGGCTTTCCGTATGCAATCCAAATTGCATATGGTCCCATTTAATTATGTTACCATGTCAACTAGCTTATCTTTGATGCATCAATTAAATTGTCATGCATCATCCCATGTTTGTGCATTATGCCATGTTATTGATTGTTTGTCTCTCTGCGTTGTTTGTTTGCTTCTTCTCGAATAGACGACGACGTTGAGACAGACGAGGTTTACGACACTACTTCTGAGGAGTTAGCCCAGTACCAGGCTACTGAGTTTGCAGACAAGTATTCACTCACCTGAGCCATTGTGTCCTTTCCACACTGGATACCGATACTTTCCGTTGTCTAATCTGCTAGCCTTAAGATTCGTTGCTTGTGTTCCGATCCTACCACATGTTATCCTGTAACCCTGATATAGCCTATCCTCCACACCTATAACCCCGTTGCTTGTTGCCTGTGTCTTACTAGCATGCTTAGGGTTGTTTATGCTCGAGTCTGATGTCCGTTATTTCTGTTATCATATTTATTATTGTTCTGGGGCTCGATGTTAAAAACAACAACCTGTTAACGTATGAGGTAATGCTAATTTGATGATAAGGCACCGGCATGAGGCCGGGTATGGTTTTGAGGCCTGCTAGTGTCGAACTCAGGAAAAGTTCTTGTCATCTAGATCCATGATGAGCGCGCTAACCGCATGTGGGAAGCGTGTATGGGCGCCCCCCTCAACTCTGATTCGATTCGCATCTCGTCCAAATCGCCTCATTTAGTTCGGGTTTTCCATTTGCCGCATGCATATGCAGGTGCGAACCCTTGGCGCCAGGGTGGTAACTTTTATAGTCGGCATTTAGGGAGACACGTTCTTAGAGTGCTATGAGGGTCCCCTTTTCTTCGTGGGGCTTGATTAGCCGTGCTCTCAATTGCACGGGGTTCTTTGGGCTTGATGCGAAGAAGAGTTGGGTTGTGTTGAGTACCTCGCTTGGTGGGTTGATCCCCTGTCTGGCGGGTTATTCTTACGTGTACGGCCAAATTGGTGCATCCCTGCAGGGTTAAATCTTCTCGAGAAGCCGTGTTGTCCGCGGTTATGGATGACTTGGTGATAGGGCTGGCTAACAAGGATTAGACAACTTACACCTAATTAATAATAATTTGACTAGTAATATATTTATTGTCACAATAACTTGAATCTTCCACTAATCCAACTGTGTGAGTTATCCTCGGATTGCTTCTTTGGATAAGGGGCGAGATCCAGGATGGGTTTGTTTGAGGTTAGTGGTAGTTGGTTCTGATACGCTATCTTATCCCCTTCTTTTAGCCGGATGTTGTAGCGTGTCTCTGTAGTTCGTTAGAGCAGCCCGCTGCCGCATCTTTATATCACCTATCTTCCGTTGAACCCAAAGCATCTGTACTTGGTGTTGCCGGGTACACTTTGGTATCTTGTGCGTCTTGCTTGCCAGTACTCGTCTGTACTGACCCCTTTGGGGCTGCGTGTTCTGCAGACTACGTTTCCGAGGATCCCCATGGTGGCTACTACGTGGAGTATGACGAGGCTGCTGACGAGTAGATAGCGGACCCGGGAAGGATCCGAGACATCGTGGATGGGCTCCGTCTTTTCGTTTCCGGCCTCTTAGGCCTATTTGGATCTTGTCTGTACTCAGACACTTTGGATGCTTCCGCTGTGATGTAATGATGACTTGTTGGGACATGTGTCCTCTGGATGATTGTATTTGCTATCTCTGCTCTAGTGAGAGCTATTTGCCACTTATTTCTATTTCTTTGTGTCTTAGAGATTTGTTGTGATATCACTTGTTCAAATGTCGTTGACGTACCATGTGTGTATGTTATGAAGTACGTCAATGGAAGTAGTCGGATTTCTATGGGATGGTTTACGCAGACGATGAATAGTAGAGGTTGGTTGTCACACGTTTACGTGTTGGCCTACTCATATTGAGATGCGGGTGCCGGTAAGCCCCGTAAGCCAATTATCTACTGTTTAGCGGGCTGTGAGTATCCTCTAGAAGTCCGGGTGCGACAAATGGTATCAGAGCCTGTCTGCCTGTAGGATCCCTTTTACTGGTCGCAGTTGAGTCTAGAAACTATTTTGTAGCTATAAAGGAAAAATGAAACGTGAGAGTAGGAATTCTGTTCTTTTATTTCTTTCCCCACCCACCCTCCCTTTTCTGGTAAAGAAGTGCAACGTTGTTTTCTCTTCTCATCTAAACTTTCAAGTTAGGATTTCACGTATCCTGGTTTCTCTAGGATAGTTATATCTACTAGACCATAGGAATGGAGGTGATTGTGACATGATTTATCATGTTGCCTACTCACGATTGAGAACGGAGGCACATAAGCCCCGGAAGCAGATCCTCTATTCCTTAAGCAGTAGATATTGATCCTTTAGAAGCCCGGATGGGTTTTCCGTAGTACCTCAGGAGTGTTTGGTCTCGTGTTTCCCGATGTTGCTTCGATATCCTGTTTTTCTCAGCATCCTTTTCGTCCGTTGAAACCTTGTTGTTGCTTGCCACTTCAGTTCTTCTACCGGCGTCTAATCAAAACTTCCCCATCATCTGCAGAGGGATCTCAGGTTCTACCCGCAGGTGGTTCGTATGACTCGTTGCGAGAGCACTGCCGGTTATCCGGAGATGCTGAGAGACATGGTTACTTTTCTAGGGTTCCGTTGGGCACCAGAGTACCAGGTCTACGAGCAGCAGCGAGAGTTTGACCAGACCTACTACCAGGCTATCGTCTACATTCTGTCAGATGATGGCATGAGCGTAGTCCACCGCTACGAGGCAGTGGGTTCCACAATGGATATGGCTATGCAGCAGGCAGCTTATGTGAGTCTCGCCGTCCTTCGTGCTGACTACTGGGGATTTGACGATTCTATCTATCGCCACATCCCCCGTGGTTACATCACTTCGGAGGGAGCTCACTTCACTCTCTACGACAACTTGGATGTCTACGAGCATGATAACTCCAGGCTGCACACCACCGCTCAGTTTGTGAGGCACAGTGACGCAGTTGCCTGCACACTATCACAGGAGTTGGCTTCAGTCAGAGAGCAGCTTTACCTTGCTTTGACTCGTCTGGCGACTTACACCACAGACTTTGTTGGAGACGAGCGCTTTGCACGTTTCGATCAGCCAGTGGGGCGTCGTCTGCCAGATGCTGGAGGTTACGAGCCGATCAGAGGTCCACTCCTTAACCTTGGTGCTGGTTACACTGGGATTCCCCGCTTTGGAGCACAAGGAGTCGATGCTATGTATTTCACCACGCCTAGAGTCGGTCTCAGACCACGTCAGATCTACGTGGATCGTCGTTCCACCTACTTTCGTGGGCGTGCTCCTCACCGTACCTCTCGCCGTACTCCTAGCCGCCGTCCTGCGTGATGAGCATGGGAGTACCGATGTATCCATTCTTAGCTATGTTTAGTTATCCTTTAGCATTCAAACCATTTATGGTGTGTTGGATATTCTGATGTATTTGAACATGTGATGGTGAACCTTGTGGTTGTCTATTCATGCGTCGGAATAATCTCTCTTTCGGTTGCCAAGTCTATCCTTTTCTATTGTTGTGCTAAAATGCATTTCCATTCAGGATGCCGCCAACAAGGAACAACGCGCCTGAGCCACCGCCAATCGCGGAGCTGTTGACTCAGATGACCCAAGTCATGACGCAGATGGCCCAGTTTCAGACTAATCAGCACAACAACCATACAGCTCCACGAGTCAGCATAAGGAGTTTCTCAGTCTGGGCCCAAGAGCTTTCGTGGCCACACGCGAGCCTCTGGACGCTGATGACTGGATCCGTGAGATAGCTAAGGCTCTAGAGATTGCTCACGTGGCTGAAGAAGACAAGGTCAAGTATGCCTCCTATCTGCTGAAGGGTCAGGCAGCTACTTGGTGGGAAAACTTCCAGGCCATGAGAACTGGGATACCAGTCACGTGGAATTGTTTCAAGGAAGCCTTCCTGAAGCACCACATTCCAGATGGTCTCATGGAAAGGATGCGTGAGGAGTTTTGCTCTCTCAAGCAGGGCAAGTTGGACGTCATCGGGTATCAGAGTGAGTTCAATCGCCTCGCTCGATACGCTGGAGATGAGGTGTCCACTGAAGCCAAGAAGATGGCAAGGTTCCGCAGAGGTTTTAACCCGGAGCTCAAGTATTCCCTAACCAATGTCAAGGCCAACAGCTTCGAGGATCTCGTTAACACCGCACTCAATGAAGAAAATGGGCGCAAGGCGTTCGAGGAGTCTCGCAAGCACTCGCGTGAGGGTGGTTCCTCCTCCAACATGACCACCCCTCCGCAGAAGCGCCGCATCTGGGTACCAAATGGTGCTGTCACTCGGGCTCCATATGCCCAAGCTTCTCCAGGCTTCGCACCCCGCCCACCCAACCCTGCTCAGATGCATGATCAAAGGGATTCAATGGGGCAGCCAAGGCCAGGGCCTCCTCGTGTCGTCACTTGCTACAAGTGCAAGCAAACGGGACACTACGCTGACAAGTGCACGCAGAGGCAGCTACCTCCACCACCACCTCGTCCTAACACAAACCAGGCAATGGTGCACGCTCCCCCGCCTAAGGCCTTCAACTCCAACAACAGGCTTGTCGGGAGGACCGCAAGGGTGAATCATGTCAAGATCGACAAAGCTGAGGAAGCTCCTGACGTCGTTCTCGGTATATTTCCCGTAAACTCTATTCCAGCTAAAGTGTTGTTTGATACTGGAGCATCACATTCTTTTGTGTCAAAGACCTTTGCCACAACAAACAACCTAATGGTGGTTCCACTAAGCAATCAGATCACTGTTCACTCCCCGGGATCTCAAATGTTGACCTCCAAGATAAGTAAGGACAATCAAATCCTAATTGGAGGCCACGTATTCCTTGCTTCTCTCATGTTGCTGGGAAGTTCTGACATTGATGTCATTCTTGGTATGGATTGGCTGAAGGCCAATAAAGCAAGGATTGACTGTGCTCAAAAGTCAATAACTCTGTCCCACCCTTCTGGCCAGATAATCTATTCTCCACAGGAATCAAGTTCCATTCAGCTATGCACCCTCGATGCAAAACCTCTACCTTCACTTGAAAATGTTCCGGTCGTTTGCGAATTCCCTGACGTCTTTCCAGAAGAGTTGCCAGGGATGCCTCCGGACAGAGCTGTTGAGTTCGTGATCGAACTTGAACCAGGTACTGCTCCAATCTCTAAGCATCCCTACAAGATAGGAACTCCCGAGCTGAAGTTGTTGAAGGAACAAATTTATATGTACATGGGAAAAGGTTACATTCAACCTAGTTCCTCGGCTTGGGGTTGCCCAACTCTGTTCGTTGCGAAGAAGGATCACACAAAGAGACTCGTTGTTGACTATCGTCCTCTTGACGAGAAGACCATCAAAAACAAGTATCCAATTCCTCGAATCGATGATCTTTTTGATCAACTTGCTGGAGCCTCAATATTCTCCAAGTTGGACTTGAGAATGGGTTACCATCAAATAAAGATCAGAAAAGAGGATATTCCAAAAACATCCTTCACCACTCGCTACGGTCTATATGAATTCACCGTCATGTCCTTTGGTCTCACCAATGCACCGGCGACCTTCTCTCGACTCATGAATTCTGTCTTCCATGAATACCTCGACAAGTTTGTTGTGGTATATCTTGATGACATTCTTGTCTACTCAAAATCCGAGGAAGAGCATGAAGAACATCTTCGTCTAACCCTCATGAAGCTTCGCGAGCATCATCTTTATGCCAAGTTCTCCAAATGTGAGTTCTGGATTTCAGAAGTTGCTTACCTTGGTCATGTCATCTCTGCCAAGGGCATAGCCATTGATCCAGAAAAGGTTAAAGCAATTGTTGATTGGAAACCTCCAAAGAAGGCGAAGAAAGTAAGAAGCTTTCTAGGCTTGGCTAGCTATTGCCGTCGTTTCGTCCAAAACTTCTCCAAGATTGCCAAACCTCTCACTGACCTCACAAAGAAGGACAAGAAGTTCGTTTGGTCTCCACAATGTGATGAAAGTTTCAATCTCCTGAAGACTAAGCTCACTTCTGCACCAGTTCTAGTTGGCCCAGATCCTTCCAAACCTTTCCAAATATTATGTGATCCTTCTCTCCAAGGTCTAGGTGCAGTTCTTATGCAAGAACGTCAAGTTGTGGCTTATGCTTCACGTCAGTTGAACACACATGAGCTCAACTATCCCACTCATGACCTTGAACTTGCAGCAGTTGTGTTTGCCCTCAAGAAATGGAGACAATACTTGTTGGGTAATCGCACTGAAATCTTTTCCGATCGTAAGAGTCTGAAGTACATCTTCACTCAACCAGATCTAAACCTCAGACAAAGGAGATGGATTGAAAAGATCAAAGACTTTGATCTTACCATTTCTTACACTCCAGGTAAGGCTAATGTTATGGCCGATGCTCTCAGTCGCAAGTCGTATTGCAATAATCTCATGCTCATGGAAAGCCAACCTCCTCTTCATGAAGAATTCCATAAGCTGAACCTTGGTCTTGTTCCTCAAGGCTATCTTGCAAACTTGACAGCCAGTCCAACTCTCGAGGACAAGATTCGTTCTGAACAACTTCGTGATGCTGAAATCAAGAAGATTGTAGAACACATCAAAGCAGGCAATGAGAAATTTAAGTCCTTCTCAGTGGATGACAAGGGAGCTGTGTTCTGTGAAGGACGCATTGCAGTTCCTCAAATTCAAAGTCTCAAAGATGTCATTCTCAAGGAGGCTCATGAAACTCCTCTCTCCATACACCCTGGAAGTACAAAGATGTACCAGGATCTCAAGACACTGAATTGGTGGCCTAGCATGAAACGTGAAATTTCTCAATACGTTTCTGAATGCGGCAATTGTCAACGTGTCAAGGCAGTTCATCAGAAAACAGCCGGTCTTCTCCAACCTCTGAAAATCCCTGAGTGGAAGTGGGACATGATTGAAATGGACTTCGTCACTGGTTTTCCAAAGTCCAAGAGGGGCAACGATACAATCTTCGTTGTCATTGATCGACTCACTAAAGTCGCTCACTTCTTTCCTGTCAAAGAGACAATCTCAGCTAGTCAGTTAGCAGAGCTCTACACAGCGAAGATTGTTCCTCTTCATGGTGTTCCATTGGAAATAAGCTCAGACCGTGGAAGTATCTTCACTTCTCATTTCTGGAAAAGCTTTCAAGAAGCATTGGGCACCAAACTTCTGTTCAGCACAGCATACCACCCTCAGTCTCAAGGGCAAGTCGAAAGAGTCAATCAGATTCTCGAGGATATGCTCAGAGCATGTGGTCTTTCCTTTGGCATGAAATGGGAGGAATGTCTTCCATATGCTGAATTCTCCTACAACAACAGCTTCCAGGCAAGCCTAGGCATGGCACCATTTGAGGCTCTCTATGGCCGCAGATGCAGGAGTCCAATCAATTGGTCTGGAGCTGGTGAACGTTCACTCTTAGGCTCTGACATTGTTAAGGAAGCCGAAGAGAAAGTTCGCATCATTCGTGACAATCTCAAGATTGCTCAGTCTCGTCAGAAAAGCTACTATGACAGCAAACACAGGGACATGGTCTATGCAGCTGGTGACAAAGCATATCTCCGTGTAACTCCCCTCAGAGGCACTCATCGTTTTGGTGTCAAAGGAAAGCTTGCACCAAGATATATCGGTCCTTTCAACATTCTCTCAAGGCGTGCAGAAAATGCCTATCGTCTTGAACTTCCAGAAAAGCTATCCAAGGTGCACGATGTGTTTCACGTGTCACAGCTCAAGAGGTGCTTCAAAGATCCAGGTCGTGCAGTTGATCATGATGCAATTGATCTGCAAGAAGATCTCTCTTATGAGGAGCACCCTATTCGCATTCTCGATGAGACCGAGCGCAAAACTCGCAACAAGAGCACCAAGTTCTTAAAAGTGCAGTGGTCTCATCATTCCGATAAAGAGGCAACGTGGGAGACCGAAGAGGATCTTCGCAAGAATTATCCGGAGCTTTTCTCTTCTCAGTAGGAATCTCGGGGTGCGATTCCTTCAAGGGGGGGCGTTTTGTAACATCCCAAGTATGAAAAACAACCCTAGAATGTTTGCTTTTTGTTTAAATTAAGTTTGCATCATTCCATCATAAGCATTGCAATTGTTTTTCACTTGTTTTTCTATTTGAATTTCAAACCAAAGTTCAAACCCTTGTTTCATACTTGTTCTGTTATAATTTTCAAATGAAAATATTCAAATCAAAACATCAAATTTTTTCCAATAAACTTGAAAGCTCAAACTATTAACTTGCTTCTTTTCAATAATTAAATTAATACCAAATTCACTCAAATTCATTTGAATTTTCAAACAGCAACAAAATTCAAATTTTTGGAAAACAAACAATTGCACAGCTGGGCTTTTGTAATAATTAACCTATAAAAATTATTATCTAAATTTTTTCCAACCCCAAAACCCATCTTTTTTTCCCTTTTTCTTTTCTGCAAAAAAAAAACAGAGAGAAAAATAAAAAATAAAAATAGAAAACGGGCTGGGGAGGCAGCCAGGCCAGCCCACCTTTCCACCCCAGCCACGCGCGCGGCGCCCGCTCCCTCCTTCTTCTTTCTCCGTACGGCTGACGCGCGCTGACGCAGCAGCGCACCACCGTGCCCTCCACCTGCTCCACCTCTCCCCTTTATCTACTCCCCGAGGGCGCGTCCAAACCCTAACCATCCCCCCTCTTCTTGCTCCTCGCGCCGCCACCATCTCCTCCCCTCTCTGCTTCCCCGTCTTCCTTCTGAAAAACCCGAGAGCGACAGGGAAGGGCGCCGTCGTCGACACGCCGCCATGGTGCCTCTCCGGCCACGCTAGGGACACGTGCGCCACCACCAGGACCTCTACTACCTCTACGACCGCAGCACCAAGCACGATCAGCAGCCACGACGCCGGAATTCTCCTGTTCCCTCTCCGTCCGTTTCTGAACCTCACCGTCGACTCGTCGTCCCCGACCACGGCAGCCTCGACCAGCTACCCCAACCACCTCCCGGTGAGACACCCCGACGTCCCATGCCTCTCTCCAGCCTCCTCGCTTCCTGTTTCGCTAGCGCACGTTCTGAAACCCCGGTAGCGTCCGCCGCCGTGCCGCCATGGCCGTAGACGAGCACGCTCCCGTGCGATTCCTGGCAGCCCAAGCACGCGCACACGCTCCACACCCCCCAGTACGCACACGCACACGTCCAGCGCCGCCCGATCGTGGTCGCCGCGCTTGGCAGCACCGCCGTGCCGTCGCCTGTCGCCGCGGTTCAGACGAAAGACTGAACTTTGGGTTCAGTTTCGTCAGTTAAGCGAGCACGCTTCAGATCCACCTCAAAACCCCACGCGATCCTCCTCTGTCACCAAGCGATCAACACCGTAGTGGCTAGATCTAACGGCGCGCAGCGCAGCGTCGCGGGTTCGATCCCCCGCAGCGCGATTAAAACCAATCTTTTTTGCTTCGCTGCCACGCGTGCTAGCTGGTCCCACCTGCCATCGATCGTGGTTGCCACGCAGGCACACACACGCACGCCACGCAGCGCCAGCTGGGCGCTGGCCCACAGGCCAGTGACCCAGGGCTGCTCTGCCCCGCGTAGAAGAAATCCCATGGGCCTTTTCTGTAATTTCTTTTTCGCATCCAAGCCCCTGGACCAATCTGAAACTTTTAAATTCACAAAATAGCCCCTGTAAATTTCAAATTCAAATAACTTTTGCATTTCAAATCCAAATATAATAAATAAAATATGTTTTCCATACCAAATTTAATTCTCTACATGTTTAAACCATTGGTATACTGTTTTGAACATTTCAAATGTTATCAAAATTTCAAATTCAAACTACTATTTCAAATTTGGTCATATTCATAACTAATTCAAATTTAATTCAAATGGCCCATATAAAATATGTTTCCATGCAAAATTGAACAAGCTTTCCAAATATAAACTTTGTTTCCTGTTTTGAATAGTTAAAATGGGTTAAATATTTCAAACCTTGTTTAAAGTATTTAAAATTGCTAAAATCATAACTTGGTCAAACTAATTTCTTTTTGAACTTATAAAATATGTTTTCAAACCAGAAAAATATAATCTTTTCAAATATGAATCTTATTGAATGTTTTGAACAAATAAAAATTCAAATAAATTCATACTTGAATTAAATTCATTTAAATCTTGTTTAAACTTGTTTAAATCATAACCCATTCATTTTAATTCCTTTTTCCGCAAATGAAATATGTTTTCCATCTAAAATTTTGTGTTCTTTCCAAATATAAATTTTGTTATCTATTTTGAACAATTGAAATTGGTGAAAACAACAAATGCTTGTGTAACTCATTTAAGAAGCCAAATTCCATAACTTAATAAATAAATTTCCAAACTTGGTAAACAACATATCAAATTGAAGCTATTGTTGTTTTCTTATTGTTTTCTTCATCCATGCATCATTCTAAACAACTTTCACATGATGGTTATTTGTAGATCATTTAATCGAAGCTTAACTCATGGGCTTTCCATATGCAATCCAAATTGCATATGGTCCCATTTAATTATGTTACCATGTCAACTAGCTTATCTTTGATGCATCAATTAAATTGTCATGCATCATCCCATGTTTGTGCATTATGCCATGTTATTGATTGTTTGTCTCTCTGCGTTGTTTGTTTGCTTCTTCTCGAATAGACGACGACGTTGAGACAGACGAGGTTTACGGCACTACTTCTGAGGAGTTAGCCCAGTACCAGGCTACTGAGTTTGCAGGCAAGTATTAACTCACCTGAGCCATTGTGTCCTTTCCACACTGGATACCGATACTTTCCGTTGTCTAATCTGCTAGCCTTAAGATTCGTTGCTTGTGTTCCGATCCTACCACATGTTATCCTGTAACCCTGATATAGCCTATCCTCCACACCTATAACCCCGTTGCTTGTTGCCTGTGTCTTACTAGCATGCTTAGGGTTGTTTATGCTCGAGTCTGATGTCCGTTATTTCTGTTATCATATTTATTATTGTTCTGGGGCTCGATGTTAAAAACAACAACCTGTTAACGTATGAGGTAATGCTAATTTGATGATAAGGCACCGACAGGAGTCCGGGTATGGTTTTGAGGCCTGCTAGTGTCGAACTCAGGAAAAGTTCTTGTCCTCTAGATCCATGATGAGCGCGCTAACCGCATGTGGGAAGCGTGTATGGGCGCCCCCCTCAACTCTGATTCGATTCGCATCTCGTCCAAATCGCCTTAGTTCGGGTTTTCCATTTGCCTCATGCATATGCAGGTGCGAACCCTTGGCGCCAGGGTGGTAACTTTTGTAGTCGGCATTTAGGGAGACACGTTCTTAGAGTGCTACGAGGGTCCCCTTTTCTTCGTGGGGCTTGATTAGCCGTGCGCTCAATTGCACGGGGTTCTTTGGGCTTGATGCGAAGAAGAGTTGGGTTGTGTTGAGTACCTCGCTTGGTGGGTTGATTCCCTGTCTGGCGGGTTATTCTTACGTGTACGGCCAAATTGGTGCATCCCTGCAGGGTTAAATCTTCTCGAGAAGCCGTGTTGTCCGCGGTTATGGATGACTTGGTGATAGGGCTGGCTAACAAGGATTAGACAACTTACACCTAATTAATAATAATTTGACTAGTAATATATTTATTGTCACAATAACTTGAACCTTCCACTAATCCAACTGTGTGAGTTATCCTCGGATTGCTTCTTTGGATAAGGGGCGAGATCCAGGATGGGTTTGTTTGAGGTTAGTGGTAGTTGGTTCCGATACGCTATCTTATCCCCTTCTTTTAGCCGGATGTTGTAGCGTGCCTCTGTAGTTCGTTAGAGCAGCCCGCTGCCGCATATTTATATCACCTATCTTCCGTTGAACCCAAAGCATCTGTACTTGGTGTTGCCGGGTACACTTTGGTATCTTGTGTGTCTTGCTTGCCAGTACTCGTCTGTACTGACCCCTTTGGGGCTGCGTGTTCTGCAGACTACGTTTCCGAGGATCCCCATGGTGGCTACTACGTGGAGTATGACGAGGCTGCTGACGAGTAGATAGCGGACCCGGGCAGGATCCGAGACATCGTGGATGGGCTCCGTCTTTTCGTTTCCGGCCTCTTAGGCCTATTTGGATCTTGTCTGTACTCAGACACTTTGGATGCTTCCGCTGTGATGTAATGATGACTTGTTGGGACATGTGTCCTCTGGATGATTGTATTTGCTATCTCTGCTCTAGTGAGAGCTATTTGCCACTTATTTCTATTTCTTTGTGTCTTAGAGATTTGTTGTGATATCACTTGTTCAAATGTCGTTGACGTACCATGTGTGTATGTTATGAAGTACGTCAATGGAAGTAGTCGGATTTCTATGGGATGGTTTACGCAGAAGATGAATAGTAGAGGTTGGTTGTCACACGTTTACGTGTTGGCCTACTCATATTGAGATGCGGGTGCCGGTAAGCCCCGTAAGCCAATTATCTACTGTTTAGCGGGCTGTGAGTATCCTCTAGAAGTCCGGGTGCGACACATACTAATACGTTGTTATAATCTGCCAACCAAGCTTCCTCCAAACATGTTGTCGAATCTGTGACTCAACAAATCCCTCGGGTGAACCCATAGGGTTTCGAATTGGAGAACCCATGAGCGCTGGTGACGATCATCGGCTAGACAGGGGGCAAGATTTACCCAGGTTCAGGCCCTCGTAGAGGTAAAATCCTTACTTCTGCCTCTGTCGGTCTGTATTATCGAATAGATCGGTTACAATGGTGGTTGTTCAAGTCGAGAGTATGATCTCGAGTTCAAGGATTTGGTGGTGCGGTACTGCTTGGTCCTCTTTCGGTGGTTCTCCTGGCCTTATATAGGTGGCCAGGTCTCAAACCCTACCCGGAGAGGACTCGAACTCTAACTATATGTCGGTTACAAGTTTCCTAACTTAGCCCGCAAGGCATTGCGGGTGGGCTTCATGTGGGCCTTCCAGAATACTCCAAGGGCTTCCCTTCTTGGGCCTTAACCTTGGGCCTGAGACGGGGTGTCCTTACCCGCAGGGTCTAAGATCCATCCCTTCGTCAGTAGCCCCCGAGCGTTTGCTCGATTGGGATTTTTCCAGTCGAGTAGACGGTCAGATTTTTCATCCTTCTTTCTTTCGGATAACCAGCATGGTCGTTTCCTGTTTGGAGGGTGAGTACCCTGCATGTTGAGCTTTTACATCCGAGTATCGGGTAATGAAAGTGCCTGTTTTTATGGTTGTTTATCGCAGAAGGATATGGCGCAGTAGCTCGGCTCTCCCGAAAGATCAGGGCCAATTAATTGCAACTAGGGCAAAAACAGTTCTGGCCTACACAGATTCGAGACCTCCGACTCGAACCCGATGAGGTGATCGTTGCGACTGGGCCGTAGTGGTCTTACCGAGTCGAACTTAACCTATGGGGGTACCCGGCGCGTCCGCTAGGATTTTTCTTCGTGTTGTTGACACGGAATCATACCGGAGGACGCAGGTTGAGTGTGATTCCAGGCCCTCAAGAGAGATCTTTTGGGTCTTACCTTCATATTTGAAAGAATATGGCATCCGGATGTACCTAGTCGGCTGAACAATCCAGATTTGTGATGTGTAGACATCGTGTGAATGAATGGCAGGATCTGCCTACTCGTGTAGTTTTGAGTTTATGGTTCCTTGTCCATACGAAAGAGTTTTCGTGTTCGGAGTTTTATGCCCATACGAAAGAGTTTTCGTGTTTGGGGTATTTTTTCCTGTGAAAGAGATTTCACGTCATAATTTGTCCATACGAAGTTATTTCCGTGTTTGGACTTTTTATTCGAAAGATTTTGTCCATGCGAAGTTATTTTCGCGCTTGGACTTTCCATTCGAAAGATTCTTCGGCTTGATGATGCACGCTATGACGTCATGACGCACTTTTATCCTCCCGATGGGACGTGACGGAGTGAGAGCAGAAGTGCTGGCCCACCTTGTCAGCTTTTTACGCGAACTGCGCGCAGTAAATGCGCACGATCCACTGTTAGGATCGTGGCACGAAACAGCATCCGCCGCCCTTTCGTTTCGCCTTCGCACGCGGCGGCTGCGATGGATGCCACGTGGCACAGCGAGCGGCCAGGATCGATTGGCCCTGTGAAACGGTGAAATTTTCCCAGCCTTTGCCTTCTTCGCTCATCGTCTTCCTCGCGCTCCACCTTCTCTCTCTTCGAGCTCGCGCTAGCAGCAATGGCGGGATGCAAGAAACGCGGTGTCGTCGTCTCGTCGTCGAGGGCGTCAGGGGAGGTCCCTGTGCCACCCGCACCGCGCTCGGGTGATTGGCGCTCGCCCAACACCACCACCAAGAGCATCAAGGAGATGCAGCGGGAGGGACTGCTGCCGCCGGAAGCTGAAAAACGGGTGCGCCTCGGCAAGAAGGAAGAGGTACCCAACCCCACGCGAACGAACGCGTGGTCTTCGCGGACCACGTGTCTCGCGGGCTTTCTTTTCCTCTTCACCCCTTCCTCGTGGCACTGCTGTATGTCTACGGCATACAGCTCCACGATCTGCCTCCAAATGCAGTGCAACACATCTCATGCTTCATAGTATTTTGCGAGTGCTTTCTGGGCATTCGCCCACATTGGGGCCTCTGGAAGGCCCTCTTCAAGATCCGCGTCTTCCGCGAGAAGTCGCGAGTGGAGTCCGAGCTTGGCGAGCCGCTGCGCACCGGCGGTTTCGGGATCCAGGCGAGATCGGACTCCAGCTACTTCGTGATGCACTTCATCGACTCCGCTCAAGGGTGGAGGAAGAAGTGGTTCTACGTCATCGACAGTAGCTCGGATGGGATTCAGGAGTTCCATCCATTCGCCATTCTTAAGAGGCGGAGATCCTGGGCGCACAAGCTGTCGGCTGAAGAAAACCAGGTAGTCACTCCGCTACTCGCCAAGGTGGCTGCCTTACGGGACCAAGCCGCCGGAGTCGTGTTGAACGGGCTGCACCTGGCGAGTATCTTCCTCAAGCGCCAGATTCAGCCTCTACAGAACAGGCCTTCCACGATGTGGTAGTACAAGGGTACTGAAGACCCCAGTCGCGTCAGCCGCGAAGAGCTCTCGAACGTCGAGTTTGAGAAGAAGATCGCGGCAATCACTAGTTCCAAGGTAGGCGAAACCTTCCCCGACTGCACGGTTGCAGATTTCGAGGCGTCAAGGCCTCCGCCATCCGACGTAAGTTTTGTATTTCTCTCTGTCTTCATTTCTTTCCTTGCTCTGAAATTTGGTCGATTGAATTCTTCTTTCGCTTTTCTTCTATCTTCTTTTTGTAGAGCCTATCCGTGGCCACCTGCTATCCAGCAATGTCTGGGGAGGAGGCCTCGGATTTGTTGGCGAGTAACTTGGACGGCCCAGCCGATACCAGTGTTGTTGCTGCCTCCTCGAGCTCCGAGGAACGAGCACGATTCCTCGATGGCGCAGAGGACTCGAATGGCGGTCTCCTCCACCGTAAACGCCGTCGAGTGGGGGATGATGAGGCCACCTTCAAAGACAATTCTTTGGACAAGGAATCGCCCGGGAAGGAGCCCATCAACGTCACTCCGCTGCGTACGCGTGCCCCTTCTCCTTCGTTTCCAAATATCCAAACCGCTTGGAATGCGGATATGTTGGACGAAGAAGATGACGATGAGTAAGTTTCTCTTCTTGCTCTTAGTCGAATATTTTCCTTTCGCATCTTTTTGACGTATTGTCTTCATTGTAGCCTACAAGCTATCAGCCCTCGCAGGTTCGTCTCTTCCCTTCCTCTCGAAAAGAGGAAGAAAGTTGGAGCTGCGGGTGAGACTCCTACCGCCGACACCGTCCAGAATTCACTGAGTGTAGCCCCCAACGCGGCGACTACGGAATACAGAATTCCTAGTTTCGCTGCCGGGGCTTCGACTACGAAGGAGGTGTCGGGTAGCTCAGCGGATCCCCTCTCCTTCGCTCAAGGCCAGGTAAACTTTGCTGCCTGCTTCTTCAATGCTTTGTCAGTTTTGGATTTGTTATCGGGTGCACTGCAGTGCTCCCGATGGGAGTAGCCCCCGAGGTTGTATTCGATCGCATGCGATCGGCTACAGGCTCAAAGATAGTCTTTTATTTCTTCTTCTTCATTTTATCGGGTGCACGACAGTGCTCCCGATGGGAGTAGCCCCCGAGGCTATACTCGAATATTAACAATCGAGTATAGGCTCAAATTTCTCTTTCCCGATTCTTCTATCTTCATGTTCCTTGCAGTCGCTTATCGACTCCCTCGCGGCCGTTGGTCGCCGTGTTCTTCTTGCTGAGGCGGAATGCGGGATCCTTCGACCAGACCGTGATCGACTCGCCACGGAGAATGAGCTTCTTCGAAGTAAGTTTATCATCTTTTTCTGTCTTTATCTTTTTACTTCCACCAATTTTTCGTCTCTGACAACTATTGCTGCGCAGCTCAAGTTGAGTTTATGAAGACCGAGAAGGCAGATGCCTCCACTCGGGCAATTGCTCAAGAGGCTGAGTTGGCAGCTACTCGACGGGAACTCGAGTCCTCCCGCATGCTGTCGGCTGATCTCGAAGGAAAGCTTGCGGCTGCCCAGGATGCTCTGAAGAATTTGGAGGATGCTGGCACCAAGGCGGACGCCGACTTTGTCGACTTCCTTCATCCTCTTGCCGAACTCTTTGCGGGTAAGTTGCTTTTGGTCTATTGTTTGTCTTCTGTCTTGGTGAGTCCTTTGGATTTTAACATTTTTCTTTGTAGGTCTTCTGGGCGTCCCACTAGAGCTTCCTGGGGTCCAGCGGGTGGATGCGCTGACTGATTCCCTCGCTCAGCTCAGGAAACACGCCGAAGGAGTTTGCACCTTGATTGGCGATGCCACTCGAGTGCTGACGCAGCTGCACACGGCCGCCTTCGAGTCAACGCCGTGTCTCCACCTGCGCTGGGTGATCTGCTGAAGATTTTCTCGGAGAGCAATCTCCTTGATACCTACGCGGTTGCTCAGTCAGAATCTGGGGCGAAGACCGCCATCCAGTTCGCACTGGCGCATGGAGTCGCCGGCTTGGAAGAGGCCTACTTGGAGCTTCCTGTCGATCCTTCTACGGGCAAAAAGGTAGGGCTTCGTCGTTTTGGCGAGCCAGCCGGAGTCCTTGCTCGGAAGTTATCCGAGTTGTTTGCCCGTGCTAGGGGAGGGACCACCGCCGCGAGTGGCAGCACAACTGTAGCTCCTTAGTATATTTCCTTTGTACTTCGTTTTTTCGATTGTAAGGAACCTTGGGATGTGCTCCCGTATTTTCATCGTTTTAATTGAGATGTCCTTCTGAGATGCTTCCCGTGATTGATTTATTGTGTGTTTCCTCCCAATGGGAGTAGCCCCCGAGCACCTGTCGAATAGGTGGTTGTTATATCTCGAATAAGGCATCTTATTCCTTTAATTTCCTTGTATTCTTCCAGGTAGCCAAGGTGCCGCGAAGTCTTCAGGTGGACTTGCTACCCCAGCAAATCCTCTTGTTGCCGCTGTTGGGACCTTTGCAGGCCTCCGTGATCGCGTTTCGGAGGGTGAACGCAAGCTAAAAGCTTTGCGTGGGGTAGCGGATGTGGCGAAGTCCAAACAAAAGCTGGCGATTGAACGCGAGAAGTTTGTGATGGATGAGTTGGCGTCTGTTGCCAGGGATTTGCTCTGTAAGTAGTGCAGCCCCCAAGTCTTCTTTGTCTTGTATCCTTTTTTGATCATATACCTTTGCTTTTCAGTTGTTCAGCCGGATGACAGGAGTGAGAAACAATGGGTGGAGAACCACATTCTTCAAGAAGCTGGCAGCTCAAAGCCTCATGCGAATAACTTTTGGTCTGATCGTAGTCGAGGCTTTGTTCTTGCGACGTTGAAGTTTCGAGTCATCCAGGCGAAGATACTCGTGAGTTATTTTCACGAGGTTTTGATAGCAATGAACGCCGCTTTCTATCCGTTAGAGAGGGGTCCTGAAGATTGGAGCCATCTTCTCAGGGTGTTCGGGCGAGAAGGAGAAATTCACGAGTGTGTTCGCAATCAGATGATTTGCGGCTCGGTGGTGGCTCTCTCTTTCATCCGGTTGTGGCATCCTGAGGTGAATTTCAACTCCATAGCTAGACTTCCTGATGGTCCAATCAACGATATCTCTCCTCATTATAGGGCTGTTTGCCCTGCGGCAGAGGAAATCATTCGACTGACCTCGGCTAAGGTAGATCGGGTTTGGCGACTGAGAATGCTCGTCGCCATGTTTGATTGTAGGATGTATGTATCATGTCGCTCTGTGTAGTTGTAAAAACTGTTGTAAGGTGTTCACCTTGTATATAATTTTTTTCCTGTGATGCTGAGTTAGGCGTAGCCCCCGTGTGTTTGTGGGGTGTATACCTGTTACTTTTAGCATGTAAGGATGAAGAATCTTCGAGTATCTATGGTTGAGAAACCATGTATTTTATTGCAATGACTGAAAAGTCATGTGTTTTTCTGTCGAGCTACAAGATGGCTAGTATAGCCTTATTACTGCGAGTAAAATAAATCTAGGGATAAAATTTGCGGAGTTGTGCAACATTCCAAGGATTGGAATAGATGCCTCCAGTCGTCGGGTTCTTCAGCCGATAGCCGCCACCTGGGATAACTTCGTGTATGATGAAGGGTCCTTCCCATGATGGCTCGAGTTTGTGTCCTTCCTTCTGCTTGAGCCGTAGCACCAGATCTCGAACTGCGAAGGCTCTGTGGCGTATGCGGCGACTGTGATAGTTTCGCAGCGACTGCTGATATACTGCGGATCTTGCGATTGCAATATCGCGCATTTCGTCGAGTGCGTCCATATCATCCGCAAGTGCCCTGTTGGAGGTTTCCTCGCTGTAGGCAACAACTCGTGGGGCGCTGAACCTGACGTCCTCGGGAAGGACTGCTTCAGCCCCGTATACCATAAAAAATGGTGTGTAGCTTGTGGATCGATTTGGAGTTGTGCGTAGGCTCCATAGCACGGAGGGTAGCTCTTGTGCCCAATGTCCCGCTGCCGGGTGTAGACGATCGAGTAGACGTTTCTTGATGCCAGCCGAGACTAATCCGTCGGATCTTTTGACTTGGCCATTGGTTTGCGGATGGGCAACTGAAGCGAACTTGAAGATGATGCCCTTTTCTTCGCAGAACTGCTGTGTTTCCTTTGCCGTGAAGTTGCTACCATTGTCAGTAATGATATCGTGTGGTATTCCATACCTGCATACGATGGAGTTGAGGAATTTGGCGGCGCATTGGGCGCTAGCTGCGGTTACTGTCATGGCTTCGATCCACTTGGTAAATTTGTCGACTGCGACCAGCAAGTGTGTATATCCACCTGGCGTGGACTTGCGTAGTGGTCCTACCATGTCCAGCCCCCATTGGGCAAAGGGACAGGCGATGGGTATCATATGCAATTCTGTAGCGGGTGCGTGAGGTTTTGGTGCGAATCTCTGGCAAGCGTTGCACCTGTCGACCAGTTCCTCTGCGTCTCTGGCTGCTGTAAGCCAGTAGAATCCTGCTCGGAAGGCTTTTCCCATGATTGCTTTCCAGCTAGCATGATGTCCACAATCTCCTTGGTGGATGTCTTGTAGTAATTCCTTGCCATCTTCGGGTGCTATACATCGCTGCAGTATGCCCGAGATGCTCTGTTTGTATAATTCTCCGTTGACCACCCGAAAGGATTTACTGCGTCTGATTATCTGTCGAGCCTCGCGAGGGTCTGCTGGGAGCTGTTTGGCGGACAAGTAGTCGAGGTATTTCTGCGTCCAGACTGACTCGACCAGAAAAACTTGTCGCGAAATATTATGAAGAGCTCGATAATGGCAACTTGCGGGCTGACCTCTGTTTCGAGTGCTGCGGGTGCTCCTGCAGTTTTCTTGACTTTGACTGATCGTTTAGTCATCCGCTCGAAATATATCCCTGGTGGTATGGGTGTGTTTGTGGAACCCATGTTTGCCAGTCTGTCTGCTTCTTCGTTGCTGGATCTTGCAATATGCTTCAGCTCGCGTCCTTTGAAACTTCCTTCGAGTAGGTTGTACATGTCACGATAGGTGACCATGTTTTCAGCGATAGCGTCGCACTCCTTCATTGTCTATTGCACGATGAGATTGGAATCGCCGTAGATCATCAGTCGGGTGGCTCCACACGCAACTGCCATCTTCATCCCATGCAACAGAGCCTCATATTCTACGTCGTTGTTCGATGCTGGATCATCGGGTGGAAAATTCAATCGTAAGACGTACTGCAGCTTGTCTCCTCTAGGTGATATTAGGACGATTCCAGCTCCTGCTCCTTCATTTCTCTTGGACCCGTCGAAGTACATGATCCAGTTACTCGTGTATTCCGGCGGGCCGGGCGTTTGTAGCTCTGTCCACTCGCTCAGGAATTCCACGAGTACCTGGGATTTTACTGAATTGCGTCCTGCATAGGTGATGTCCCAAGCGCCCAGCTCGATGCTCCATTTGGCTATTCTTCCGGATGCCATTGGGTTGTTCATGATTGTACCGAGTGATGCATCATTAACTACTGTGATGGTGTGTTCCTGGAAGTAGTGCTTGAGCTTTCGAGCCGTGAGAACAACTCCATATGCGAGCTTTTGGTAGTGAGGGTATCGTTGCTTGCATGGCGAGAGCACTTCACTAATGTAGTAGATCGGTCGTTGGACTCCATATGCCTTGCCCTCCTCAGGTCGTTCGACTACGATGGCCGTGCTGATGACCTGGTTTGTTGCGGCTAGGTATAGGTATAGCGGCTCCCTCTCTTGCGGTGTTGCAAGGATGCGCCTGCTTTGCAATGATCGTTTCAGGTCTGCGAATGCCTGCTTAGCCTCTGGTGTCCACTCAAACTTGTCCGTCTTCTTCAACAGCTTGTAGAAGGGTAATGCCTGCTCGCCCAATCGTGCGATAAATCTGCTCAAGGCAGCTAGTCGCCCTGCGAGCTGTTGGACTCCGCGTAGATTGGTTGGCTCCTTCATTGTCAATATTGCTTGTATTTTTTCTGGCTTGGCTTTGATGCCTCTGGCGGATACCAGGTACCCGAGAAGTTTTCCTGCTGGGATGCCAAAGACACATTTTGTCGGATTGAGCTTGATCCTGTATGCGTTGAGAGCGTCGAATGTTTCTCTAATGTCCTCGAGGAGTGTATCCTCTACTCGAGTCTTGATGACGATGTTGTCAACGTACACTTGTACGTTCTTGCCAATGAGCTTGGCGAGGCATTTTTGCATGCAGCGCTGATATGTTGCGCATGCGTTCTTGAGCCCGAAGGGCATTGTCGTGTAGCAGTATACACCGTGGGGTGTGATGAATGATGTCTTTTCCTCGTCTTGCTGTTTCATCCGGATCTGATTATATCCCAAATAGGCGTCCAGGAAGGAGAGGCGTTGACAACCCGCAGTAGAGTCCACGATCTGGTCGATTCGCGGGAGGGGAAAGTTATCCTTGGGGCAGTGCTTATTTAATGACGTGTAGTCAATGCACACTCGAAGGATGTCAGTGTTCTTCTTTGGGACCAGCACCGGGTTTGCTAACCAAGTGGATATCTTGATCTCCCTGATGAATTTTGCTGCTAGCAATTTGTTTACTTCTTCTCCAAGCGCTTTCTGCTTGGGTTCTGAGAACCGTCGAGTGGTCTGCTTGATGGGTTTTGCATCTCTGAAGACTTCGAGTGAGTGCTCGGCGAACTCCCTGGGTATTCCTAGCATATCTGAGGGTTGCCAAGCGAAAATTTCCCAGTACTCACGGAGGAGTTCGACGAGCGCGCTTTCCTATGCTGGCGAGAGGGTAGTTGAGACCATCGTTGTCTTCGCAGAATCTGTCGGGTGCACCTGATGTTTTTGGGTGTCGCTGTTGGCGCTGAACTCCAATTCTAGCGCGTTTTTCTTCGTGAGGGGCATCACGGAGTGGTCCGTGGTCTTTGCCAGCTCCTGCAGTTCTTCTTGCATCCCGAAAGATTTTGCGATCTCGTTGAACTCGATGTCGCACTTGTTAGATTTCTGGAAATCTCCGTCGATAGTAATTACACCATATTCCCCGGGTAGCTTGAGCTTCAGGTACGCGTAGTGTGGTACTGCCATGAATCTGGCGAACGCTGTTCGACCAAGAATGGCGTGGTACTGTGAGGGCCAGTCGACTACTTCAAAGTCGAGGAATTCTCTTCTGTAGTTGCGTCGATTGCCCAACACAACCTCTAGGTTGATTGTTCCGAGTGGACGGATCGCCTTTCCTGGAACTATCCCGTGGAAGGATGTTTCTGATTCCGCAAGGCCATCCAGGTTCATGTTCATCCGGCGGAGTGTATCCGCGTAGATAATGTTGATGCCACTGCCTCCGTCCATGAATACGCGGGCTAGCTCATAGTTACCAATCTGCGCTTGGATTACGAGGGCGGCGTGTCCTGGTCGATAGACTCGTGGTGGGTGATCTTCCATGGAGAAGGTGATCGATTGGTCTGCCATCTTCAGGTACTCGGGCCTTGTTGGCGGGGTTTTCACAGCCATGCATAACTGCCTTGTGTTTGTCTTCTGAGCTCTGCGGGATGGGCAGACCTTCTGGATCATCCCTAACTGTCCTGCCGGGTTCGGGTACGCGTTAGCTCCGGCGTTTTGTGCGGGTGGCGCAGGTAGTGCGGCTAGCGCCATGTTTGGATTTGCTGGTGGAGGTAGGGGTTGTGGCGGCTGGAATCCTTGGTGTCCTCCTCCTGGAAGTGGTGGGTAATTTTGATTGGCTGGTGATCTGCTTTTCTTCGAGAAGGCCTCAGTGATGTCGATGAATTTTCGGCAATCCTTAAGAAGGTGCGTTGCCTTAGTTTTGCCCGTGCGCTTATCTGTATATAGATGTAGCGAACAGTATGCATCGAGGTCCTCCTCGGGAGTTTTGTCTTCAGCTTTCGGTCTCAACTCGCGACTTCCTCGGCGTCCACTATCGCGATTTCGCGTGAATTCCTCCGCTACCATCTCTTCCCGATCCTCGTGATCATAGTATTTCCTCCTTTTCCTTCGACCATGGCGATCTTCTTCGAGCGCGGGCGATGATGCTCTCTCGTTGCGCACTGCGTCTTCTCCATTAGCCCATTTGTCGGCTATGACCATCAGCTCCCCAATAGTTTTGGGTGCGGCTCGGCCCAGTTCTTCTCTGAAAGCAGTTCGTCGGGCGCCTTTTGCGAGGGCTTCAACCGCTACTTCCTCCGAGATGTTTCCTGCGGTGTTCCTGAGTGTGGTCCATCGCTGGATATATTCGCGAGTGGACTCTCCGCTCTTTTGTTTGCAAGCCCGCAGTTCCTCAATGGTTGCTGGTCTCTTGTAGGTGGCATGGAAGTTCTTGCAGAAGTCGTAGTGCAGGTCGTCCCACGATGCATAGCAAGATTTCGGCCTTGCTTCCAGCCAACTACGTGCCGCTCCAACCAAGTGTAGGTTGAGGTACTGCATGGCTGTGTTCTTGTTCCCACGTTGGCATTTTACTGCCGTGAGGTAGTCTTTTAGCCATGATGAAGGTTCGAGTGAACCATCGTATTTTGGCACTTCTGTGCTGAGCTTGAATCTCCTGGGTAGGGGTGCTTCGCGGATACTGCGGGTGAAGCAAAGCGCGCCGCAGGTCTTGTCATCCGAAGAACCGGACGAAGAGCGTTCGCAGTTCCTCACTGCTCTTGCCTTGTCCACCCTATTTTGCGCGATGTCCGATCGCACGTTGTATCCCGGCTGGTCGCGACCAGTTTCCTTCCTTGGCTCCTTGCTGCGTTTTCGCGAGCGGCTACTGTGATGTCGCGAGCTTTTATCTCTTGGGCTGCCTTCGCTGCTGCTTCGACTGTCATCGCGGCGTCGAGCTTCTTTTCCTCGACCGCGGCGGGGTGACTTGTCTCTTCTTGGCGAAGTGCTCCTATGCTTGCGGGATGCTTTTTTTCCCTTTTCTTTCTCCTTCTCTTGTTGTTCGGCGGCCTTCCTGCGGTCATAGGAGGCAAGCCTTGCGGCTGCCATGCCTACTCCCTTGCGCACTTTCTTGTACTGTTCCGCCCGAGGATCGCTTTCCGCCGGTTGGTTCATCTGCATGTAAGTTGCTGCAGCCAGGACTGCGGCAGCAGGAGTTTGCGGGTAGACGTTTCCGTCTTCGTCAACCCGCATAAGGGAAGGTGCGATCAACCTGCTGGCTCCACCCAAGGACTCGACGTCCATGGATGTTGTTTTCGATGCGTATCCCCTCCTCGCGGGTCGAGTTCCGGCCGAGGGTGTTAGGGATAGCTCAGCTCGCTGCTGACTCGATTCATCCGCCGCTCTTTTTTGACGGGCTAGATCTATCCGAGCTTCTTTGATAGTTGCGGCCGCTCTCACTAGATTATAGTGGTAGGCGACCATATCTTCGTGTGGCGCTCCAGCCGCGGGTGGCTTGCTTGTTCGCATAGCCTCCTTGGCTCGGTCCCAAGCGTCCCGCGAGACGCCGATCTCAGCGCACTCTGCTGGGCTGTGTTCTGTTTCTGGAGGTGGTTGATCCGATCCTGCCATCCAGACTTGAGACAGTCGTGGCCCGTGAGTCCTAGGCGTGTTTTGAAGAGTTTTCTTGACCCGAGAGGGTTCCTCTGTCGAGAGGGTATGGAAGTCGCCGAAGTTGAAGCGGATGGACTCGCTGATTTTCTCAAGGTAGGGTCACGAGTCGACGGCTTCTGACTCTGATCCCGATTCTTCAGGGAAGTGGAGGATCCCGTCTCTGTTGGTCACGAACTTCAAGCTTCCGAACGTCAAGGTGACGCTCCTTTCCAGCTCGCTGAATACCGGGCGTGATTCCGGCGAGTGAGGGGTGACCACGACATATCCGATCCGGATAGGATTGGTCGGAGCCGTAGTCAAAGGTTTCCAACGTGAGTTGGTGGTCGATGAAGCCAAAGATGCCGGAGATCCAGCACCCGCCGTTCCCACAGACGGCGCCAATTGTCGAATCTGTGACTCAACAAATCCCTCGGGTGAACACATAGGGTTTCGAATAGGAGAACCCATGAGCGCTGGTGACGATCGTCGGCTAGACAGGGGGCAAGATTTACCCAGGTTCGGGGCCCTCGTAGAGGTAAAACCCTTACCCCTGCCTCTGTCGATCTGTATTATCGAATAGATCGGTTACAATGGTGGTTGCTCAAGTCGAGAGTATGATCTCGAGCTCAAGGATTTGGTGGTGCGGTATTGCTTGGTCCTCTTCCGGTGGTTCTCCTGGCCTTATATAGGTGGCTAGGTCTCAAACCCTACCCGGAGAGGACTCGAACTCTAACCCTATGTCGGTTACAAGTTTCCTAACTTAGCCCGCAAGGCATTGCGGGTGGGCTTCATGTGGGCCTTCCAGAATACTCCAAGGGCTTCCCTTCTTGGGCCTTAACCTTGAGCCTGAGACGGGGTGTCCTTACCCGCAGGGTCTAAGATCCATCCCTTCGTCACATGCAGTTAGTCATCTTTGAACTGATATATAGAATACTCTTTCCATCTAAAAACTTCTTTAACACTGAAAACAAAAGATAAACACTTCAATTGCTCTAAAAAAATAAGTTGATCTAGCCATTTGGAAATTGCAACATGACCATTTGGAAATTGCAACATTTTACAATATAACCAAGGAAAGATCATGGTTTAGTGCATTTGAAAGTAGATCATTAGCGACATCCCACATGCAACACCAATAAAGTTCAGGTATTAGATAACTGAGCACTAAACCTTGTATATGCACAATCTTTGTTGACTATATTGTACCATCTTCTCGACCTTAGCTATCACCGTCGCCACCTAGCTAGCGGTGTGTCCTCCGGCGATGCGTATCTGCTCTTCCTCCTTGACCTGGAGCATCGATTCGTCCTGATTCTCCCTCATTAGTCAAAGTTCAAAGTTGCACAGTAAGCGGTGACGATGGGCCCACCACATATACTTCAGACATGTGGACTGGTCTCCTCGACCCAGAGGCAGAGACATTGGGTGGCATTGGCCCACAACCAACGACACCATGAGTGGAAAATGTCCTCAGAACAACCGATGTCCATCGATATTACAGTTTGTGTATATATACACTCTGAGTGGGCTAACAATATTACTTATATTGTTGCATCGACCCATGTTCAAACAATGTCCTAAAAGTTATGACTTCATCGGAGATAATGATAGCACATCACGGAACAGAGCTCTCAAAGCAATAATCTAGGTATGTAGATCGAATATATCGAAAATGTGATATGCAAATGAACTGAATGCGGAAATAGCTATAAAAGATCTATACATCATCAATACTTATACATCTCCTTCATCTCACTATGTTGTCAGTGTACACTAGCAGAGATAATGATAGCACATCATGGAGCAAAGCTCTCAAAGCAATAATCTATGTATACATCATCAATACTTATACATCTCCTTCATCTCACTATGTTGTCCGAGTACACCAGCAAATGCCTTGGACATGTGCCAAAGAAGCTAGTACAAAGCAGATGCTAGCCTTTCCATTGCCATGATGTCTATATATTTGGTAGGTGCGTGCATGTGTCCAAAATCTACTATAAATCCAAAAAAAAACTTCAAGTGACCATCGAGATCTAATAATAGATTACTTGGCTTGACATCTGTCGGATATATACCGAATAGGGGTATATCAGGTGGCATTCCAAAGTGCCGGATTACCCGGGTGGTCCAAATGGTAATGGGCTACGGTCCATTGGGCGGCCCAGTAAACTGACGCACAGAAGCCGGATTCTAGAAGAACCCGGATCACGGCCCACGTGATCTGGCTTGGAGTAGAAGGCGGATTCCTTACTTTCCAAGTTAATAGTTACCGTAGTCTTCTAGGTTTCCTACTCTGTATGCCCTAATCCGGCTATTATATAAAGCCGGACGGGAGATATGATAGATAGACAAGAAGCAAAAGGCTAACTCGCCGAGAGGTTGATCCTTGACGAGCAGCCAATAGAACCTCACATTGTACTCTGTATTCACAGGGTTTAGTCCTGAATAGTGAGATTGCAGGAGTAGGAACGTCGCATTACTGCGTCGTACCGAACCTGGGTAAAAACCATGTCCTTCGCACAATCACGTCCCCCCACGTCTCTATCAGTAGTCTCATGGCACCCCCGTCTATGAATTCTATTACGATGTCTCGACAGTTGGCGCCCACCGTGGGGCCGGCGACGTCAGGCGTTAAGTTTCAATCTGGGATACTCGGCGGAATCGGCAGTTCCATAACTGTCGGAAGCTTGGAATTCGACAACGACGTTGGACGCTTCCTCGGCAATGGATCTTACATACCGGCGCAAAATCATCTGATAAGTGCCTGCGTATTACCGATTGGATCTGCGAACATCTTTATCGGATTAACTGCAGAGGCCATGGGGTTTTGCGGTGGAAGTAGATTACTTGGCTTGACATCCTTGACAAAATGAAAATGAAGATACATGTTAGATCACTTGGCTTGACATCCTTGACAAAATGAAAATGAAGATATATGTTAGATCACTGAAACAATAAAATTATTAAAAGAGGAAGAGAATAGCTATGCCATACCGGCGTATGTAATAATGCTTGTCGAACAGAAAGACACAATGTAACTACAAAAAACCAAAGATAGACCATACATGGTTACCTTGCCCCTACAAAGCATTTCAGATTTCTTGAGCCTTTTTATTACATATACACGTGTAGAGGCACCACCTGCATAATCAAATTTTGGAGTAACATGTAAATCTCGAGTGCGAGGAATAGTGTGGCAATTAGTTCCCAAGACTTAGTTATGATCTACCAATAGCGATAAATTGCATAGATGAAAATTCTGAGCTCCAATTGTGTTTACCACCATATGCATTTCACCGAGAGATGGCACTCAAGCAAAATCATAATATAGATAACACACAATTCTATTATCTAAGCATGAATGTCATATTGCAGGCTTTCTTGAAGGAGCAGCAGCTAGATAACCTTTTTTTTTTTTTAGAAAATACCTCTCTTGGAGTGAGCTACGTCGAGCTCCACGAATGTGGCAACGGGACTGTGGATTACACTGACTTCCACGCTGGTGCGACGACGACTATGGATCAAATACGACTTCCATACTGGTGAATTGCAATTGTGGACCAAGCCAACTTCCACGCTAGTGCGACAACGATATTCGCAATGAAAAATTAACATGTTGCATCAAGCCAAACAACATCAAGAAGCCTCTAATACTATGTTGTTCTGCATATAACCATTGGACCATAGAAATGAACTTGATTATCACAAAACTAAGAAATTTCCTATATGGTAACCTTATTTAAGAGACACTGGACCCACGAAAGAATAATGCAGAAAAGACTTCAGTAGGCCAATCTGAATTTTTCTCAATGGAAGCGCACAACACCAAAAAGAGACGGTAGCATATAACTAAATAAGGCATGGGTTATAATGCAGAGTAATTTCTTTCATCGACACACCTCTATGAGAACGATTTAGATGATGCTTCCAGTTGTGCTAATCGTAGCAGCAGCATGTATATCTGCATCTAGATTCAGTTCAAGAGGTGCCACAACCAATCATTAGCAGTTTTAGTTTTGGTGCTTGGACCTGCAGGAAAGACATCTCCTCACATGTAAATTTATTTTCTAGAGCAAAGAAGATTTATTTCAACACCTATGATCTGTACAGGACATTTTTTTTATGGAAACATAGCATTCCATTACTCAGAATAGCAGATTCGCTGGTTTTGGTTACAGAAGTACCTCCCTCAAGTTTGGGTCATAGGAGAGCAGCTCAGCCTCTCTGGCAATCTCTATGGCACACAGGTGAGACGACCAGCAAGGATCTGCAATCTAGCTTACTGATCCACAATGGAAGACTGCAGCCTGAGCACAATATAAGTTGTGAGTTATTCAGATCTGAGTATATGTTGATTAAAGAAATGAAATCTTTCTAAATTGATGTGACTCGATGGAGGAATAAAATCAAAGCATAAGTTAATTTGAGATGTAGGCACATCAGGTAAATGCATTAGGCTATCGTCTTCTATAATAAAACCTATAGCAAGTCTCTAAAATAGACACATCGTAGGACGTATTGGATGAACCACCACTTACGTCCATCTATTTGACACCAACGTGGAACTACCAAGAGCAAGACCTGCAGCAAGACATGGAGCAATGCCAATTAATTCAGAAAAAAGGATAACTATTAATCATCATATCACAAGATTGCATAATAGTAATCTAATGTCCAGACCAATAGCTACAAAATGAATGGAAGGTTAAGCATCACTGGATCAAAAATTCTTGCTATCCATACCGTGATTGTCCCAGCACTGTGTAGTTCTCTGTTTTGCTGAATCTTGGCCTTACGATAGATCTTGTAGAGACCAGCTGAAAATTGACCGCTCAACTCAAACGTTGGGGGTGCTAATGGGAGATAAAATTAATATGCGGCATAAGAATCCATAGCACAAACTCCCATCCAAAAATATGTATAAACATTTCTGCCGTATGCAACCTAGATACAAATAATATGAACCACCAATGCAGGTAGAAAGAGAAAAATTAGATGGTGAACATGCCGGAAATTTCACCTACTTTAGAGTGGAGTTTGGGCTGCAACCATTACTTGAGTCACAGAAGTAGAGGAGAAGAGGGATTGGGACAGAGAACTTGTGCGGGGAAGAGAGTCTGCAACGCGAACATATCACACTCAATTTATGAAGCACATAATATGCATCTTCCATATCATGGAGCAAAATAGAGAGAGTTACCAACCTGCTCACTTGTGTGGACGCCAGTGTAAGCACGCTCAGAGCCGTTGACGAAGAGGAGCACGCTGCGGAAGACGCTGACCCTAACAGCAGCAGCGGCATTGGGGTACTGCTCCCCGTTGAGTTTGGCGGCTGCAAAGGCACAGCCTCCGGGAACCGCGGATTGGGCTGCACGTTGCGCTCGCACCATAACACGTACCAGAGGAGAAGGAGCCCCGCATGCTCCTTCATGACACGCCACGCGTTGTTGCTACCAAGCACCGACACCATTGACTGCATCCACTACAACGCTGTTAGGAATAATAATCACGATGATGCCGGCACGGCGTCGTGTGCGTATAGGTTTCCTATACTTGGTTGTTGTATCCGAGTATGACTAGAACTCATATCCGACTAGGACTAGGGTGTATGGCTTGTGCGTGTATATATATACACCCAGCCTTGTAACCTTGTACTTGTGGAGTTGACAAGCAATACAAGAAAAACTATCAGGTGCGATACGCACCTGTGGCTATCCAATCAACTATCGGGTACGAGTGTTCAACTCGATTTGCTTGTGTGCCTGAGTAAGCGTACTAGTGCAAGTAGTACTAGTTGATCGAAAGAACTGATCAGCTAGCTAGCTTTGTACACTGAGTGTGACAACAGATTGTTTTGGGCACGTACGCGTCTTGCCAAATATCGTCGTCTACGTCGGAAAGCACTCGACGGCCTGTGCTATTTCCAACAATTGGTATCAGAGCACAGGTTCAAGATCTTCTAGTAACGGGAGGTCATGGGCGACACGAAGGCGTTAGCGGAGATGTCAGGCGTGGCTTTACAAGCTGCGGCGCCGGCGCCGTCATCATCGCAATTCCCGCGGTTTGATCGCGAGAACTACGGAGTCTGGGCAGCAACGATGCAGTGCGCAATGGAGTCACACGGGCTCTGGGATATCGTCGACCCCGGTGGCGACGAGTTCAAGAAGGATGGGTCGCAACGCCGGCGAGATCGCCAGGCGGCTACGGCCATCTACTCGGCTATGCCGATGGATTTGATGCAGCATCTAATCTCCAAGGAAACTGCGAAGGATGTGTGGGACACCATCAAGACGTTGCAGCTAGGGCACGAAAGGGTGCGCGAAGCGACGCTGCAAACCATGATGAGGAACTACGAGAATTTGCAGATGAGAGACGATGAATCTGTGGAGCAGTTCGTGGCCAGGGTGGTGCCCCTGGTCAATGGAATTCGCACGCTCGGCGAGAGGCTCGATGAGATCTCGGTCGTACGGCGTTTCCTCCGAGCAGCGACTGCACGGTACTTACCCATAGTATCGGCCATCGAGCAGTGCGTCGATCTGAAAACTCTCACGTTAGATGATCTAATCGGGAGGTACAAGGCTCATGATGAAAGGATGAAACTAACATCAACCGACGGGAAGCAAGATGAAGTGCTTATGCTCACGCGTAGCCAGCTACAAGAAATTGTCGCGGCAGAGTACAAGAACCATGGTGCGTCCAGCAGTGGTGGCGAGCACAAGGAGAAGTCGAAAACGAAATTCGACAAACGCTTGGTGCATTGCCACAACTGTAACTTGCTCGGGCACTTCAAATCTGAGTGCCGAAAACCTGTCAAGGAAACCGCCCTTATAGCCGCAAAGGATGCGCAGGGAGGTGATGATGATGCCCGTCTTTTCATGATGGAGGTCTGTGAGCTGATGGAAGAGAAGCCAGAAAATTCTCAAGAAGAAGCCGTAGAGCATGTGGCGTTAGTCGAGGAGAAGATGTTCCTCCACGACACGGTACGACCCAAAACCCCGAACGAAGGCCTGAAGGAGAGGGCACTAGTGGACGAGGATGATCCAGTTCCTCAAGCGACGTCTAAAGAAACTGACACGCGTGTGGAAGAGAAGGTTTGCCGTCGTCAACTAGTATGGGAAACTCATGTCGAAGCTAAGGACATGGGGGGTCATCCGAAGAATCATACCGAAGCTACTGTCATGAAGGCGTACGTGGCGCCACAAGTCCACGGAGTGCGGCGGACTGAAGCGTCGCAGGGGAAAGAAGATGCGTACATGGCGCCAGAAGTCCATGGAGTGCGACACACTGTTGTGTTGCAAGGAGTGGTTACCGAAAGAAAAGGCGACACTCCAGGAGGAAGAAGCGCAATGTCGGGCGCAGAAGACTACGTCGTATCGCCTCCGACTGGACTGGAGCCGAGACGACTAGAACCAACCCCAGCACGCCAGCGAAGCATGTTGGACTACTATCCGAAGAAGAAGGAACTTCCCACGATAGACAATCCGGTGAAGATGAAGCACAAAAAGCAATGTTTGCTCACCGAGGAACCGGCCGGATTTGAAGACGCGAATACGGTGGAGTGTTGGCGTGATGCTATGGATGAGGAGTTGGGATGGATCCACAGCAACAACACATGGGAGCTTGTCGATCTTCCCAACAATCATGAAACCATAGAGCTCAAGTGGATCTACGGAATCAAGAAGGATGTCAAAGGGAAAGTGTTGATACACAAAGCAAGGCTAGTGGCCAAAGAGCAATGTGTGGATTTCGAAGATGTGTTGGCTCCCGTTGCAACGATGGTATCGGTGAGATTACTTATCGCTCTCGCGGCTCAAGAATCGTGGAAGGTGCATCACATGGATGTGAACTCCGCATATATGAACGGGGAGTTGGAAGATAAAGTGTATGCAAAGCAACCACCCGGATACATCAACGAGGGAGAAGAACACAAGGTACTGAAATTACACAAGGCATTGTACGGGCTACGAAAGGACCCTCGGGCGTGGAACATCAAACTTGATCGTACTTTGATCTCTCTCAGATTCGAGAAGAGCCCACTAGAGCATGCAATGTATAAGCGAGGACAAGGAAGGGATCATCTACTAGTTAGCATCTATGTCGATGATCTATTGCTAACGGGAGCGGATGAGATGGAGATTGCAAAGTTCAAGCTACAAATGAAGGAGTTGTTCAAGATGAGTGATCCAGGGCTATTGAGTTACTACCTCGGGATCGAGGTACACCAAAAGCCAGAAGGAATCACACTGTGCCAGGAGGCATATGCAAAGAAGCTGCTTGAAAATTGTGGCATGAAAGACTGCAATCCAGCTCATGTTCTGATGGAACCTCGTCTTAGATTGAGCAAAAGGAGTGAAGCGCCAATGGTTGATGCAACGGAGTATAGAAGTGTGGTCGGAAGTTTGAGGTATCTCATTAACACAAGACCAGACTTGGCCTATTCTGTTGGTATTGTGAGTCTCTTCGTGGAAGCACCCACAAAGGAACATTGGACAGCTGTGGAATATATACTCAGGTATATCAAAGGGACAATGAACTTCGGTCTTGTCTATTTGAATGGAAAGGATGAGGTGAAACTACTAGGCTATTGTGATAGCGACATGGGAGGAGATATTGATGACCGTAAGAGTACCTCGGGCATGGCATATTTCTTCGGAAAAAGCATAGTAAGTTGGCAATCACAAAAGCAAAAGGTAGTTGTATTGGATTCCTGTGAAGCAAAGTATATCGCAGTTGCAACCGTGGCGTATGAAGGTGTGTGGCTAGGAAGGCTACTTGGTGACCTTACAAACAAGGAGCCAGAACAAGTGGTGCTCAATGTTGACAACAAGTCTACGGTCTCTCTATGTAAGAATCGAGTCCATCACGACAGGTGGAAGCATATTGATACGAGGTATCACTATATAAGGGAGTGCGTGGAAGAAAGTAAGATTGGAGTCAACTATGTCCGCACCAATGATCAGCTGGCGGACATCCTAACGAAGGCTTTGGACCGAGAGAAATTTTTGAAGAAGCGAAGAAGGATCGGCGTCCGAGCTGTGAAGATGAGCACATCGTGCTTAGGGGGGTGATTGTTAGGAATAATAATCACGATGATGCCGGCACGGCGTCGTGTGCGTATAGGTTTCCTATACTTGGTTGTTGTATCCGAGTATGACTAGAACTCATATCCGACTAGGACTAGGGTGTATGGCTTGTGCGTGTATATATATACACCCAGCCCTGTAACCTTGTACTTGTGGAGTTGACAAGCAATACAAGAAAAACTATCAGGTGCGATACGCACCTGTGGCTATCCAATCAACTATCGGGTACGAGTGTTCAACTCGATTTGCTTGTGTGCCTGAGTAAGCGTACTAGTGCAAGTAGTACTAGTTGATCGAAAGAACTGATCAGCTAGCTAGCTTTGTACACTGAGCGTGACAACAGATTGTTTTGGGCACGTACGCGTCTTGCCAAATATCGTCGTCTACGTCGGAAAGCACTCGACGGCCTGTGCTATTTCCAACAAACGCCTCCGCGCGCGCCCGCCGTCCTTCGGCGCCGCATTCTCGTGACCTCGTCGTCCACGGCCAGCAGCGCGTCCAACACCTCTGAGTCATCCATTGGAAGAGATAGAGGAAGATATGAGGTGGGGACGGAGAGAGAGCAGAGGTAAGGAGGGAGAGGCCATGCGACATACCTATGCATCAACGCATGCAGCCGCTAGATTCGTGGTCAACATTGGCGCACTCTCGCTGCGGCACATGTTGAGCTCCTCGGTTGAGGCGCCATGGTTTTCGTGGTCCATCAGCACCTCCTGCAGAACGTGTTCGAGGTCCTCGAAGGTTAGCCCGCCGGAGACAAAGCCATCCCCGCCTTGCCAACATGCACGCTTGGGCATAGAGCCTGAAAAACAACACCATGATGGTGACCAATATTTGGATTGCCCACAGAGATCTGACGACTATAATATGAGCAGATGGATCGTAAGCAGAACCAAGATAGACATGCAAAACAAATCAGCAAAAATCCTAGCTAATATCAGCGATCTAAGAAAAATTACCAAGAAAATCACCCTAGCTTAGGGGGCAGACCTACCGAGTCCATGTCGTAGCAGCCTCATCTGCATGGTCTGCGAGTGTCGGGGGGTTACCCCCGAGTAGGGGTAAGGCAGGTGCTGAAGGCAAGGTCAGAAGAGGTGTTTGACAGAGTAGCTGGCTACCCGATGCTTGCTACCCGGTCGACTGCTATCCGGCCGTACACACTGATGGCCAGGAGGAAGAATCAAGAAAGTTACATTCTTCCGGGTAGAGGAATTGGTCCGAGTAGAGGGAGTGGATACCTACTCGGGCCAGAAGTCAATGGAGCCGTTCTAACAAAGGATTCCGCGTATCCTGCGTCCGTACGTCGTGCGGTTCAACCTACGGAGCGCGTGATTATCCGCGCTACGGCGTGGCTACAGTGGAGGTAGGCGCCTGTAGAGTCCTGTCACTGACGGAGGGGACAGGACAGGTCTAGGGGCCTACCCTATCTCACTGACAAGGTGGACAGGTCCCATCGCCGGACGGCGCGCGACGACTTCCGGCACCAGCGTCAGCGAGAAGCCGGAGGCGTGCTCTGCCCTGCAGTGCTCCTGTCACATCACGTCGTACTTTCTACTCGTTTTCTATTCGGCTGGGCACCAGTATATCAGGTGCCCTGCCTCCTCCTGTGAGAGGTTCGCTACATTGGCTTTGACACTTAGCATTGGCTTCACGTAGAGAGAGAAAGAGTGGCTACTCAGCTGAAGGCCTGATTGTACTGTGGCTACTCGGAGAACACACATATAAAGAGAAAGGCAGGAGTAGGGGTGTTACCTCCACACGAGGGCCCTGAACCTGGGTAAGATCTGGTTGTTTGCAGTGTTAGATTCATCCTACACGCGGCTACTCGCCGTGTGATCCCTCCCCGATCACCTCCAGCGTCCATCGACCCCCAACAGTTAGCCATCCTATGGCATCTGCCGTGACACCACCATGACAGTTGGCTCCCACCGTGGGGCAACCAGCGGCGCTGGCTGGAGTCCATGTTCGGACGGGACTCATTTCTGCTACTAGGGAGGGCGTGGTCTGTGGCCTTGTCCACAGATTCGGCTCCTTCGACTTTGTCACCGACAACACCGGCGATTTCGGCGGCAGGCCCATGCCGGAGGGCGGCTCGGTGCTCTCCTTCGGCTCCCACCTCGTCTACGTCGCCACCACCTTCGTCCACGAGTACCCCGAGCTGGTGCTCGTCGCGGAGGATCCCCCTGCTGTCCTCGCTGCCCGCGGAAGGCCAATCGACGACTCTGCGGACAGCGTGGAGGTGCTGATGACCGGCCTGGCTATCGCTGCTAGGAAGGGCGCAGCCGCAACCGCGGCAGTCATCGAGGAGCTTGCTGGCCCGAGCGAGGCCCCGAGAACTCACAATCCCTACAACGCGCCTCACAACATCCCGGGCTACATCCCTCCGTCCACGACATCGACGATACCGGCATCCGCCGTGCGAGTGGGCATGCCGCCTCCCACCGAGCTCGAGCTCATGACCATGAAGGCGTAGCTCGACCAGCAGCATCAAGCGCTGCTCGCTGAGCAGCAGAAGCTGGAAAAGGTTAGGCTCGAGCTTAACCTAGACCAGAACGAGTACAACAGGGCTCACGGCTTTACGCCTGTGGTTAGGAGGCCTGTCAAGCTAGGCACCACTTGTCGCAACTTGGGCGCCGAGATGGCGGTAGTTGGTGAGAACGCAAGCCAAGCTGCTAGCCAAAACACCGCTACCACTAGGCCCAAGTACAGCACCCCCGCCAAAACCCTTAGAGCTGCAGAGGCTGTAGCTGCTGAGTTGCCGCATCTCGCTGGCGACACGCGCGCTAGGCAGCAGGACAGGCTCAATGAGCTAGTGCTAGAAGCTGCTAGGCAGAACGAGGAGTTCGGGAAAGCCAATCCGGGTGCTGGAGCTTCTCAGGTGGTGCATTCGCATGCGGTCAGATCTAATGATCAGGCCTCATCGCCGCATCCCAGTCGTGAGAAGGACCGGAGTGTGTACTCTGGAAGAGACAGGCAGATGCAGGTGTACGACCCGGCTGTCGCCGCGAAACAGTAAGCTGTGCCGCGACAGTCCGGTCAAAAACACAATACTGCAGGAGCAGGCTATCAAGCCCATAAAGCTCACAGCAAGACGTGAGATGGAGATCGCCCAGGCCCTTCTCGGCATCAGGTCGCTCAGCCTACTCGGCAGAGGACGCAGCAGCGAGCTGCTGCCCAGCCGCGTGCGGCTGCCCCAGCAGCCAACCCAGTGGTGCAACCTGCAGCTGTGCAGGTGGACAGATATGATGATGGCTACTCGGCGATGGGGCTAGCCGGCTTTGCTGATCCAAGGGACGTCACTGATCGCGTGGGTGAGCGCGTGCTGGAGCCCACTGATGCCAGGTACACGCTGGACCGGATCAATCGATCCGCGCAACTCGAGAACAAGGGGCCGCCTGGCCCAGAATGCTTTGCTCATCGCATTATGAATGAGCCGTCCGTGAAGCATTTCCAGCTCGCCAGGGGGACCAAGTGCTACAACGGCAGTACCAAGCCGGAAGATTGGCTAAATGACTATGTCACAGCCGTGCACATTACAGGCGGCAACCGGAGATGGGCTGTGCGGTACATCTCCGGATGGCACCCACCGGGTTCGGGGCCGGGTCGGCACCCCCCATACCCGCCCCATTTAACTTGTCGGGTCTCATTTCTTACCATACCCACGACCCGGCCCGGTTCGGGGCCCCAACGGGTACCCATTTAAGGAGCGACACCGACTCATGTGGGGAGTAAAACAATGAAATATTAGGATGAGGTTGGTGGGAATAGACACGTGTGTACGTGGGTTGTCTTCGGGATTCCAGATTCCAACGTGTCCATGTGATGTGTGAAGTTTGTGGTCCATAGCTCGTGGACGTGTGGTTAGTCATAGGATTATTAGGCATATGATTAGGACTTAGAGCGGGTCTGCGGGTATGCGGGTACGGGTTTGCCATCTCCATACCCGCCCCATTAGACCTGGCGGGTCGAACATTTTACCAAACCCTCCCCATTTAAGCCGGGTACCCGTCGGGTTTGCGGGTTTCGGGGCCCCATTGCCATCCGTAGGTACATCCCGCAGATGCTAGAAGGTCTAGCAAGAACCTGGCTCAACAACCTGCCCAAGCACAACATCAACTGCTGGCTCGACTTCGCGGAAGCCTTCGTCAGCAACTTCACCAGCACTTACCAGAGGCCGAATAGGCCGCAGCAGCTGTCCGCTTGCAAGCAGCGGGAAGAGGAGACTGACCGCGAGTATCTTACTCGGTGGAGCACTCTGAGGAACACCTGCGAAGGTGTGAATGAGGCCCAGGCCATCACTTGGTTTGCTCAGGGCTGCAAGCATGGCAGCATGTTGTGGCAGAGGCTGAAGAGAGAGATGCCGAGTACCCTCGCTGAGACCATCAAGATTGCGGACATGTACGCACTCGGCGGCCCAACTCAGCCTCTGCTTGACTATGCTGAGCCGAGAAGGAAGAATTATGATGGCAACAGGCGCAATGATTTCCGCAACAAGCGCAGGGGTGACCGGATTGATACTCGGTATGACCCTGAGGAGGTGAATGTTGTGACTACAGCTGCTAGGAGTAGCCAGAGGCAGAAAACTGCTGGAGCCCAGTACGGGCAGAACCAGAATCAGGGCCAAGGCATCAAGAAGCCGTACAATGCTCCCCAGCAGGGTAGCGGCAACTCGGGTGCTGTTCAGAACTTTGTATTCAAGGACATGAAGGATGGGCCATGCAGTTTCCATACTCGGCATCCGGATAGACCTCCCAACCACACTACTCGGCAATGCAGCTGGTGGGACGAGATCAAGAACGAGGGCCTGCCCCCTCCTCCTCCTCTGCCAGCTGTGAATGCCAACGTGCAGCCTACTCGGGCAGCTGCCCCCAGGCCTCCAGTGTTTCCGAGAAGGGAAAACGTGAATCAGGTGGCTTTAGGAGCCAACCGCAACTACAACAACAACAACCGCAACAACAACAACAACAACCGCAACTTCAACAACAACGGCAACCGCAACTACAACAACAATGGTAACCGCAACTTCGTGAACAACAACAACGGCAACAATGGCAACAATGGTGCGGAAGGCCGCAACCAGTACTAGGAGCATCATGAGAGCTACATGATCTTCACCTCCGAGCCCGCCGACAAGCAGTCACTGCAAAGGCGCGCGATGGAGGTCAATGCTGTGATCCCTGCTGTGCTGCACTACCTGCACTGGTGCAACCAAGAGATCACATGGTCCAGAGCTGATCATCCTAGGGTGATTCCCAACCCGGGTAGCTATGCTTTGGTGGTGGATCCCACCTTCTTGGGTACTCAGAAGAATGTCAGGTTCAGCAAGGTGCTGATTGACAACGGCAGCAGCATCAACATCGTGTACAGAGACACGCTCGAGAAGCTCGGGATGGCCGAGAACATGTTGTTGCCCAGCAGGACCACTTTCCACGGCATTGTGCCAGGAGTTTCTTGTTCTCCGATTGGCCGCGTGTGGATAGACGTTCTATTCGGCACCAGGGAAAACTGCCGCACTGAGAGCCTGCAGTTCGAAGTGGTTGATCACCAGAGCCCCTACCATGCCCTACTCGGTAGGCCTGCTCTCAGCAAGTTCATGGCCTCTACCCATGCTGCCTACCTGAAGATGAAGATCCCTGGTCCCAATGGAGTCATCACCATCTCTGGTGATTACAAGAGATCTCTGGAGTGTGCCTCTGCTGGTTCTCAGTTGGCGGAGTCCATGGTTATTGCTGCCGAGAAGAAGAAGATACATGAGGTGGTGGCTATGGCGCAAGCAGCGCAAGGTGGTGCGCCCGACATGCCGAGTTCCCAGTACGGGACGACGTTCCACGCGTCTCAGGAGACGAAGAAGGTCCAGGTCGACCCCGAGTGCCCCGACCGTGTTGCCATCATTGGCGCAGGGTTGGGAGAGAAATAGGAAAGCGAGCTCATCCACTTCCTCCGTGAGAATCAGGATGTCTTTGCATGGTCCAATGAGGATCTGCCGGGCGTCCCGAGGGAGTTGGTTGAGCACTCGCTACATGTGCGGCATGACGCCAAACCAGTGAAGCAGGCGATGCGCCGCTTCGGAGATGAGAGAAGGAAGGCTATCGGTGATCAGATCACCAAGTTGCTGATAAGCAACTTTATCATGGAGGTTTTGCATCCAGATTGGCTAGCCAACCCGGTTATGGTTGAGAAGAAGAAGGAGGACCCCAAGGCCGACACCACGTGGCGCATGTGCGTCGACTACACTGACTTGAACAAGACCTGCCCCAAGGATCCCTTTCCGCTACCCCGCATAGATCAGGTGATCGATTCCACTGCTGGTTGTGAGCTTTTGTCTTTCATAGATGCCTACTCTGGTTTCCATCAAATAGCTCTCAACCCTGCTGATCAAATAAACACTGCTTTCATTACCCCGTATGGGGCTTATTGCTATCGTGTCATGTGCTTTGGGTTGCGGAATGCTGGGGCCACTTATCAGAGATGCATGCAGAAATGCTTGCATGATCAAATTGGCAAGAATGTGCAGGTGTACGTAGATGACATTGTCATCAAAACGAATAAAACACATACTCTGCTTAGTGACCTTGAGGAAACTTTTGCCAACTTGCGCAAGTACAGAATGAAGCTGAACCCGAGTAAATGCACCTTTGGCGTCCCGGCTGGCAAGTTGCTCGGTTTCTTGGTATCCAGTCGGGGCATTGAGGCCAATCCTTCAAAGATAAAAGCTATTGAGAGCATGTCTTTGCCGAGATCCCTGAAGGATGTGCAGAAATTCACTGGTTGCTTGGCATCCCTGAGCCGTTTCCTGGGCAGAATGGGCGAGAAGGCCTTGCCTCTGTATCAGTTGATGAAGAAAAGTGACAAGTTCGTCTGGACACCGCAAGCTGATGTGGCATTCAATGAGCTGAAGGCGATGCTGGGTAGCGCTCCCATCTTGGCTAGTCCGCTACCCAAAGAGCCTATGCTGTTATACATTGCGGCTACCAACCGGGTAGTCAGTATGGTGATTGTGGTGGAGCGAGAAGAGGAAGGCAAGACTGTCCAGCGGCCAGTATACTATCTCAGTGAGGTGCTATCCAGCTCCAAGCAGAACTACCCGCATTACCAGAAGATGACTTACGGCGTGTACCTGGGCGCCAAGAAGCTGAAGCACTATTTCCAAGAGCATCCCGTCACCGTGGTGAGCTCTGCTCCCATCTCGGATATCATGGGCAACAAGGAAGCAAGTGGCAGAGTGGCCAAGTGGGCGATTGAGCTGGCCGCGTACGCTCCTGCGTACGCGAGAAGAGAAGCCATCAAGTCACAGATCCTGGCAGATTTTCTGGTGGATTGGGCCGAGGTGAAGTATGAGCCTCCTTCTCCAGCAACCAACTACTGGAAGATGCACTTTGATGGCTCCAAAGTGAAGGAAGGCCTTGGTGCTGGCGTGGTGCTCACCTCACCCAAGCGAGATCAACTCAAGTATGTTCTACAGATACACTTCGAGGCGTCCAACAATGTTGCAGAGTATGAGGCCGTGGTGCACGGCTTGTGAGTAGCCAAGGAAGTTGGTGTGCAGCGCATTATATGCTATGGCGACTCGGATCTGGTTGTGCAATAAGTTTCTGGTACTTGGGATGCTCTGGATGCCAACATGGCAGCATATCGGTTCCTGGTGCAAACTATGACTGGATTTTTTGAAGGATGTGAGTTCCAGCACATACACAGGACAGAGAATGAAGCAGCTGATGAGTTGTCCAAGTTGGGGTCTTCTCGGCAGTCCATCCCAGATGGGATTGCCTTGGAGCATTTGAGAAAGCCATCTATCAAGCCATCCCCCAACTCGGAGTCTATATTCGTTCCTTCTCTGCCAGGCGAAGAAGCTGTTCCCATGGAGATTGACTGGGAGGGTGCAAAAGAGAACCCGGGGACTACAGTCTCCATCCCGGGGACTGGCGCCTGCAACCCGGGGACTGTCCCTCCTTACTCGGGGGCTGCCCCTCCTAACTCGGGGACTGTCGCGTTCATCGAGGGGGTCCTTGCTGGATGCTCGGGGACTCGTGACCTCGTCCTCAACACAGAAGATGCAGTGGTGGCCGCTCCAATGGAAGTGGACGAACCAGTGTTTCCCACGCGGGAGACACCGAGTTGGGCAATGACCATATTATCCTTTCTAAAGGACGGCACCCTACCAACTGATGAGGTTACCGCAAGGCAGATTCAAAGAAGATCCAAGGGCTACACCATCTTCAGAGATGCGCTGCATAAAAGAAGTCCCACTGGTGTATTGCAACGCTGTGTGGAACCAGAGGAAGGAGAAGAAATTATGGTGGAGATACATCAAGGAGAATGCGAACATCACGTCTCTTCTCGGGACCTAGTCAAGAAGGCTTTTCGACATGGTTTCTTTTGGCTAACTGCCCTGAAGCAAGCTGAAGATATTGTGAGGAAGTGCAACGGCTGCCAGAGATTCGCAAGTAAGATCCATATGCCTGCTTCCGAGTTGAAAACCATTCCCATCACTTGGCCGTTTGCTGTTTGGTGTTTGGATATGGTTGGTCCCTTCAAGCCGGCTAGAGGCAACATGACTCACATCTTGGTCATGGTGGACAAGTTCACCAAGTGGATTGAAGTGAAGCCTATTCGGAAGTGTGACGGAGCCACAGCTGTGAGTTTTCTGAAGGATGTGATCCTGAGATACGGCTACCCACACAGCATCATCACGGATAATGGCACAAATTTTGCTGAGGGTGCCTTTGCAAGGTTCTGCAGAGATAAGCACATCCGGCTAGATGTTGCATCTGTTGCGCATCCCGCCTCCAATGGGCAAGTTGAAAGAGAAAATGGCATGGTGCTGTCAGGCATAAAGCCAAGGCTGATTGAGCCACTGCTGAAAACACCTGGTTGGTTAGACGAGTTGCCAGCGGTGTTGTGGAGTCTAAGGACTACCCCTAACCGGTCAACCGCCTACACACCATTCTTCCTGGTTTATGGGGCTGAGGCCGTGTTGCCAACTGACCTAGAGCATGACTCCCCCCGAGTAACCCTCTACACTGAGGCGGAGGCGAGAGAAGCTCGAGAAAATGACGTTGACCTGCTAGAAGAAGCAAGAGAGCTTACTATGTCACGTTCAGCTGTTTACCAGCAAAACTTGAGGCGTTATCACAGCCGGAAAGTGAACCCAAGGGTTTTCAGAGAAGTAGACGTGGCCCTTAGGCTCGTGCAACGCACAGCCGGGATGCACAAGTTATCTCCTCCGTGGGAAGGGCCATTCATTGTGAGCAAGGCTCTGCACAATGACGCGTACTACCTGGTTGACACACATGCACCCCAGAAGAACAGGCCAGATAGAGCAGGAGAGGAATCTAAGCGCCCCTGGAATGTAGCTCTACTCCGCCGCTTTCATTCATGAGCAAAATGTGTATGTATCCTCACCCGAGTTAAATTCTAGTCGGCACTCCGAATTCGAACTCGGGGACTGCCCTTGTCCTAACTTGCTCTGTGTTGTTCTATCCTGTTTTACCTTTGTCCACTCGGTTGCTCTGCTTAGAATTTCATAAGTACATTTAGTACTGTGTTTAAACCTAAGGGACAACTCTTCGACTCTGCTGCTGTCCGAAACCCGGCTTCATGGCAAGCAAGAGAACAAGCCACCTGGTCAATGAGCACACGAAAAATGACTAAGGAAAAGAGGAGTGCAGGAACCGAGTAGAGTGTTCTTTACTGCTTTTTGTTAACTTTTTTCGGCTAAGTGGTGGGCAGCGTTATTATGAATGTTTCTAAGTGGCTAAGTATTTGAAACGTAATCTTTGACATCTTGTGACTCGACTACCAATAAAGCCACAAGTGGCAGGTAAGAGCTGAGACGAAAAGAGAAGAGTGGATAAAAAATCCAACTCGGGGACTTGCATGATAACGCAACCCGGCATCGAGCCATAGTTGCTCAAATATTAAGTGTCAAACATCAAACCGGAATAAAATGCGTAGCAACAAAGACTTAATTGTTTGGATACGTTTGCACCCGGCATCCCGGGGATCTCATGGAAGTTTAAGGTAAATATTTCAGGCAGCAGCATCGTGAGTGGTGGCAGTGTCGTCCGCAGCATTCTTCTCGGGTTCGGCCTTCTCAGCATCGGCGTCGATGTCCATCTTGGTGGCTTGCTCAGAGGTGGCTGTGGAGACGGAGATGGGATCGGTGGCAGAGGTGGATCCAGCACCAGAAGTTGAGCCCAACTCGGGAGCAGCTTGTTGGATCACCATCTCAGTGGTGATAGTGGCATCCTGGGTCCCGGCTTCAGGTTCCTCGGCGTCTGCGTCAACCTTGGCCTTCCCCTTCCCGGATCCATCCTTGGCGGAAGCATCCTCGAAAACACTCAAGTCCTCCGACTCGGTGTCCTCGTCTTCATCATCGTCCTCGCTTTCCGCCTCGGTGTCAGGCTCGGTGAGGCCGTCGATGAAGTGGGCGTTGTCCGCGTAGGAGGCTATCTCATAGGCAACCGCCTTGCGACGTGCAACGCAGTCGAGATCATTTGACCACTTGGAGTTTTGGCGCATCTCGAGGATCCTGTCAAGGTTCAGGTTCTCGTACCAACTACAGATGAAGCGAAGCAACATATCAGCTCCTGCCCGAGCTGCGGAAGCACGCCACTTCTTCAATTCGGCCTTCGCGCCGTCCAGCTTCTGGGAGATTTCACGGAGGGTCTTGGGCGCAGTTTCATCAGGTCAGAACAGCTCGTGCAGCTTGTAGGCTGTGGACACCATGCTGGTGCCCAGGCCTTTGAGTTGGCGGAGCTGAGACTTGATGCTGGTGAGGTTGTCGCCGATTGTGGATTTGGTATCCGTGGGCAGTCCGGAGGCAGCTCGGAGTTCTTGTGCCTTAGCCAGAGCAGGCATGCTAGCAGCGCAGAGATAAGGGAAGATATCTGAGAGAGAAACCAGCAAGAATTAGAAACATAGACAGAGAAGAGATGAAACCAAGTAGAAAAGATAAGAAGCAAAGCAAGCCAAGCGGAAGGAAAAAGAAACAACCAAGTGCAGAGAAGAGTAAACTCACTATTGAGATCAACGAGTAGCGCGTCCAGCTTGATTTTCTAGGCCTCCTCATCGGCAATGTGCCTATCTTCGACGCTACGCGCGCTGGCGACCTGGAGCATGAGCTGCTCGTTGTGCTTCTTCAGCACCTCGAGTTCCGTCTTGAGGGTCTTCTCTCTGGCCTTGGCAGTTTTCTTGACTTCGTCCTTCTCGGCGACTTGGTCCAAGGCCTCCTGGAGAGCACTCTTCAGTTGGACCTGCATCTGCTCGAACTCGGCGCGCTCTGCGTCGCGTTCGTTCTTGAGCTCTGCTTCTCGGGTCTCCAGCTGCTGTTTTACCTCAGCGGGCATCAGGCAGTTGAGATGCTGCTCCCGGAATTTCTTGTACTCTTCTGCGAGAAGAACAACACCGTTAGCAAAATAACCAAGTGAAAGGAGAAACACAGCTACAGTATAGTCAGCAACTCACCTTCGAGTCCCTTGATTCTGCTTTCGGCGGAGGTAGAGAAGACATGGCAGTTTTCGTGCTTCTTCTCCAGCTCATGGAATTTGCCTGCAGAGTAGACAGAGTTAGAGCAAAAAGAAAACGCGGGCGTAAACACAAAATGCACTAACCGAATAGCTAGAAGCTTACTTTCGATTTCAGAGATCTGGAGAGCACGGTCCAGTGCCGCCTGCTCCATCGCAGCTTCGTCTTTGCGTTCGGCCTCAAGGGCCGCAATGCGGTTCTTCGCGACGCTGTGATTCCAGAGCAGCCGGCGAAACAGGTTGGTCCTCTTCAAGAGGCTATTCTGTGAAAGAGAAGAAAATAAGTTAGAGAAATTTTGGAAGATTTGGCCCGAGAATACGGCAACTCGGTTGAGTACCCGCCTACTCGGCCCGAATCTCGGGGACTGGGTAGTGGCTAAGTAGAAAAATAAGAACAAAAGAGAAGAGAAACTGCAACTCGGAAAAAGCAAGAAAAACTTACAGCGTATGTCTGCTCGACGTCCTCGGCGGCTTTGCGGAGGACAAACAGCTTTGCGGCCAGTGTGCTGGTGTTGGAGGCGATGGTCATTGGATTGGTGCCCATGTCGGCTTTGTTCCAATCGACGCGGTAATGGTCGAGTGCGCCCAGGGTGCTGCCATTCCACTTCTCGTAGCCGTGGGCGTCACTCTCCTAGACCTTGTCAATAAAGCCTACCCGGTCCACGACCTGCATCAGCCCTTCTGATTGGATCTCATCCTCACCGGCCTCGCGCGAGTAGATCTCAATGGGTTTCTTGGCCTTGAGCTTGGCGTCCACTGCCTTGGCCTGGCCGTCCTTCAAAGCGGAGATCCGCTGCTCGCCTTTGGACAAGGAAATGTTGTGTTTCTTGGACATAGACAGCATGTATGATGGCCAGATGCCTTGTGCCCGAGCAGCACCTTGAGCACTCGACCCTTCGCCTGGGCCAGCAGATCCACCAGCAGCGCCGATGGTGAGTTGCGTGCTCTTCGCAGCCGGTTTTTCGGTTGACTTGGGCGGTGGCATCAGACCGGCATCCTGCGCAGCCTGGCGCGGCGGATTCTTGCGGACAGCTGTGGCTTCAGGCTTGGCAGCCTTCTTGGCAGCATCATCCGTCCGAGAAGCGGACTGAGGCGCTTGGCGTGAAGTGGGAGGAGGCATCTGATGAGATACAGTCTTGGTTGTGGGAGGAGGCATCTGCTGAGATGTTGTCTTCGTGGTGCTTGGTTTCGGTGGAGGGCTCGGTGCAGTCTTCGTGGTACTCTGTTTTGGTGGAGTAGCCTGCTGGGTAGGCGGCACAAGGGGCCGGCTACCCTGTGCAGCGTCTGCCTGCGCTTGGTCCTGCAGGACAGGCTCCACCACTGTCTTCTCAACCCGCTCCTCGGCAGCGGGATCGGGTCTTGCGTCTACTTGTTCGTCTACCCGCGGCGTGGCCGCGGGGTCATCTTGAGCTGCAACTTCTTCTTCCTGCTGCTCGGGGTTCTCGTCTTGCCGCTCAAGGGCGGCACGGTCCTGGTTCTCAGCTTCTTGTTCAATATTCTCCCCAGCTGAGGCAGCTGGGGGAGAGGGAGGCGTCTCGTCGTGAGCAGCATCCTGCGCGCTCTGGTCCGCGAAGGTCTGCTGCTCCAGGTTATCAGCGTCTTGGTCACCAGCGCCCGTGTTCTCGGCGCCGGCGTCTTCTTCTTCAAGCTTCACAGGAGAAGGCACGCGTGTCCCGTCCTGCGCGGCTGGCTCGTCGTCCAATTCCGAGAGCTCAACGAGCTTCTCGAGATCTATGACAGATTTCCTCTTAGAGGTACGAGTGGGAGCAGCAGCAGCGTCGACATCCGGAGGTTCGCTGGAAGAAGGAAAGAAATCAGAAACAGAGAAGTGTAGCGAGAAGCAGCAACAAATTGGTACTCAGATGAAGTTACCCGTTGACGGTGGGAAGCTGCCTTCTGCCAAAGACGACCTTCTTCCCCTTCTTGGAAGCAGGTTCTTGGGCACCACTGCCCGCCCTCTTCCGAGTGGGGGGAGCAGCCACAGACAGAGGGTCGACGTCCAAGGCATCGTCATCACCTTCCAGCTCGGGGTCCTCTGCAGGGTAGAAGAAGAAAGAGAAAAGTTAGAAGCAGAGAAGGAAGTCAAGTTGGGTTGCGAGTAGGTAAATAGGTGAACTTGGTCACCTTCGTCATCCTCGGACCAGTCCTGGATTGACGTGTCTACTCGGCGCTTACCCGGCTGAGTGGCATTGGGGATGAAGAGGGTGTCCTGCGTGTCATAGGCCTTCTCGTCGTCTTCATCCCGGTCAGCATGCCAGTTGTTCTCGAAGATTGGAGCATCTTCTCTGTGCTGCCGATCAATATGCTGAGAAGACAAGCAAGATAGCACAGTGAGTTGAGTTCTATTCGGAAAGACATGCAAACACAAAGCATATTTGTCTAAGTGATTCTACTCGGAAAGACATGCAAACACAAAGCATATTTGTCTAAGTAATTCTACTCGGAATACCATGCAAACACAAAGCATATTCAGCTAAGGATTTCTACTCGACGCGGCATGCAAACACAAAGCATATAGAGCCAAACAGAGTATTTATGGAGTTCTACTCGGTATCAAAGTATAACAGCGAGGTGCAGAAGGCTAACCTGTCCGATGCGCTTGGTGCGGCTATACGGCTCGAAGCCATACAGCCAGGTGTCGGAGAGCGAGGTCTGCATGATGGACCTTGCCCAGATAGCGACATCCGCCTTGGAGAGCTCGAAGGTGGTTGTCCTGGTGCAGTCGCGGGAGCCTCCCATGTAGCACATCTTGTGGGAGCGGAGCTGGAGCGAGAGTACTCTGCGCGAGATCCAGCACGCGATTGGATCATCGCGGCGGAATTCCTCCGCCTTCAACTCGCTTAGGCGCTGCTCGACCTGGACGACATCCTCGATGGTGTTCCTCGGATGATAACCCCAGTTCTGATGAGTAGGCAGCGCGTTCCGGAACTTGGGTAGCCCTATCCGGTCCTTGATTGGGTTCCCTTCCTCTGTGGCTACGTTCTTCACGTAGAGGAAGCTGCGCTGCCACTTGCGCACGCATTCAAGGCCCTTGACCTTGGGGTGCCTACCCGTGGAGCGCTGCAGCATCATGGCGCAGCCGGTCTTGGTCATGGCACGAGCGGTATCCGTTTTACCCGGATTGGGGATGCTCTGTTTGCGGAAGAAGAAGTAGCGTGCCCACGTGTGGATTGTCGGGTACACGCCAAGGAAAGCCTCACACACCACGGCGTGGGTGGAGAGCATGATGAGGGAGTTTGGTGGGAGATGATGCGGCTGGAGGCCGAAGTGTTCGAGGAATTTAGAGAAGAAATCAGAAATAGGGAGGCCGAAGCCGCGCTTGAAGTGCGCAAGGAAAACTACATACTCGTCCGCTTCTGGCTTGGGAACGATCTCTTTACCTGGGTGGCAGCAGACCACGCCGGGAGGCACGCAGCGGGTATTGACCAGCCATTGGCAGTCTTCCGCCGTGACATCGGAGCCTTCCCAGCCGGCGCGGGCGGCGGCGTCGTCATCTCCGCGTGCAGCCATGGCGGCGGAGATGCGGATTGAATCTGAGAAGCGGAGGTGCTGGTGGAAGGTGTGAATCGGAATCTGGATCTCCCCTTTGGTCTCTCCGGCGGCGCGTGGAGCAGTGGCGCGGCAAGAGATTGCGGTGGCGGAGTGCTCGACGGCGGCGGAGAGGCGAAGGGGCAGAGGTGAGAGGAAGCAGGAAATAGAAGAAGGGAGCGGAGAGGGGGTATTTATCCCGCTCCCTCAGGGTGCAGTTACCAGTGAGTTACGCGCGGATTGATCGTGCGTAGAGATCGTGCGGCATGGGTGGCGCAACCGTTAGAAACGCACACAACGCATATCGCGCGCGTAACGGGCGCAATTAATCCCACGTCGAGATCGTGGGCTCTTAAGTGCAGTTGAGGTGACTTAACGGGCTGGTGGGCCCTGGTCGCAGTTATGGGCGCGTGGCCTGCTGCATCCCAGACACCGAGGCGTCGGGGGTACGGGGGTGTGACACGTGCCCTGTAGCGACACGGAGAGATGGATTTGCTCTGTCACAGCGGGATTCTGTTCGAAATTTCGCTAAGTCTTTTTACTCGGCATCAGAGAAGAGAAATGGTGCTACACGGAGAAGAAGAGATTCAAGCAAAGGATAAAGGCTACTCGGAGGTGCTACTCGGCATCTTACAGTTCAAAGACAAGATTTGTTTTTAAGCTGGAAGGGCCCAGTGAACAAGTTCGCAGGACTCTACCAGCTTTGGGGACTAATGTCGGGGGGTTACCCCCGAGTAGGGGTAAGGCAGGTGCTGAAGGCAAGGTCAGAAGAGGTGTTTGGCAGAGTAGCTGGCTACCCGGTGCTTGCTACCCGGTCGACTGCTATCCGGCCGTACACACTGATGGCCAGGAGGAAGAATCAAGGAAGTTACATTCTTCCGGGTAGAGGAATTGGTCCGAGTAGAGGGAGTGGATACCTACTCGGGCCAGAAGTCAATGGAGCCGTTCTGACAAAGGATCTCGCGTATCCTGCGTCCGTACGGCGTGCGGTTCAACTTACGGAGCGCGTGATTATCCGCGCTACGGCGTGGCTACAGTGGAGGTAGGCGCCTGTCAAGTCCTGTCACTGACGGAGGGGACAAGACAGGGCTAGGGGCCTACCCTATCTCACTGACAAGGTGGACATGTCCCATCGCCGGACGGCGCGCGACGACTTCCGGCACCAGCGTCAGCGAGAAGCCGCAGGCGTGCTCTGCCTTGCAGTGCTCCTGTCACATCACGTCGTACTTTCTACTCGTTTTCTATTCGGCTGGGCACCAGTATATAAGGTGCCCTGCCTCCTCCTGTGAGAGGTTCGCTACGTTAGCTTTGACACTTAGCATTGGCTTCACGTAGAGAGAGAAAGAGTGTCTACTCGACTGAAGGCCTGATTGTACTGTGGCTACTCGGAGAACACACATACAAAGAGAAATGCAGGAGTAGGGGTGTTACCTCCACACGAGGGCCCTGAACCTGGGTAAGATCTGGTTGTTTGCAGTGTTAGATTCATCCTACACGCGGCTACTCGCTGTGTGATCCCTCCCCGATCACCTCCAGCGTCTGTTATTTTATGGTGATCCAAATTCATATGAAGATAAAGGAAAGTACGGTACGAGTTGATACCGAGTCGGAGTTGGATTCACAGTTACCGACCTAGTTAGGTCAGGACCGCCTTTATATACCTCTTGTAAGCCGCCGCACGGGATAAGCCACATATTGTAAATCCCGGCGCGATTGTAACCTCACCCCGAAATAGTGAAGTATTGATGGCTGGCGCCCGTGGTTTTTTCTCTTCCTTGTTGGAAGGGTTTTCCACGTTAAAATCTCATGTCCCCGTTGGTTTGATCTTGCTTAATTTCATCGTTGATTTGCTATTGCGTGTAACAAGTGGTATCAGAGCCCTGTTTCAGATTAGGGATTCGCGATGGCATCGATGAAGTTTGATCTACCGTTGCTGGACTACAAGACGAGGTTTTCTCTGTGGCAGGTAAAGATGCGTGCGATTCTATCGCAAGCATCGGATCTTGATGAGGCGCTAGATGAGTTCGGGAATAAGGAAGCCAAGGATTGGACTTCTGAGGAGAAGCGCAAAGATCGTAAGGCCTTGTCGTTGATTCAACTTCATCTATCTAATGATATCTTGCAAGAAGTGCTGCAGGAGAAATCCGCAGCAGCGTTGTGGCTCAAGCTGGAATCAATCTGTATGTCGAAGGATCTAACCAGCAAGATGCATGTTAAGATGTAGTTGTTCTCGCTCAAGATGCAAGATGGTGGTTCTGTCATGAGCCACTTGTCGATCTTCAAGGAGATCGTGTCCGACCTAGTGTCGATGGAGGTAAAATATGATGATGAAGACATAGCTCTTCTGCTGTTATGTTCGCTGCCTAGCTCTTTTACAAACCTGCGTGATACCATACTGTTAAGCCGCGATGAACTAACCCTCGCGGAAGTTTGTGAGGCCCTGCAGACCAGGGAAACGATGAAAGTTATGGTGCAGTCTAACCCATTGTCCTCCAAAGGCGATGCATTGCAGGTTCGAGGCAGACCTGAGCAGCGAGATAACAACTACAACAACAACAGAGATAAGAGCAGGGACCGTTCCAAGTCCAAAGGACGTGACAAGTTCTGCAGGTATTGTAAGAAAACCAATCACACCATTGAGGATTGCTGGAAGGTGCAGAACAAGGAGAAAAGGAACGGCACATACCAACCGAAAAATAAATCTGACGGTAATGGTAATGGTACTGGTAAGGCTGCTGTTGTTGCTGGTGATAATAGTTCGGATGGTGAATGCCTAGCTGTTTTTGCTGCATGTGTTACCCGTGATGATGAGTGGATTCTTGATACTGCTTGTTTGTTTCATATTTGCTGTAACAAGGATTGGTTCAGTTCTTATGAGGCTGTGCAGACTGGAGATTTTGTGCGTGTGGGGAACGACAACAAATGTCACATTGTTGGCGTTGGATCTGTTCAGATCAAGACCCATGGTGGGATGACACGTACATTGACGGGAGTGAAACACATACCATCCATGGCGAGAAATTTGATCTCGCTGAGTACCCTTGACTGTGACGGGTACAAGTACGCTGGAGGGGATAAACGCCTGAACGTATCAAAAGGTTCTCTCATTGTTATGATTGGTGATATGAATTCTGCCAAGTTATATATCCTTAGAGGTAGCACATTGTTTGGTACTGCTGCTGTTATTACTAATGATGATCCAAGTACAACTAACCTCTGGCATAAGCGACTTGGACACATGAGTGAATATGGTATGGCAGAATTGGTGAAGAGAGAACTTCTGAAGAACTGCAATATGAGTAAGTTGCCGTTCTGTGAACACTGCGTATTTGGTAAGCATAAAAGAGTTAAGTTTAATGCTTCCGTTCATACCACGAAAGGTACATTGGATTATGTACATGCTGATTTGTGGGGGCCTTCACGTAAGCCCTCTTATGGTGGTGCTCGTTATATGCTTACTATCATTGATGATTACTCTAGAAGAGTTTGGCCTTATTTCCTGAAAACTAAGGATGATACTTTTGCTGCTTTTAAGGAGTGGAAAGTTATGATTGAAAATCAAACTGAAAGAAAGGTGAAGTTGCTTCGTACTGACAATGGTGGCGAATTTTGTTCGCATGCTTTCGATGATTATTGTGTGCAGGAAGGCATTGTCAGGCATCACACCATCCCATACACACCTCAGCAGAATGGTGTAGCTGAGCGGATGAACAGGACGATCATCTCCAAAGCTCGCTGCATGTTGTCTAACGCCCGCATGAATAGGCGTTTTTGGGCTGAGGCTGCCAACACCGCGTGCTACTTGATTAACAGGTCACCATCCATCCCTCTTGACAAGAAAAGTCCTATTGAGGTATGGTCTGGTGAGTCAGCTGATTATTCACAACTGAAAGTTTTTGGTTGCACTGCATATGCTCATGTTGATAATGGAAAGTTAGAGCCTAGAGCTGTTAAGTGCTTATTTCTTGGTTATGGTTCTGGAGTAAAAGGATATAAGTTGTGGAACCCAGAAACCAAAAAGACTTTCTTTAGCAGGAGTGTTGTGTTTAATGAATCTGTTATGTATGAGGACAGTTTGTCGACTGATGTTGTGCCAGATTCTTCTGATGAGGACGAACCACGAGTTCGTGTGCAGGTGGAGCTAGAACACCTGGATGAGGAGGAAACTGAAATTGATGGGGAGGATATTGTGCCACCCTCACCTCCTATTGTGCAGCAAGAAAATTTGTCTATTGCAGAGCGCAGAGAGAAGAGGAATAAAGGGCCTCGTACTCGTTTAATTGAGGAATGTGATGTTGTTTATTTTGCTCTAAGTTGTGCAGAACAGGTGGAGAATGATGCTGAACCTGCTACATATAATGAAGCTATTGCTTCGGTTGATCGTGACAAGTGGATTGGTGCAATGCACGAGGAGATGCAATCACTTGATAAGAATAGCACATGGGATATTGTGCGCTTGCCTAAACAAAAGAAGACCGTACGCTGTAAGTGGATCTTCAAGAGAAAGGAGGGTTTATCTCCAAGAGAGCCTCCAAGGTTTAAGGCAAGGTTAGTAGCAAAAGGTTTCAGCCAGATTCCAGGAGTGGATTATAATGATGTGTTCTCACCTGTTGTCAAGCATAGTTCTATCCGTACTTTCTTTAGTATTGTTGCTATGCATGATGTTGAGCTTGAGCAGTTAGATGTGAAGACTGCGTTTTTGCATGGAGAACTAGAGGAGGAGATATACATGGACCAACCTGATGGGTTCATAGTGCCTGGTAAAGAGGATTTCGTGTGCAAGCTAAAGAAGTCCCTTTACGGTTTGAAACAGTCTCCTCGACAATGGTATAAAAGGTTTGATTCTTTTATGATGTCACATGGCTTTAAGAAGTCTGAATATGATAGCTGTGTGTACATTAAATTTGTTGATGAATCACCTATATACTTGCTACTATATGTTGATGATATGTTAATTGCTGCCAAGAGCATGAAAGAAATCACTACATTGAAGAAACAATTGAGTAGTGAGTTTGAGATGAAGGATCTTGGTCCTTCTAAGAAAATCCTAGGTATGGAAATTTCTAGAGACAGAAAATCTAGATTGCTATTTCTTAGTCAGGAGAATTACATTAAGAAAGTTCTTCATCGTTTTAATATGCATGATGCAAAGTCTGTTAGTACTCCAATTGCTTCGCACTTCAAGTTGTCAGCATTGCAATGTCCTACTACTGACAAAGATATTGAGTATATGTCACGAGTTCCCTATGCTAGTGCTGTTGGTTCCTTAATGTATGCCATGGTGTGTTCCCGACCTGATTTGTCTTATGCTATGAGTTTGGTCAGTCGATACATGGCTAATCCTGGTAAAGAACATTGGAAGGCTGTTCAGTGGATTTTCAGGTACCTTCGCGGCACATCCAAAGCTTACTTGAAATTTGGCAAGACTGGTGAGGGACTCGCAGGCTATGTGGATTCAGATTATGCTGCCGACTTGGATAAGAGGAGATCCCTCACAAGTTATGTGTTTACAATTAGTGGATGTGCCGTTAGCTGGAAGGCTACCTTGCAGGGTGTTGTTGCACAATCTACTACTGAGGCTGAGTATATGGCTATTGCTGAAGCATGCAGAGAGTCAGTGTGGTTGAAAGGTCTGTTTGCTGAGCTTTGTGGAGATGATACTTGCATTAACCTATTTTGTGACAGTCAGAGTGCTATTTACCTTACTAAAGATCAGATGTTCCATGAGAGAACAAAGCACATTGATGTCAAGTACCATTATGTGCGTGATGTTGTTGCACAAGGTAAGCTGAAGGTATGCAAGATTAGTACTCATGATAATCCTGCTGATATGATGACAAAGCCAGTTCCTATTGCTAAGTTTGAGCTTTGCTCAAGCTTAGTTGGTATCACTGCTTAGCCCAAGAGGCTATTTGGCGCCGAAGGTGTTTTCTTTGTGTGTTTCAGGTGAAGATTCTCATTTATGCTACAAGAGGGAATTTGTCTCAAGGTGGAGTGTTATTTTATGGTGATCCAAATTCATATGAAGATAAAGGAAAGTTCGGCCTCCGCTACGCGGAGGCCCGTCGCCGGAGGCTTAGGTCAGGACCGCCTTTATATACCTCTTGTAAGCCGCCGCACGGGATAAGCCACATATTGTAAATCCCGGCGCGATTGTAACCTCACCCCGAAATAGTGAAGTATTGCTGGCTGGCGCCCGTGGTTTTTTCTCTTCCTTGTTGGAAGGGTTTTCCACGTTAAAATCTCGTGTCCCCGTTGGTTTGATCTTGCTTAATTTCATCGTTGATTTGCTATTGCGTGTAACAGCGTCCATCGACCCCCAACAGTTAGCCATCCTATGGCATCTGCCGTGACACCACCACGACAACGAGAAGTTTCGGGATCATTCTAGGGTACCAGGCAAGACCACATCTGGATCAATAAGCACGAATAAACAGAGCGCCCCAAACTGAAACTAAGAACAACTGTCTAATTACCCACCAATCAACCATTAGAGAAATAAACAAGCAACAAAGAGAAAGGAAAGAAGCACACCTCCGGCCGCAAGAACGACAAGCAACCGAAGTCGGAAGCGCCTCCACCGCAGATCAATCCCTCCCCGTCGAGCCGTCCAGAAGAGAAGGGCCACTATCGTCGGCAATCTCCAGATCCGTACCGAAGAAGCAACCAGGCCAGCAACGCCCCCAAACCAGCACCAAGAATGACCGCCGGCAGCGAAGTAGAGAAACACATATCCAACTTGGTCTCTGATCCATAATGCCGAGAAAACCAGAGAGAGGACCCGCTGTAGAAGAACAACAACGTGACGTGACAGACAATCTGGTCCCGCAGACAGAGGTCCACCAAAACGTCATTCTCCCTGAACTCCCCCCACACAGCTAACATACCAACACGTGTACAGGTACGGGCGACGCCCGCCAGCTCACACGACAGACGAACGGCACATCGCAGAAGAAAAAACGGCCCACAATCAGTGACACAAAACCCCACAAGTGCCCTCAGAACGCTCACAGTCTATCGAGCTTACAGCTCAAGTTAATTACCAACAGAAACTTGAAAGCAAAAAATAAAATATCCAAGTTTCGGGATCTATCTTGTTTTATATTTTTTTACTCCCTACGTCTCATAATAATTGTCTTAAAGTTGGACAAAACTAGATATATCTAACACTAAAATATGTCTAGATACATCCACTTGTGTCCAACTTTGAGATAATTAATTTGAGACGGAGGGAGTATATAAACCTCCGCGTTAATCCTAGAGGTTAGCAAATTTAGTCCATCTGATTAGCCTTCAAATTGATCGGTACCATTGGATTAAGTAGCAGACTTGCATCGGGTATTCCATCGGCCTCCACCTAACGTACGGAGGCGTGACTCCTATCCTTCCTCCCCCGACCAAATATCTTTTGTCCATAGTCCCACGTTTATCACAAAAGGGGGAAATATAAGCGCACCGTTGCTCCCGGCGGCGCTACTATGTCTTAGCGATTGTACTGGCCTTCGCATCGTAGTTTACGGTGCATGCCATTACGCAGCCCCACCTTAGGGCATGTAGAATGGTCGATAAGGTTGTCTTATCTGAACTCCGCCACGTGACGTAGATATGATAAAAAAAATATGTTGTACAATGGACGAATTTTTAGTCCTATCACTAACAATCAGATATCCTAAATATGTGGCGAGACAATTATGCTAAGCGATGATTTCTCTCTCTGCCAACTAAGCAATTATTCTACTTGTCATTGTTAAGAGAGAACCATTTTATATGCCCTTATGATGATGAATTTGTTCGGTATAGCCTAGGATCACAAGGGTCATGGGATTAATTAATTAATACTCCCTCGGTTCCATAGCAACGTCATCAACAGATTGCCCACTGCTTTTGATCCTAAGCTAGCTGGCATGCAACCATGCATCAGGAATCGTGATATTCTCTCCCAATCTTAACATCTATAGCTTCCTTATGATCTATTTTCTCCTAATCTTAACGGCTCGAGATTCCTCATGATACATTTTCAGGAATCCTCATGTACAGCGATGGCGAAATAAATATTTTACCTCCAACCCCATCATCAAGTGCGCGTCGTACCTGTCAGAGCGTTCAACATGCGTTTTTCTATGGTTGTGAAAACAAGTATGGATCTTAAAAGCATCAGCAACATACATCAAATTTGTAGACGTATCCAGTCTGAGATGATTATATGAACGATGGTTGTTGTCGAGGAAAGCAAGAGACTATGGCGATGTTGCCCTCCTTGTGCCACTATATAAGAGAATTCCTTATTTGGCCTTTACTTAAAATCTTGTTTCCTATTTATCCCTAAAAAAAATTCTTCCTTCTTTGACATCTTAACTTCATTTACTTAAAATCTTGTTTCCTATTTGGTGCTGCGGCGATCGGGGTGCACAGAGTGATCTTCGAGTCGGACTGTAAAACGTTGGTCTCGGCGCTGCAAGGGACAAGCCATGATCTTGCTCATATTGGTGTCCTACTGAAAGAAGCTAGAAGCATCTGTATTGGCTCTTTTCAGAATTTTGCTTTTCAGTTTACTCCCCGTTCTTGCAATGGTGTTGCTCACTCTCTAGCACAACACGGCCTGCGAGCCGATCTCAGGTGTACGGTGTGGGAGGACACAGCTCCTGACTTTGTTTCTGTTCTAGTGGCCAGCGATTTGGCTGTGCACTATGAGTAATGGTAGATTCATTTTCACGTCAAAAAAAAACTTCATTTTCTTCCTAACATGGCCCTATAGTCCATTCTAAACGTAAATGGGATGTAAAAAGACTGATTTGCCTCTGATGAAATTTTTTACCAACATTTTTTGAGGCACGAGCCATAAAATCGGATGACACAAGACACCAACATGCAATATGGTCAGAATTCCATACACCGACAACACTGCAGACCCTTAACTCGAATTTTACCAGCTCGTAGGCATGCTTTTTAAAATATTTGTTCTTCTGGTCGATAGTTTGGACGAACTAGACACACACCTCTTCTACAAGTGAAGTAAATCAAAAGATTACAAAATTAAATATATGTACAGTACATACAAAGCGTAGGTCACAAATAATTAGAAGATTTGAATATATTAATATATATGCTACACGTTTGGGAGTACTTTAGGGTCAGCGAGGATGTGAATGCGACATTGTGCGACGTGAAATATTTGTGTTCCCAGTTTAATGCACACAACGCAAACATGCATGCATGTGTCGAGTGTGTCAGGAGGTGGCATCCATGAGCGTACTACCACTCTGGCACGTTGCCGACCTTCCCAGTGGCGGAGACAGCTCCCGGCGACCCCGGGCAGCTGCCCGGGCTCGTCCGGAGCGTTGTGCGCCATTAAGCATTAGCTTAAGCACATGGTTTAGTTTAGTGTTTAGCTTAGCGAACCCCCTGCCAGCAATAGGCCTTGCCCGGGCTCTTCTAGTGAGCTAGCTCCGCTACTGGACCTTCCCAACTACTTCTCACTCTCGTATCACTATGTGTGGTACGACGCTAGCAGAGCGTTGCAGACATGAAACACTAAACTTCCGATTAATCACCATCGTGGCAGGATTTCTTGGATGGACAATGAACAGCCCGATGCCATTGGGGACCGTGCCCCCGGGTACCAAATCCTCTCTCTAGCAAAATGAACCATGTATGCGAGATGCGTACAAGGCACGAATCAGAACAACTAGTTATTTGGATCATACCCTAGATGCGTACGTTCAAAGTAATATTTGTATCGTGTGGGACCAACATGACATAGAATCTAACTATACTTATTTTCAACTTCTATTATGAATTTTGGTTAAAAAATCCATGAGGAGTCTTTTTACATCCCTGTTTGTGTTTAATGCACTATAGGGTCATATTAGGAAGAAAATGAAGTTAAGGTGTCAAATAGGGAATAAAAAAAATTTATAGCCAAGTAGGGAACAAGATTTTAACTAAGGTCCAAATAAGCAATTCTCTCCTATATAATCCCCACCCCTTCTCCTTGAGACATAACAACTGAGCCTTTTGCCTCTATCTTTCTCTATAAGAATTAGAGGACTAATTAGAACTTCTAATTAGAGTACTTCTAATTGATTAGAGATCTCACTAATAATTAGAAGAACTAATTAGAGCATCTAATTAGAGAACTTATAATAGGATTAGAACCTCTCTAGTGATTAGAAAGACTAATTAGAGCAATCTAATTAGATAACTTCTAATTGGTTTAGAGATCTTCTAATCAGGATTAGAGTCCCCTCTAATTAGTTAGAGATTCCTCTAGTTGGATTAGATATTCCTTTAACAGATTTAGAGCTTCTTCTAATCAGGATGAGGTGATCCTCTCTTGATTAGACATAGCTTCTAAAAAATGCATATTTATGTCTTATTTTTCTTCCACAAAAATAACAAGCAAAAGATTGTTTTTCTTATTTACAAAATCAAACCAAGCTTATGGATTAGTAGTACATATATCAAGGAACAAATAAAAGTCAAGAAAACATAAAATAACATATTATAACCTAGTGAAAACAAAGGTGGAAAACATGTACTTGGCTATATTTTCAGGGAATAGTTTCTATAGAAAACTTAAAAGAAAACTTCCATAAATTATTTTGAAATTTTGTTTTCTTGGATCCAACAAAGCTAAAAGTTTATTTTAAGATGCAACCAATAATGATCCAAGTCTTGGAATAAAAATCCACTCAAGTAACATCAGGGAAAACATCAGGGAAAAATTGTAAAAGTGTTTTCAGAAAAATTTGGTATTGGTTCTAAAATGAAACAAGAATTGTATTGCATATATGATTAAGATCATACAAACATGTTGGTTCAAACAAATGTTGTTAGAAAAAAATTGTTGTCCCTAATTTTTGTCTCCTTGAACCACAGTACAAGGTTCCAAAAACTGGGGTGTGACAGTCAACCAATCGTCTGGCCAGACACAATGTGGTTTATCATAAGGATACCAGGGATATGGATGAGAAAAGAGGACGATACCGGTAATGATTTTATATGTGTTATGATCAAAGAGTTTGATCAGACTAGATCACACAGTCTCGCCTCGTGATATCATTGGTATCGTGAAGTTAAGGGAATAAGTGCAACAAGTAACTTGTAAGGTACCATCGATCTTCGAGAACACATAGGATCCATCATAGGCGTCCATGGTCCAGCTGTTGGTTATTGTTCGGTAAGTTCCTGAACATGTCTATGTGTTATCGAGCCTTAACGTGTCACACATTTAAGACTTTCCAAGCTTAATTGAGATAATAAAGATGTTGTCATTGGTTTTATGAATGTTTGATGTCAATACGATGTCACAGAAACAACTACGGTGTCAATCAGAGAGGTTTCGGGGAAGTAACTATAAGAGAGAAATGATGCCAGTGTTAGGAAGAATTTTATATGAGAGATAACGGAGGGCAGATGTATCGGTATGTTATAAATATGTTTCTAACATCAGTAGAGAATGTTGATGATTTTATCTATTGGATTCATAGGTTTCCAAAAGAGTTTGGGGAAAAAAAACGAGAATGGTGAGAGGGTGTGCCGAAGGGGGAAAGATTTGCCCCTAGGATGCACCACTTGCTGGGCTGGAAGGTGGGCCCCTGGCCTCTAATCATGGAACTTAGAAACTTCCAGTATTTTTCCTATATTTTTTTTAAGGGAAAACGGAAAAATAAAGGGAAAATGAATAAGGGGGAATAGGTGGAGTTGGACTCCCCAAAAGGGAGACCAATCCGAGTTGGTCTAGGGGAGGGGGTGCGGCCACCTCCTAAGTGCGGCTAGCCCCCTCCTATCACAACTAGGGACCCTCCTCCCCTTTGGTGCCCCCTTCTCTCCAACTATAAAAGAACCCCCAAGGCTTGAGGTAAACCATAATTTTATGAGCAATTGTATCTCAACCCTCTCTCGCTCTCCTAAAAGAATTAGAGGGTATAATTAAAGCCCCTCTTACTGTATTAGAGCTTCTTGTAATTGGGTTTTGAGGTGTCCTCTCCCGCTTAGACCTAACTCTAATTACTAGTTCTCTCTCATGTGTTAAGAAACTTCCGGAATCATATAGCTCTAATCGTAGTCGATTAGTCCGCCCATTTAGCAACTCTAAAAGGTTGTCTCTCTTCATCGGTGCCGAGTCCTGGACGGCAGAGCTGATGGGTTGAAACGAGCGTACGCGTGCAGATCATAAGAGGTTGTACATGTGTGATCCTTGACAAGGACAGCTTAGCGGCATCCTTACAACTAGGCCTAGCCATGAGCCTATTCGATTGTTTAGATCTCTTCTACAACTACATCGAATTCGTTGCCCGGTGGGTCGTGATCTAGATCATTGCAGGTATGGGCATGCACCGTTATCTGCATAGTGATCTTGGCAAACTACGTAGGGAATTTTTCAAAATTCTGCAGGCGTAGACCAGCAAAAGAACCATTGCAGAAAGGGATTATTCAGAATTGTTTCCATTGTTAAATTCCTTGCCAAGCATAACCTAGCCTTCTATGGCACTAACGGAAAGCTATATGAAGATAACAATGGTAATTTTTTCTTGGGTTTGATAGATGTTGGTTGAATTTCATGATGTTATTCAGGAGCATGTTTGTCGAATTACAAATGAAGAAACTCATGCTCATTATCTGGATCATAAGATTCAGAATGAATTGCTACACTTTCTTACTTCTTCTATTTGGTCTGAAATTGTTTAGAAAATAAAGAGTTCAAAGTAGTTCTCTGTCATACTTGATTGTACCCCTGATGCAAGTCGCCAAGAGAAAATACCTTTAATTATAAGATATGTGGATACATATTCAAGTAATGTTTCCATAGAGGAATCCTTTCTAGGATGTTTAGATGTAAATGATACGATTGGCCAAAGACTTTTTATGAGCTAGAGAGTGAGGTAAAGTTTCTTGATCTTGGTATACATGTTGCGAGAGAACGAGGTTATGACAATGGGTCAAATATGAAAGGAAAGAAGGTACAAAAGAAACTCTTGGATGTTAATCGTAGAGATTTCTATTCAGCGTGTGGTTGCCATAGTATTAAATTAACACTTTGTGATATGGCCAAGAAGGATGGTAGAGCTAAGGACTTCTTTGGAATCATCCAACGCATCTATACAACTTTGGCTAATTCTACTAAGAAATGACATATTTTGAATGAGAACATATCAGGATGGACTCTCAAGTCAGTTTCAGCTATGCGTTGGGAGAGCCGGGTTGAAAGTGTTAAAGCTATTAGATTTCAATGTTTAGACATTCGGGAGGCTCTACTTCAGGAAACCAATATGCTTATATTGATAATGACGTAATTCCTTTATGCTATGGCTACATCCAACTATAACATTTATAAACTTTATTTTAATTGCAGGTAACTGATACTTAGCGAAAGACAAGCATTGAGACTCTAGGTTTGGCAAGAAATGAACTTGGAGAGTATGAATTCATAGTGGCAATAGTCATTTGGTATGAGGTATTGCTTGCTGTTAATTTAGTAAGCAAAAGTTTGTGAGTAAATGATTTTCTTATTGATATTGTTATCGACAAAGTGAAAGGGCTTATTTCTTTCCTTGAGGGGTACAGGAAACTATTTTTTTACAAACATTAGAGGTAGCCAAAGGAATTGCACTTGAGATGGATATTGGTGCAACATTTCCTAAAAATAGAGAAATTAAAAGAAACAGTTTGATGAGAACCCAGATGACACAAATATTGCCACACAGTCTGCAGAGGAATCATTTAGAATCAACTAGTTTTTACCTCTTGTTGATCAAGTAATTTCGTCACTCACAAGGAGATTTGAACAATATCAGGTTACTAGAAAATATTTGGTTTCTTATTCACCTCTGAAACATTACACTCGTTCTATAATAATAGTTTGAAATCTTCTCGTGATAATCTCGAGGCTGCCCTTAAAGAAGGTAAAAAAAAAATCTGATACCTATGCTGATGAAACATCTAATATTGATGCCAATGATCTATTTGTCGAGTTGAAGTATCTTCAAAATTTCATGCCAAAAGAAAATATGGGGCCTATTGAAATTATGAATTTTTTAAAACGGCGTGACTGTTTCCCCAATGCAAGTATTGCATATAGGATTTTGTTGACCATTTTGCATCGGTAGAACCGAGTTTTTCTAAATTGAAGCTGTTGAAATCTAATACGCGTGCTACAATGACACAACAAAGACTCAATGATTTGGCCAACAATAGCAGTTGAAAGAGAAGTGCCGGGGAAGATTGATTACAAAGATATCATGAATATTTCATTTCAAAGAATACTAAAATAGTGACGATGTTCAAATAAATATTATACAACTGTCGGTTAAATAGGTATGATTGTCATATACATTGAAATTGTTCATTAGTTCATTTTTTGTTTGTTTAAGATAGAGCCCTATTTTATAGTTTCACACAGACCCTATGTATTATCACTCCGTTGTTGCCATGTTCAATTGCTAGAACCATATCATTGAGCTTAGGCAGTTATTAAGCATAAGCAATTAGGCCTGGCCACATGATAAAACCCTGAAATCAGATTATATTGCAGAGTGATACTACACTCGTTATATAGCACCACTGGACCTAAACATATTATAGTACACCGTTAAATCAGATTATTTGGCAGAGTGATGCTACAAATATTATATTGCTAGAACCATATCATTGAGCTCAGGCAGTTATATAGCACAACTGGACCTAAACCAGTAGTCGTCGGCTCGTTGGCCGGAGCTAAAACATCCATAACACGAGAGATATAAGCTATAGAGGTAGATAATATCAAGGGATGAAGCAACGTTCACCGTTTAGGATTTCTGGCTGAGGTTGAGACAGCACTCTCACCACGGTGAACTTGCCGCCATCGCACGACGGCGGTTTCGAGGAGGTACGTAGTCGAAGCGGAGAGAAGCTGAGCTTACCACAACACGCGAGGCGCGGGAGGATACGACCAGCCTAGCATCACGCGGAGTGGTATTGTTTTGTAAGGGTACAATACTAGGTAATGTCTGCCCGAATGTCATTTTCGTAACTTTTCGAACCTTTTCAAATTTCTAAATTATTTTCAGATATCAGGTATATGGTACCCATTTTCCCCTATGTATTTTCCACTCACTTACATGGTTCATTATTGGTTATAAATACCTCGGCACCATTCTCTGCTCCGTCAGATATCAGCATGCTTGGCCACACGCTCGTTCAACCGATTATTCTTTTGATATAGGTATTAACACTGGTAGAAAATAGGCCTATAGTCCCGGTTCGCCAGGGCCAGTAGTCCCAGCCGCGCAACCGGGACTAGCTATGCGCGACTAAAGACCCCCCTATAGTCGCGCCGCTTACGAACCGGGACTAAAGGCCCGTCCACGTGGGCGCCAGGAGTCCGTTGCGGGGGAGGACCTTTAGTCCCGGTTCTTGTGGCTAACCGGGACTGAAAACCTCCTGCCCAGGTTTAGGGTTTTAGGACCCCTAAATCTGGTTTCTTTTTAATTTGTTTTATTTTATTTCTTTTATATTTTATTTTGTGTTTTATTTTAATTTTGATGAAGTTTCAGTACACACACACACACACACACACACACACACACACACATATATATATATATATATATATATTTTTTACGCTACTATATACATGCATATATAAATGAAATTTCAAACAAGAAGAATTCAATAGAAATATATAATATATATTCAATCTCGGGTGACCATATACAATTTCGAACAAGTTTCTATATACACAATTAAGATAGATGACCATACACAACTTCGAACAAGTTTCAATCTCGGAGATGCATATAAGCATCATTGTCGGTGGACGCATAGTGTTCTCCTTTGGAATCGATGACATGCCTAAGGAAAAATCCTGCTATTTCCTCTTGAATTGGTCGGAAGCGAGCTTCTGGAGTAAGCGCCCTCCGCAAGTTATTGAGACTCTTCCGCGTGGTCTCCGGCTTCTTCTTCTCAGTGGTTTCTTTCCGTATGTTCTCACAAACATAGTATCCACATAGATTGGTCCCCGGTGGCTGCTTATCCACACCACGAACCACATTTTTAAATTCTAGCTGATGTTTGAATTGACCGATAGTTTCATGTGAGAACCGTCTCCAAACTCTACAGTGCAAATAAAATTAAATGAACACGGGAGTTATTAGCTACTGCATATTAGGAAATGAACAAAAGAGACCGATTGATATAGAGCGGAAAATGATTGAAAATAATTACCTTTGCATCATTTTGCTCGTGTCGATCCAAAGCTTTGAATCTGAATCCATAGAGTCCATGATAAAAACTGTGGAGCTGTGAAGTTCAATTTTTAGCAGCAACCAGTGGAACCTGCGGACACGTTACATGCACAGTCAGGCATAACTTATCGATTAGACATACCATGCATGGAGTAAACAAAAGAGAATGGGCAAAAGAGAGAAACACTCACCCAAAATGGTAAGGAAATAAAATATGACTTTTGAGTTCATGCTTTAAAAAAAAATTGTACAAGTCTTTCTCCACGTCTTTGGGGTGATGCTCTAACATAGTTCCATTAATGATTTGTGGGTCAATGAACCCAACTTCATGGATGAGTCTTATTTTGCATTCCCAAATCTTCAATCTGCATAATAGCGTACGCAACAATATAGTTAGGACAATATATATATATATATATATATATATATATATATATATATATATATATATATATATATATATATATATATAGTGTAGGCAATGAAGAACGAGATGAGGTAGAAATAAATCACCTACAGAACGTAGCAACTCAGGATAGATTTGTCGAGCTCGCGCAGATTGAACAGCTGGAACAATTCACTCATCTCAACTGGTACAGTGTACTTTTTGGTGTGATGCTCCTCTGTAACATCCACATACACAAAGTCTCTGTCGGACCATGATATGAATTGTTTGTACCAACGTAGCAGACTTTGCATTAGTGGTGGTAGATCCTTTTCCTGCGTAGGCTCGACGAGAGGCCCTTTCTTCACATATTGTAATGCTACCTCAGCCATTGGCGCATCGTCCAGGCCTAAAAAGGCACGAAGAGACATACTGGCCTCGGACGCATTTTTCATGGCAGTAGCTACAGTCAATCCCATTGCTGCCACAGCTTCTCTGACCTCAGGGTCCTGTTCCGGACCGTCTTTCACTATGAGCGGGGGGATCGATTGTTTACTCTGCATCCCGAGCTGGTCAACTTGTTTCCCGCTTTTAATCATTTTTTCTTTCTCCTCCGCCAATGCTTTTGCTTGCGTACGAAGTTCATTATCATAGTCTTTAGGCAAATTCTTCTCGGCTTGGGACGGTGTCGACAAAAAACCCGTAGCCCACTTGTCTACTATCGGAGGGTATACTTCCTTGGGCTTAGGCTCCTTTCGCGCCTTCTGATGGGCCTTCCATTTCTCAAGGTCAGCCTTCGCGGCCAATTTGGTTTCAGCATCACTAAGTTCCCAAGGCCTTGGGGGGATAGGCTTCAGTGATGGCTTCGGTACCCGTGTGGTCTTAGGTACATAAGGCTCCGGGTTAATAGTCCAAGAGCAGGTTCCCTTGCTGTCCGCCTGCTTCTGTTTCTTCGCCGGAGGAGGAACGGGGGGCCACGGCTGCTTATCCTCCGGAGGAGGAATGGGGGGCGACGACTTCTTATCCTCCGGAGGAGGAATTGGGGGCGACGGCTGCTGCTTATCCGCCGGAGGAGGAATGGGGGGCGACGGCTGCTGCTTATCCGCCGGGGGAGGAATGGGGGGCGACGGCTGCTGCTTATCCGCCGGAGAAGGAATGGGGGGCGACGGCTGCTTACCCGCCGGAGATTGTGGATCGGGGGACGGCGTCGAATGGCGTGAAGGAGGCGTAGGTGAACCAGCACCACCACCACCACCACCTGCACCATCGGAGGGGGGTGGACTTGTTAGCCTTGGCGTCTCGCCTGGAAACACTATGTACTTCTTTTTCCATAGAATGAACTGGCGCTTGACATCTCCAAGTCTTCTCTCCCCTTCGGGTGTAGCTATGTCAATCTCCAGGTCCTCAAACACTTGGACTATGTCTTCCACCGTGACACGAGTATAGCCATATGGAATGGGGTTGTTGTGATGGAATGCTCCAGGTGTATAGGGTAAAGCACTGCATGTAGCTACCTTCATGGAAATGTTCCCCACGGGATAATGCAGATCACATTCTTTCATCTCATTTACATCATCCACGGGGTAGTGAGGCTCCGGTGCACGACTCTCGATCATCGGTGCATTAGCACCTGCAGGCGGGGCCTCCGTGGAAGCCACGCTGCTTCTCCGCTGATGTTGGCTTCCGAGATCCGCTGCATGTTCTTCATGCGGCCCTGCAGCCGCCGCTGTTTCTTTCTCAAGTATTCCCGCCACGGTCTGCTTCAACTCACTAACTTCCGTTGCAAGCTTCGACAGAAGATCTGCAGCCCAGTCCGTATTTCTCTTACGGCTTCTGTAACAGTACGGGTCACCCTCCTGGGAAAACCCTACTTTCCACGGCAATATGCCTTTGCCTCGTATATGTCCTCCGTGTTCAGGATTCCCGAGGGCATGGGTCAGTTGGTCTCTCTCTCTGTTGAACGTGATCTAGCCCTGTTGAGCTTTGGTCATTGCGTCAACAAGGTTTTTTGTGGGAGCAAACGTTTTCTGCCGATGAACACACGCCCCTGTCTCCGGGTCTAGCGATCCCCCATGCCCGTACCACCACATTTTGGCTCTTTCGTCCCATCCCTATGTACCTAGAGGGATTCCTCTTGCCCTCAGGCCGTCCTCCATCGCCTGCCACTTAGGCGCCGAAACGCGGTATCCTCCTGGCCCCATAACATGATGGTACTGTTTCTTATCCGCATTAGCCTTATTTTTTTTAGACATTTCCTTGAAATGCTCCGATTTCTTCTGCGTCACAAATTTTGGCCAATCATCTCTCAGTTTCTCATGTTGTCCAGTGAAAATCGGAGTCTTGCCCTTGTTGACATATTCACGGAACAATTTTTTCTTGAAGTTCCGGAATGCTTCGGCCATCTTCTGAAGAGCGAACTCTTTGACTAGCCTCCTCCTCTGACATCCACCCGGAACCTCGTCACCGAATTCATCTTTTTTGTTGTATTCCGGAGGTAGAATGAAATGTACCATAAGCTTTCTGTACATCTCCTTTTTCGTTCTCTTGTGGACATAACTGAAACCAAGACGTGCTTTCTTTGGCTCCTTCCATTCCTGGACGGTGATCGGGACGGTGTCTCTAACAATGACTCCGCATTGGTTGATAAACTTTGTGGTGTGCTGTAGGGGCTTGCCGGTTTCACCGACTGATTCGATGGTATATGTTTCTCCATCTTTCATCGCCTTGGATTTGCCACGCGTTGTCGTACTCGATCCGGCCGAGGGCTAAAATAAGAAAGAGAGTCGCGCGCGTTAGTGCATATGTATTCACATTTCAGTAAGTTTGTATCACGAGAGGCTCAATGTATATATATATATACCTCGCCGGAGGTGGTTGTTCTTTGTAATTGGAGATCGTCGTTTGTCGACGGTTGACCTCCGTCATCAATGTCCATTCCTTCACCTCCTTGATCATCCACAATGTACGTTCCTTCACCTCCTTGATCATCGACAATGTCCGTTCCTTCACGTTCTTGATCATCAAGGTTCAGATAAGAAGAGATTACATCATGTTCTCCGGCTATCATTTCTAATATATAACCTTCAGCCTCCTGTTCCGTCAGGTCTCTATTGTCCGCCATATGTCACTCCTGCAGACATGCATGTAGTAAAAATTAATTAAGCATATAGGAGACTTAGCAAATATTGTCGTAGAAGGAGGGAAAACAGATTGCTAGATTTTTGGGTGGAAGAACGATGACCACCGGAGGGGGAAAACCATACTTTAGAGGTGTGTCCAAGATTAGTTTCTCAAATGACTTGAAGAACCCCATAGCTAGGTTGCATTTGCTTTCCTGGTCATTTTGGTATATTACACTTAATATTCTGAATTTATTGAATTAAAACTTATTTTCATTATTTTAATGAATTTAATAAAAATTCAAATATGGTCTCATCTTGAACTTTGTCAAACATGATTGAAAATGATATAAACAGATAGCTTACATTTTTCTGAACATTTTGCATATTTTTCCATAATTTTTGGAATTATAAATTAAAAGTTATTTAATTTAGAAGATTAATTATGTTCTGTAATTCCATATAAAGTGGGCCCCACGTGTCACGATGACGTCATCAAAAAAAAATCTCGCCAACACGTGGCCAGGTGACGTCATCATGACGTCACCCCTGGCGTCACACGGTGGCCGGTTGCAGTTTAGGCTCTCGGGTCTGCGGCGATTCCGGCGATTCCGGCCACGGGGGAGGGAACGGAGATGGGGAGGATGCCACTGCCACTGTGGTGCTAGCCACGGGGGAGGGGACGGAGATGGGGACGAGGCCGCCGGCGGCGAATCTGGCCGCGCGCGGGAGCGAGAGGTTCGAGGCCGGCCGTTCGATGGCGTTGGTTCGAGGGCGGCGTTCGATGGCATTGGTTCGAGGGCGGCGCGAGGCCCGCGGGGAACCTACCGGAGAGACGACGACGGGGCGGGGGCGGAGCAGGGTGGAGGCGGTGGAGAGAAGGGCGCGGCGACAGCGACGGCGACGGTGACGGCGCGATCCTCTCGCAGAGTCTCTGGGCGGGCGACGGCGACGGAATCGGGGCGACGGCGACGGAACCGGCGCGAGGAAGACGAGGAAGACGAGGGTTTTGGGGGCAGGAAGACATCGCGCATATATAGGTCCAGCATTTAGTCCCGGTTGGTGACACCAACCGGGACTAAAGGTCCCCTGGGGTACCCTCCACGGGCCTTTAGTCCCGGTTCGTGACACCAACCGGGACTAAAGGTGCAATTTTTTGCGGCGTTTTCGTTTCCGCGCAGAACGAGCCTTTAGTCCCAGTTCCTGACACGAACCGCGACTAAAGGTGGTTATTCAAATACTTTTCCTTTTCCTAAACTTAAAACTCAGAAAAATAAAACTAATTCTTTTTCCAATCTTAAAAATACAAATAATATATCAGAAAATTCAGAAAAATAAAACTAATTCTTTTTCCAATCTTAAAAATACAAATAATATATCAGAAAATTCAGAAAAATAAAACTAATTCTTTTTCCCATCTTAAAAATACAAATAATATATCAGAAAATTCAGAAAAATAAAACTAATTCTTTTTAAAATCTTAAAAATACAAATAATATATCAGAAAATTCAGAAAAATAAAACTAATTCTTTTTAAAATCTTAAAAATACAAATAATATATCAGAAAATTCAGAAAAATAAAACCCCTTTAGTCCCGGCATGTTTTACCAACCGAGACGAAATGGTTATGGTTTTCTTCCATCCAATCATAAAGATTCACACACATCTTGAATATATATATATAGATAAAAAAGGCAGTACATAATGGCTAGAGTGGATCTAAACCTAAACGGAGAGCATAGATGCATGATCTGATATCTGCTAGTCATACTCCTGTCTAGGCCTATAGTACATGTACTCGTAGTCGTTGTAGTCGCCGCCGTCGTCGTCACTATCGTCTGACGGTGCTCTGCACTCACTCGGAGGATCACGACTCCAGGACTGGGCCTGAGGGTAGCGCAGGCGGGGGATATCGCCGGCACTGATGTAGTCCATGACGCTCTGTAGAGTCCGGCCGGACCACCATAGCCGACGACCGGCCTCATGAAAGTTCCCAGGAGGCAGGCCGTCCTCCTCATACCTGGCGAGCGCCCTCTCACGCCGATTGATGAAGAAGACATCCCAAGTATGCTGGTTATCGGGATGCCAACTGGGATTCCTCCGCTGCTCCGGCGTGAGTTCGTGATAGTAGTGGTTCGTGATGGCCGCCCGACGCGCCACACCTTGAGGAAGAGGAGGGACCGGCACTCCTCCGGCGCTCAGCATCCAACCGGCGGGAACGTTGTAGCCGCACGGGCAGGGGTAGTTCGAGGCGGAAAGTGCCTCCGCCTGGATGAATGTTAGAGTGGGTACGGTAGAAGCCATGAGAGAGTGGTGAGTTTGTATGTGTTTATGCCAATGGTGTGGCAATGCATACATATATATAGCGAGAAGAAAACATCCCTTTAGTCCCGGTTGGGGAGACCAACCGGGACTAAATGGCTTAGGGTTTCATTGGGAAACGGATCATCCCTTTAGTCCCGGTTGGGGACACCAACCGGGACTAAATGGGTTAGGGTTTCGTTTGGACCAATCAGATAGAATCACACGGATCGTGTGTTTCTTTAAAGCGCTTGTGAGTCGTTGGATCCGGGCTGTGTTTCTTTCGAACTGTTGTGAGCCGTTCGATCAGGGCTACGGTGTGTTTCTTTCGAGCTGTTGTGAGCCGTTGGATGAGGTGGTTTCTTAACCGTTGGATCAAAACCCTAGCACAACACTTTGTAGCCAGAGGACCCTATATATAGCCCACCTTCATACACCGGTCAGTTCATCGAGCAAATACAAAACATCCGGATTCGCCATCATACGTCCTGCCGTGCATTTGGTATGCATATTGCACCCAGTAGCCACGGTGGGGCTGTATGATGGCGATACCGATTGTTTTGTTCTACACCCCCCCTTTAACACATCCATCCATGCTTGGGTCGTGTTATGGTGGCGCGTGGCACGGGAGTTGTGACGCGTGGCCTGGAGGGCGCGGTATAGACTGTCGCGCCTCGAGCGCGTCTTGTCCATCCCTCTGCACCGTCGCGCTTCCACCATGCCTCCGAGGAGGAACAGCACCACCGGCTTCCGCGGCGTCCGAGCACGGCAGAACGGAATGTTCAACGCAGATATCCGCTGGGGGGACGACCGCATCCCCCTCGGCTCCTTTGCGACGGCGGGGGAGGCCGCCCATGCCTGGGACGCGGCGGCCTGGCGCCTCAACCGCCCGCGGTCGCTGATGAACTTCAACGACTGCCACACCGTCTGGGAAGCGGAGGCCAGGGCGCCGAAGCCGCAGATCATCACTGCCGCCGACCACCTCCACCTCCGCCACCGCGCGTTTCAGGGCCTAGTCGACGCCAGGGAAGACCGCGTCGTCCGCGAGTATTACCGGAACAACACGGGGGAGGAGAGCGCCGACGAGGAGCAAAGGGACCTTAAAGGAGGGTCCATAGTCAAGTTCCCATATCTCCTCTATGTAACCATAATATGTGACCTTTTGCCCAATCTCGGTTGCTGCATCAAAGAGGACACCACTGTTTTGGTTGGTGCTCTTTTTATCTTGGGAGATCGTGTAAAATGTATTCCCATTAATCTCGTACCCTTGGAAAGTCGTTATAGTCGAAGATGGTGTCTTGGCCAACATGTACAGCTGATCTCCAACATCATTGTCATTCATTAAATGTTTTCGCAACCAACTGCCGAAAGTCTCCATGTGGGCCTTTCTAATCCATGATTCAGGCTTCCCCGGGTTGTCCGAGCGTAAAATATTCTTGTGTTGCTCGAAGTACGGAGCCACCAAGCTTGAATTTTGCAGAACTGTGTGGTGTGCTTCAGTCATAGAATGACCGTCCATACATATCGTTGATTTCCTTCCGATCGTGCCTTTTCCACTTAGTCTCCCCTCGTGCCGCGATTTAGGAATACCAATCGGCTTAAGGTCAGGAACATAGTCAATGTAGAACTCAATTACCTCCTCATTTCCATAGCCCTTTACGATGCTTCCTTCTGTCCTAGCACGGTTACGAACATATTTCTTTAATACTCCCATAAACCTCTCGAAGGGGAACATATTGTGTAGAAATACAGGACCGAGAATGGAAATCTCTTCGACTAGGTGGACCAGGAGGTGCGTCATGATATTGAAGAAGGATGGTGGAAACACCAACTCGAAACTGACAATACATTAGACCACATCGTTCTGTAACCGTGGTAGATCTTCTGGACTGATTACCTTCTGAGAGATTGCATTGAGGAATGCACATAGCTTCACAATGGCTACTCGAACATTTTCCGGTAGGAGCCCCCTCAAAGCAATCGGAAGCAATTGCGTCATAATCACGTGGCAGTCGTGAGACTTCAGGTTTTGGAACTTTTTGTCCGCCATGTTTATTATTCCCTTTATATTCGACGAGAAGCCAGACGGGACCTTCATACTGCTCAGGCATTCAAAAAAATGACCTTCTCTTCTTTGGTAAGAGCGTAGCTGGCACGACCTTGAAACCATTCCAGATGCCGGCCATCTGGGTCTTTCAAAAGTTGCTGGTCCTGCCGTGCTTCCTTTGTATCATTTGTCTTCCCATACACGCCCAAGAAGCTTAGCAGGTTCACGCAAATATTCTTCGTAACATGCATCACGTCGATTGCAGAGCGGACATCTAGGACTTTCCAATACTGTAGCTCCCAAAATATCGATTTCTTTTTCCACACGGGTACGTGCCCGTCAACTCCCAGCGGAACTGATTGCCCGCCAGGACCCTTTCCAAAGATGACTTTCAAATCCTTGACCATATCAAATATCTCAGCTCCAGTACGTTCCGTAGGCTTCGGCCGGTGATCTGCCTTGCCGTTGAAATGCTTGCCTTTCTTTCTTACGTTCACTAGTGGAAACAACCCCTCTCGTCCAGGGGGCCAGGGGGCAGCTGTCCCGGTTGCAACCGAATCCGGGACAAATGCCATGCTTTGGTCCCGGTTCGTGCGCCCGGGGCAACAGGAATCGCCTGGGGGCATTGGCCCCGGTTCGTGGGGGACATATCGGTCCCGGCTCGTGCCACGGACCGGGACCAATGCCTAGCCACATGCCACGTGGCACGCGCATGAACATTTGTCCCGGTTCAGTCCACGAACCGGGACCAATGCCCCCTTCCCCTATATATACTGCCCCAGCCCCTCCCCCCTTCCATCTTTTTTTTTGCTTGGAGGTGTGAGAGAGTGTGGTGTTAGTGTGTTTTATTTTACTATGCACACGAGGTGTTCGACGAAATTCCCGAGCCGCACATAAGCTCACTGAAAATGGTATCTTCGACCGAGGTTAACAAACTTATCTTTTTCATCTGTAACTGATACATAAAAAAGTAGTATTTGTCGTATTAATATGTTATTGTAATATACTTAATTATACGATGCAGCTGGATGCACGGCAGCGATGGATGTATGGTGACCGACGCACTTCCGAGTATATGGCAGGCCTGAATGCATTTCTTGCTGTAGCTCAGGCGAACAAAGATAATGGCTTCATGTGTTGCCCATGTGCTTACATATAGGGGGGCGGCGCGGTCACAGGCGACCGGTCGTGCTTGCATATAGGGGGCGGCGGCGCGGCCACAGGCGGCCGGCCGTTTTCTTGGGGGGTGGTGGGTAGCTTAGTCTAGGGGGGGGGGGCGCACCGGCGCCGCCCTACTCCTCCTCGTCGGAGGAGATGCACTGGTAGGGGGTGGCTGCCACAGGTGGGCAGGCGGCTGGGGCGGGCCCGCCGGGGGCTGCGGAGGCATCGGGGCGCGTACGGCGGTGGCGGGGGCAGCACCTCCTGCGGCGGCGGCGGTGGCGGGGGCAACTCCTCCTCCGGCGACCATACGCCGCCGGTCCAGGCCCAGGTCATCCCGTACTCCAGGCCGGGGGCAGCGGCTGTGGCGGCGGCTGGTCCTCGGACGCCTCCAGCTCGGCGTTCATTACCTGCCACCAAGGGGCAGGCGCCGAAGGGGGCGGGGGCGGCGGCATGGCGTTGGCGTCGGCGGCAGCGGCGGCCAGGACCGCCTCCCACCGTTTGACCTCGTCCTCGACGAGGGAGCGGCGGGAGGCCTCGTAGGCCTCCTCCATGTTGTCCCGGAGCTCGGGGTCATCGTCCTCGGGGATGGCGTCGCCGTCGTCCACCAGGAGCCAAAGCTCCGGCTCCCTCCCCGGCGGTGGCGCGGGGTAGTCTTCGGTGCTCACCTCCTCGGCTGTGAGGATGTAGGAGCGGCGACGCTGCTCGTGCTCCTGCTGGAGCCAGGTGGCCCAGTAGGGGGAGCTCCGCGCGTACGCGCGGTCCCTGAGGAGGCGGGCCGGCAGGAGCGCGCGCCGGCGGTCAATCTCCTCGCCCAGGGCCTCTCTGCTGGACGGGGCCAGCGGCACGGGAATGCGCTGCGGGTTCAGGTGCCAGCCGTCCGGAAGGTGGACGTCCGGCCAGAACACCGGCGTGCGGCGTTCCCAGTGCCACTCGGCCTCCTCCTTCCGGACGTACCGGCGGAAGCGCTTGCCCTTGGGCGCGCCGCGGGGCGGCGCGCGTGACGCCGGAGGCGGAGCGGGGACGCGCGGCTGCCCGCCGATGCGGATGCCTCCCGGGCCGAAGCCGAAGGCCTCCGCCGACGGCGGTGGAACGCCGAAGCGCGCGCCGCTCGAGGACCCGGCCTCGTGGTCGTTCCGGGGGCGCTTGCCGCTCGAGAACCAGCAGGACATGGTGGCTAGGGTTGCTTTGGCTGGGGCGCGGCCGGGGTGGATGGGCTGTACGGGCGGCGGGGGCCCTTTATAAAGGACCCGGGGGAGGCTGGCATGCCAACCGGCGGCCGGAACGTGGCGGCGGTTGCAGGCGGCCATGAATGCGGGGCGGGAGCCGAGGCGTGGCGGCGGTTGCAGCTTGCCACGCACGCGTGGGGAAGTGGAGGGGGGCGGGAAGACGAGGCGACAGTGGGCCCTTTGACCGTCCCTGTGGTCTTAATTTAAGGGACCGGGCGAGCCAGCCACTAGTCCGCTGGCCAGTGGCCCCTTTCGACCCCTGCGAACCGTTGACCGAATATAATAAAAGACGCGGGCCAGTGGGCCCTTTTGACCAAAAATGTGGCCAGTGGGCTTAATTAAAGACGTGGGCCTGGACGCGGTTGGGGAAGGGGAGGCCGGTTGGGGATTGCGAGACAGGAGCCCAAAAAACGAAACGAAAAAAAACCTGCTGCGGCAGGGGAAAATTGGCAGGATATATTTTTTTTTCAAAAAGGTATCCATCCCGGTCCCTAAAACGAACCGGGACAAATCCCTGGCCGTCCCTGGCCCAGGTTCGCCACGTGGGCCATCCTTACCATCCCGGGTCCTGGCACAACCGGGACCAATGGGGGAGGGCCATTTGTCCCGGCTAGCCCATCCCGGTTGCACAACCGGGACAACTGGCCCTTACGACCCGGGACAAATGGCCCTGTTTCCACTAGTGGTTATGATTTCGGGGAAGAAATCGACGATGACCCAGGTACACGTTCTTCCTACAATTATCCAAAAATACACTTTCAGTCTCATGTAAGCAGTGCGTGCATGCTTTGTATCCCTTATTTGACTGTCCCGAAAGGTTACTGAGAGCAGGCCAATCGTTGATGGTTACAAAAAGCAACGCTCGTAGGTTAAATTCCTCTTCTTTGTGCTCATCCCACACAGGTACACCAGGTCTGCCCCACAACTGTAAAAGTTCATTAACTAATGGCCTTAGGTACACATCGATGTCGTTGCCGGGTTGCTTTGGACCTTGGATGAGCACTGGCATCATAATAAACTTCCGCTTCATGCACAACCAAGGAGGAAGGTTGTAGATGCATATAGTCACGGGCCAGGTGCTATGGCTGGAGCTCTGCTCGCCAAAATGATTCATGCCACCAGTACTTAGACCAAATCTTATGTTCCTTGCGTCAGCTGCAAAATCTTTGAACTCTCTGTCGATCTTTCTCCATTGCGTTCCATCAGCGGGGTGTCTCAACTCCCCGTCGGACTTACGGTCCTCTTTGTGCCATCGCAACAACTTGGCATGCTCTTTGTTCCTGAACAGGCGTTTCAACCGAGGTATTATAGGAGCATACCACATCACCTTGGCGGGAACCCTCTTCCTGGGTTTCTCGCCCTCAACATCGTCACCAGGGTCATCGCCTCTGATCTTATAACGCAATGCAGTGCATACAGGGCATTCATTCAAATTCTCGTATGCACCGCGGTAGAGGATGCAGTCGTTAATGCATGCATGTATCTTCAGAACCTCTAAACCTAGAGGGCAGACAACCTTCTTTGCTTCGTACGTACTGGCGGGCAACTCGTTATTCTTCGGAAACATATTCTTCAACATTTTCAGCAAATTTTCAAATGATGAGTCAGCTACACCTTTCCGTGCCTTCCATTTCAGCAAATCCAGTGTGCAGCCCAGCTTTTTCAGACTATTGTCGCATCCTGGGTACAGCAACTTCGTGTGATCCTCTAACATGCGATCCAAATTCTCCCTCTCCTTGTCAGTTTCGCAGCGTCTCCGTGCATCAGCAATGGTTCGACCAAGATCATCAGCGGGCTCATCATGTGCCTCTTCTTCACCTTCACCAAACCCTTCCCCACTTTCAGCATCATCCTCCATGAAAGTATCACCGAAAGCGTCATGATAGTTGAAATCGATATCATCCTCTTCTTCATCTTCTTCCATTCTAACCCCTTTTTCTCCATGCTTGGTCCAACAATTATAGCTTGGCATGAAACCGTGCCGAAGCAGATGCATGTGAACGACTTTTGAGGAGGAGTGACCCTTCTCATTCTTACATTCAGCACATGGACAGATAATAAAACCTCGCTGCTTGTTCGCATTTGCCACTACGAGAAAATCTTTCAAACCCGTAGTGAACTCGCTGGAGAGTCGGTTACCGTACATCCATTGCCGATTCATCTGCATTATTATTATATAAAGTATATAATTAACCATCATGCATTTGTTAAACTAACTAGCTGGAAATAATACAAATCATGAAAGGTTCAAGTTGCTAACCGCGATCGCGGAGGTAAAATAAATGAAAACGCTCAAGTGCGGCTCGGACACTTCATATCATGTGTGTTTCATGCTATCGGGCATTTCATCAAACACCTTGTGTGCATAGTAGGAACCAAAAGCAAACCCACCACCCCTTGTGAATATTGTGAGTAGAAGTGACACCAAATGTGGCCAAGTGCAGCCAGCTGAGTCCTATATATAGGGATGGGCCTTTAGTCCCGGTTCACCTGGACAACCGCGACTAAAGGCCTTGGGGCCAGCCTGAGGACCTATTAGTCCCGGTTGGACTGGCCAACCGGGACTAAACCCCCTCCCGTCCGCCAGCTGTGGACCGAGCGCGCTGGGCCCAGACTGTTGGTCGCGGGTCTCCACCCGAACCGCGACTAAAGACCCCTATGGTTGCGGGTCGATAATTTTGGGGACTAATAGGGGCGTATGGAAGGCCTATTTTCTACCCGTGTAAATACTCATGCCTTTAGTGGATTTAGATTTAGATATATAAACATTACCTAGTACAACTCTTGATGAACTTTTTTTTATTGGAAAGAAGAAAAGAAAAGAAAATACTAAGTGCTGTAGAACAAAACATGCGAGTAACGACAAGGTCAAGAGACTTTCACAACTATGGCATACGTCTAGGCTGTGGTGCTGAGAGCCATATGCTTCTTGAACTCTTCGCACCCCTCGGCACCGATCTCTGTGAAAGCTGTCACGAGGCTGGGCACCACATTGGCGAGTGCAAGCTTTAAACCGGCTGAGCACGGCTGTTCCCTACCCGCTTTAGTGGCATGGGCATCATTGACAACGCATCCCTGCAGCCAAGCGTCGCATGTCCTAAGAACAAACCTTCCCTGACGGCGAAAGTGGTCCTTGACAAATTCCTCAAATCCCTGAGGAGGCCGACGCAACATATGGAGTATGGTACGAAGAGTCAGCAAGTAAGCATTCTCACTGTATGGCAGCGCATTGCGCCGGCCCTCTGGTTTGCCAACTAGGGCCTCATATCCAGCCTCGTTGTAGTATGGTTGGTCGTTGAGGACAAGACCTTGGATGGAGACAACAACTTGGAGGAGGCTTGACGTCACCGACGACCAAACCTCGGTGCCCTCTCCGCCGAATGTGTTTAGGAGACTGAGGCACACGGTCCCGGACTCGTAGAGGTTTGGATTGAGGCGTAGGCCGAAAGAGTGGTAGTACACTTGGGGTGGCACGGCCGGGTAGGAGGGCAGTAGTTGCAAGTCGAAGAAGAAGAGTCCATGATGGTACGGCGTCCCGCTCGCGCCCACCATCACCACCCGGAGCAGGTCCATGCGGTCCTCGAACACTCGTATGTAGATGGTTTCTGCACATAAAATTGTTTTATTAGGTATCCATTCATTTGCAACCATTGATTGTGCCTCCGCGATATTAATATACTTCCATTTATAAAAAAAAAACATTGACTGTGAATTTAGTTGTGTAATCTCATACCAGGTAAGTCGTTCTCTAGAATTTTCCATTCCTTTTGTACTGCCTTAGCCCAACTCTTCCGACGACTTCCGCCCTGCATTTCCTTAAAAAGAGCATTAATTAGTTAGGCTCCGTTTTGGTGGGCAAGTAATTTTCTGAACTGTGACATTTCAAAACTAAAGTATTCCAACGTCTGGCTAACAAATACCGTAGTCTTACTTCTTTCTCAGTTTTAGGGGGGGAAAAAGGGTCGGACCTTTTTCTCCAATATTTCAAAAAAAGAAACCAGTTTAGAGATACTTTGGTTTTCAAAACTACAATATTTGTTAGACCCACACATCTCAAAGTATATTTTCCTTTTGAGATGGACATCTCAAAGTATTTTAAGGTGTCACAGTATTTTTGGAAACCAAAGCATTACGAGAAAACGTTAAGAATACTGGGCTACAAAACGCACCCTTAAATTTCTATATATATCTGCACAAATAGACGGTTTAGCAAAATGAACAGAATCGTCATATATATGTACTGTGTTTGTAAATTGTTTTACGCTAATCTTAAATACCCGCCATTGTTCATTTTATAGGAAATAAAATATTACCTGGTTTGGGTCGTGAAGGTAATGGTGATCGTCAGGAGTGATCTGCAATGCATCGAAACGTGGGAAGCTGAACGATTCGTCACAGGAGCAGGTGGTATCTGAGGCCTTGGTCCCATCCTTGGCAAAGTCATTGCCGTTCACATCCACAATGTTCATTGTCACGACAGCACCTATGGTCTCCGTTGCTGTCGCAGGCACCTGTGACGATGACAGCGGCTGCCGGTTGGTCAGGTATCCCTTACCACGAGCCACCATGTTGCTAGTTAGTTGGAGCAAAGACCGGACTGCAGAACACAAAAGGCTTGTCCTCGTCGTTGTCGGGTCGTCGTTTTCGACGTCGCTATCATCGGCTAGGTTCCGTTGATCATTGTCCTAAAATTACATATGTAAGTTCACACGTTAACACACTTTGTATTCCCACACCATGCACTTAATTGTTTGCCGAAATGGAAAGTGGTACAAGGATAGATACCGTGTTGGCAGCAGCCGGTTCTTCAGGTGCATCATCGATGCCGTCGTCCTCCACCCAGTCACCCATTTCAGTCCACAAATCCATGAAGTGCTCCTCTTGGATGACAACAATCTCATCGGGCAACACCTGCGGCACACTCGATGAAATCAACAACAGCTAGTAGGTTGGGTATAAACTAGAGCGTGTATTAACATAGTAGTACTAATTAAGTTGCAGGTCCAGGAAAAAGTAGCAGAAAAAATGTATCCACGTACTGTCGATATGCTGCCATCTCCCCACTTGACTTGGACGTGTCCACGAGGAAGGTCGACAACACGCCCCACCCACGAGAGATCAGCAGAAACGACATTCATCTTCTTTTTGCCCTGTAACGCCGCACTAGTACCATCGTCCGCTGATCCGGACCGGAGGCGAACGACAATATCTCCGTAGTAAGCAGAATGGTTCATTTTGAGGTCATACGCACTCGTGGTATCGGTTTCCTCAACCTCCCCAACCTCATCAGGGCTAGTCTTCGCCTTGAACCATGACACACAAACCGTCTGGTCCTTGCAGTCCAGGCTCCTAACGATGCCCACACGCCTTGTCACAGCATCCTGGTTGGCACTAGTATCAGAATGAATCACGTTCTCGATTACATGTTGTCCCGGGAAGAACTCTTGCTCATTCATGATCCCAAAGGGGACGAGAGTCGCTGAAGGTATGCCATGATGCAGTGTGCCGTCCTGCCATAGTACATCGACAGAGGTCCTGGTGCTGGTGACGACCATAGGAAACTCCACCTCCACATGCCTCCTGACTTGTGGGCGTCGCTCGTGCCTGTGCCCCTCGAAGAAGACCTTCCTCAGTTGCTTTGCATAACAATTTACCTCATTTTTATGAGCAATTGGTCCTTGATGGTTATCATCAATCGCCAAGTCCTGATTGTTTTCGTACTGCTCATCATCCTCCTCCCCTTCCTCCTGATCATGAGCATCTCCGTTGTTGATATCGTCTGTCTTGGTAGATCTAGGTTCTTGAAAGAAGCAGTTGTCAGCTACCCCCCAGCTGCAATTGGACGCAGCGCAGAAGAAGGTGAGGTCATGAGGGTGCTGATATGCTGGAGGAGCGGATGCCTCCACAAGCGCCTTGTCCGTCCCACAATGCATCGACGCAATCCAGTAGACTAGGACGCCCGATGTCTCCACCTTGATGACGGTGCCTGCCTCACGATCAGGTTTCCAGTAGCCGTTAAGCCACCGTGCCGCCTTAAAGAGGGAACTTTCCCCGCTGACGCTCTGCCCTGGGTACAAGTCGCAGTTCATCTGAATCCGCCAATATCGGTAGTTGCCGGCGTCACCCACATGCTCTAGCATCTTGGAGTCTGCGTTGGTGATCCTGCAGACAGCTCCGTCGTCGAAGATAACGTCGACATCCACAGACACCTCCACAACCCGTCCCAGCCATGGCCCGGACACAACGAAGTCGCCGAGGTTCAGGCTCCTGACGCGCCGCAGACTAGACGGGGACACGCCCTTGATGACCCCCGTTGCTACACCGTGGCTATCGTGCTCAGCCAAGTCCAGCACGGTGGTGATGCCGGTGACCACGCCAAGCTGGCCGGTGATGTCGGACGCCGACCCGACCACTTGGCCGGGGTGCAGGTGGCTCCTGTCGAGTACCCTGATGTTCTCGGATTTCTTATACACGACAGAATTGTCGATGAGGAGGATCCGCAAGGTGTCGACGGGGAGAGAGCTGTTGTTCACCGTGGCGTCCTTGATAACTAGCCCTTGGCGGAGGAGCCCGCGCCCGAAGCTCACCAGGTCTTGCAAGTAAATGTTTGACGTTGTTGTCGCGGCGACGACGTCCATCGATCTTACTTTGTGACTAGCCTGATCTAGATCGATGTGTCGACGATCCGGTTGTTGATCGCACACCAGGGAAGCTGTATGTAGATATATATACATATATACAGGTATATGCCGGCATGTTTTCGTGTAGCATATAGACTCGGAGAAAACCGGGGGAGACTCGTAATCAGCATATAGTCGGCGCTACCGGTCACGAACTCCTCATCGTCTACGACTACGTATTGTTGCCGTTTCAATTGAGTTTTGGTACGACTTCGGATTCGACGTATAACCGATAAAATTTCGTCCGTCCGTACAATTACGAAATTGCCCCCGTACTTGTAAGAAATTACCCACCCTGCCACTCTTTAGTCAAAATAACGGTTCGGTAAAACAAAGGAAAACGCCGTGGAACCCCCGGAGGATCCCGTCACGCCAGCCTCCGGGTCCGCGTCGCGCCGCGTGTCAGGTCAGTGCAGAGTGCGGACTAGGGAGACACGGGAGTTGGAGACCCACCACTAGCTTTATCTTTCTGCTCCTTCTCTTGTTCTTTTTCCATCGCGATGCTTGCTCCTCCCGCACCGAGCGCCCCAGCAAACACTCCTTTTCCGTCGAGCCGCCGTGCATCTCCCTCCGACGTGTCGGCCGTTCTCTCCGGCGAGCCGCCGTGCTCCCCCCCCGGACCGCACGGCCCAACCGGCGACGCAAGTCGTACTCCCCTCCACCGCGCCGGAAAGGATTCCAGCTCCAACATCAGATTCCGACGCGCTGACGTCTCCGGTGATGCGTCGCCGGACTTAGGGGCGCCGATGAGACTCCGGGCGGAGGGCGCCCCGCTGCTCTGCCTCTACCACGCGCACGTGCGTCGCCAGAGGAGAAGGGCCACACGCGCGTGGAGGAGCACGTGGCGGCGGAGGATGCGGACGACGGCAGCAGGAAGGGGAGCGTGGGCGGCGCGGCGCTGCTCCGATGCAGACGCCGCCGTCCCGTCCCGTCGATGCGGCCGCCATGGCGCCGGCGCCGAGCAGCCCCACTTGCCCGCCGGGTGGGGAGCTGCGGGCTTCCTCACCGACGCCGGGTGAGGAGCTCCACCTCGCCGTGCAGCGTGGGGGACCTCGACGCCGTGCGCCAGTTCATCGCCAAGGCCGCGCCGCCGGAGTTTTTGTTTCTACCTAATTTCTGTACAAATGGTTGCTACAATAGCTTTTTTTTACCAATTTTTTGCTACTATAACTCCGGCGAGGTCCGATTTTTGCTATAATAGAATAATTTTTTTTTGCTACAATAACGTTATTTTTTTTGCTATATTAGAATAATGTTTTTGCTCCGGCGAGCAAAAGTCTCCGGCCATTGCTCCGGCGAAATTTGACTTTTTGCTACTGTAGCAACTTTTTTTTGCTACAGGTCTCCGGCGAGTCTCCGGCGACATCTCCGGCGAGATCTGTCTTTTTTTTGTTTTTTCGAAACGAACCGTTTTTTTGCTACAAGGAGCAAAAACGGGTATTATTTTTGCTCCCGAAGCAAAAGTGCGTTTTTGGGGGGGGAATGGACACGTGTCATGCAGGGGACCCGGGGATGAAAAAATTTTATCCCCCCGGGGGACGCCCAGTGCTGTACTAAAACAAAGGATACTCCACCTGTCCACCATGCCTATCCATGGCCAGTCTTATCTGTCGGCCAATGCTCCTTCCAGATCGCCCGACGCGTTCCCCGCGCCCATCTCCGGCGCTGCCTCCACTTCTAGAACCACCCTCGCCTTTCCTCCTCTCCTTCCCCTCAAATCCCCTCCCTCCCCAACCTCAACCCATGGATAGTGACCGATGCAGAGTGTGACGGATCCATGTTGTTTTTGGCCATGTACGACGGCAGTGGAGGCTCCGCCGGCCACCGCCGTGTCGTCCGGCACCCGGTGCAGCTTCCAGTTCCCATATATCTTCTCCTCTGTTGCTTACCGACGCTAGGGTGTTGCGACATCTGCCGTTCTGTGACACCAATCTGTTGTACAGGTCCTGAAGCTTATGCTTCGTCCCTTTAGCGATGGAGGAGCCCCGGCTGAAGTGGACCATGAGTAATGCGCCGAGAGTGACACTGGCCGAGATGGGGCCTTCTCTGTGGCGACACTGCACGTGCGCGCGGCAAGGATGCAGTGGTGCGCGTGCACTTTCAGGCCGCTCATGTTCCTCTGTCCGTTGTTCTGTCCTAGCAATGGCACGAACACCACCTCCTCGTCGACTACGCCTTTCCGGCCACTGCGCCACCCGTCCCCAACCCGTGGAGACAGACCAGTTCATGGGGGGCACAGGGTTGTCCATCCACAGGGTAGGAGCAGCGCACCGCACCTGCAGCACCTCTAAGAGGCCGGAGGAGCCAGCCCCTTTGGGCGGCGTGGTGGTCGGAGGAGCCAGCCCTGTTTGGGAGGCATGGTGGTCGAGCTACAAGGGAGAAGGCGGCATCCCCGAGCTGGGGGTTTCGATGGCACCGGACAGAAAAGGCACGAGCTCTGTGTGCGAGCTCGTGGCTCCGGCATCGGAGAAGGAAACGCCGTCGCGACGGAGCTCTGGCCGAGTGCGTTGTGCGCCAAGACGATGAATGGATGCATGCTGGTGCCTAGCAGTTGTTTGCCTTTCTCTCCGCTGAACCGCCCAGCACTTCGACACGAACTGAACTTCCATACGCACTGTTGTCCAATACGAATTGTGCTAGAATACTAATACGCATCCATGGGATTTTCGACATGGAATAATTTCCCCGTTCAGCAGGGCCAAGACATCTACTACAAAAAAGACCGGACTCCCTCGACAGAATCCCCAACCCAATTGCAATTCTCTATCGCTTGTGATTTCGGCTCGTGTCGCTATGTGGTGGTGCGGCCGGGGTGGTACGACCTCACCGGCCTCGATCTAACCTGTTCGCCGATGCGTTTTTAGGATCCAGAACGACTTCACGTGTCCATGCATATTGAGACTCCCAGACAACCAGGCTGCTCTAGGTGAATATTGTGGAATCTGATTTTCTTATTCAGTTAACTTTGGATCTGATTTGTCCCTTTCGTGTCCTACTTTTGATCTGATGTGCCCTTTCCGCGATCCACTTAGGATGGTCATTACCGACAGCACAAGTGTTGGGTCTGCAGGGGTAGAATCCTAGGGCCGGCGAATCCTCCCGTCTCGTCTCCCCTTCGACGACCTACTGGATCAGCTCCCCCTCGACGCCCCGCCGGAACAGCTCCTCCACCGACGCCTTCCTGCAGCGAAAGCCAGGGGCGATGGGGGAGGCGCCCACGGGTGATTCGTCCACGGGCGATCCGCCCGCTGGCAAGCATGCGCCCACGGGTGATTCGTCCACGGGCGATCCGCCCGCTGGCAAGCATCATCGCCGGCTATCTCTGGCTCCGGGGGAGCTACCGTTGGCTGACGGCCAGGTCGCCGGTGGGTCCAGGTTCGCCGCGCTCGGAGGAGGAGATGTGGATGATGCGCTCGAGGGAGATCTTGGCGAGGAGCACCGCTCGGGCGGCGGCCGAGGAGGTCCTCGAGGATGGCTGGTCTACACCAACGCCGGAGATCTGCCGACCGGTGATCTCCGACGATCAACGCGCGGCCGTCTTCTGGGCGCGCTCTGGGTGCCCGTCGGCGGAGGCCCGCTACTGGGAGGTCCGACGTGGCAGCGCGTGTTCGTCGCCGGCGTCGCGGGCGCCCTCCCCTTGCTCTGAGTCGGCGCCGTCGAAGAAGGTGGCTGGCCACCGGATTAGGTCCCCGCCGGTTCGTGTCGGCTGGAGAGGCCCGGTTCCCCGTCCAAGGATCACTCCCATGCCGTGCCTCGGGGACTTCTTCCCGGCCGGCTTCCATGACGAGGTGATCGATCCGGCGGCGGACGGCCATGGCGCCGTCACCGGAGCGGGCGGCGCGGGGACGGAGTCCGATCCACTATCGGCGGATCTCTGCGAGGCGGATGCGATTCAAATTCTTGGGCCGGTGGATGGGCCAGCGCAAAGCCCAAGGAACGTCCATGGGCTTATTTCCTGGAAGCGTTCGATTACATGCGAGAACGATGCGATCGATCTAGGTCTCGCTCGATACCGACGACGGCTCCAGCTTCTGCGTGCGCTCCCTCGGCTTTCGCGATCGCTGCGGCCTCGACATCGCCTGCGTCCGCGACATCGCCTGCGTCCGCGACATCGCCTGCGTCCTCGACACCCCCCTGGTCGAAGGACCTTTCTGCAGGCCATGTCGTCGCCTGCCCCTGTCATGGCGGCGCCGCAGCGGCAAGGGCAGGGGGTGCAGCGCCCCCCGGGACCGGCTCCTGGTGGTCGGGGTCGCGGCGCCGGCCGTGGTGCGCCGGTAGGGGTGGGCAGACCGGCGGCGGGCCCGCCCTTCTTCGCCCCGGTGCTGCCAGGTGTGGCCACCTTCCCGCGGCCAGTGATTCCGCAGCCGGGGGGGGGGGGCTGTTCCCGCGCAAGGCGCCGCGCCGGTGGCCACGGGCCAGGCCGTGGCTGTGACGGGTGCAGCTCCTGCTGTCGCGGCGCCAGTGCCCGCAGCGGTGGCGGTTCCTGCGGGTCAGAGTTTCGCCGTTGGGACGGTGGCGGCGGGGGGAGCGGGGAAGCGCAAGAACAACAAGAAGAAGGTGACTCCCGCGGCTGTGGGTTCTGGGACTTCGCAGGGGGTGGCTGTAGCACCGACTTCCGCGGTTGAACAGTTGGCGCTAGTTGCCGCTGGACCCGGGGAGGTTGACGTTGCCGCGGCTCCGGTGAGGAAGACACGCTGCTGGAAATGCGAGGTTGATACACATGCCACAAGAGATTGCCCCGTGGATCATTACTGCTATGTTTGTGACTCCAAGAAGCATCCTATGAAGAAGTGTCCCACCCTCAGACTTCCGAAGCCGGCTGTGTTTATTGGGGGAGTGGGGAGCAAGCACACGATGTTCTCTCAGTTCCCTGATGATCTCTTCCAGGAGTCGGATGCTTCCAGTGGACCTGTCGCGCTGGTTACGGTGGTGGGCACTGCCGCTACGGCAAAGCAGGTTGAGGTGACGGTGGCTCGCATGTGCTCTACTCTGAGGTGGAAGTGGGAGGCGCTGCCTGCTGGTGAGAACCGGTACAAGGTGGTGTTCCCATCGCTGGCAGAGTTGGAGAGGTTCGATGGGATGGACTTTGGGGTTCCATCACAGTCTACTAGGCTACTTTTCAGCAAGTGGGAGCCAGAGGACGTCGAGCCAAAGCTTGAGTTCGAGCAGTCTTGGGTTCATGTGGAGGGGGTTCCAAATTCTTTGCGGCACTTCCTAGGCCTGTGGGCGGTGGGATCTCTTATCAGCATTACTTTGGATGTGGACCTATTGGCTCTTCGTCGTAGAGGTATCGTTTGTCCGAGGATGGCGTTGTCTGATGATGAGGTGTTCAATAAGGTGGATGAGATAGGTCCGTACACTAACACAGATGGTGTGCTGCGTCTGAAAGGTTATGGTTTCACTTTCCGCCCAGAACCCGAGGATTATGTGCCAGAGTCTGATTTTGTGCCTTATGCGTGGGACTTGAGAGTGACGTCGGAGTCCTCTTCTCGGGGTGCGCGGGATTCTGATATGCTCGGTTCTGCTACTGTCCCTAACGGAGACGCGGATGGTGCGGCGAGTATGGCTATCGATGCACCAACTGCGGATGGCAGTGATCATGTTCGCTCTCAGGCGATGGAGCTACTGTAGAGTTATGCATTAACGCCGGTTAACTTGTCTCCTACTACTCCTAGGGGCAAGGAAATTGTGCGGTTGATGCACTCCTCGGGTGGCTTTATTGCCGGGATTGCAGGGAGGAGCGCGACATCTTCTGGTAGATTGCGGTTGGTGCAGGTGGCACCCCGCTATCCGCTACTCAGGCGACTGGTGACAGGCGGCGACTAGCTGTCGCCCAGACGGCTGTCTCCCGCGACTTCGTCGCGCGTTTGGACGAGGCCCACTCGCCCTCCAGGACTGCTGCGGCGGGACGTGGCGGCGAGCAGCTCCCGGCCGCACAGGCGACATCGAGCGGAGGACGTGTGGCTGCTGCTGCTGGCGGCGAGCAGGTAGCAGCCGCGCAGGCGACAGCGGGCCGTGGGCGAGCGCCTGCTGCCACTGGGCCGTTGGAGGCTGCCAGCCCGCTGGCTGGGCCGGCCACGGTTGGGGTGGGCGGGACGGCGCTGCCCGTCGCCCAGGCGGCAGTCATCAGCGGCGGTGGGCCGGCGGTTCCCGGGCGTGGCGGTGGGCCTGCAGTCACACCGCCACGGACGACGATCGTTGTTTGCGCAGTACAGTCGCCTGCGCGGTGCGTCTCCCAGCTGGCCGCCGCGCAGGGGATTGTGTCAGCGCTGTTGGCGACGCCAACACGTGCAGGTGGTGGTACAGTGGCTAAGAGCATGGCGGTCGGGGGGGGGTATCTTCTTCGCCATTGCCCCCCTCCGCCGTGGCGCCTCCCTCTGTGGATCATGGGCAGCCAAAGAAGGGGTTGAGACGTAGTGCTCGCCACTTCGTTGCAGCGGACGGGGCTACACCGACTGATGAGGATGCTATGTCCAAGGCCATGCGACGGAAAGCGACATTGTTTTCGTCTTCGACCTTAGGTACGTCTTCTCCTCAGACTTCATTTCTTCCTTTTTCCAATGCAAAGGTATCATCTAGTTTAGGTGCTATCGGTGTTTCTTTAGGGAAGAATGTTTCGGAAGTCACGATATCCACTAATGCGTTGAAGCACATGGAATTTGACCGTTTAACGGTCAAACCGAGCTCTTCCGCTAGGATGGATATACCTCATATGGATGATGATTCAGCGTATGCCTCTTCGGATGAACAACTTTTATCACGTCTTGTGGGGGAAGTGACTGAGGTGGGGATGGATGATGAGGACGGGCTAGGATCTTTATTTGATCTCTATGCTTCCGGCCGGAAATCCAAAACCGCCAAACAAAAAAGGAAACACTCACCGCGATATTCCGAGAGACCGCCTAAAAACCCAATTGTTTCCCGATGAATGGCTTATTCAGTAATGGCAGAGGTCTTGGAGACTTGGCTAAACATTTGAATATTGCACAATACGTCAAGGATCACAATTTGGAGTTTGTGGCGATTTCCGAATCCGGAAGGAGAGATTTCCAAGCGAGTGTTCTGAACCGCCTCTCAGGGGGTTTAGACTTCACTTGGCACTCTATCCCTCCACGTGGTAGATCGGGTGGCATTCTACTAGGCGTTAAAACTGACTCATTTGATGTGTTAGCAAGGTCGTATGGTGATTTTCATATTAAATTACACCTTCGTAACCGTGCCGACAACTTCATATGGAGTTTAGTCGCTGTGTATGGAGCCGCCCACGAGGAGTTTAAGGAGACTTTTCTATGTGAGCTGGTTAACTTGGCGAATAATAATCCACATCCAATTTTAATTGGAGGAGATTTTAATTTGCTAAGGTTCCCACACGAGAAAAGTCGGGGACGGTTTGACGGTCATTGGCCTTTCTTATTTAACGCTGTCATTGATAGCTTGGATTTGAGAGAGGTATACATGACCGGACGACAGTTCACCTGGGCAAATAGTCTGCCGGAGCCGACATACGAGAAACTAGACCGCGTATTAATTAGTACCGATTGGGAAGATAATTTCCCTTTGGTTACGGTACGCGCTCTAGAACGCATTGAGGCTCTGTCGGATCATGCTCCCCTTCTACTTTTAACTGGCACATCAAAACCAAAAGGCCAGACACAGTTCAAGTTTGAACTAGGTTGGTTCTTGAGAGACGGTTTTGATGAACTAGTAAAGAAAGTCTGGCGCAAACCGGTCTTAGGTGATAACCCGATACAGAGATGGAATAATAAAATGCGCAATGTGCGTAAATATCTCCGTGGTTGGGCGAGACATACGACTGGGATGTTAAAGAAGGAGAAACAACGTCTTTGTTCCATTATCGATGAGTTAGATCGACTCGCTGAAACTAGGTTGCTATCGACGCAAGAGATTGAACTAAAAAGTCAATCCAATGCAAAAGTAGCACATATGTTGCGGGAAGAGAAACTCAAATGGTATCAGAGATCGAAAGCTCAATTCATTCTCGAAGGGGACTCGAATACTCGGTATTTCCATAATGTTGCCAATGGCAGACATAGGAAAAAACGGATTCAATGTCTCCATCAGGATGAAGGTCTCATTGAGGGACAAGAGTTTCTCAAGGCCTATATCACAAAGTTCTGTAAAGATCTGTTTGGGGCTCCTGAAGTAGGTAATATTACCATGGATGAGAGCCGCACAGATGATATTCCCCAAGTTTCAATGGAAGAAAACGCTTTTCTTAATGCTTCCTTCTCAGAAGAGGAGATAAAGAAGGCTATATTCCAAATGGAACATAATAAGGCACCTGGTCCAGATGGTTGTCCGGCGGAGTTCTATCAGCATTTCTGGGAAATCATTAAACATGATCTCATAGATATGTTTGATTGCTTACAGAGTGGACATCTGGAGTTGTATCGCCTTAATTTTGGGGAAATCGTTTTGTTACCTAAGATTTTGAACGCAGAAAGGATACAACAGTACCGACCAATATGCCTTCTTAACGTTAGTTTCAAAATCTTTACAAAGGTTGCAACTATTAGGCTAAATTTAGTGGCAGATCATGTGGTAAAACCTACACATACTGCTTTTATGCAGGGTAGGAATATCCTAGATGGGGTCGTGACTTTACACGAAATCGTACATGAGTTGCATACGAAAAAGCTTAATGGGGTAATTCTTAATATAGACTTTGAAAAGGCCTATGATAAAGTGAATTGAGAGTTTCTACAACAGACTCTGAGAATGAAAGGATTTTCAGAGGAGTGGTGTACTCTAGTTCGCAGCTTCGTAGTTGGAGGTAGCGTGGCTATCAAAGTCAATGATGATGTTGGCCGATACTTCCAAACTAAGAAAGGCTTGAGACAAGGTGATCCGCTATCGCCCGTATTGTTTAATATTGTGGCAGATATGTTAGCAATCATGATTGATCGAGCCAAGGAAAATGGCCTAATTGAGGGAGTAATTTCACATCTAGTCGATGGGGGATTGTCTATCCTTCAATATGCAGACGATACAATTATCTTTATGGAACACGATTTGGAGAAAGCGGCGAATCTGAAATTAATTCTTTCAGCGTTCGAGCGACTATCCGGATTAAAAATCAATTTCCATAAAAGTGAATTGTTCTGCTTTGGCGAGGCACAAGATGCAGTTGCACAGTATACCGAGCTATTTGGTTGCGAGCAAGGTCAGTTTCCTATTAAGTATTTGGGAATACCAATACATTACAGGAGATTGACTAATGCAGAATGGGCTCAAGTCGAAGAGCGTTTGCAGAAACGGCTAGCTAGTTGGAAAGGAAAATTGTTGTCACTGGATGGACGACTGGTACTCATTAATTCAGTCCTTACTAATATGGTACTGTATATGATATCATTCTTCCAGTTACCTAAAGGAGTCTTAAAAAAATTGGATTACTTCCGATCAAGATTCTTTTGGCAGGGTGACAACGAGAAAAAGAAATATCGATTGGCCAGATGGGATGTAGTTTGTCGTCCACGAGATCAGGGAGGGCTTGGTATTCATGACCTGCAAGTCAAGAATTCAGCCCTACTTGGTAAATGGATTTTTAAACTACTTACTGAAGATGGCGTATGGCAGACCCTCCTGAAACGTAAATACATAGGTTCGAAAGCAATATCACAGGTTATGTGGAAACCAGGTGATTCACACTTTTGGGCTGGACTCATGGCGAATAAAAATAAGTTTTTTTGCTATGGGGTATTTAAGATTAAGGATGGATCACAGATACGGTTCTGGGAGGATAAGTGGTTAGGTACCACCACACTCCGAGAACAGTATCCGGCCTTGTACACGATAGCGTGACATAAGGATGATACGCTGGCTACGGTCATGCAAACATCACCTCCTAATGTTACGTTCCAATGAGATTTACTCGGGCCTCGACTTGCGTCTTGGCAAAACCTGGTTGATAGATTAACGAGGGTTACTCTTACACCAGGCGCTGATGAATTTCGAAGATCACTAAGAATGGTATGTTCTCGGTGGATTCCATGTACAGGGCTCTGATCCAATCGGATATGCCAGTCGATATCTTAAAAAATGTATGGCGTATGAAAGTGCCGCTGAAGATTAAGATCTTCGCGTGGTACCTTCGTAAGGGGGTCATACTCACAAAGGATAATCTTGTCAAACGTAATTGTCATGGGAGCTCTAAGTGTGTTTCTTGTTCTCAGGATGAGACAATTAAACACTTATTCTTTGATTGCACATTTGCGCGTTTTATATGGTCCGCTATCCAAATGGCTTCAAATCTATATCCGCCTACTTCCGTTGCGAATATATTCGGCAATTGGTTAAATGGGGTTGATAAACGATTTAAGAATATTATTAGGGTAGGAGCGCTTGCCGTTATTTGGTCGCTCTGGCTATGTAGAAATGACAAGATTTTTAATGATAAATTTTTTCTCGTATGCAGGTTCTATTCAGGAGCACAGGTATTCTCCGTTCGTGGTCCACATTACAGCGAGGGGAATTACGAGGCCTTTTTACGGAGGCATATGCACGACTGGACCAGGTGGCGAGGGATATTTTTATCCCACATGGATGGCCGCTTGATCTACGGATAGAGGCTCCATAGCATCGACAGTTACAGCAGATGTTTTGTAGCATTGTCGCCCTCTTTATTTCCAGTTTCGGATTTCGGCTGTGTGCATCTTACGATGCAGAGGCTGGGTGTAATGCTTGAACTTTTTGAGTAATAAAGCCCTTTATCAAAAAAAAGGGGGTAGAATCCTAGAAGGTGAGTAGAAAGCAGCAATCGGCTTCATCGGAGCAGGGATGAGACATCTGCAGAGCCTGTATGGACAAGCAACAATGGTAGTGACGACCTCAGTAACGAAGGGGAGGCTGCTTTTCATTGAATTTAGAGCTCCGGCACCAAAAAAAAGGTACAGAGCGACGCTTCAGCTAGAACACTATTTTTTAGCAAGCTTGAGTCCTAGCCACTTTGATTGCTACACAGAATTAGTGACCTGGGGAGGTAATTTATTAATTCATGTTTGTTCAAAGTTGCGTAATTAACTATTTTGGATCCCGTCTGATACGATATAATATGTAGATTTTGTTATTATCTTTACAAACAATTGAAATAATGATCCAACAAGTGGTGGATGGGCATCTGTTTGGTCTCCGATGGGAGTAGAAGAACATCCATAATCTTCTCGATGTGCAGTGGCTTGGTCATTGGCAGGAGGCACGCCTCCTCGAGGTGCCACTCTCGCCGGAGCTCTTGGGGGAGTGAGCAGCCGATGGTTGGCTGGTGGCCATAGAACGATGGTTGCCACTTTTATTGGCTTTGCCGTTGCAACGCACGGGCATTGTGCTAGTCGTCTATATAAAAAGGGTACGTCTAATGCTCAGCTAGCTGAGACTTAAGCTAAATCTCGGTCAACGCTTAGAAGACTTGGCACACTAGTTTTGTTTGTTGTTGACCTTGGCTCCGTGATAAATCTCACATGTGCGTACGAACGGAGAGAGGCCCGGCCGGCAGCTACGTTAGTTTCAACGGCCGAGCAGCGTGTCAAGTCTCAAAATAGGCTTTCGTCCCGCTATATTAATATAGCAACCACCCGATACAAGTTTTGATATCAGTGCTGGGGCAAAACAACACAGTCACGCCCAAAATAAACGAAAGAGAAAAAGGAAAGAAAACAAAGCCAACATAGGTGGATGAATGAAAACAAAAGGGACTCGCATCCGTTGCGCTCTCTCCGGCAAAGTCCCACCACTATCCTAGCACTCTAAAATGTCGCCTACCAAACAACACCTCCAAGAAGGAAAACAACGACGATGTTGCTGTTGTCCGGACGAGTCCTAGGATTTCTCCCGGTACGCTACAGGTAATAGGGAAGAGGTACACCCAACGCCCTTCAAGAAGGAAGGGCGACAATCAAAGCACCACCGCGTCGGTGTCAAGAAGACAAGGATTTCTCCCGACCTCGAAACCCACACCCCTGGACAATCCGACATGCTCCACCCATCATGCCACCCAGCAACAAACGCCACCATAGAATTGAAGCCCCCAATGTCGTATCACCAGGAGAGCACCACACGACCGGTCGAACCGAGGAGAACCCGCCGTAGACAGAGCGACAGTAGCACAACCATGTGGGAGGGATCGACCTCCACCGCCGTAGACGGTAACCGACCGGACGCAACACGCCGGAGCACACCATGCCACATTGGAGCCGGAGGGCGGGTGCAGCACAGCCACCTGGAAGACTACCTCCACCGCCATCGGCGGGTCCCGATCGGACGCGGTAGCAGAGACACACCAGGCTGGGCAAGTTCGGACGGTCCCTGAGAGGGACCATGAAGTCTCCGCCACCACGCTGCTGCACGTAGGCCGACGCCGCTGCTACCCTCATGATCGGCACCAAAGGCCCGGCCGGACCCATAAGGGTCCGCGAAGCTCCCGGCGCCACGCTGTAGAAGACATGTTGTCGTCGCCGCTGCTGCTCCATCACAAGGATCCTCGTACCTCAGTCAAACCGGGTAGCCGGGTCGAGCTTGGGCCCGCACCAACCCAGATTGGGCCCAGATCTGGGCCTACAGGGCCCTGGCAGAACCCTAGCCACCTGCACCACCAACTGGCGGCGCCGCCGCTGCGCTCACCTCCGGCAGCCGAGGAGAAGCAGAGAAGTTGCGCCGTGTCCGCCGCCGCCACGCCGCCTCCCGGCCGCACCCGAGCCGCCGCCGACCGAGGAGCACCGTCCCCCGACGGGCAGAGCCCCGCCTCCACCCATCCCGGCGCGGGGAGAGACATGCCGCCGCGGGTACCGCGCGGGCCGCGCCTGGCGGGCTCTGCCGACGACGGCGACGGGAGAGGGAGAAGGGGGGACGGGGAAGGGAGGGCCCAGGGGGCGCGCGCCGCCGCTGCGTGGGGGCGACGGGCACGCGCGAGAGGGGAGAGGGAGGAGGCTGGGGCGGGCCGCGCCGCCGGCGGCGGCCGGAACCCTAGGTTCGCCCTCGGGGGTCGCGGGTGCGGGTGCAGCGTGTCAAGTAGTGGTTACGCAATAGTTATTTATATTTTGGTTACTATCCATTTGCTTGATGTGTATATTGTTTACACGGATCGCTCTATTTGTAACTGAAAAATATGTCCGAGTGACGATATTATTTTTAATTAAAAAAATCTCAATTACAGCTTTATTTACAATTGATAAACTATTTTAATTACAACCTCACTAGCGATGGAAAAAATTATCTCATTTGCACAACCACTCTAAACCAGGTAAAATTTCTCATCTTCATCCACACTTACAATCGACAAAATATTTCAATTGCAACTCTAGTTTGCAACTTGACAAAATATGTTATTGGAAATTTGCTCAGGTATAACTACACCTGCAATTAGAAAAAATATCTCAATGGCAACCGCGTTTGCAACTAGCAAAAAAATTCAGTTGCAACCGTACTTATAACTGGACAAAATATTTATATTGCAACTCACTTTGGAAAAAAAACTCAATTTCAACCCCACTTGCAATTGGACAAAAATATGTTGCAACCCCACTTGCAATTAGAAAATATCTCAGTTGAAACCTCACTTGCAACTACGAAAATTGTCTCAATTGCAACCTTTCTAGCAACTAGCAAAATGTTTCAGTTGCAACCCAAATTGCAACTTGACAAAACCTAGTTGCAACCCACTTGCAACTATAATAACTCAGTTGCAACCACACCTGCAACTGAAAAAAATCCAGCTGCAACCCCACTTGCATTTATAATAACTCAGTCGCAACCACACTTGCAACTGAAAAAAATCCAGTTCCAACTCAGTTGCAACTACACTTGCAACTGAAGAAAAACCCAGTTGTAACCCCACTTGCAACTGCGATATCTCAGTTGCAACCTCACTTGCAACTATAATACTCCCTCCGGTCCAATTGAAGTCTCGGGAAAAGTCTGCTATGCTAGTACAAATTTCTATATTACCAGCAACAGTTAATATAGATCGGAGGGAGTAACCAAGTTGCAATCACACTTATAACTGAAAAAAACTCAGTTGCAACCCCTGTTGCAACTATGACAAAACCGCGGTACGACTATGGCTCAGCTGACTAAGAATTAACTTAATTCTTGGTCAGCTGACGTCATTTGTCCACCAGTTGACGTCACTTGTCCACCTGAAAGCTAAAGGGGGGTTTTCTTTCCGATTGAGTGTTTAACCTATAGAAAATGATTTGTAACCAAACTTGCAATTCAACTTGCAACCTGAAAAAAGTATTAGTTGCAACCCGATTTGTATCTGGACAAATAAAATTTTGATTTGTATCCCGACTTGCAATTGGACAAAAAATTCTGAGTTGCAACCAGACTTGCAATCGAACTTGCAACCTGATAAAAGTATTAGTTGCAACCCGAATTGCAACTTGACAAAAAAAATTCCGAGTTGCAACCATACTTGCAAAAATGGACAAAAAAAATCCTGAGTTGCAACCAGACTTGCAATCCGATTTGCAACCCGCAAAAGTATAAGTTGCAATCCGACTTGCAACTGGACAAACAATTCGGAGTTGCAACCAGACTTGCAAATGGACAGAAAAACATAAGTTGCAATTCGACTTACAACCTAGCAAAAGTATTAGTTGCAACCCGACTTGCACCCGGACAAAAAATCCCGAGTTGCAACAAGACTTTCAACCTGATAAAAGTATTAGTTGCAACCCGACTTGCAACTGGACAAAAAAATACCGAGTTGCAGCCAGATTTGCAATAGAAAAACATAAGTTGCAACCGAACTTGCATTCCGATTCGTAACCTGACAAAAATATTAGTTCCAACCTGACTTGCAACTGGAGAAAAAAAATTCCGAGTTGCAACTAGACTTGCAGTCCAACTTGCAACCTTGCAAAACTATTAGTTGCAACCCGACTTGCAACTGGACGAAAAATGCTGAGTTGCAACCAGACTTGAAAAATGTATAAAACATAAATTACAACCGGACTTGCAGCTGGACGAAAAATACAAATTACAACGCAACTTATAATCGGACAAACTATCTGAGTTACCTCACTTCCAACTAGAGTTACAATGTCACTTGTAACCGAAAATAATCTCGATCTTTCAGCGCTTCTTCGCACTCGAAAGAAAACAAAAAAATTAAATACTCCCTCTGTCCCAAATTAATTTTCTTAAAGTTGGACAAAAGTTGATGTATCTAATACTAAAACATGTCTACATACACCCACTTTTGTCCAACTTTGATACAATTAATACGGGACGGAGGGAGTAATTAACATCAATCAGACAAAAGGGTTTGAATCAATAAAAAAATCACAAAACAAAATATATATTGAAATACTCACCATGAAAATCAAGAAATGGTTTGTTTACACCATTTTCATTTAAAAATTCGAAAATGAATACATTCATTCCGTGATCATATCTAAAAAAAATTTATCGCCAATTGTTATGCCGTAAAATTCACGGAGAGATCTCCACTGACCTCCGCACAATATGGTTCTGCGAACCGTCCTATCAATCCAAATAAAATGTTTTGTGGAAAATTCTGCATTTCCACCTTTCACTATAATGTAATTGCTGGAGAAAAAAGATATCAATGTGGATCTAGAATCACAAGTAAAAATCTGGATAAAAATTGCATTTCCACCAACAAAAAACAATAAAAGGTAGTCAAAAAAAGAAACAACCTACAACTCTATATAACGGTAACGCTAAAGGACCAACAAAGGGCAACAAAAAGACATACAAAATCGAAACCGACCTACACAAAACGAAGAGACGAAGCCCACGTACCCAGCCCGCTCACTCGGCCTGTACACAACGCCCTGTCCCGATCACTCGCGACGAACAATAGTGACCGACCCGCTTGCTCACGAAACACTCGCCTTGGGACGTACCAATCTCGACATATCTATCGAACGACAACGCAGCTAGCTGAGCATTATACAAAATCGAATGAAAAATAGACTACTCAAATCTGGAAAAAAAAGTTAGACAACCGTCAACATTCACATGTAATTGGCAAGTTAACTCACGCTGCACTTGCTACTAAAAGCACACAACGACTCACAAACATAATCAATACAGACAAAAAAAATGGAAAGCGACACACACAACCGAACACCTACATGGAAATAGGGACAAGACATTTCACAGGTGACAGATCGAGCCAACAATCCAGCCCACTACAACTAACACGAAAATAAGCCCAAGCCAAAACATAAACTACTCGATTAGGATCCAGGAAAGGAACACAACCAGCCTGCACTAAATAAATACGAATCTTCAAGCACCATCATCCCACGGATCCGTACCTAGCTGAGACTTAGCTTAGCGTCCAGCTAGCTGAGCGTTAGCAAAAACGATATAAAAAACTCACTAGCAGACGGCAGATTAAAATCCCAAACGCTAAAAAATGCATGGGTGCTATCTTCGATTCACTACGAGAATCGCGTCGCTGACGACATTAAACCATATGCCGAGTGTCTAATCATGGGGGACTCACGCACACAGATTCTCTGATGAGTCACTCTGAAAAAGACCTCGGGACGGATACGACACCCAGCATAGAACGTCTTCGCCGAGTGTCTGGCTTGGAGAATACTCGGCGTATAACATCACGATGGCGAAGGCCTCAAGTCGCACTCGGCAAAGTCTGAGGTCACGGCAAAGATAGTGCCACGTGCCCATTGACAGTTGGGCCTCACAGTACTTGTGTTCGCCGAGTGCCCCTAAGGGAGCATACTCGGCAAAGAGAAGGGCGCGAACAAATTTGAAATTTGCCGCCCTTTTTGCCGCTCTTTTTTTCACCACCGGTTGTGCGCGAATTTTGTTTGAAAGTTGCCGCTAGTTTTCTTGTTCTTTGTCGCGTAGGGCACTCGGCGTTGTTTCCGCGCGAAAACAGTATGGTTTCCCGCGCTTTCAATTGTAACGCTCGACACAGAATCGTGAAATCCCCGCGCCCTTTTTTCCCGCCAAGTGTCCTACATTTCTGCCGAGTGTGGCGGCGAGGGGCACTCGGCACAGTTGTGGCGCGAAAAATGTAGGGTTTTCCCGTCCTTTTAGCTATTTGTGCCGAGTGTAACACTCGGCAAACTGCAGGCAGAATCCCACCCCCCCAAAACTCTATAAATAGTCATCTCTTGGACATGCTCCTCACTCGCTTCTTTGCTATCCTACCTTTGTGTTCATTTTGGAAATACAAATACTCCGGGTTTCCTAGCTATGTCCCACAGCTCATGTGACATTGAAGCACGAGCCAACTGTGGGGCTGTAGCTATGTGAAACCGTGTGATTTGTTCCGTGTTCGTGGGGGAGATGTGGACGTCCGGTGAGGATGAACTCCATCCACAGCACGGGTACCGTGTGTTGTCTCGCACTCCCGCTGTTGCCAAGCTGGAAGAGAAGTGGTGTGGGCACGCACTGATGGCGACGGTGGAAGATAGCCGACCACGAGTGTTGTCGAATGACGTCGTGGCGGCGGTGTGTGCGCAGTGCGGTGTAAAATGCACCGCCATGAAGGTGGAGGTTTGCGCGCCTCTATTCGACTTCTTCCTGCGCTTCCGTTCGGTCGAGGACTGCACTTGCGTCCTTCGTGCCTCCAACAGCCTCATCGTCAATGGCGGTACACTCGCTTTGAGCCGCTGGCATCGCAAGCTTGGTTGGAGGCAATCAGAGGTGTTGTACCTAACAAAGCTGAGCTTTTAGAGGTTCCCACGAGAGATGTGGGAGCCCCAAGGAGTCAACCAGTTCAACAACCAGCTACGTGGGTAGATGGTGGAGATGCTCAAGCCAGAGTACAGCTGGTACCTGAAGGTGATGGCGTGGATGAAGAACCCATATGCAGTGTACAATGTCTACGACGTGGAGGTTCCAGAGCCAGATCTGCCCCTGTCTGAGTTCGATGACCCATGCCTGTCCACGACAAAGAGGACGTTGGTTCATACTGTCCTAATCCATGTGAAGGAGGTCGTCGACCCCGGACCGGCCGTTAGGACCGGTGGACACCACTTCGGAGGGCCATGTGGCAATGGATCAGCGGGAGGAGAAGATAAATGATGACCATGCTCAACCAAATTTTGGTGTTAATTTTTTGTTCATGTGTCGTAATTAGAGTTTGCTAGATGGTCCTTGTTTGTAAGTTTGTTTTGTTCTCTATTCCTAAATGTTTCTTTCGACGTGATTCTGTTGTTTGTAAGTCTTGTCAAGATTATGCTACCATGTACAAAGATGTTCGTTGTTTGTAACTCTTGTTTCAGTGCGAGTCTGTAGCTTTTGGTGTGTTTCAGACGCTCCGGAGCCCCTCTCCGGAGAAACCCTAGATCAGATGGAGAAAAAGACAAACTTATCGTTCGAACCCCTATATGTGCACGGGAAGGTGGTAGAAAAGTGGAACTAATTTCTTGGTTAGGCCCTAGGAGCACCCATGACAATGGTATACCCCGACTCTTGGCTAGATTCCCCCCGGTTCGTCAAATCTGAGAGTTTCGGGCTCTAAATAGTCCTACATCCCGCTAGAGAGAATCCAACGTCGGTGAAGCCCTTACACGAAGAGTGGGGGGAATCTTGGGCATCTACAACCCGTACCACACTTTCACACACATGGTTTGTGATACGTCTCCAACGTATCTATAATTTTTTTATGTTCCATGTTGATATTATGCCAATTGCTACATGGTTTCTATACAGTTCATAGCATTTTTATGCATTTTTCTAGGACTAACCTATTGACAAGTTGCCAGAGTGTCACTTCCTGTTTTCTGCTGTTTTTGTATTTCAGAAAAGTTGTTATGGAAATATTCCCGAAATTGGATGAAGCAAAAGCCGAAGTCCCTATTTTTCTATCACTCACACGGAGTCCGAAGGGGACCAGGTTGGCAGCCACACCATAGGGCGGCACGGCCCCCCTTGGCCGCGCGACATCATGGTGTGGGCCCCTTGGTCGCCCACCGACATCCTTCTGCCTATATATTGCCTTCCTTGGGAAAACCCTAAGCACCTGAGCCTCCATCCACGAACAGTTCCGCAGCCGCCGCTCTCATCAACCCTAGTTCGGGAGGGTTTTGAAGGTCTTCCCGGCACCCTTCTAGAGAGGGTAATCATCACCGGGGGGCTCTTCATCACCATGCCTGCCTCCGGAGTGATGCGTGAGTAGTTCATCCTTGGACTACGAGTCCATAGCAGTAGCTAGATGGTTCTATTCCCCAATTTTGTGCTAACATGTTTAGATCTTGTGAGCTGCCTAACATGATCAAGATCATCTTATTGTAATGCTACATGTTGTGTTTGCTGGGATCCAATGAATATTGAATACTATGTCAAGTTGATTATAGATCTATCATATATGTTATTTTTTCATCTTATATGCTCTCTATTGCTAGTAGATGCTTTAGCCAAGTAGATGCTTGTGACTCCAAGAGGGAGTATTATGCTAGATAGTGGGTTCATGCGGTGACCCTACACACCACTACATGTGTAGTGTACAAGTCATTGACATAATACTCATAGAAGGACTTATCCGTGAATATTACACCCCTCAGAGTGGTACAACAGAAACATAGTAGGTCCAAGCAAAGCTATAGGATACAAACTTCATTACAAAATCTCGAGAATCTTTTTGTTGAACTAAAGAAGATCTCATGCAAATGAAACATCCGAAGAGGCAAATCGAAGCTCCAAGCTGGATAAGATATGTAGCTCAGAACCTATTCCACTATGGCTGATGTCAGCCCTAATCTATGGCTTCTTAAAAAAACTGAGTCCAGGAATGGACTCCACCTACACCTTGATAGCTTCTCCTCCACCGACGTTGTTGATGACGATGCTTCACCGGCTAAGTAGTATAAGATTCCTCCTAGCTTCATGAGATAGCGATGGCTTCCCGATGAAGACTCCATTTAGGCTTTAACTCTAAGCAGGGTATCAAACGGGAACGAATGAATAACGAGCGTTACTCAACAAGCTCATTATATAAAGTGGGTAGTTTGGTGCACTAACTACAGTTTTAGACTCGAAAGAGTCATAAGCTAATGCAAGGTTTTTGTAATTATTCTTCAAGAGGTTGCTTTTAATGTTGAAAACTATGCCCGCTAGATCTTCACAGAGCTAGAACTTCATGAAGTTGCCTTTCCTGCAGCGTTCGCAGCTCCTTCCCGGAACATGGGTAACATGTCACATCCTTTTACACTCTGTAGAGGTGCGTTAATTTACCCATAGGCGATCAATACCATGTTCTAGAACCAGGTGTACATTCCTGTCCACTCCCACTCAGGTGTGGGGCCCGATTGTTGACCCAAACCAGACTATGCTTCTTCGCACAACACATGCCCACCCATTTCTGCCACGTAGGTTTAACCTCTGATTCTACCCCTTACGATAGATATCTAGGCGCCCCGGGAAGACCATCATAGACCCCTAGAGTCCGTGGGAATTAAGAGATCCCAACCATGTGCGTGTAGTCTTCCAAGATCTACAGTGTACGTCTCTGGCAGTCCGTTAACATGTGAACAGGAAAAGATGACAGCTGGCTTACTCGCCCCATATAAGACCCATGGTTAACGCAGTATTTACGGCACAAGAATATTGACGACATTTGTTGTTAATTCCTAGATAATACTTTCCCATGCAGATGGAACCTTCCTTTGACATATTCATCTTACCATGGTTTCATCCGCCCACCAAACAGAACACTACCACTCGGGTAGTCATTCAATTAGTCATATTATTATAAAAATAGGATTATGCATTCTTTTGAGAATATGTGGTAATACGATAGGGTTTTTGCAAATAGTTATTTAGAAAGAAGTGCAAAGGATATGAGCAAGTGATGAACTTGCTTGAGATAGAAATAATAACAATAATAATCCATGTCTTCGGGTTTGAGGGTCGCGTAGAAAATCCCGAGATCTGAAAGATAGCAAAGTAGTCCTGGTAAGGACTACATAAAACACTGGAAAGATGATGTAGTGCACAGTAATGAGATGCATCGCAAAATATACCCTGAGAAATACCCCAGCTTACAAGTGTAAGCTACGCTTGATATGATAGGGACCATATTTGTTTATTAAGTCTTGGATTTATTAATGACTTAGAACTACCTAGACCTCTTAGTGAAGGCCATGAAAATAGCAGACTAATAATTATCAAGGTCTTGTGTTTATTTGAAGAATTCTAAGATTTCTGCCAACAAAATATTTTATTTATTTTTATTCCTTTTATTAGAAGAAAGGCATTTTAGGTGTCTATGAAATTGTGTCTAACTTAAAGTTCTCAAATGAATTTTAAGACATCACAAATGGATTGCATTTGTTTCACTAACATTTTGACTTACTATTCATAATTTTCTACATTTATTTGAATAAAAACATTATTTTTTCCATTTTTAAATGATTTATTTCAATGCAAATAATTTATATTTTTGAACTTTATCAAACATGTTTGAAATTGACATATTTAAATAGAATTCATTTTTCTGATTATTTTGGTGTATTACTCATAATTTTATGATTAACCAAATAAGAGATATGAGATTTCCAATATTCAATTAATTCCTGGAATTAGTAATCATTTTCTGAAAATAATAAAAGCAAGATTGTGACGTCACAGTGATGTCATCCTGGCATCACACGGAGAGAAACCTCTTTGTTAATCTCGAAATTGATCGATCTATCGGGTGATTCGTGGAATTGACGGGATGGTGAGGTAGAGTGAGTCGAGGGAAACCTAGGGGTGGCTACGGACTGGACCAATTGGTCACGGGAGCTATTCCGGCAGCCAGCATCTACGGCAGTAACAACATAGCTCGGTGACGACCTCAATACTGGATGCTAAATGCGAAAAGGAGAGCGCCGTTGGGTGCAGCATCTCACCATGTATCAAATGCGGTGGTCGGCGAAGATGGGGAAGCACCGGAGGCGGCGAATCGAAGACGTCAGGGTTGGGCGGCCGCGGAGAAGAAGAGCAAAGTCTGCGCGATTTCCGCCCTCTAGGCTTGCCTGATTAGACGTGGCGACATAAGGGCGGAGGACGGAGGCGTATATGTGCTCTGCGGAGGTCGAGGTTGGCCGGAGCGACGGCCGTACGGGCCGGGTTAGGGTTTCAGTGCAGAAATTTTGCGGAGAGAGCAAGAGGAAAGCTGCGAGGCAACGAGTGAGAGTGAGGAGAAGGGTCACGGATCCCTCTTGGCTCTTACCCGCGCGCGAGGATGGCGAGCAGGAGGTGACGAGTCAAGGATGGCGGTGGCGACACGCCTCTGGCCTTCTTGCCGGAGGTTGAAGAAAAGAAAGGAAAAAACAATTTCCTCATAACCCCCTAAAAGTTCTACAATTTGCAGTTTAGTCCTTCTGGTATTAGAAAGCGAAAAGGAAATTGTGTTCTGGGTATTTTCGAAAACATAAAAAATATTAATAATAATAATAATATATGTAATCCTTATCAAAAAATTCAATCTCACCATGTTTTGTTTTGGTGAAACTGAGTAAGATTTGAATTTTACTTTGAGGTGTTCAATTTAAGTGATTTTTGTTGTTTTCTATTAATTTAAACTTCAAATGGACTCGAAATTATTTTTGTATATGCTATCACATGAAAACAAAACCACCAATATGTTATTGAAAGAATGGTGTGTTTTACATTGGACAATTTTAGATATAAGTCTTTTAGGGAATAATTGGTAAAACTTCTTAGTAATGTTTTTATGCATTGTATACCAAATCATCAACTATGGAATTTTATTCCAAGTCCTACCAAATACTTTTATTAGAAAATGTACTTGTTTTATTTTATGATACTATGTCGTTTTCATAATTGAAAATCTTAACAATTTTCGTTGACATTTTACTTAGGGGTGTGTAAGCCATATTTGCTATTTTTAGTACTTGATCGAGTGGAAAACATGAGTGGCTTTGGAATCTTGTTTGTTTGTTTTCCACCCAGGTTCCAAGTATGGCTATTATGCTATGTTGGTTTAGAAACGTATCCTCATTTGCATGGTTATGTATTAGTTGATTTCTTTGTTATTATCCATTTGTGTTATGGATGAGAAGGATTTGGAAAATAAGGTACTTAGCTTGTTACCATCTACCCCAACATAACATAAAACATTTGAATGTCATGGATTGTTATTAGTTCTTGTTTCCATTAAAGATATTATTATGTGTTCCTTATCTCTGATGAGCTTGACAAGGCACATAGGTTCTAGGTTCTCTAATTTTACCTAATGGTACTGTGGATAGTTGCTTAAGCTATGCTTTCTTACTGAAATAGTGTTGATCCTTGTGGTCTTTCATTGCCTGCAATATCCTTGTCTCTAGTTGCCACTGGCCTTCAGATACTGCCTTTATCACTTGCAAGTAAGGTCATCTCTTGGATTCCAACTTCAACTGTCTCATCCTTGTGGTGAAGACAACCAATTACTCCAAGCAATGATTTCTCTTAGAAAATTTTAAAGAAATGTAAGTGTATTTTAGGACATCAATTTCCCACATACATATAAGAAGAATATGTGAACAAGTTTGCAAGGCTTGCACCCAAATTACTATTCATATCCAAATGGCAGAGATGTACTAGGTTATTCAACCTTCTATTTGTTTGTGTATGACACTCAATTGTTTGAGTATACAAAAGTGATCAGTTAACAAGGTCCGGAAACTTGTTACCAAACTACTTCTATATAACACTAACATTGGAATATCACACTATTTCTCGAGGAATTGATAATATCAGATTAAGATATAAGAGTTTTCAAATACTCTTATGATAAATTGGAATAACACTTGTAGAACACCCTAAAGAATCTTCATGTGGTAGTTCCTGCTTTCTTGTGGGTTTCATATCTTGCAGAATGTCTCCGCGAGGATTGGGAAACAAGATAACAATATGGTCTAAACAGAGTAACAAGATCTATGTTAAGAGTTAGTTCATGCTTTTATTCTCCTTCCATATGTTTCTCATTTTATTTCATAGAAGATATGTAGTTATTTCGTATATGATTGGTTTTACTTAGCTTTCGATTCAATTCCCCTAATAGAGATTATAACTTGTTGTTATTCATTAGTGGTACCTAGAGATACTTTAGTTGTTGAATGGTGGATTTGGATAGGAATGTGGAGTGTTGAATGATGAATTAAGTTAGTAAGTTGATCAAATGGTCCCTTAATGTGTTGAGATCTCATATGCTCACTTGTTAAGATGAATGAGACAATGATCATACGAAGGTTATTTGAGTTTAATGATTTTAGTCAGAGTTGTTAGTTGGTTTCTGAGAGTGTCATATTGTTACTCTATATTTTTATATTTATTATTTTGAGATATGTACATAGTCCATAAGAATGTTATTAATAATAATTATGTCATTTCCCACTTGTGGATTCTGAGTTAATGCTTGTTTATATCATTTGTGTTTTATTTCACCTTGGGAACACACTTGTAAAGGTGGACTTAATAGTTATTAGGTAATTTAGAAAGATGTTGTGTGAATGGATTGATAACTTAAAGAGTTGTTCTTTTATAGGACATAACATCTCCATTGGTGAGATGGTTCAATTGTGAATTACTCGTTGGTGAAAGTATGATCATAAGTTATATGATTTGGGTACTCACCCCTATTTGAGTTCTAGATACCTAGTGAATTATCCCAAGTCACTTATAGACTCATGGTAAAAATTGTGGAAAGTTAGTGATGGTCATAACCATTTATGGTTTGTATAATTAGATGATTTCGTTTGTAAGACACTTTCTATAAAGATCACTCCAAAATGTACTCTAGACCAGATGATTTAACCTATTTCATCGAGCCAATCGAAACTTTGGTCACTTTGCTTCAATTAAACTTTCGCGCCAAAATTTCCCGTATTTTTAGATGTAGGCTTTGCAAATGCACATATTATATTTTGATCGTTATAACCTCCCAAACACTGGGATGTTACAGTTCATGCCTCTAGTAATCTGGGAGAATGACAGTCACTTCCAAGATTGTGGATGTGTTGTTGCCACTAGGGGTAAAACAACAATGCTTTGTCTAAGGATAATTGTGTTGTTTACATTACGTACTTTACTTAATGCAATGATCTGTTGCTTGCACTTAATACCCAAATTTTTTCGGATGACATCCCGAGGGTGGATTATTAGTGATAGATGAAGTTGGATAACGGTCTATATATCATGTTGTAATGCCCAAATGAATATCATAGTACTCATCATGTCATATATATGCATTACGGTGCATTCTCTATTTGTCAATTGCCCAGTTGTAATTTTTTTACCCAACATGTCATTTATCTGTTATGGAGTTACACCACTAGTGAACTGTGGACCCCCGGTCAATTCTTTTACACTGATAATACAACCTACTGCAAACACTATTTTTTTCACCACAAATACCGTTCTCATTTCATTGAATCCAAACAAACATCATTTTCCACACTATACGTCTAATCCTTTGTTTTCAGCAAGACCGGTGAGATTGACAACCTCACTATTTCGTTGGGGCAAAGTATCTTGGTTGTGTTGTGTGTAGATTCCATGTTGATGCTGAGCCTCGTAGTGCGCCCTGATACGTTGAAAACGTATCTCCTTTTTCGAACACTTTTCCTATTGTTTTCCTCCAAACTTGTGTGTTTTGAATGCAACTAACACGGACTAACGCTGTTTTCAGCAGAATTACCTTGGTGTCTCGTTTTTGTGCAGAAAAATCAACTTTCGAGAAATTGCCCAGAAAAGACCCCGTTGCTCCTAAAACACCAGAAGACCCCGGGAACAAGAAGGAGGCCAGAAGAAGAGCCATAGGGGGGCCACACCACCCCCTGGCGTGGCCCCCCTTGGCCGCGCCAACACATGGTGTGGGCCACCCAGAGCCCCCCTCAGTCTCCCCTTTCGACTACAAATAGTCTTCAATCCTAAAACACGAGGGGGTTCGATAGTTTTCGAGAAAGAAGTCCGTATCTCCGCCGCCATCTCGAATCCTTTTTCGGGGTTCAGAAACTCCGTCCTGGCATCCTGCCAGGACGGGGAATTGGAGGAGATCATCGCCACCGTCATAACCAACTCCTCTCCATCGACCTTCCATGTTTCCCCCATCCATGTGTGAGTAATTCCCCCGCTGTAGGATGAAGGGGATGGTAGGGATTGGATGAGTTCGTTTATGTAATCATGACATGATTGTTAGGGCATAGTGCCTAGTATCCTTTATTAGTGCTATTGACATTGCTGCAACTTGTTATGCTTAATGCTTTCCACTTTGGGCCCGAGTGCCATGATCTCAGATTTGAACATGTTATTGAATCATGAAGATAATTATTGTTTCTTGATCATACCTGCAAGTTGTTTACACATATCGTTGTCCGGAACCCGAGGCCCCGAAGTGAAAGAAATTGGGACAACCGAAGGGGATGGCTGTGATGTGAGGATAGCATGTGTTCACGGAGTGTTAATGCTTTGCTCTGATGTTCTATTAAAAGGAACATCTTAATTACCAGTAGTTCCCTTGAGGCCGCGCTGAAACGGGCTGGTAGGACAATATATGTTGTGCAAGTTCTCATTGCGAGCACGTACGACTATTTACGGAACACATGAGTATGTTTACTTAGTACTTGGATGCTTTATCTTATTTATCTGCAATTCCCATGACTTGATCATTATATGAACTATCTTATCCATGCAACGCCCGTTCATCCGTTTCTATGGCTACAATATTTAATCCCGCTGTTTACTCCAATCACACCTGCTGCTGTTTTCATACTACTGCTGTTATTATTTCATTGTTGCTGCTACTATAAAACTGGTACTACTGATAAACCACTGCAAACAAGTCCACTTTCAGGTGCAGGTGAATTGACAACTCACTTGTTAAGGCTCACAAATATTCTTTGGCTCCCCTTGTGTCGAATCAATAAATTTGGGTTTTACTTTCCTCGAAGACTGTTGCGATCCCCTATACTTGTGGCCTTGTGGGTCATCAAGACTATTTTCTGGGCCGTTGCCGGGGAGCATAGCTTTATTTGCAAGCTCACAGGAGAGTACTATTATCTACTGCCAATCATTCATCATGAGTAAGTCTCGTGATGGAAGAGTTCCTATATTACCATCCACTACAAGAAGAGGTACAACTCTGAATACCTCTGTTGCTCTTGATTCACCGTCTGTTATGAGTAAGTTGCTTACACCACCACATACACATGCTACTTCTGCTAAATCTAAAAATTCTTCTGATACTTTTGATGATGTTTCTATTGTGCTTGATGAGAGTGGTTCTCTCGGTCCTTTCTTAGATGCTACTATTGCTAGAGCTAAAATATTGCAAACACTGAAACTCCTGATAAAAATCTTGTTACTCCTGCTTTTTCACCTGAGTTTAGAGAAAATCCTAGTGATGATTTTGATGATTCGTATATTGAACTTAGTGACGATCTTATTGAGAAAATACAATCTATGAAGGATAATGATGTTGTTATACGTCTTATGGAAAGTCGTGCTGTTAAATATAAATTATCCCCTGATGCTAAGTTTGCCGCTTCTCCTATTAATATTAGGGATAAGGATTATGAATTCTCTCTTGATTTATCTTATATTATCTATTGTTGAGAAAGAACATTTTTGTGGTATTGAAATATGAAATTGCTATGAAACATATGAATGAGCTCTCCTCTTTTAGTAGTTTATTCTCTGATGATCTTAAGAAACGTAGCTACTTTGTCACCAAAATATTCCCTTTCTCATTAAAAGATGAAGCTAAAACTTGGTTTAATAATTTTTCTCCTGGATCTATTGATAGTCCTATTGGTTTGGGTAATGCTTTGTTTCAGAAATATTTTCCTGCTAGTGCTCAACATGCTGCTTTACAAAATATATTTGATTTCAAGCAATTGCAATAAGATAAATTGCATGTATCTTGGGCAAGGTTCTTTTCTTTAGTTAGGGCTACACCTGGGCATAAGCTAGAAGATAATAAACTTATTGATATATTCTGTAATGGACTAACTGTTGAATCTAGGACATACCTGGATAGTTGTGTTGGTTGTGTTTTCATGAAAAGAACTCTAGAAGAAGATGAGGAATTAATGGCTAAAATGAGCCAAAATCATGATGATTGGACTTTGGTTGAGCCTGAGCCGACCCCTACTCCAGTATCAACACCAACACCAACACCCAAGAAGATGGGAATGATTGAATTAAATGATGAAGTGATGAGAGAAGCCAACAAATCTCTCAAAGAGAGGGGTATTAAATATGAAGATGTGAATAATCTTCCACCTATAGAAGAAATATGTAAGACAATCCCTCACTCATCACCCATTGAGGTACACTCTCTCCAATATTTTGACAGTAGAGATATTCCCTATAGAAAACCTCCTGATCAATGCTTAGATGAATTTGATAATTATGTTATTAAGCAAGATAATTTTAATATGAGAGTGCAAAATCACCTAATGGAAAACTCTAAAGCTATTAAGGATTTTCATGGTGTCATAGAAAGAACCTCTAATGATGTTACAATGCTTGTTAAACATTTTCAAATGGTTTAAACTCAAATTGATCAACTTGCTAAAGTGCAAAAAGATTGGCTAGTTAATGCTTCTAAAGAAAAACATTCTTATGAAATAAGAACTAGAAGTGGTATTGCTACACAAGATCCTTTATATCCCAAGGGACATCCTAAAATAATTGAACAAGATTCTCAGCAAACTAATAATGATGTTATTCATACTAAGAAGAAAAAGAAGAAGAAACATAAAACTGTTGTAGATTCCTTGAACTTGATAAAGATCCTAATAGTATATCTATCTCTGTTGTTGAAACTGAAAGTGATAATGAAAAGAATGGTGCTTCTGATAAAGAAGAAATTGAAAAGGAACCTGGAAAGCAAACTAAAAATACAAAGTACACTAAGGAAGATTTTATTGCTAATAAACATGGTAATGAGAGAGAACCATGGGTACAGAAACCAATGCCTTATCCTAATAAGAAACACAAATCAAAAGAAGAAGAACACTATAACAAGTTTTGTGAATGGATGAAACCTTTGTTCTTGTAAATTCCTTTAACTGGTGCTATTAAATTTCCTCCTTATGCAAAATATATGAAAGATATTGTCTCTAACAAAAGGAAGATTCCTAATGAGGAAATTTCCACTATGCTTGCTAATTATTCTTTTAATGGGAAGGTTCCTAAGAAACTTGGATATTCTGGTATACCAACTATTCCCTGTTCTATTAAAAATAATTATGTTAGAACTGCTTTGTGTGATCTGGGAGCGGGAGTTAGTGTCATGCCTTTTACTCTCTATAAAAGACTCCTCCTAGAAAAAATGATACCAACTGATATATCTTTGCAAATGGCTGATAAGTCTACTGCTACTTTTATGGGTATATGTGAGGATGTTCCTGTTCAAGTTGCTCATAATTGTCTGATATTAACTGACTTTGTTGTGTTGGAAATGCCTGAAGATCATAATATGTCTATTATTCTTGGAAGACCTTTTCTTAATACTGCAGGGGCTGTTATTGATTACAATCAAGGAAAAGTTATTTTTAATGTTAATGATAAAGACCACACTGTTTATTTTCCCAAGAAGATTGATAAGAAATATGGTCTAAATTCAATTGAAGATATTGAGACCACCAAGATTGGAGAATTTTACTGTCCTATTCCAGTACCACCAAAGGAATATGAAATTATTATAATTGTGACTATGCCTATCAAGGTTGAAGTAACATGATTATTTAGTGATTAGCAAAGTTTTTCTTCACATGAAAATTATTATGGTAACAAGACTTGATCACCCTTGTTAACTAAATGATTTTTAATGAAGAGGACATTGTTTTCACTATGTTTTCACCTTCCCCATTATGTTTTAACCATGTTTACATCTGTTATAACATTGCTACTTGAGTACAATCATGTTTTCCACCATCCTGATGCATGTTTTCCTGATATTTTCACTCTGATTTATGAGGATATGCATGTTTTCACCATCCATACTTTTGTTTTCACCACTACCACCTTTGTTTTCCTTGGATATTCTTCCATTAGAGTGTCATATAACCTCTGTAGTGCTGGTTTTGGTTTTGGTTTTGTTTTCCACCTTTTCATTTTTGTTTTCCAGCAAAATTACTATTTATTAAAATTCTGAAAAAGTCCAAAAAATGAAGTTTCTCGAAAAATTCCTCAAAATTTTTAATAATTTTTTATGTTAAAAATGAGGCAGAAAGCCACCTGGGAGGCCCCAGGGGGACCCACCAGTCAGGCACACCATAGGGTGGCGCGGCCAGGCCCTGGTAGCGCCAGCACATGGTGTGGGGCCCCCTGGCCCTCCACTAAATCTCTCCCTGCCAAAGTCTTCTCTCTCACCTCACAAACTGAAAAAATATCCTGGACCCCGTGTTCTTGCTGGTCTTCCTATGGATTTTCGATCTCCTTCTTCAACCCATCATTTGTGCTGATATTTGGTGTGTTTGATCTCAGGTATGTGACTCCTCCGATGATCCAAGTAGAATTTTATTTAGTAAAGTATTTCTTAAGTATTTTGGTATTATAGGTGACAACTTATGTAAGTTTGCATGATTGATTTGAGTAGCAATAATTTATTTTTGATGTATGTTTAGCTCTCATATAAGTCCCTATGGTAGTCTCCACCTTATAGGTGCTTGAAATTAATTTTTTTGATGATTGTTGAAAAATTTCAGAGATGGATAATTATAATTTTGGAGAGATATTTAGGAGTGATGCTCCTAGAAGGACAAGGCCCTCACGCTCATCCACTTCAGCGAGGCCATCATACAATTAGGATGTTATGGCGTCAACTATTGACGATGCGGAAGATGATGGTATCGTTCACCCATCTAGTTTTCATTGCCGTACATTTTTAAGAAGTGCATGTCTTTTAGCTGATTTTCTTATGCTTATTGAAAGAGTTGGTCTAACCAACTTTATGGAAGATGAAAGCACTCAGTATGCCGCACTTACATAAACTTTTGTTAAGAGTTTTAAATTTCAGAACACACATTATGGTCCATCTGTTGCCTTCAAGCTATATGGTAGTCCTTTTTCTTTGTCCTTGGGATAATTTTGTGCTATTATAGGTATCAACGCCACCGGGACAGCGAGCAGGATTCAAGATAAACCCGCATACCTCCAGGAGATTTACCGAGATGTCACCAACGATGACGGTCCCTCATCCCAGCGCGGGAAGATACGGAACATTCAACTTCCCTCTCTTATATGCTTCACTTACTATATTGGTACTAGTGTTCTTGGTAGGGAGAACACTAGCAACGTTTCTAGTTACCACCTTGATTTCATTGATGCTGCGCTGAACCGTAGCACAAAGTATAACCTTGGTGCACTTGTTGCACGCCGCCTTGCTGCTTCTGGGCCTATTTTTGGTGGCATTATTGCTACACGTGTAGCAGCTGCTTTACATGTTTGCATTGACCCTAATGATGAATAGTTGCTCCACATAGGCTTAACCATGCTGCCATGAAATCCCATAAGTTTGTCACTTCTAACCTACTTCTGATCATTTAGTATATAGACTTTTATATATGGACGGAGAGGAGCGGAAAGTCACTTAGCCGCAACCTGTTTTGTTTAAGATTGACAGGGTACCATGGTCGCTCTCCAAGGAGCAGGTAGACGAGCATCTGAGAACCACGGAGTTTTACAGGCAGCAGGAGAGGCGAGACGCGCCTCCCGAGGACCGCAACACACAGTACACCGGCGCATCCTCGAGCACATATCAGGGGGAGGGTTCCTCCTCGACATACTATGGGGGCGGCACCTCATGGTCCCCTTGGTGATTGATCTCCACGTAGGACAAAATCCTAAGCTTGGGGGGAGGTATACCGACAACACACTCATTTATATATCATGTTCTGTCGGTTCTTTGTATATCGATCTTTTCTCTTCTTTCGCTTCTTTTCGTTTCTTTCGCTTGTTTTCTTTTCTTTCATCCCTTTTGTTTTTATTGTTTTGTTTTCGCTTTCCAAAACACAAAAAGACCAAAAATATTTCTGTTGTTTCTCTCTATTTGTTTCTTTAGTTGGTTTGCTTTATTCTTCAGTTGCAGTTTAATATTCAAAAGCCCAAAAATATTTTGTTTGTTCGTTTGCTTGCTTTCTTTTATTCTTGTTTTATTTCGAAAAAAAAACAAAAAGATTTTTATTTTTTTGCTTGCTCTCGTTTGCTCGTGCTTTAATTGAAAAATCCCAAAAATATTTGTTGTTCTTCTTTCATTTTGTAAAGTTTGGTGGAGAGTTCAACAACCGTCCGTGATTCCATTGGAGCTTGGTTTTCATTATATATTTTATTCAAGCCACAAGTGAAGAGCAATAATGACGATCTACGACAATTCAAGTGTGGTGAGAGGATCGTATGAACTCTATTTGCTTTCATTTTTGTACATATATCCATCTATGTGAGCATGCTTAGTTTGTTCGTATAAGATATATGTGACTTAATGGCTGCTTAATAGTTCATGCTCTCTCGTGTTTTGTTCCAATCTATTAATGGTAACTGACCTGTCATATAAATATTTGTTCGCATTGTTCTATTCATAGAAGGGTATGACATTGTGGTATCCTGCTCTGACTGTTTCATTTGAATCGACTTGAAACATGCTCACGCATTCTAAGACTGAAAAGAAAAAGTCAATGAGCCTCGATGATTTATTTTGCCTCAGATTTCTAGTATCAATTTTATGCCTCTGTTAATTTTACTTTGTCGCAAACATGATTATGATAGTTGTTGCTCTCTTGATTGTCGCAAACATGATTATGATAGTTGTTGCTCTCTTAATTGTCGCTCCCTGTCTATTGCTAGCCTTCACCTGTACTGAGTATGGAATTCTACTCGTGCATCCAACTCCCAAAAACCAAAGTTGCCCATTGTGTACACCATACCTACCTACATGTGGTATTTAACTGCCACTCCGAGTAAATTGCTCATGTGCTACCTTTAAAACCTTCTAAAAATTATTCCTGTTTTGTGCCACTATTTTAGCTCATGAGGATGTAAATAGAGAATCTTTATCTCACTTGTTGATTGGATTTCACACCCTGGACTAGTGTCTTCATCCGCTTATCCAAATGATAGAAGAGCTGGTAGCGGGGTGCCCAGCCCCAAATTAATACAGAAAATTCTCTTCACTATTTTTGCCCCTGATTTATCAGTCAAAGCATAATTGTGTAAACAAAAGAGAAAGAGGGACGACCTTCTACACCAGTTGCGTCCTTCACAGTGGGAGCCTCTCTTGTGAATCCAGTTGGCTTGTGACGTACTGTATTGTCTGTTTACCATTCGTTGACATAATCATACACCTCTCATAAAAATGTTTTCAATACATTTGTTTAATAAAATAAAAAGCTCTAGCACATGAGTAATCTCTGCTTCCCTCCGCGAAGGGCCTTTATTTTACTTTTATGTTGAGTCTCCGCCATATTCTTTGAGAACTTTCTTGAGTGCATAATTGTCATTCTTAGTGTAATTTGTTTGTCTCAAAGCACGGTTGATTGTGGTATAATCTTGATGCTTGCATCTTTGATATCTTTACTTCTAGTCTTCCCTTGAACTTCAGAGGTGTCCTGGCATTTTGTTTTTCCCCACACATAAGGGCAAGCGAGATACCACTTTATCATATCCTATTATGAATACTTCAATCTTGCAAATAGTTATGCTTCATGTTGTTTATTATTAATATGTTGTTATCTCTTCATGGTTTGTATAGCTATTAAGTGACAATATCTTGCATGTATCTTATCATGAGCATAACTAAGAATTTGATCATATAGCGAGTATATTTACATCATATAAAACAAATGTGTTCGTAAAAGTCTTTTATTGAACTTAGTTGTCATTGAATTGCTTGAGGACAAGCAATAAGCTAAGCTTGGGGGGAGTTGATACGTCGAAAACGTATCTCCTCTCCCGAACACTTTTCCTATTGTATTCCTCTAAACTTGTGTATTTTGAATGCAACTAACACGGACTAACGTTGTTTTCAGCAGAATTACCTTAGTGTCTCATTTTGTGCAGAAAAATCAACTTTCGAGAAATTGCCCAGAAAAGACCCTGTTGCTCCTAAAACACCAGAAGACCCCGGGAGCTAGAGGGAGTCCAGGAGAAGAGCCACACCACCCCCTGGCGCCCCCTTGTCCGCTCTAGCACATGGTGTGGGCCACCCAGAGCCCCCCTTGGTCTCCCCTTTCAACTATAAATATTCTTCAACCCTAAAACACGAGGGGGTTCGATAGTTTTCCAGAAACAAGTCCGTAGCTCCATCATCATCGCGAATCCTTTTTCATGGTTCAGAAACTCCGTTCTGGCACCGTGACGGGACGGGTAATTGGAGGATATCATAGCCACCGTCATCACCAACCCCTCTCCATCTACCATCCATATTTCCCCCATCCATGTGTTAGTAATTCCCCCGCTGTAGACTGAAGGGGATGGTAGGGATTGGATGAGTTTGTTCATGTAATAATGACGTGATTGTTAAGGAATAGTTCCTAGTATCCTCTATTCGTGCTATTGACATTGTTGCAACTTGTTATGCTTAATGCTTGCCACTTTGGGCCCGAGTGCCATGATCTCAGATTTGAACATGTTATTGAATCATGATGATAATTATTGTTTCTTGATCATATCTGCAAGTTGTTTACACATATCGTTGTCCGGAACCCGAGGCCCCGAAGTGACAGAAATTGGGACAACCGGAGGGGGTGGCTGTGATGTGAGGATCACATGTGTTCACGGAGTGTTCATGTTTTGCTCAGGTGTTCTATTAAAAGGAACACCTTAATTACCAGTAGTTCCCATGAGGCCCCGCTGAAACGGGCTGGTAGGACAATAGATGTTGTGCAAGTTCTCATTGCGAGCACGTACGAATATTTATGGAAACATGCCTATGCTTACTTAGTACTTGGATGCTTTATCTTATTTATCTGCAATGCCCATGACTTGTTCATTATGTGAACTATCTTATCCATGCAACACCCGTTCATCCATCCCTATGCCTATAGTATTTAATCCCGCTGTTTACTTCAATCACACATGCTGTTTTTTCATACTACTGCTGTTATTATTTCACAACTGTTGCTACTATAAAACTGGTACTACTGATAAACCACTGCGAACAAGTCCACTTTATGGTGCAGGTGAATTGACAACTCACTTCTTAAGGCTCATAAATATTCTTTGGCTCCCCTTGTGTTGAATCAATAAATTTGGGTTTTACTTCTCTCGAAGACAGTTGCGATCCCCTATACTTGGGGGTCATCACGCCCTTCCAACATCACCCATCAACAACCTTCAGAAGTGATTTCTTTCTCCTACTAGTTCGATTATACCTTGGTTTCTTACTAAGGGAAACACTTGCGGTTGTACTCATCATACCTTCCTCTTGGGGTCTCCCAACGAACGTGTGTTCACACACCATCAAGCTCTTTTCTCGCGCCATTGCCGGGGAGGAAGAGGATTTCTGCAAGGTGAGTCTATCACCTCCAATCTTTTTTACTTTGTTATTGTTTTGCTTAGATTATTTTATTTTGTCCTGTTTTTTTTCTTTATATAAAAAACACACACAAAAATAGTTCCTATTATAGTTGTTACTTTTGTTATCCTGTTTTAATATTGCTAAAATGAGTAACCATGATAATACTAAGTTGTGTGACTATACTTGCACAAAAAACAATGATTTTATTTGTACACCTATTTCTCCACTTGCTCCTAATGCAGATTTTGATGAAATTAAGCCTGCCCTGTTAAATCTTGTTATGAGAGAGCAATTTTTATAGTGTTAGTACTGATGATGCTACTACTCACCTTAATAATTTTGTTGAACTTTGTGAGATGCAGGAGTATAAGTATATACATGGAGATATTATTAAACTGAAATTGTTTACTTTATCTTTGAGAGGAAGAGATAAAGAATGGTTGATATCTTTGCCTAAAAATAGTATTTATTCTTGGATTAAATACAAAGATGCTTTCATTGAACATATTATCCTCATGCTAAGATTATATCTTTGAGAAGTGATACTATGAATTATAAACAACTTCATAATGAGCATGTTGCTTAAGCTTGGGAAAGAATCAAATGTTTGCTAAAGAATTGTCCCACCCATGGGCTGACTACTTGGATGATCATCCAAACCTTTTATGCATGTCTGAATTTTTCTTCAAGAAACCTTCTGAATTCAGCTGCTAGAGGTACCTTTATGTACATCACTTTGGGTTTTGCAACAAAGCTTCTTGATGATAAATTATTCTGAATGGCACACTAAGAGAGCTCCACAAGGTAATAATGTAAATTCTGTTGAAGAAACTTCTTCCTCGAGTGATAGGTTTGATATTATTATGTCTATGGTTGTGAATGGTAAAACTCATGTTGATGCAAATAATGTTCCTTTAGGCTCTTTGGTTGTTCAAGAAGAGCATGTTGATGTGAACTTCATTAAAAACAATAATTTAAACAATAATGCTAATAGAAATAATTTTGGTAGTAACAATTATAAGTTCTATCCTTCTAATAGTGGTAATGGTTATATTAATTCCTATGGCGATTCCTACAAAAAGAATAGAAGTGTACCCTCCGATCTTGAAATCATGCTTAAGGACTTTATTAGTACACAAACTGCTTTTAATAAATCTGTTGAGAAAAAGTTTCGCAAAATTGATGTTCTTGCTTCTAAGTTTATAGCGTTGCTCTTGATGTTGATCTTATGTAAATAAAGGTTATGCCTCATGATGTTAAAGAAATAAAAACTTTAATTCCATTCAAGTTATAATTGATGACAATGTTAGGATGTTGGCCGAATTGCATTCTAGGTGGGAAAGAGAAGATGAAATTGCTAGAAAGAACAATATAACTAGAGTATATACTATTACCACCACTAGCAATGTTGAAGTTTCAAATGCTAGTAAACCTCCTACTATTAATGGTAAAGTAATTGGTGTTGGCAATGTCTCCACTTCTTCTGTTAATCGTTTAAAATTTCCTAAAACCAATGAAACCTGATAAAAGTGCTGAAATTTTTCGAAATATGGGAGACAATGGTCCCATTACCTTTGATAATAATGATTTTGATTTTTATGGTTTCAATATTCCTGAAGTAATTATGTTCCTAATAAAACTAGCTATAAGTCCTAATGCTAGTGCTATAAGTATGGATTTTACAAAACATATTACAAATGCTCTCGTGCAAGTTAGAGAAGAAAAGTTAAAACGTGAAGCCTCTATCCCTAGAAAGTTAGAAGATGGTTGGGAGCCCATCATTAAAATGAAGGTGAATGATTTTGATTGTAATGATTTATGTGATCTTGGTGCTAGTATCTCTGTTATGCCTAAGAAACTCTATGATATGCTTGATTTACAACCTTTGGAACATTGTTATTTGGATGTTCATATCTTTGATAATGCTAAGAAGAAACCTTTGGGGAGAGTTGATGATGTTCTTATTATGGTTAACAATAACCTTGTCCCCGTTGATTTTTTTGTTATGAATATTGAATGCAATGCTTCTTGTCCTATTGTTTTGGGAAGACCTTTTCTTAGAATTGTTAGTGCTGTTATTGATATGAAAGAGGAGAATATTAAATATCAATTCCCAATCAATAAAGGTATGGAACACTTTCCTTAAAATAGAATGAAGCTATATTTTAATTATATTAAAAAATTATGATGTTGATGCTTCTTTACTTGAAAATACTTGATTCTTGCTTTCTGTGCCTAGCTGAAAGGCGTTAAAGAAAAACACTCTTGGGAGATAACCCATGTTTTATTTCTGTAATTTTTCTTTTGTTTTCTTTTAGTCAATGTGTTGTTTACTTCCGTAACAACTCCTTTGTATATTTACTTCTTCAAATTGTTGTGCCAAGTAAAGTCTCTAGTGGAAATTTGATGCTAGATTCAGATTTCTCCGCAGGAACATATTTTTTCTGTCCACCGTTTAATTCGCCAAAAATTCGACACATCCAGAATTTTTTTGTGCGTGATCCTTAGATATGTAGGAAATTTTTCTTAGCCTTTTGTTTTCTGATCTGAGCAACGTAAGTGCCTTGAAAAAATTCGTCTTTATAGATTGTTCTGGTTTTGACAGATTCTGCCTTTTATTTTGCATTCTCTCTTTTACCATGTTGAGTGGATTTCTTTGCTCCATAAAACATCAGTGGTAGTAGATAATGTTTAGAAAGTATTGGTAATGCTTGTGTGCATGAATAACATGTGAGTTTTTGATTATGCACTAACCTTCTAATGAGAATTACTTTGAGTTTGGTGTGAAGGAAGTTTTCAAGGGTCAAGAGAAGAGGATGATATAATTTGATCAAGAAGAGTGAAAATCCTAAGTCCGGTGATGCCATGTGGATCATACCAGCAAATTTAAAGAAGACTCAAGCGTCTAATCTTGGGGATGGCCAAGGCATCCCCCTCTTCATCAACAACTTATTAGGTCATTTCTAGTGAAACTATACCTTTATTCGTTCACATCTTACGTACTTTACTTGGAGCGTGTGTTTTTTTTTATTTTCTGTAATAAAATTGGTTGGATCCTAGCATTCTTGTGTGGGAGAGAGACACACTCCGCTTTTTTCATATGAGTACTCGTATTCTTCATTTATTGTCTAGCTGCTGCAATTCTTTTAGCTCCTCTTTTTCATGCATCTCTTATTCAGAGTTGTTAGTTCTTGTAGAGTAGTACTCTGTTGTTTCATTGATAAATTATTTGGAGAGTTTGTGTTGACATAATTAAATGGTGTTTGGTTGGAAATAGAAAATGCTACATGTGGTAGGTATATTGGAAAATACATACATACTCTTGTAAGTCACTGTCTAGTAAAAGGTGTTTGAGTAACAAGGAGGACAATACAGTGTCTTAGAATGCTTTAAATTTGTTTTCATGTAAGTCTTGTTGTGCTAGTTGATATATTGTGTTTGCTTCAAACAACCTTGCTAGCCTAAACTCTCTACTGAAAGGGAATGCTTCTCGTGCATCCAAACCTTAGCCAAAATCCATGCCATTTGTGTCCATCATACCTACCTATTATGTGCTATTTCCTGCCATTCCAAGTAAATATTTTGCGTACTACAGTTAAACCTTCAAAATTATTAAACCTGTTTTGTGCTCTGTTTAGCTCATGAAGAAGTATTGACTGCTTTTATTGTCTCTTTCATGTTTATTTGACTTCACACCTTGACTAGCATGAATAATGTGCTAAGTCCCTAATATTGCAATAAGACCAGGCAAGCGGGTGTCCAGCCCCTAAAATATAAATTACAACCTATAACCAAATAAATCTCCTAACACTATGGGCTTGAGAAATCATGAACTTAGCTTTTTCAAACAAAGGAGAAGAGTAACTTTATTGTTCGCTCTATGGAATCCTTGATGTCTAGGTTGAGACTCCAAGTGCAGAGTGTCTAGCTAGTGGCAAGCCTTCTTCCCCACGAGGGTGACTCGAGGGTTTATATCGAACTCTTGGGGAGCCAGTATTTCAGCAGTTGTCTTCCAAGCTTCCTCCAGGATCCTGCAAAAAAATAGAGAGTTTTGTTCCCTCAACCTCACCAAGTGGTTGTCAAGCACAAGGTGTGAGACTTCTAAATTGCAATGCAAAACTGAAAGTAAATGTGCAATAATTAAATCTACTACTAAATGCAAATGAGAAAATAAATATGCAATGGATTGTTTTTGTATTTTTGTGATGCAAGTGGTGATGGAGATAATGTAAATTCAAATTGGAGATGCAAGTAAAGTAAAGTGCAAGTAAAGTAAATTGCAGCAAAGTAACTAGAGTGTTTTCTTATACTTAAAATAGGACCGGGGTTCATGGTTTCACACTTGCATTCTCTCAAATAAAGTGGTAGACGGTGGACATAAAGAATTACATGTGAGATTACAATAACATGTTTAACATTGAGTAATTTCATATGGGCATCACGTCCTAGCATAGAGATCTCTACGGTCATATTGATCCCTCTTATACTCCACCAAGATGCGAAATAAATCATACCACCTCGATAATTAAGGAAAAACCAGAGTATAGCTTTAAGAAATGTGACATGAAGTTGAAGTAAGAACTTGCTAGATCTAGTCATGGAGATTGATTAGTGTCACTTCAAATCCCCGGTAACAAGGTACTCCTTTTTATCCCTAGTGAGGTAACTAAGAAAGGTTTAACAAAACCTAAGTGGATCGCTGAACTTCTGTCACTTTCACATTACTAGCCACCCCCCGTTACTCCAACTAATGCACCCATCACCCCACACACGCTCTCAAGAACTAGATTGATCAAAGCTAGCAAATAAGAACGGGGTACATAAGATACATCTACTCAAATAACTCAACAGAAACAATTGCAATCTGAGATTCAATAACTCGTAGAAAAGATCCACCACATAGGAATTACAACGATGCCCGTAATCATGTGAGGCAGCTCATACGGATCTAATTAGTGAAGCACATAGAGAGAGAGAGATACAAGTGCTACTTCCACAAACCCATAGCCCTAGGGTGGACTACTCCCTCTTCATGGAGATGTCTATGGAGATGACGTTGGAGGGGTAGGAGATCACACCGGCGGCGCCCCTCCGGAGTTTTCCCCCTCCAATCTGGAACTCCAGGTCTCTGTTTCGGTGTTTTGGCGGCGCTCTTCTCCGTAAGGGTACGGGGGACCCTTTTTATAGTCGGATTTAGGTCAAGACGGAGTCGGTAAGTCGAAGTTGGAAGGAATTGGGGCCACAGGGGCCAAAAGAGGGCCTCTCACGCGGCCAAGGAATCTGGCCGCGTGGAGGGTCCTCTTTTGGGCCTCCTTGCCCAATTCTCGTGGATCCTTCGCCCGCAAGTCTTCTCCTTCCAAGAAAATGACCCCCGCAGATTTTCAGGTGATTTCGCGGAAGTTTGCCCCCTGAAACGTCAAAAATATAGAAAACGGGGTTTCTAACAGGCAGGGTTAATTCCATAAAAGTTGGGGGACTTTGTAATTTAACCCCAAAATACTATAAAACATTGAATTATACCCTTATATGATGCGATATGTAATAGAAAACCATGTGAAAATATGCAAAATTCATCTATGCATTTTACATGCATCAATCCTCTCTTGAAGCCTTTGAACATGAAAGGATGATAAATCATTTGATGCCATTCGTTGACATAGACAAACACCTCTCTCAAAATTTATTGTTATACTCTCTATATGTTTTTAAAACCTTAAAAAGCTCTAGCACATGATTTATCCCTGCTTCCCTCTCTGAAGGGCCTTTCTTTTACTTTTATGTTGATTCAGTTTTCCTACTTCTTTCTGTCTCAGAAGCAAACACTTGTGTCGACTTTGTGTGCATCCATTTTTACATGCTTATTTATTGCACTTATTATATTTCTTTCTGTTGACAATATCCATGAGATATATATGTTGAAAGTTGAAATCTAGTGCTGAAACATAAATCTTCCTACGTGTTGATCGATGCCTTTTATTTAGAATCTGTTACTTTATGAGTTAACTCTTATGCAAAAAAATTGATGCTTGTCTTGAAAGTACTATTAATGAAAAGTTTTTGCTCATATGATTCAGTTGTTTACTCATTATCTATTTGATAGCAAACTGTAGACCATTGACTTGGATCACTTCATTCATGACTTTTCTTTACATTATTATTTGATCAAGATTGTGCGGTAGCATGTCACCTCAGAAATTATTTCGTTGTTATCGTTTTACCTACTCGAGACGAGTAGAACTAAGCTTGGGATGCTTGATACGTATCCAACATATCTATAATTTCTGATGTTCCATGTTGATATTATACCAATTGCTACATGTTTCCTATACACTTCATAGAATTTTATGCATTTTCTGGGACTAACCTATTGACAATATGCCACAGTGCCAGTTCCTGTTTTCTGTTGTTTTTGTATTTCAGAAAAGTTGTTCTAGAAATATCCTCGGAATTGGCAAAACAGAAGCCAAAGTCCCTCTTTTTCTGTTCGTACACGGGGTCCGAAGGAGACTCGAAGGGGGCCAGGGAGGCAGCCACACCATAGGGCGGCACGGACACGTGGTGTGGTCCCCCCTGGTCGCCTATCGATATCGCCTTTCTGCCTATATATTGCCTTCCTCGGGAAAACCCTAAGTACCCAAGACTCCATCCACGAAAAGTTCTGCATCTGTCGCCGTCGTCAACCCTAGTTTGGGAGGGTTCTGAAGCTCTTCCCGGCACCCTGCCGGAGAGGCGAATCATCACCGGAGGGCTCTTCATCACCATTCCTACCTCCAGAGTGATGCGTGAGTAGTTTATCCTTGTACTACAGGTCCATTGCAGTAGCTAGATGGTTGTCTTCTCCAATTTTGTGCTATCATGTTAAGATCTTGTGAGCTGCCTAACATGATCAAGATCATCTAACTGTAATGCTACATGTTGTGTTTGCCGGGATCCGAGGAATATTGAATACTATGTCAAGTTGATTATAGATCTTTCATATATGTTATTTGTGATCTTGCATACTCTCCGTTGCTAGTAGATGCTCTGTCCAAGTAGATGCTTGTGACTCCAAGAGGGAGTATTTATTCTACATAGTAGGTTCATGCCTCCAATAATCTGGGAGATTGATAGTAATTTCTAAGGTTGTGGATGTGTTGTTGCCACTAGGGGTAAAACAACAATTCTTTGGCCAAGGATAATTGTGTTGTTTACATTATGCACTTTACTTAATGAAATAATATGTTGCTTACAACTTAATACCCAAAGTTTGCTCAGATGACGTCCTGAGGGTGGATTATTAGTCATAGATGCAGTTGTATAACGGTCTATGTATCATGTTGTAATTCCCAAATGAATATCATAGTAGTCATCATGTCATGTATATGCATTATGGTGCATTCTCTATTTGTCAATTTCGAATTGTAATTTGTTCACCCGGCATGTTATTTATCTGTTATGGAGATACACCACTACTGAACTGTGGACCCCAGACCATTCTTTTATAGTGATAATAGAACCTACTGCAAACACTGTTCTTTTTCACTACAAACACTGTTCGCATTTCATTCACTGCGAACAAACATCATTTTCCACACTATACGTCTAATCCTTTGTTTTCAGCAAGACCGGTGAGATTGAAAACCTCACTGTTTCATTGGGGCAAAGTATCTTGGTTGTGTTGTGTGCAGATTCCATGTCACTGCTGAGCATGGTAGTGCGCCCTGTCAACATCAGTTGTCAATGACCTTCAGAAGTTATTTCTTTCTCCTACTGGTCCGATTAAACCTTGGTTTCTTACTGAGGGAAAAACTTTCTGGTGTACTCATCATACCTTCATCTTGGGGTCTCCCAATGAACGTGTGTTCACACGCCATCAGTATGGCAAACCTTAGATTTCGCTGGGTTTCAGACGATCTGTAGCCCCTCCCCGAAGAAACCCTAGACCTGCTAGCGAAAAAGACAAACTTCCCGTTTGAACCCCTATATGTGCACCAAAAAGCGGTAGCAAAGTGGAACTTATTGTTTGGTTGTGTTTGTTTAGGCCCTAGGAGCACCCATGACAATGGTATACCCCACCTCTTGGCAAGATCCCCCCTGTTCATCACATCCGGGAGTTTCGGGCTCTAAGTAGTCATGGGCCCCGCTAGAGAGAATCCGACACTGGTGAATCCCTAACACAAAGGGTGAGGGAATATTGGTTATCTACATCGCATACAATACTTCCACACACATGGTATGAAAAACCCTATATTTTGGCGAATTTCATACGCTCCGGAGCCCCTCTTCAAAGAAACCCTAGACCCGTTGGAGAAAAAGACAATTTTCCCGTTCGATTCCCTATACGTGCACCGGAAGGGGCTAGAAAAGTGGAACTAATTGCTTGGTTGTCTTTGGTTAGGACCTAGGAGAAACCATGACAATGTTATACCCCACCTATTGGCAAGATCCCCCTCGGTTTGTCAGATCCGGAAGTTTTGGACTCTATGTAGTCCTGCACCCCGCTAGAGAAATTCTGACAACGGTGAAGCCCTAACACAATGAGTGAGGGAATATTGGTAATATACAATCCATAAAACACTTGCACGCACATGTTATGGAAAACCCTAGATTTTGGCGGGTTTCACACTGTAACACCCGGGGGTTTCCCCAAAAATTAGAATTGTTTGTTTTGTTTTCGCATCGTCATGAATTCCCCATGCAACCTACATTAAGAAGATGAATTGCATAAGAACTTTTTTTTAAGCTTCCGAAATTATTTTCTGCACCGAAACTATTTTTAAAATACACAAACCCTTCTTCTATTTTCTTCTGGAAAATAAAAATAACCACACACACAAAAAAAAGAGAATAAAAAAATGTGTTTGGGCTGGCCCAACCAGCCGGCCACCCCACCACACACCTAACCCTAGCCCACACAGAACCCACCCGCAACGCACACACGCACGTGAGACGCAGTGGGGATCGAAGCCCCCACTCGTCTCCTTCCTCCCGAGAGCGCCGCCAGGGCTCGACCTGCGCCTCCCCTCTCCATCCGCCGCCTCCCGCCATGGCCTCCCCTCTCCCTCGCCCTTCACCCTCGTGCCGAGTGCCGCCCCTCACCTCCTCTCCGTCCGCGGCGCCGGCAGGAGCAGGGCTCCGCCACGCCCGAGCTCTGCCCCGCCGCTGCTGCTCCCTCCCTGCGCCAATGGCCGCCGGCCGCTCCTCTCCGCCGTCTCCTCTCCCTCTCCTCCGTTCCGGCCGACCGCTGCTCCTGCTCCCCTTCTCCTGCGCGGACGGCTGCGACCCCGAGCTCCCCGGCCCCTGCTCCATCTCGCGCGGCGACCAGCCGGCCGCCATGGATCCCGGCGACCACCCCTGCTCCGTCCTTCCTCCACAAGTTGGCCTCCGTCGCCCAAGGAGCCTGCAGCGCCTCCCTCGCCCTGTCCCCGTCCTTGTCCCCAACTGAAACCGCACCGGCCACCTATGTGCTCCCTGCGTCTCATCAAGGTCGTCGTCACCCCGAGGTCAAGCTCGACGAGGGCTGCTCCACTCGGTTCTGCACCGTGTCGGTGTGTCCTCTCGCACGTCCGCGACTCCTTGGCTCCGCATGACGAGAGCTCCTGTACTGCCTCTTCACCGAGCCACCACTCGCCCACAGTTTGAATTCGTCGCCTCCGACGCGGAAGAACGCCACCAAGCCCACGCCCGTTGTCCTCCCTTGCCTCCACGACGCACTGGCATGCAGTGTTGGAGTGATGGTCCGGGTGTCTCCGTTTGTGCTTGTGTCCTCCGCCCGCCACACGTTTGTTGCAATTCGTCTAAGAGAAGCGAAACCTCTTCGTTCGATGCCGCTCTCGTCCGTGACCATGACAAGTTCTCCATGACCGTGACTCTGCCGAGATCCTCCCCAGCCCGTACCTCGTCGCCATGATCTTCTTCGACAAGAACGTGCCGTGAACGACTACCGCCGCCCCACATGTACCTCGTCGACAAGATCTTCTACGACAAGTACCGCTACATCGAACCGTGAACGACTACTATCTCCACCGTGTCCGTTTTGCGTTGGCCGCCTTCGTGCGTGTCCGGGAGATGATGGCGTGAACCCCGAAGACCGGAGAATCGCCCAGTTCGCCATCGACCACAAAGATCGGAACCACCAAGATTTTCTATACGGACGCGGCGAGTACCTCGACCTCGACCACGTCTACTTCCTCTTCGGACCTCGATGAAAAGATCGACAACGACCACCGATGACGTGAACGACTACCTCGGCTACGGAACGAGAACGACTACTTCCACTACTTCCTCGACGTCGACTACTTCCTCCACGTTCCGAAGTTTCCGGCGTTGACCCCGGCGATCCTCCTTCCAACGTGCGAACCCAAACCCTACATCCCCTATACCTATGCCCTATTTTCTACAACATGCAATCTATTTTATAAATATCATATCATCATTGTTGCATTGCATCTTGTGGGTGCGGGTAATAGTAAGATCATCTAATAATTAAATATGGAATGAGTTGGAATAATTAAATATTGTCCGGGTTCCATTTAAAATTGCATAGCTCATCTTTATATCATCTCGCCATGTTAAACAACATTTAATCTTGATGGGTAAATAAATAACGTGAACCTCCTAAATTAAATGTTGGGCTTCCGGCTCCATTGAAATTGATTTAATTGCATAAATCATAACTAATTCATTTTAACTCCAAATTTGAAAAGTAAAATATGTTTTCCAATCAAAATTCTCTAAGCTTTCCAAATATCAACTTTGTTTTCTGTTTTGAATAAATTAAATTGCTGAAAACAACTATTTCTTAATTAATGCATTAAAATTGCTAATTTGATAACTTGCTCATTTTAATTCCAAATCCAACAAATAAAATATGTTTTCATACCAGAAAAATGCACTTAATCTGTTCATGCCATCCATGTTCATGTTTGCACTTTGCATTTTTGCTTTGTAGTAGTGTTATGCATGTTCACCTAATAAATAAATATGGAATGTGTTGGGGTATTTAATTCAATTGTTGCCCCCATTCCATTTAAATTGCCTAACTCATCTACTTTATTGTTTGCCATGCTAAATAACAATTAAATTGTTGGTTAGCTAAACAACTTGAACCAATTTCTATTTCTCCGGACTCCGGTTCCAATTAAATTGCTTAAGTTGTTTCCTCTCATGCATCTTGCCGTGCCATGCATATAAAATAGGATCATGCTGGATCTTTTGCCGTAGTAGTAATTGTTGCATCCGGTGTTTGTTCGAGGTTCGTTGCTTCTTCGCGGATAGGACGTTGAGATGATGTGAGAAACGACAAGTGCTGCGGATGTACCTCTACTTGCTGGATTCCAGGCAAGTATACTCACTTGCTGCCAAATGGCTGCCTTTCATCACTTGTTACCGATTCTTTCCGTTGTTCTTATTCTAGCCTGTTGATTCGATGCTTGTGTCTCGATCCTATTATATGTTTACCTTGCAGCCATGATATAGCCTTCCTTCCACTTCCTATTAACTGTTGCTTGTTTACCTTGTTGGACCTCGTGTCGTAGTGGCATGCTTAGATTTGTTTGCGCTCAATTCTTGTTGTCCGTCTTATCACCTGTTTAGTTTGATAGTTGGGTTTCAATTCAATCAACAACATGTTAAGGCTTTGGGTAATAATAATTTGATGATAAGGCACCGGCAGGAGGCCCGGTGTGGTTTTGAAGCCTGCTAGTGTCGACCCTAATTAGGAAAAGGGTCTTGTCTACTGATCCATGATGAGCGTGCTCACCGCATCCGGGTGGTGGTATGGAACCCCCCTCGACTTAGACCTGATTTGCAGCTTGTCCAAAGAGCCACACTTAGTTCGGGTGTTCCATTTGCTCCTTTGCATAATGGGTTGATCCCCCATGGTTACTGATGATGATGATGATGCATATAGGGCGAGGCCTGTATTGCCGGGGTGTTGCGTCCTGCGGGAGTTTTGCACACTTGCGCTGAGTATTCGGCTGCGTGGCTGGGACCTTATAGCTCCGTGGCTCCTAGGATGGGTTGTAGAGACGGTTTGGGTCGTGTCGAGCCAACCTGAGTTTTAGTTGGTGGCTCGAGTGTGTACGGGTACTGGAGCACACCCTGCAGGGATAAATCTTCTCGAGAAGCCGTGTTGTCCGCGGTTATGTGACGACTTGGTGAAAGTGCTGGCTAACAAGTACTCAGACAACTTACACCTAACTAATGATAACTTGACTAGTAATAGTCTTATTGACACAATAAGTTGAACATCATTAATCCAACAGTGTGAGTTATCCTTGGGTTGCTTCCTTAGTAGGGGGTAACATTGGATGGGTTTGTTTGGTGGTTAGTTGTAGTTGGTTACGATACGCTATCTTATCTTCTTTCTGTTAGCCGGAAGTTGTAGTGTATTTCTGTAGTTGGTTAGTGCAGCCCGCTGCCGCTTCTTTGCAATAATCCCTTCCTTTCCGTTGTACCCAAAGTATTTGTATCTTGTGATGACTGGTTACGCCAGTATCTTGTGAGTATGGTTTATCCACTTGCCAGTACTTAACCGTACTGACCCACGAATCCTTTTTCGTGGCTGCATATTCAACATTGCAGTCAGCAGGTTTGAAGTCTGACGACGTTAGCTTGGGAATCCCTCCGGCTTGGCCTGGGCAGGGATTGGACGCTCTCGGTTATCTTCAGGACTCTTAGTCCAATTGGTATCTTGTCCGTAGTCGGACGCTATGTTGTTTCTTCCGCTGTTATTTGGATCTTTGTATTGTATCAGTTGTATCCTTGGATCGTTTGAATCCTCTTGTATATATCTCCTTTCTGTTGTTGTTGTTGTGGATTATTCGTGAACTGTTGTAATGTTATCACAAGTGGCAACCTGGAATCGGTTATTATGTGGATTTTGGCGGGAATGCTGAAATCTGCATAGTGCCCGATGCCGGGGCGTCACACACACGCTCCAGAGCACCTCTCTGGAGAAACCCTAGCCCGTTGGAGATAAAGACAAACTTACCGTTCGAGCCCCTATACGTGCACCGGAAAGGGGTAGAAAACTGGAACTAATTGCTTGGTTATGTTTGGTTAGGTCCTAGGAGCACCCATGACCACGGTATACCCCATCTCGTGGCAAGATTCCCCGCGGTTCGATGGATCCGGGAGTTTTGGGCTCTAAGTAGTCATGCACCTCGCGAGAGAGAATCCGAAGCCGGTGAATCTCTAACACAAAGAGTGAGGGAATCTTGGGGATATAAAACCCATAACACACGGTCTCACACATGGTATGGCAAACCCTAGATTTTGGTGGGTTTCAAACACTCCGGAGCCCCTCTCCGGAGAAACCCTAGACCCGATGGACCAAAAAAATCCCGTTCGAACCCATATACGTGCACCGTAAGGGGGTAGCATAGTGGAAGTAATTGCTTGGTTATGTTTTTTAGGCCCTAGGAGAACCCATGACAATGGTATACCCCACCTCTTATCAAGATCCCCCTCGGTTCATCAGATTCGGGAGTTTCCGGCTCTAAGTAGTCCTTCACCCCGCCAGAGAGAATCAGACGCTGGTAAGCCATGACACAAAGAGTGAGAGAATCTTGGGAATCTACAACCTACCACACTTTCACAAACATGGTATGGAAACTCTAGATTTTGGTGGGTTTCAGACGATTCAGAGCCACTCTCCCGAGAAATCCTAGACCCGCTGGAGAAACAGACAAACTTCTCGTTCAAACCCCAATACTTGCACCGGAAGGGAGTAGAAAAGTGGAAATAATTGATTGGTTGTGTATTTTTAGGAACTAAGAGAACCCATGGCAATGGTATACCCCATCTCTTGGCAAGATTCCCTGGGTTCGTCAGATCCGGGAGTTTCAGTCTCAAAGTAGTCTTGCACCCCGCCAGAGAAAATCCGACACTGGTAAAGCCCTAACACAAAGAGTGAGGGAATCTTGGGCATATAAAACCCATATCACACTTTCACACACATGTTATGGAAAACCCTATTTTTTTCGGTTTCATACGATCCGGAGCCCCTCTCCAGAGAAACCCTAGACCCGCTAGAGAAAAAGACAAACTTACTGTTCTCACCCCTATACGTGCATCGAAAGGGGTTAGAAAAGTGGAAATAATTGGTTGTTTGTGTTTTGTTATGACCTAGGAGAACCCATGACAATGGTGGACAACATATCTTGGCAAGATTACCACCGGTTCATCAGATCTGGTAGTTTAGGGCTCCAAATAATCGGACACCCTGCCAGAGGGAATCCAACGTCGATGAAGCCATAATACAAAGAGTGAGGGAATCATCTACAACCCATAACACACTTTCACACACATGGTATGGCAAACCCTAGATTTTGGTGGGTTTCAGACGCTCTGGGGCCTCTCTCCTAAGAAAACCTAGGCCTGTAGTAGAAAAAGACAAACTTACCGTTGAACCTCTATGCGTGCACTGGAAGGGGTAGAAAAGGGGAACTAATTGATTGGTCGTGTTTTTAGCCCCTAGGAGCACCCATGACAATGGTATACCCCACCTCTTGTCAAGATTCCCCACGTTCGTCAGATCTGGGAGTTTTGGGCTCTAAGTAGTCCTACACCCCACTAGAGAGAATCTCACGCTGGTGAAGCCCTAAAATAAAGAGTGAGGAAATATTGGGAATCTAGAGACCATACCACATTTGAAACCACATGATATGGGCAACCCTATATTTGTTTGGGTTTCGGACGCTCCGGAGCCCTTCTCTAGAGAAACCCTAGATCGGCTTGAGAAAATAAAAACTTCCCGTTCGAACCCCTATAAGTGCATCGGAAGAGGGTAGAAAAGGGGAACTAATTTCTTAGTTGTGTCTGTCTTGGCCCTATGAGAACCCATGAAATGTTATACCCCACCTATTGGAAATATTCCCCTCGGTTGATCAGATCCAGAAGTTTCGGGCTCTAAGTAGTCCTGCACCCCGCCAGAGAGAATCCGACGCTGGCGAAGCCCTGACACAAAGAGTGAGGTAATATTCGACATCTAAAACCCATACCACACTTGCACACACATTTTATGGCAAACCCAAGATTTTGGTGGGTTTCGGACGATGCGGAGCCCCTCTTCGGAGAAACCGTAGACTCACTGGAGAAAACCACGAACTTACTATTCAAACACCTATACATGCACCAGAAGGGGGTAGCAAAGTGGAACCAATTGCTTGATTGTGTTTGGTTAGGACTTAGGATCGTATCTTGCATGTTTATTTTTATCATGTTTTGTTAACTTGTGTTTTATTTTTATTTGTGTTGCATATAAATATTATACCATGCAATGTTCGTGAGCAGTTCAATGAGTTCGTCGGCAATGTCATGGATTTCGATGTTCATGATTCTACATAATGAATTATGGTGAAGAAGGGAAGAAACAAGACAAGTTTATACGGAAAGGACTGTCTAGATCACCAAGTCTGTGCCTCATCTAGGAGGAGGTGATATGCTCCACTTTGATAAGGAATCAGGAACACTACCTTGGATCAGTGTTTCGTGCACGAACAATATTGACGAAAACGATTCTGAGGATGTCGACATGGAGGAGAATGAGGATTACGAGGGTGACGAGGATATGAGTGAGGTGGATGACGAAAGTGACGAGGATACGAGAGAGGATGTGGATGAGCATATGAACTCTGTGGTAATCCCTCGAGGAGGAAACATGATGAGGTGCATCGTCTTTGTCAGAGACTACCCCTGATTCATAGGTATGTCGGGGTGCCTTACGCGCATCACATGACTAACACAAATGTCACCGGTCGACATTCCATGGTATTTTCCTAAAATATTTAACTTTCAATATTTTTGTTAGTTATGGCCTATCATCCGTATATGTGGTGCGTTCTTAAATACTAGAGGCCGGAGCGCCTCTTAGGGCGCTTCCTGGCCGGTCTTGTGCGGCCAAATAACATCTATTTAGAAAAAAGTATTGCTTAAAAGAGATAACCAGTCATCACAAATAAATGATTGTTCCTTTGCGTCCCAATCAAAGCACATGTATTTTCATCTAGTAGTACCTTAAACCTCCTGGTCAACCCTAAAACAAGATAAGCTTTCCAAATCACATAATCTACAAAAGGTAAAATTTCACACAAAATCATAAATTTGCAAGAATTTTACACTGGCACGTGATACGTCATAAACGTATCCTTAATTTATGATGTTCCATGTTGTTTCCCACATGTTTTCTATACACTGTATGTCATTTTTATCGATTTTCCGGACTGACCTATTGACAAGATGCCACAGAGCTAGTTCCCTGTTTTCTGCTGTTTTTAGTTTCAGAAAAGTTGTTATGGAAATATTCTCGTAATTTGAAAATTCGAAGCCCGGAAGTCTAAGAATTCCCGAAGTTTCCACGGAGTTCCGAAGAGACCCGGAGGGGGCCTCAGGGGGGCCCACAGTGGGCGGCGCGCCCCCTCGCCGCGCCATGGGGTGGTGTGGCCCCCCCGGCCTTCACCGCCTTTTTGCTTTCGCCTATTTAATCCCCCCGAGGCGTAAACGCTAAATATATCTCACATTGTCCCGGAAAACACACGAGGCCGCCGTCATCGTCATCCGGAGATTGGGAGGGTTCTCGAGCTCTCCCCGGCACCCTGCCGGGAGGGAAATTCATCACCGGAGGGGTCTACACCACCATGCCCTCCTCCGAAGTGATGCATGAGTAGTTAATCACTGGACTACGGGTCCATAGAAGTATCTAGATGGTTGTTCTCTCCACTTTGTGCCTCATGTTTAGATCTTGTGAGCTTCCTAACATGATCAAGATCAGCTTTATGTAATACTACATGTTGTCTTTGCTGGGATCTGATGAATGTTGAATGCTATGTCTTCTGATTATCAATCTATAATGTTATATTCATGCATATGTTCCGTTATTAGTAGATGCTCTGGCCAAGTAGATCTAGTAACTCCAAGAGGGAGTATTTATGCTCGATAGTGGGTTCCCGCCTCCTTTGCATCTGCGCTCGAGCGACATAAACGTGACGGATGGAGGATGTGTTGTTGCCATTAGGGAGAAAACAACAATGCTTTGTCTAAGGATGATGTTATTGTTTACATTACACACTTTGCTTACTGCAATTATCTGTTGCTTGCAACTTAATACCCAACGTTTGTTCGGATGATATTCGTATGGTGGATTATTAGTCATAGGTAGTTGGATGACGGTCTATGTATTTTGTTGTAATGCCCGCATGAATCACATAGTAATATTTATGTCTTGGATATGCACTACGATGTAGCCTTCACTTTTGTCAATTGCCCAGCTGTAATTTGTTCACCACACATGTTATTTATGTTTCACGGAGAGACAACACTAGTGAACTGTGGACCCTGGTCCTTTTTCCTCATACTGAAAATACAACCACTGATTCCACTGTTTTCATACTGTTACTACTGCTTTCATACTGTTTTCCACACTGTACGGTTAACCTCTTTGTGTTCAGCAACACCAGTGAGATTGACAATCTCACTGCTTCGCTGGGGCAAAGTGATATGATTGTGTTGTGTAGGTTCCACGTTGCTTCTGAAACGGTAGTGCGCCCTGCCATCTCAGCTGCTTCAACCTTATGAAGTTACTCCTTCCTCCTACATGGTGATTCAACCTTGGTTTCCTTTTGAGGGAAACTTTCCGCTGCACTCTTCATACCGTCCTCTTGGGGTTTCCCAACGAATGTGTGATCACACGCATCAAGCACTTTTCTGGCGCCGTTGCCGTGGACTTTGAAGTTCTCAAGAAGGAAGCAGCCTCCCGCCAACTTTGGCTCCATCAACTTTTCTGGCGCCGTTGCCGGGGAGGAAGAGAATTTCTGCAAGGGGAGTCTCTCACTTACAATCATTTTTTCTTTGTTATTAATTTTCTTGTTACCTGGTTTATCATGCTTGCTATCAATGTTTGACATCGCTGAAACTAGATCTTATTGGCAAGGTGGTTTCACGGATGAACAAAAAAATTATTATAAGGAACACCACTTGCCACAAAAAGGGATACACTTATGGGAGAAAATTAATAAATTTCATGACTATGCTAGAAACTTGTGCTCTACTTATAATGTTACTTATTGCTTCGATAAATCTCTTTGCTGTAGGGGGTATAAACACCTCCCTTTTTAATGTGAGTATAACGATAATTTTACCAAATTTTCTTATGTTAAGGGAAATTATGAATTTTATGATGTGGAACAAATTGAAGAATTTATTGCTTGGAGGGTGCATTCGAAATTGCCTATTTTCTTGAAAGTATTGATGATGCACCTTATAAATATGAGATTTATGCTATACTTGAATATTTCTTTGATAATTCAAGGATTGTAATTACTACGTAATGGGATATCTTAATAAATTCTCTCAACCTAAGGAAGAGACTAATGTCTTGCAGGAACATATGGAAGAAGAAATTGCTGATATTGGAAGCTCATTGGATGAAAAAGAGGAGAGTGATGATCAAGAGGAGGAATAAGGAACCCATGTCTACCTCCAAATGAGAGTAACTCTTTAACTCATAATTTTGATGATCCTATTGATTGTTTTGAAATTTTCCTTTTTGATGAAGTTGATACTTGCTATACTTGTGACCTTGATACTACTATGAATGAAACTTGTAAGAATGATATTGCTACTGTTATTTATGATAATCCATGCTACTTTAATAAATCCTATGAGAATCCTCTATTTATTCCAACTATTGATGTGCATGATAATGAGGAAGTTTGTTTAGAAAATTTATATGATAATGCTCTACATGATGTCGTCTTATGTTACTTGATGTTATAAATTATAATTCTATTGAAAATATGATTTCTATAATGTGTCCTATATCTTTTATGAGTGATCAATCATCTCGTTTTGATACCGAGGAGCTGATTTTAAATTTTGATCCCACCGTTTCTGAGCTTGATATGAATTGTGTGATTTTAGCCCATGAAAAACATGCTTTATGTGATAATTTTGTTGTTGAGTTTGTTCATGATGCTACTGCAAATTATTATGAGAGAGTACAATATGGTTTTAGGAATTTTCATGTTACTAAAACACGTCTCTTTTTGTTGAAAGTTTTGAAGTTGCTGTTGTTCTACTTTCCCATGATTTCTAGTTTGAGCTTCTTTAATTTATTTCTTTACAAGATTCGAGTGCATAGGAATTGGGTTAGACTTAAATTTGTTTTATACTTGCTTCTTGATTCTCTCTTTTGCTTTATTCGTATTTCTCATGTGAGCATCTTCTCTCTTTCTGGGCCTAGCTAAAAGGTGTAAAAGAAAAGCACTTCTTGGGAGATAACCCATGTTTTTATTTTTTCTTTGTTTATATATGTTTTATTTTAGTCAAGGGGTTGTATACTTCTATAGAAAATCTTTTGTATTTTTTTTTTCATGTTTTAGTAGTGCCAAATAAGGTTTCTGACGAGAGTTGGAGCCGGTTTTCGTATTTCTGTGTAGGAAACAGATTTCTGCTGTTCACCGTAAAAAATCGTATAATTCACAAAAAAATCTGAATGACCTGAATTTTTTTTACTCTTATCCCTCAAATAATTTTGCAACTTTTTTGTTCTTTAAGTTTTTCGATCTGAGTAACGTATGTTCCCCGAAAAAATTCGTCTTTAGAGACTGTTCTGGTTTTGACAGATTTTGCCATTTTTCTTGCAGTTGCTCTTTTACAATGTCAAGTGGATTTGCTTCACGTAACATATATGGATGTAGATAATGTTTAAAATTATCAATAGAACTTGTTCCATACAGAACCAATGGATTTATAATTGTTTCACTAACCCTCTAATGCGAATTACTGTTTGAGTGTGGTGTGAAAGAAGTTTTCAAGGGCCAAGAGAAGAGGTGATATATGTGATCAAGAAGAGTGCAAGGTCAAAGCTTGGGGATGACCCCATGGTTCATCCCAGCATATTTTTTGAAGACTCAAGCATCTAATCTTGGGGATGCCCAAGACATCCCCTTCTTCATCAACTATCTATCAGGTCACTTCTCGTGAAACTATATTTTTATTCAGTCACATCATATGAAGTTTACTTGGAGCGTCTGTTTGTTTTTATTTTTTTATTGGTTTTTTCTTTGTTTTCCTTGCTTCAATAATATCATCGGACCTACCATCCTTGTTTGGGATATAGACACACTCCGCTTTTTCGTTTGAATACTTGCTATGCTAGTATTCTTAGTTTTTCTTCTAGTTACTACAAAAATTCCTGTTTAGCTCTTGTTTTCATTGCATCTCTTATTCAGAGCTGTCATTTTTAGTAGTGATATGTGAGTACTCTCATGTTTTCTTGTTGTATCATGTAGATATTTTTTGTTAAAGCATATCTTGTATGGTGCTTGTTAGGAAAAGAAACTACTTCCTGAAGTAGAACTTTTGACGCTGCAAGTAGAAGCTTGTATAGACCGTGGCTAGAATGTTTCATATCATGCTAGATGTTATTTTAGTTATAAATCCTTGTGATCATTGAGCATCATGGTTAGCCTCAATTAGCTCACAGTGTTTAATGTCCCATTGAATGAATCATGAGTTGTTCTTGTCATATTGAAGCATAAATTTGTGGCATTCTCCTTTGAATGTTTTATTTGGTTGACTTGGCGCATGCTCACACCATGTTTATGACTGTGAACCAGTCACTTATAGCCTCCATGATCATTTATTTTTTGAACATGTGGTACCACTTATGCATTGATTAATTATATTTATGTCACTATGCATGATTATGGCTCTTGTGCTCTCTTGATTTATCTCTCCCAGTCTTTTGCTAGCCTCCACCTGTACTGAGTATGAGCTCTACTTGTGTATTCAACTCCCAAAAACCAAAGTTTTCCCATTGTGTCCACCAGACCTACCTATATGTGGTATTTAACTTCCACTCCAAAATAAATTGCTCATGTGCTATCTTTAAAACTTTCAAAATTACTCATGTTTTGTGTTCTTGTTTTTGCTCATGAGGACGTAAATAAAGAATCATTATATCACTTGTTGATTGGATTTCACACCCTGGACTAGTGGCTTCATCCGCTTATCCAATTGATAGAAGAGCTGGCAGCGGGGTGCCCAGCCCCAAATTAATACAAATAAATTATCTTCACTATTTTTGCCCCTGATTTATCAGTCAAAGCATAATTGTGTAAACAAAATAGAAAGAGAAATGACCTTCTACCCAAATGCGTCCTTCATATGGGAGCCGCTCTTGTGAAGTCTAGTTGGATTGTGACGTACTGTATTTTCTGTTTACCATTCGTTGACACTAGCATGCACCTTTCTAATATTTTTTTTTTCAATACCTCTGTTTAATAAAATAAAATCTCTAGCACATGAGTGATCCATGCTTCCCTCTGCGAAGGGACTTTCTTTTACTTTATGTTGAGTCTCCATCTTATAACTTTATGAACAGTTGAGAGAGCATAGTTTCCATTCTGAGTTTTATGTGCATTTGTCCCAGAACTATTATTAATTGATTCATGATGTGATATTGCTTGTTCTCTAATTATTTGTTCTAGTCTTCCTCGTGAACTTTAAAGGTGTCCTGACATTTATGTTTTGTCCCACTCTTACTTTGCCATGCTTTCTCTATACTTGAAACAAACGTATATCTTTTGTTGCATTATTATCCATGATCTTTTGTCTGTGTTACTTCTCATGATGCAAGGTGATTGATATGCTTTATTATTAAAGTTCTATTATCATGCTTATGTTGAACTTCTATGATCTCAGCTTACATATGGTTTTACATTATTGATGATCAAGTTTATGTTGGTAGCATGTCACCTCAGAAATTATGTGTTTTTATCATTTACATACTTGAGGAGGAGTAGGAACTAAGCTTGGGGATGTTGATATGTCATAAACTTATCCTTAATTTCTGATGTTCCATGTTGTTTTCATGTTGTTTCCCACATGTTTGTTATACACTTTATGTCATTTTTATCGATTTTCCGGACTAACCTATTGCCAAGATGCCACAGAGCCAGTTCCCTGTTTTCTGTTGTTTTTAGTTTCAGAAAAGTTGTTCTGAAAATATTCTCGGAATTGGAAAATTCGAAGCCCGGAAGTCTTAGAATTCTCGAAGGTTCCACGGAGTCCCGAAGAGACCCGGAGGGGGGCCTCAGGGGTCCCACACCATAGGGCGGCACGCGCCCTGGCCGCGCCATGGGGTGGTGTGGGGCCCTCCGGCCTCCACCAGCTTTGCCCTTTCGCCTATTTAATCCCCCCGAGGCGTAAACCCTAAATATATCCCACTTCGTCCCCAAAAACACCCGAGGTCGCCGTCATCGTCATCCCTTGATCGGGAGGGTTCTGGAGCTCTCCCCGGCACCCTGCCGGGAGGCAAATTCATCACCGGAGGGGCTACACCACCATGCCCTCCTCCAAAGTGATGCATGAGTAGTTCATCCCTGGACTACGGTTCCATAGCAGTAGCTAGATGGTTGTTCTATCCACTTTGTGCCTCATGTTTAGATCTTTTGAGCTGCCTAAAATGATCAAGATCATCTTTATGTAATACTACATGTTGTGTTTGCTGGGATCTGATGAATGTTGAATGCTATGTCTTCTGATTATCAATATATCATGTTATCTTCATGCATATGCTATTTATGATCTTCCATGCTCTCCGTTATTAATAGATTCTCTCGCCAAGTAGATGCTAGTAACTCCAAGAGGGAGTATTTATGCTCGATAGTGGGTTCATGCCTCCTTTGCATCTGTGCTCGAGTGACAGAAATGTGACGGATCGAGGATGTGTTGTTGCCATTAGGGAGAAAACAACAATGCTTTGTCTAAGGATGATGTTATTTTTTACATTACACACTTTCTTACTGCAATTATCTGTTGCTTGCAACTTAATCCCAACATTTGTTCAGTTGATATTCGGAGGGTGGATTATTAGTCATAGATGTAGTTGGATGACGGTCTATGTATTTTGTTTTAATGCCCGCATGAATCACATAGTATTCTTTATGTCTTGCATATGCACTACGGTGCAGCCTTCATTTCTGGCAATTGCCCAGCTGTAATTTGTTCAACACACATGTTATTTATGTTTCACGGAGAGACACCACTAGTGAACTGTGGACCCTGGTCCTTTTACCTCTTACTTATAATACAACCTGTCGTGGTGGTGTCACGGCAGATGCCATAGGATGGCTAAAGATGTGGGGACGAAGGACGCTGGAGGCGCTCGGGGAGGGATCACGCGACGAGTAGACGCGTGAAGGATGAAACAGGCACTGCAAACAACACGATCTACCCAGGTTTAGGGCCCTCGTGAGGAGGTAAAACCCCTACTCCTGCCTTTCTCTCTGTATTTTGATGTCTCACCGAGTAGCCACAGTACAATGGTTCTTGCTACCGAGTAGCCACTCTTCTCTCTACCAGACGAACTAGGTCAAGAAATGTGAATCGGTCTCCGGATCTAGGTCAGTATCCCCCGCGCAGGAGGGGGCAGGGCACCTTATATACTCGGTGCCCTGCCGGATACAGCCAAATACAAACAAATGTCGACATTGTGTACACACCGTCCTTCTTCCGAGTTCCCGCTGACAGCTTTGGCTTCTAGATTTGTCCCGGTGCGGAAAGTCGTTGGGCAAAACCAAGTGTCCAGTCTGTTATCACTGTGGCGAACACAGAGTAGGTCCCCCCCTATCCTGCGACGCCCTGCTGACACACTGTCGCTGTCAGGCACGCCGTCCTCAGATGAACAGTGCTGTGAACAGTGCCAAGTACGGACCCGGCATACGCGGGATTCGGTGTCAGAACGGCTCCTTTGACTTCTGGCCCGAGTAGGTTCCCGCCATTTCTACTCGGACCAGCTCTTCTATTCGGAGGAGCATAAGTCTCTTGATTCATCCTTCTGGCCGTCTAGGTGTAAGACCGGGTAGCAGTCGACCGGGTAGCGAGTACCGGGTAGCCGGCTACTCGGCCAAACATCCCTTCTGATCTTGCCTTTAGCACTTGCCTTTACCCTACTCGGGGGTAACCCCCCGACAGCAGTCCCCGAAGCTGGTAGAGTCCTGCGAATTCGTTTCACTGGGCCCTGCCAGCTTAAAAACCAACCTTGACAGTCTTGCCCTTGAACCTTGGGATACCGAGTGAAACCTCCGAGTAGCCCTCAATCTTGTTTCTTCTCTTCCGAATAGGGCCACTTTTCTTCTCTGCAGCCGAGTAAAATGACTTGGTGAAATCTTGAAATGGAATCTCTGCGTGGCAGAGCACAATCCGGCTTTCCGTGCTGCAACTGGGCACGTATCAGGCGGACACGACCCCGACGCCTCGGTGCCCGGGAACTGACAGGCCACGCGCCCAGTTTTCACGGCCTGGGCCCACTAGCCCGTTACGTCCCATCACGCGCAGTAATTGCCCACGATCTCATCGTGGGATCTAATGCGGCCGTTACGCGCGCGTTCCACGCTGTGTGCGTTTCTAACCGGCCCACAGATCCCACGTCGCACGATTACTGCCACGATCGATCCCACTACCTCAACTCGTAACGGTAGTCTGAGGAGCGGTATAAATACCCCCTCGGTGACTCCTTCTTCTCCTTCCGCTCGCACTTTCCCCTCTGCCCTCTCGTTTCTCCGCCGCCGCAGAGCTCCTCGCCGCCGCGCAACTTACTGCGCCGCCGCGAGTTCTTCCACAACACCAAATCCTTCAACCTTTTCCCCAATTTCCTCCTCACCGCCATGGCTCGTGACGACAACGCTCGCGCCGGCTGGGCCGGATCCGAGGTCACCGCCGAGGATTGCCAATGGCTTGTGAACACCCGGAGGGTTCCTCCCGGCGTTTGCTGCCGGCCACCTGGCGACGAGCTCGTTCTGGCTCCGCAGGAGGGCGAGCATGTCGTCTTCCTCGCGCATTTCGCGCGAGGATTCGGCCTTCCAGCCTCGAACTTTTTCCGGTCGTTTCTCGACCATTACGGCCTCCAGCCACATCATCTTCCTCCAAACGCCGTCGTCTTCCTCTCATACCACGCCGTGGTATGCGAGGCCTTCTTGGGCGTCCGCCCTACTACTGCAACCTGGAGCAGATATTTCTTCTTTCGACAGCAGAGTAAGGGCAAGAAAGATGGCGCGGACACCAGCCGCGGGATGACGGAGACAGGCAGCGCCATGATGGTGCAGCGTGGTGGAACCAATCACCCACGCATCAAGGGGTTGGATTCTGTCCGCAAGTGGCAGAAGACCTTCTTGTACGTGAAGAACGTCCCCGCCAAGAAGGGAGCCAAGGTGGAGGACCGCATCAATCTGCCCCGCTGGACCAACCGAGCTCCCACTGGGCAGAACTGGCGGAGCAAGCCGTCCCTCGACAGCAACCTGAAGCAGATGGACGAGCGCCTCGCTCATCTGCTCGGAGAGGGGCTCAAGAGCGATGATCCGATCGCCTGCTGGATCTCCAGGCGAGTGCTACCGCTCCAGCATCGCGTCCATCTCATGTGCTACATGGGCGGCCCCCGCGACTGCACTCGGACAACCACGTTCGAGCTCAGCAACGCTGATGTCGCCACTTGGGCGCGGTCCATCATGACCACTGGCCTCAGGGACCACTGGCAATACGGCTTCATCCCGTACAGCCGTACGAAGCCAATTGAAAGGGTTAGTACTTCTCACTCTGTTTCTTGTTTTCATGCTCCAAGTAGATAGCCTTCTCATCTTGCTGTAATTAGTATCCGCACTCTGCGCCGAGTAGGACACTTAGCATAATTGCTTAGGCTTGCTGTGCTTTATGTTTGCACGCCCTGCCGAGTAGCATACTTAGCAGAATTGCTTAGGCTTACTGTGCTTTATGTTTGCACGCCTTGCCGAGTAACATACTTAGCAGAATTTCTTAGGTTTACTGTGCTTTGTGTTTGCACGCCTTGCCGAATAGGATGCCTTTATGCTACTCGACTAACTTGTGATGCTTCTCTGTTCTCCAGGTCCTTGCTCGTCAGCTTGCCGAGAGCGCGGAGCGCTTCGAGGCTAACTGGGAAGATGACCGAGAAGAGGATGATGAGGTCTCCATAGAAAGCGCGGACAAACTCAACATCCCCCACGCCGCTCAGACAGAAAAACATCATGTTGACGCGTCTGTCCGTGATTGGTCTGAGGATGATGACGAAGGTAATTGAGCTCATCTTGTCTGGCCGCTAGTAGCGCAACCCCACTTCCTCCCGCTTCTGAACTGTTTCCTTCTTCCCAATGGTACAGACGATGCCAACGCTGAGGAGGAGGGCGAGGACGAGGAGGAGACGCCCTGGCCGTTGATCCGCTTTCAGTCGCCGCTCCTGTTACTCGCAAGAGGACGGGTAGCGGTGCTCAGGAGCCCCCCTCCAAGAAGACGAAGATGGCCGGGAAGAAGACCAAGAAGGCCGTGGCAAAAGGGCGACGGCTACTGTAAGGACCCCAGACCGGCAGTCTGAACCCTCCGTATGCATACATTCACGATCCTAGAAAGATCAGTCGTGAACAACATACACAGTTGGCATACAGTAATGCATCATCCATTACACGATTACATAAAGGTATTACACACATGATCACATGATCAAGTTTAACACAACTGCCACAAGGGTAGGCAACTTAACAAACACAGCGGAAGACAATTAAAAACACAACGTAGTTGAGCCCAAGTCACGCCTTAACCTACAGGCTGCTGACCCGGAGACGATCCTAGTTCGCAAAGCCGTCAGCTCCGTACTTCTCTTCATAGATATCCTTCGGGGGTTCCTTCTCAAAATCTGATAAGTAGATACCAGGGGCGAAACCATAATGAGTACATTTGAATGTACTCAGCAAGACATCCATCATATCACTTACCAACATGCAAGTATGCTTATATGGTGGAATAGGTAGGCTATAAATAGGGTTCACTATCAATGGTGTTCATATATGATGACACCACAGTTGCAGTCAAGTTAATCTGTATCTTCGTTGAAGAAGATACTTCAGAAGAAAAATAATATAGTTTTATTTCTCTTGTAGATATCACATGTACAAGAGGTTTTGTAAAACTTTGTGAAAGAATATTTTCTCTTTGCAAAACTTCTTGGAATCAGTTTCCAGAATTCTTGCTTAGAGTAGAAAAATTTTATTTGCAAAACTTTTTAGTTTGTAAAATAACTTCTGGCTTTCCATCATCGGTACCTCCATGGTACAAGCTTTCCTTCCTTTCCGAACTTCCCAAGTTCAACACTTCCTTTCCAAAAATTCCCTTTCAAAAACTTCCTTTTTAAAAACATCCTTTTTGAAAACATTGACACAATGCTAGCTACATGGCCATTCAACTGTCCATATCCGAGGACGCGGCTTCTTCGAAAAAGTTGTACTCTGCAGAGGTGTACACATCCAACAGATCCAGTACACCTACCGTGAGCAACCACGGACTGTAACAACAGTATGTAAACATCAGGTATCTGATCATAACCATCCACTATGTTCAAGCTAGTATATGTCTATCTCTCGATTGAGTTTTGTTCTCCCCGGCACCAAGTCCCACCCTGCCTAGCCGGGAGCCTCAATGAATGCATCCGGAGGGAAAATTAATCCCACACTTTATATGCCTCAACATTGGGAGTTTTGACGACATTCGGTTCGAGGGTACGACGCCCCTTATAGCAAGTGAGATAGCACACACTAATAAGAACAAACTTCAAGTTAAGCCCGTGCCCATGTTGGGGTAGGGTGGCAGTACGGTGAAGGTTGTCCGGCGAAGACTAGGTTATGTGTCATTTTTGAAAACACCACTTTCTCAAAAATGACCACTTCCACATTCCTCCGGAGAACAAGGGTCCGCCTTTTCTCCGGGTTTTTCCGTAAAGCCTTTGTTTTGTAGAATCACAATTTTAGGGTGTCCACTTAGGGACTAGTATATTTGATGGTAATGAATACCATAGGGTGGCTTATGGGCTTGGTATTACCAAGTTTTAACTACTGGCATAATAGTAACCTATATACTAGTATAGTAGTAATAGCCACATCAAAAATAGTTTTGATAATAAAGTTTTGGTAAAACTTCAGAGGTAAAACATGCATGATAGATAATGATAAGTATTGTATCAGCAAGCATCAGGATGGCTTGCCTCAAGTCTCCTAATGTCCCTGGCCTTGAAGCAACTTGAACTTGACGCACAGCTCCACAACTGCTTCTTCTTCTTCTTCGCGTTCTAGCGTCGTAAAGGAAATAAAAGACACACACTCAGGTCTAAAGTACAAACAACTAAGCTAAGAAACACATACAGCAACAAATGTTCACTCTCGAGTTCTCTCGAAACGATAACGCGAAAACTATCTCACATAACTCTCACGGTCCAAAACTGTCGTCAGGCACTATGTATGGTTTAGAAAACCATATCCCACATCATACATACCATGTATGGAGTGGTGTACCACTCTCATAATAAGATATACAAGAAGCTAAAAATATAGCTTGTGGGTGCAAAAGGTTAGGTTGCTAAGGTAAAACAAATCAGACAGAGTAATACCCATGGCAGTGGGTATTTCTCACCACAAGCAACTATCACTTTATTTGTTCATGATTGTAGTTGGATGTTTTAGTTTCACAAGATACTCTTAAACACAAGCATAACACAAGTATAAACTCATGCTAAGGTAAAACATTCCAACAAAATCCAAACAACACGCAAACACACCACAATTGAATAGACTATTTATTCACTATGTTCTTGTTTACTAGAGGTTTTGGAATCCATCAATTATGAAAAATTAGCAAACAACCAGTACCTAAAAACAAGGATAACAAGTCATAAAAATAATCTAAAACACAATCATCACTCAAGGTAATATCCCTATCAAAAGCATAGAAACATGACTGCACTGATAACACACTAGTGTGGAAAACCTACACAAGCATGTTATAAGAAAAACTTATATTCTACAACTATAGCACCAGAAACTAAAGGATTCATGGCATCATAAAAGAAGTAATAACTTCATAAATATGCTATACTAAACTCATACACTTATGAGATAAAAGATGAAAATACTATAGCAACAATCACCATTTTCTAGTGGTGACACTAGTTCATCACTAGAGAAGCAAACAATGTTACTATGATGCTTAATTCTAAACAAGAAAGTCATGATCATAAAATGTACCTAATAACAGTACACAAAACTTACACATGCTAGTAAGCACAAACATCAAAACAATCCCATGAAACAACTATTAAACATGCATAAATTAATTCTAGCAATTTATGTTTTTCTTAAACAATTACTAGCAAGCAAGCAAGGTATAACTTACACAACCAGTAGCTATGCAATATAAGAAAAGTTATCTAAACCTTTTCAAAAACCCAAACACTCAATTTACAATCATTCACAAACAATCTATCAATAAAAAGGAATTTATTTTATTTGCAAACAATTTAATTTAGCACTCAATAGTGAATCATCTCTTAACAAGATACTCCTAAGGAATATTATGCTAACAAATGGATCACACCTAACATACTAGTAGATCCTTATAAGAAATAAAATTCTCACTTGCATAAGTGAAAACAAACAATTATATTTTCCATGGTGGAAAATATCCTATCAACCACATAATTAAAACATGTTAATTTCTCACATGTGCATAGTTGGGAATGTTCATCCCCAACCAAGATGCAATGGGACCAGTGGGTTATGGGCCCACTAATACAAAGGCAAAAGAGGTACTAAGCCTCTGGTTACTCATGACAAACATTAGAATAACAAAATAAATAAAACAAGGCTATTTATTCTAGTGCATACAAGACTAGTGCATAAGAATAACAAAACCTACACATGCTTCACCTTAAAAATACATGCAAGCTATCAGAGACAAAAGCATCAAAATAACAGTACCAAAATGGTACTGGATCTATAGCAAACATAGCACAAAAATTATCAAGGCATTCACACAAAGATCTAGCTCTCACAATAATTCCAAAGAATAAACACTAGAAAAATAGCAAATGCTACTCATGCTTTGCTATAAGATCACATGCAAGTTAATGAAGATAATAGCATATAAATCACAGTACCAAAATGGTACTGGACTCACCACAATCATAGCACAAAATTAGGTAACAAGTACACAATGAGTTGGTTCACACAAAACATCAAATAAATAAACTAGGGAAATAACATATGCTACTTTCTATGGCCAAATGATATTGCAAACATGCACACACTTTGTATGGTAGATGTAATGCAAGAAAACTACCTAATAACAAGATCCAACACATCTCTACATTCTAGGAACAAAGAGTAACGCAACCAAACATTTCATTTCAACAAAAACAAACAAAGAAATCAAAACAGAAAAGCTTCTGTTTCTAGATCTGTCCACCAAAAATAATCTAAAGCTCAAAAAATTAATCTAAGCTAGGATAAGATAGATCTACTCAATATCAAACTCATCCAATTGGGTTTGCTCCAAAAATCATTTTTAAACTCCTTATAAAAATCAAAGAAAAGGCCACTAGCCTTTCAGTAATCTGGATGGCATTTTCATTCTGTAACTCACATTGATGTGAGGTTTGGTTCATTGGATAGATATTTTCAATACCTATCAAGATCAGTTTAGTTTGTTCCATTTGATTACATATTTTAAAAGCTATGGCCAAAACATTCTCAGAGATAGTTTGTGGCAAAACAGTCACTGTGCCCAAAATATTGGTCCAAAAACCAGATCTGCAAATTTTGCATGGCTTAGATTTCATGTCTTCATGTCCATAAATTTTCTCAGATTTTATTTTGCTTATTTATTATTTTATACAAGCCCAAAGTAAACACATCTGTTTCTGTAAAAAAATTAAAAGGATAAAGGAAAACTGCGGGTGGGCTAGATCTGCGAGGCCGCGGCCCAACTAGCGCGAGCGCGGCCCGCTGCGCTTGCGCGCGGGCTGGCATGCGCGGGAAAAACGGCGTTTGAAGGGGACCGTGGATCCCAGATCCAACGGCTCGCCCTCATCTTCTTCCTCTCCCTCTCTCTCTCTGTTCCCGATCGGAGGCGAACAAGGTGCGGCCGTGGCTCACCGTGGGGGGCTCGGGAAGGGGTGGCGTGAGCTCGGGGAGGTTGCAGGGGGTCGAGGGCGTCGAGGGGAAGTCACGGCGGCGACGGGCGCGGCTCCTGGCGGCGGCACACGGCGAGGTGACCGCAGCGGCGAGGTGGATGGCGGCGGCGATCCTGTGCACAAGGGGACACGAGGAAGTGTCAGGGAGGCTCAGGGCGGTTAAGGGAATCCATCCAGGGCAGTGGGAAGGGAAGAGGGAGCTCGGGTTGGGCAGTACCGTGTCGTGCCAGAGGTGGTCACCGCCGGCGTGGGCACGGCTTGGGCACGCCCTAGGGGCTCGGGCTTGGCTCTCTCTTGCTTTGGGGAGGTAGAGGGAGGCATGAGGGAGGCCAGGGCGTGAGGAGGTGCCCTCTGGACCTTTATACCAGAGGGAGTGAAGAGAGGGGAACGGTGGTCACAAAGGGTTCATGCCAAGCAATGGCATGAGCAAGTCTTTGGGGTTTTGGTCATTTCCAATTGAGTGCAAAGGGTGCCCTATCCAAGTACAATGGTGATGCAAGCAAGTGGGACCCCTTGAGTGCAAGTGGCAAGAGGAAAAGATCAAAATATCTAAGAGGTATGGAAGCCCATCCCTATCCTAGTCACCAATCTCTCTCCTCTCTTATTCTCATCCCTAAGGTCTTCTAGAAGGTATCCAATGCATTTTAGTCGAGTACAATAGTTGGTCAACAAGTTAGGTTAGGCCATGCTTCCAAAAATGCAAAGAAACATCAAGAAAATAAGTGTGCAAAAGTGTATCCCTTACTGTTCATTTGCAAAATTCAGAAAATTCAGTCTTATGACTTAGAAATTTTCTAAGTGTTGAAAACAGATAGAAGATGCAAAAAGTTGAGTTTGTTTTCAGGGTTCAAATGCTTTCCATAATTGGTTTTCAAAACATGGACTTGTTAACCATGTTATATAATTTCAGAAACAACTTTTGAAAACAATTTTGAAATAGTTTACGGCCATGAAAACAATGTGGAAAAAGGTATACTTTCTGTTTTTATCTGTTTCTAAAAACTGCCTTTTTCTGCCTTAATTTTATACCACAAAAACAACCAGCAAAAGATAGTTTTTATTTCTCCCAAAATAAAAGTGAGCTTATGGATTTGTAGTACATATATAAAGGATTAATTTGAAGTCAAGAAATCATAAAATAACAATCTGTAGCTTGGTGAAAACAATGGTAGAAAACAGGTACTTGGCTTTATTTTCAGGAATTGTTTTCTATAGGAAAGTTAAAAGGAAACTTTCATAGATCATTTTGGAAACTTGTTTTCTTGGATCCAACAAGGTTAAAAGTTTGTTTTAAGATGCAAACAAGAGTGATCCAAGTCTTGGAATAAAAATCCACTCAAGTAATAATAAGAAAACATTAGGAAAAAATATCAGGAATATTTTTCAGAAACATATGGTGTTGGTTTTATAATGAAACAAAACTTATGTTGCAAATATGATTAAAATCATAACACAAGTTAGTTCAAACAATCATGTTGTTGTAAAAATTACTTTGTTGGCCCTAATAATTGTCTTCTTGAACACAGTCCAAGAGTCCAAAAACTGGGATGTGACAGCTACCCCCTTCCCGCAAAGGGTAAACCACTTTCTCCTAAGCTATACACCTCTGTGGCCGCAATTTCCCAATCCTTTTACTCTGCTGTTTCTTCTCGATTCCCTTTGTCCTTTTCTCTTTTCTAAACTTTTTTCTTCTCTTCAGCGCCCCCTTGGACGCTAGTGCTGCCGTCGCATCCACCAAACCCAAGAAGAAGACCGCCATCGATGTTGACAACCTCATCGAGCTCTTTGAGGAGGACGCGGACACCGCACGGGACGGGGCGCGTGCATCCTCTCCCGTGAAAGGAGACGACTCCGACGACGCTCGGTATATGGACACCGATGCCCACGACACCGAGCAGGAGCAGCAGGCCCGTGCAGAACAAGAAGCGCGGGATGTTGATCGCGACGAGAGGCCACCTTCTCCTCCGGCCACCACGGCCGAGGAGAACTTAGAACAAGATCTTGAGCAGCATGATGACGCCGCCCTTGAGCGGCATGAAGAAGACCAAGAGCAGCCAGCGACAGGGGCTGCTGATCATGACGACCCCGCGGCCGAGCCGCGGGTAGAAGGACAAGACGCCACACAGCAAGACCCCGCTGCCGAGCAGCGGGTTGAGACAATTGATGAGATGGAGCAGTACCCTCTGAGCGGCGCGCAACCAGACGCCGCGCTCAATATTGATATTTCCTAAAATCTACCATCATCAATTTATATCCACCAATCTTTCTAAACCTCAACCATACTTTAAAACTACAAAGCTTAGTTACTGATAACGTCCAAATATTTGGGTCCTCAACTGGTTATCCCCGGATAATTTCATAACTTCACTTCACTTTAAAAATCAAAAGATCCTCAATCTTTCCCTCCTACGCTAAACCTCAAATGAGTTCCACTATTTCATACTGTAGAATCTGGTTCCTCCAACACATATATACGGGAGATATTGTCGCCTAGTAATGATCATAGCTTACCCATCTAATATTTTTTTTCCAACCTTTCACTTTCTTCAAAATAGCTATAGAATCATTCTAAGGCACCTTTCTCTTTGTTTTTGGAAAAAGTTGATTACACGTTTTCTTTTTAAACGGGTCATAACAAACTCTGTAACATATCAACTCTATAAGTTACTTTGTAAGGTATTTGGTCTTAGACATCAGCATAAAAAGAAAATTGGTGAGCCAACTCTGTAGGGTTTTATGCTCAAGAGATGAGGTTATATTACCTAGTTTGTAAGGTCTCCAACTAGAATTAGATGAAACCATTTTACTAACTCTGTAGGGTGGCACCAATTTTATGTGGCAAAAATTTAATTTACTTTGTGGGTGTTATACTAACATTAGATGAGATTTTTGTTAGTATCGTTAACTATTTAAGATTTTATTTAGCCCGGCGTGACACTTCTAGTGTTCCATTTACGTCGGGTTTTTGAGGGTGCGATCACAAACAAAACAAGGGGGTTCACAGGTGTGGTTTGAAACGTACCATTGGCTATGGCATGAGTCGCAGATGCTCCCGCAACATCATCTCGGTCTCGAGGTCCACTCATCAGATTCTTGCGTTTCTTCTGGGCTGGACCTTGGGTTTCTTGGGGTTCTTCAGGCTGAGCTAGAATACGGTTCTTCTTGGGACATTCGCGAACAAAGTGTCCTTCCTGTCTACAGGCAAAGCAACCCATGGTTTTAGGCTTGACTTTCACCCGTCTCCTCGAAGATTGTGGCATTGCAGGCAAAACGCTGCGAGTCACCCATAGACTAGTTTCTCCTGGCGTCACCATCTTCCGTTTGCGGCTCTCTCCAGCAAGCAGTTGCTGGTATTCTCTCATAAGGAACATAGTATTCTCAGTGTTGGTGATGGCAAGCTGAGTCAACTGCTCCAGGATAGCATGGGTGGCGATGTGCTCAGCACGAGCGGCTTCACTTTTTTCCCTCAACAGAGCAAACAGTTGAGCAACTGTCGGCTCAGGTGACGGAGGTAGATCGCTGGTCATGCTGAAGAAAAAGAACGGTGTAAGACGATAGCAACTAAAAGTGGTTTTGGTTTTAAAGGCTCGTGACATGTATCGGCTAATAGCGGATATGAGAACGGTAGATAACACGACAACAAGCAAACATCGATGAAACTAAAGCCAACTCAAACCAAGATTAACACGCATGTGAAAAACGAGTCTTAACAAGCATAACTTAACTTAAAGGTTCACATGGCTACAACATAAGGCTTACAACACAACTGGCACACACAACGCTCTAACAGAGGAGCTCACACGACACGAACACAAACACAAACAAGCGTCTGGGGTGGAAAAACAACATAAGTCCTAACATCTTGCGGCAATCCTAAGTGCTCGAGGAAGCGCGTAGCTGTTCCTCCAACTCTGCAACTCGGGCCTTGCTAGCTTCAAGCTGGAACTTAAGGTCTCTCACTTGTGCACGGAGATGGAAACCAACAAACCTCATGGTCTTTCCTTGTGCCACGAGACGGCGCTCGGTAGCAGTGGAAACTCTCAGGTCTTTGGTTAGCTGGAAGATCTCTCTTCCTTGATTATCGAACTCTCCTCTGAGCCTATCAAGGGAAAACTGAGTGTTGTACAGCTGTCCCTCCAAGTGCTGGAAATGACGGGCAAACACAAAGTCTTCGGTGACATCAACTGGCATGTTGTCCTCATCGCGCCTCCCATAGTATCTATAGGGGGTGCCTTCAAACGTGCCGCGAAAGAAGTTCGCGAGTTTGGCAATGGTCAGCTGCATCACTCTAAGGATACCATCTTCCCAACTGTTCTCCATGACTTCGCAAGTGATCTCTGGGGTTGATGGTGCTCTCACTGGTGCATGGATGGTGCAGACGACCAACCAGGACATTTCTCGTCCATCCATGTGGAACTGGGCTCCCTTTAACTCAGGTAGGGGACGATCGATCAGGCGAGTCATCTTGATCAAATCCTCCTCAAAGCGGCGGTAGCAAGGTTCATGCGATCCCAGCCGGAAGGACTTGGTGAAGACAACTGCCATCTACACAAGATTTTAAAGGGGATTAAGTTAGGTAGCAATGTGCAAAATTTTAAGATCCTTATTCCTCTTGTTTGGTCTTTTAAAAGAGGACATAAAAAGTGCAACGTTTAGCCAACAGGGCAAAACGAGTCTTTTGCAAACAGACAAACACAGAGGTTTTGGTCAGTAGTGGTTGGTGCCTTCAGGCCTTTTCTTCTTTGAGGGTTGTCGTTGTTGGAGCTTTATCTGTTGGAGTGCATCACTGGTAGCAACGCTATCAGCTCGTGTGGCTTGATGGTCCTCTATTATTAGGTCCAATGGTGCTTTTATTGATGGTGGGGGAGATGGTGGTGGTTCACGACGAGTCGCATCATGATGCGAAAACAAGTATAAGTCTAAGCAACAAATTCTTGTTTTTGAATGCTATACAAACAGTTTTGCTTGCAAAAATTTAACAGGCGGCGATTCAAAAACAAGAGCGGGGCAATCACAAATTTGCAAAATTTGAGCACTCCGCAAACATATAAAAGCCTATAAGAACCAAATTCTACACCACACAATAGCACAAAGTCCTACGGACACACATAAGCAAGCCACAACACACAAGCAAGGCTCCATTGGAGCTACGTCGGGGGAGGCGACTCAGGGAGTCATCGCTAAATAACTCCAAACTAGACTAATCCAAAAATCCTAGAAGTGTCTGAAGAACTATATCTACTTCTGACCATCATCACTGTAGAGCTAGGGAATTTATTTTGGTCTTCTCGGGACATCGGCAAGTATACAAACAAGATAATAGAAGTAAAGTTTTGATAAAACCTTTAACTGAGAGAGGTAAGAATATGCAACAATTTGTTTTTGAAACCCCAACTATTTTCTGAACAGAAAATTTCAAAGACGAGAGATGTTTCAAAAACAGAGCGGAGCAGTTGCAAACACGTAAGAAATAAAATCTTAACCGAGAGACGTATGCCTTTAGAATCTTTTGAAAAGATCAGAAGGAGGGAAAATATACAAAAATTCCCTTAGACAAAAATAATTTAGATTGTAAATAGGTTTTTACTCAAAAATACTTTTCTTTCCTATCTGACGTCCATGCTAACTAAGGTCTCCTAAGGTCAGGATAGCTCTGATACCAACTCTGTAAGGACCCCAGACCGGCAGTCTAAAACCCTCCGTATGCATACATTCACGATCCCAGAAAGATCAGTCGTGAACAACATACACAGTTGGCATACAGTAATGCATCATCCATTACACGATTACATAAAGGTATTACACACATGATCACATGATCAAGTTTAACACAACTGCCACAAGGGTAGGCAACTTAACAAACACAGCGGAAGACAATTAAAAACACAACGTAGTTGAGCCCAAGTCACGCCTTAACCTACAGGCTGCTGACCCGGAGACGATCCTAGTTCGCAAAGCCGTCAGCTCCGTAATTCTCTTCATAGATATCCTTCGGGGGTTCCTTCTCAAAATCTGATAAGTAGATACCAGGGGCGAAACCATAATGAGTACATTTGAATGTACTCAGCAAGACATCCATCATATCACTTACCAACATGCAAGTATGCTTATATGGTGGAATAGGTAGGCTATAAATAGGGTTCACTATCAATGGTGTTCATATATGATGACACCACAGTTGCAGTCAAGTTAATCTGTATCTTCGTTGAAGAAGATACTTCAGAAGAAAAATAATATAGTTTTATTTCTCTTGTAGATATCACATGTACAAGAGGTTTTGTAAAACTTTGTGAAAGAATATTTTCTCTTTGCAAAACTTCTTGGAATCAGTTTCCAGAATTCTTGCTTAGAGTAGAAAATTTTTATTTGCAAAACTTTTTAGTTTGTAAAATAACTTCTGGCTTTCCATCATCGGTACCTCCACGGTACAAGCTTTCCTTCCTTTCCGAACTTCCCAAGTTCAACACTTCCTTTCCAAAAATTCCCTTTCAAAAACTTCCTTTTTAAAAACATCCTTTTTGAAAACATTGACACAATGCTAGCTACATGGCCATTCAACTGTCCATATCCGAGGACGCGGCTTCTTCGAAAAAGTTGTACTCTGCAGAGGTGTACACATCCACCAGATCCAGTACACCTACCGTGAGCAACCACGGACTGTAACAACAGTATGTAAACATCAGGTATCTGATCATAACCATCCACTATGTTCAAGCTAGTATATGTCTATCTCTTGTAACATCCAAGTATGAAAACACCCTAGTGTTTCTGTTCTTTGTTTTATTTATGCAATGCATCATGGCATCATCATCATTTTATTTCTGTTGCATTGTTTCCATATTTAATCCAACCTTGTTTTCACACTTGTCTGTTACAATCTTTTCAAACCAAGAGTTGCAAAAAAAAACCCTTCCTTGTTTTCCAAATAATGCATTTATGATCAATTCTCAAATTGTTGGTTTTAATCAAACCATTATTCAATCAATTAATTCAATCAATAATTCCCAAACCATCTTTTAAATTTCAAACCAAGTTCACATCAGTACCTATTTGAATCCATCAAAATTCACCACACTTGTGATCTTAAATTTTTTTTTTTAAACCTAGGGGTAACCCTATTCAAATATTTGTTTTCTTAATGGTTTATTAATATCAAAATTCCTCTAATTTGGTTTCAAATGCAAACCTCATTTTTAAAATCTCAAATTTTGAAATCCACTTTTGGAATATGGTTTCTAACTGCCTAACTATCCTAACCTAATTTTTCTGAATTTTTCTTTAACCAAAACCTTAACAAATTATTCCAAAAACCGTTTCAGCAAAAAAATATAAAAACAGAAAAATAAAAGGCAGCTAACTACCGCGCGCATCAGCACCTAAGCAGCCCAAGCCCACCTAGCGGCTAAAGCGCGCGACCCAGCCCGCTCTCCCCCTAGCGTAACGCTTCGCGATTCGTGCGAGCGTTCTAATCCCGTCTTCAAGCCGTACGGCAGGCAATCGAGGGCGCCACCGCACCCCCGCAGCGACGCCGGCGGCCGTCCCGTCGCCCATCTGCCTATAAGTAGCCCCCCTAGCCCTGGAAGCAACCCTAGCGCCTAGGGTTTCCCCCCTCCACCTCGTATCCGCCGTCGCCTGCTTCCTCCCCGACACATTTCCCTCTGCTACTGCTACCTCGCCGGAATCCACCTCTGAACCCGACCACCGCGCCGTCGCCATGACCCTCTACCCTCCCACCTAGCCCCTGAAATCAAAAGCCCTCTCTCCCCTCTCCCGTTTAGACACTTAAACCACCCCGGAGACCACGTGGATCTTCCCCGCCAACCTCGACCACGCCCCGGACGCCGCCGTCGTCAGCAGCTCCCCGCGTCCGCGACAAACCCCGGTGAGCCCGCGTCGTACCCTCCCCTCTCGTCCATCTGTTGCGACACCACGAGTCCGTGCACGACCACCGCGTCCAACCGCATCACCGCAACGAGCACATCCACGTTGATCTCATCGCCGGCGAGCTCTGTCTGACGGATGAGCAAACAATTGTTCGTCAGGTTTCAGTTAACGCAGCGAATGAATGTTAACCTGAAACCATCACCTAACCTGTCAAACACAGCAGCGCAGCGCAACTGGTAGCGCTATCTCTGAATCTCGCGCAGGTCTCGGGTTCGATCCCGCAGACGCGCACCTTTTTTTGGTTCATTTCTCCCGCAGCGCGAGGCCCACCAGTCAGCCACCCCCACTGCCACGCATGCACGCAAAGCCACAGGGCCCACTGGCAGCGTGTGGGTACGCTTCCAGTGCGGTACCAAATGATTTAAACATTTCTGTTTTTATTTCTAATTTTTTCTAAATAGCAGAATTAAAACAAAACTTTGAAATTCAATATCTTTTGTTTTATAATTCCAACAAATACAAAATTTATATGAATTCTGATCCAAATTTTCTAATCTTTCCAAATATCCAAGTTGTGTTCTGTTTTGAGTTTTCAAAATACTTTTAAATTTCAAATTTGAATAATTCAAATGCAAATTGAAATAATTCATAACTAATTCATACTGTTTTCAAATAATTCAAATAAAATATGTTTTTCACACCTTTTTGAATGTTCTATTCAAATATAAAATTTGTTTTCTGGTTTGAACAATTTAAATTGCCTAAACATTTTAAATCTTGTTTAATTCAATTAAAACCTGTTTAATATTGTTTAATTCATAATTAAATAATCCTAAGTCCAATTTCAACATGTGAAACATGTAATCCAACTAAAATTTGATAACCTTTTCAAATATCAATTTTGTTATTTGTTTTGCACCCTTTAACTTGATGAAAACAACAACTACTTGTTTAACATCATTAAGTAACCAATAATTTCCAAAACTTAATAATTGTTTTCTTAACTTGTTAACCCTCATTACAATTGCAATTAATATTGTTATTTTGTTGTTATCTTGTCATCATCATCATGCATGCATCATGATAACAACTATCACCTAATAAATAATTGTAAATCTTTTGTTCCACTTATTTCAATGGATCCTTTTCCATATGCAACCCTTGCATATGGGTCCATTTAATTTGTGCTATCATGCTAGTCAGTTTATTTTGCTGCACTATTAACTTGTCATGCATCATATTGATTGTGCACAATGCCATGGCAATGATTGTTTACATTCCTGTTTTGTTTGTTTGCTTCTTCTCGGTTAGACGACGACTACGTTGAGACCGACGATCCTTACGACACCACTACCCAGGACCTAGCTCAGTACCCGGCTGTTGAGCTTCCAGGCAAGTTATCACTCACATGAATCATCGAGTTCCTTTCCACACTTGTTGTCGATACTATCCTTTTGTCTACTATTGCTAGCCCTATGTATCGTTGCTTGTTCTACGAACCTATCACATGATACCCTGAACCAATGATACTGCCTCACCTCCATACCTACAGCCTTTGTTTGTGCCCTAGTATTATCTAGCATGCTTAGGGTTGCTTTTACTCGAGTCTGTTATCGGTTACTGCTTTTACTATATTATTAATTGCACCGGGGGCTCGATGTTTAATCAATCAATCAATCATTCTAATGTTATTACTGTTAATAATAAATTGATGATAAGGCACCGGCAGGAGGCCCATGAGAGGTTTTGGAGCCTGCTAGTGTCGACCCTAATAGGAAAAGGGTCTTGTCTACTGATCCATGATGAGCGCACTACCCGCATGTGGGAAGCGAGTATGGGCGCCCCCCTCAACTTGACCTGATTCGCATCTCGTCCAAATCATCTCATTTAGTTCGTGCTTTCTATTTGCCGCATGCATGTTTTTGCGAGCCCAGCGCAGGGTGGAACTTTTGTAGTCGGCATATAGGGGGACACGTTCTTAGAGTGCTATGAGGGTCCATTTTCTTCTGGGCTCGATTAGCCGTGCGCCCAAGGTGCTTTGGGCTTGATGCGGAGAATGGTTGGTTGTGTAGAGTACCCCGCTTGGTGGGAGGCATCCCATCTGGCGGGTTATTCTTGCGTGTACGGCCAAATTGGTGCAACCCTGCAGGGATAATCTTCTCGAGAAGCCGTGTTTTCCGCGGTTATGGATTACTTGGTGAAAGTACTGGCTAACAAGTACTCAGTACAACTTCAACATAATGATCAATCATGTTTCACCCAATGATTAATAATTTGACTAGTAATAGGTTATTCACACAAATAACTTGATTCATCTTAATCCAAATGTGTGAGTTATCCTCGGGTTGCTTCTTTGGATAAAGGGCGAGATCCAGGATGGGTTTGGTTGAAGTTATCTTTCAGTTGGTTACAATCCTCGATCTTATCTTTTCTGTTAGCCGGAACTTGTAGATATCTTCCGTAGTTGGTTAGAGCAGCCAGCAGCAACTTTTCATATCACCCCTTTCTTCTGTTGATCCCAAGCATCTATGCTTGTGTTGACGGGTAACTCTTTGATGAAGTGTGAGTCTTGCTTGCCAGTACTTGGATGTGCTGACCCCGTTGGGGCTGTGGTTTACGCAGACTACGACTACGGCTACGATGACCACCAGGATGGCTACTTCGTGGAGTTTGACGAGACTGCAGACGAGTAGTTAGCTGGACCAGGGCTAGATCCAGGACCTACGTGGATGGGCTTCGTCTTCTTTATTTTCTCCGGCTTCTTAAGCCTGTTGGATTTGTCTGTACCCAGACACCTTTGATTGCTTCCGCTGATGTAATGAATGCTATGTTGGGACATGTGTCCTCTGGATGATTGTATTTGCTATCTCTGCCTTAGTGAAGGCCATTTGCAACTTTATTTCTATCTTTTGTGTCTTAGAGATAAGTTGTGATCATCATTCGTTCAAAGCTGTTGACGTACCGTGCGTGCTTGTTATGAAGTACGTCGACAGTAGTGCCTATGACTCCTAATGGATAGTTTACATCGACGGTGGAATAGTAGGGCTTGTGTTGTCGCGCATAAGCGCAGGCCTACCAGGAAGCTGGGACGTGGGAGCAGTTATGCCCCATAATCCAAGCACCTACTATCCAGTTCGTACGATGAGTATCCCTTAGAAGCCAGGGTGCGACAAATGGTATCAGAGCCTGTCTGCCTGTAGGATCCCTTTTTACTGGTCGCAGTTGAGTCTAGAAACTATTTTGTAGCTATATAGGAAAAATGAAACGTGAGAGTAGGAATTCTGCCATTTTTCTTATTTCCCCACCCACCCACCCTTTTCTGGTAAGGAAGTGCAACGTTGTTTTCTGTTCTTACCTAAACTTGCAAGTTAGGATTTCACGTGTTTTGGGTTCTCTGTAGTACCTCAGGATCTTTTTGATCAACTTGCTGGAGCCTCAATATTCTCAAAGTTGGACTTGAGGATGGGTTACCATCAGATAAAGATCAGAAAGGAAGATATTCCTAAGACAGCTTTCACCACTCGTTACGGTCTATATGAATACACTGTCATGTCCTTTGGTCTCACCAATGCACCGGCAACGTTCTCAAGACTCATGAATTCTGTCTTCCATGAATACCTCGACAAGTTCGTTGTGGTATATCTCGATGACATTCTAGTCTATTCCAAATCCGAGGAAGAGCATGGAGAACACCTTCGTCTCACTCTCATGAAACTTCGCGAGCATCGACTGTATGCCAAGTTTTCCAAATGTGAGTTCTGGATTCCAGAAGTTGCATATCTTGGTCATATCATCTCTGCCAAGGGCATTGCCATTGATCCTGAAAAGGTTAAGGCAATTGTTGACTGGAAACCCCCTAAGACGGTGAAGCAAGTCAGAAGTTTTCTTGGCTTGGCTAGCTATTGCCGTCGTTTCGTCCAAAACTTTTCCAAGATTGCCAAACCTCTCACTGATCTCACAAAGAAGGACAAAAAGTTCGTTTGGACTCCACAATGTGATGAGAGTTTCAACCTCCTGAAGACTAAACTCACTTCCACACCTGTTCTAGTTGGCCCCGACACTACCAAACCTTTCCAGATATTCTGTGATGTATCTCTCCAAGGCCTAGGAGCAGTTCTTATGGAAGAACGTCAAGTTGTGGCTTATGCTTCACGTCAGTTGAATGCACATGAGAAAAACTATCCCACTCATGATCTTGAACTTGCAGCAGTTGTGTTTGCCCTCAAGAAATGGAGACAATACTTGTTGGGTAACAAAACTGAAATCTTTTCCGATCATAAGAGCCTGAAATACATCTTCACTCAGCCAGATCTGAACCTCAGGCAAAGGAGATGGATTGAGAAGATTAAAGACTTTGATCTCACCATTTCTTACACTCCAGGCAAGGCTAATGTTATGGCCGATGCTCTCAGTCGCAAATCCTATTGCAATAATCTCATGATCATGGAAAGCCAACCTCCACTTCATGAAGAATTCCAGAAGCTGAACCTTGGTCTTGTTCCTGAAGGATACCTTGCTAGCTTGACAGCCAGTCCAACTCTCGAGGACAAGATTCGTTCTGAACAACTTCGTGATAATGAAATCAAGAAGATGGTAGAGCAAATCAAAGAGGGCAGTGATAAGTTCAAGTCCTTCCCAATTGATGACAAGGGAACTGTGTTCTTCGAAGGACACATTGCAGTCCCTCAGATTCAAAGTCTCAAGGATATCATTCTCAAGGAGGCTCATGAAACTCCTCTATCCATTCACCCTGGAAGTACAAAGATGTACCAGGATCTCAAGACTCTGTATTGGTGGCCTGGCATGAAACGTGAAATTGCTCAATACGTTTCTGAATGCGACGTTTGTCAACGTGTTAAGGCAGTCCATCAGAAGACAGCAGGTCTACTCCAACCTCTGAAAATTCCTGAGTGGAAGTGGGACATGATTGAAATGGACTTCGTTACTGGGTTTCCAAAGTCCAAAAAGGGCAACGATGCAATCTTCGTTGTTATTGATCGTCTCACTAAGGTTGCTCACTTCTATGCTGTAAAGGAAACTATCTCAGCTAGCCAGTTAGCAGAGCTCTACACAGCAAAGGTTGTTCCCCTTCATGGTGTTCCATTGGAAATAAGCTCAGACCGTGGAAGTATCTTCACTTCTCATTTCTGGAAGAGTTTTCAAGAAGCATTGGGCACCAAACTTCTGTTCAGCACAGCTTACCACCCTCAGTCTCAGGGGCAAGTCGAAAGAGTCAATCAGATTCTCGAGGATATGCTCAGAGCATGTGGTCTCTCCTTTGGCATGAAATGGGAGGATTGCCTTCCATATGCTGAATTCTCCTACAACAACAGCTACCAGGCAAGCCTAGGCATGGCACCATTTGAGGCACTGTATGGTCGCAGATGCAGGAGTCCAATCAATTGGTCTGGAGCTGGTGAACGTTCACTTTTAGGCCCTGACATTGTTAAGGAAGCCGAGGAGAAAGTTCGTATCATTCGTGACAATCTCAGGATTGCTCAGTCTCGTCAGAAGAGCTATTATGATAGCAAGCACAGGGATATGGTCTATGCACCTGGTGATAAGGCATATCTCCGTGTAACTCCCCTCAGAGGCACTCATCGTTTTGGTGTGAAAGGAAAGCTTGCACCAAGATACATTGGCCCTTTCAACATCCTCTCAAGACGTGCAGAGAATGCTTATCGTCTTGAACTTCCAGAAAAACTATCCAAAGTGCACGATGTGTTCCACGTGTCACAACTCAAGAAGTGTTTCAAAGATCCAGATCGTGCAGTTGATCATGATTCCATTGAACTGCAAGATGATCTATCTTATGAGGAGCACCCTATTCGTATTCTCGATGAGACCGAGCGTAAGACTCGCAACAAGAGCACCAAGTTCTTGAAAGTACAATGGTCGCATCATTCCGATAAAGAGGCAACGTGGGAGACCGAAGAGGATCTTCGCAAGAAGTATCCGGACCTTTTCACATCTCAGTAGGGAATCTCGGGGCGCGATTCCTTCAAGGGGGGGCGTTTTGTAACATCCAAGTATGAAAACACCCTAGTGTTTCTGTTCTTTGTTTTATTTATGCAATGCATCATGGCATCATCATCATTTTATTTCTGTTGCATTGTTTCCATATTTAATCCAACCTTGTTTTCACACTTGTCTGTTACAATCTTTTCAAACCAAGAGTTGCAAAACAAAACCCTTCCTTGTTTTCCAAATAATGCATTTATGATCAATTCTCAAATTGTTGGTTTTAATCAAACCATTATTCAATCAATTAATTCAATCAATAATTCCCAAACCATCTTTTAAATTTCAAACCAAGTTCACATCAGTACCTATTTGAATCCATCAAAATTCACCACACTTGTGATCTTAAAAAAATCATTTTAAACCTACACTACTAGAGATTTGCTTATAGCAGCATATTCTACCACAGGCGAACAAGAAAATACATGCGCCTGGGCTAATTAGCGCAGGCGAACAGGTAAATGGTGCGCCTGGGGTAAGCCTGTTACCCCAGGCGAACCAAACTCAGCCGCGCCTGGGGTAAAGTGTGGCAGGGCCAACCATCGCCGACCCCTGGCACTCTTCCTTTACCCCGGGCGAACAGAATACCGATTCGCCTGCGGTATAACAAATACCCCAGGAGAACCCGAGCAGAAGCGCTTGGGGTAAAAAGTGGACTGGGGTAGCTCCCGTTAGCGCAGGCGTACTACATCTCTGTTCGCCTGGGATAAGGAAACGCCTGGGGTAGCACCCCTTAGCGCAGGCGCATCCCATGCCATATTCGCCTGGGGTAATCTTTGCCCTCAATATAAGTGCGGCCAGCCACCCACCACCACCCCTATCCACCCCACTCACTCACTCACTAGTCCAAACTCGAGCCATAAGTGCTCCTAGCTCAATCCTCCACACCCCTCCACCATTTTTAGCTAATTTAACCAATCATGTTTGTTATATTTTAGCTAGTATGCTACCCCACTTTCCCTCTTCCAAATCTCTCCACTAGATCTACTAACCGGACACTAGATCTCACCACAAATGCACCACTAGCTACTTCTAGATCTATCAATCTCTTATCGGTCGTCTCGGTGATCTTCGACGTCGTCATCGCGTCTATATATTTTGCATTGTGTGTCATCTTAATAGGTGCGTGGGATTGGTCGGTGGATGAGAATTCGTTCTCTTTTTCATTTTATTGTGTTGCCATGAGGATGAGTTGCCAATGTTTTGCCGAAATGTTGATTCATTTCCTTTTCGGCAAATTTCTGGCGCTCCGCGTTACACCTTTTGTAGGAAGGTCATGCCGAATTTTTCCGTGAAAACCGGATCTAGTTAATGAAACCTCTCTCTCTTGCATTTTGTAGCAATGGTCATTGCGATGAGGACAAGCGTGGTGCATAGGTACGTGCGACGCGCGACGGCCGAGATGCATCGAAACAACCGCACCGAGATAGAGTGTCCGTGTCGGAAATGCAAGCTGGGGTCTTTGTTCAAACCAGATTCTGGTAATGTGGAGAAGCACCTGCTCAGGTATAGTTTCATGGAGGGCCACACTAAGTGGATGGATGACGATGAAGACGATGATAACGTCGAGACCAATTGGGCGGCGACATGTGAAGATGATCAGGAGGAGTCTGAACATGGCAATGGAGAGGACGAAGAGGCGGCTGTCCACGGAGACGACTATAATGAAGAAGAAGGGAGTCATGGTGATCAGCAACATGCAGACGAGGACATGAACACTCCGCTAACTTCAGTCGTGCGGGACCCTCATGTTCAAGATCTTCTTCTCAAGAACACGTCGACCGACGCCAGACGTAAATCTAAGATCACGCAACTAGAGATAGACTCTGCAACTCCGTTGTATGACGCAAGTCGCGGGGAGGAGGAGTCACGCTTGAGAGTAGCTCTGGATCTTCTTGAGATGAAGGCAAAACACGGATGGACCGAGACAAGCATGGACGATCTTCTGCGATACCTGAAGATGCACTTACCTGAAGGGAACACATGTGCTAGTAGTCTACAGGAGGCCAAGAAAATCGTGTGCCCCCTCGATTTACCGCACACAAAATACCACGCTTGCGTCCGTGACTGCATAATTTACCGTAACGAGCACGCGGACCAGATCAAATGTCCGGTGTGCGGTGTTGATCGTTACAAGAGGGGGACGAAGAAAGCTCCTAGGAAAGTTGTGTGGTACTTTCCACTCATTCCCCGTCTGCAGCGGTACTTCGTGGACCCCAAGGAAGCAAAGCTCATGCGCTGGCACGAGGACAGAAAGAAGGCGGTGCTGAGCGATCCAGAACGTGTTGAAAAACCAGTGCTAACACACCCTTCGGATGCACGTCAGTGGAAAGCGTTAGACGCATTCGATGAGGAATTCGGGAACGACCCAAGGAACATCAGGCTTGGTGCGAGCACCGACGGTCTCAATCCGTTTGGCAATCAGAGCAGCAAACATAGCACCTGGCCCGTGTTTGTATGGATGTACAACCTCCCCCCGTGGTTGTGTCTGAAGAGGAAGTACATACACATGAGTATGCTGATTCAAGGGCCGACCCAGCCAGGGAGCGATATCAACCTGTATCTCGAGTTATTGAAGGAGGAGCTAGACACGTTGTGGGAGGAAGGGGTGGAAACATGGGACGCCTTCAAAGAAGAAACTTTTCGTATGAGAGCCGCACTGATCACGACGGTGCAGGACTATCTCGGATACGGATATATTGCGTGTCAGGTGTGCCATGGACACAGGGCTTGTGTCAGGTGCATGGAATTTACCCCGTTTCTACAGCTACACAAGGATCCCGGATCTTCTAAAACCGTATACATGAGGCATCGAATGTGGCTACCACTGAACGACCCGTGGAGAAAGCGCGGAGACCTGTTCAACGGTAAAGATGAGCTCGATCTACCTCCACGCAAGAGAAGAGGAGAAGAGATCGATACTCTATTGAAGAATTGGAAAACGTGTCCTCCATCGGGAAAGGTACAAAAGCGGAAGCGAGGAGAGAAAAAGTGTCCTCCGCCAGAAGGACCGCTCTTGGGGGTATGGAAAAGGAGGTCCGTGTTTTGGGACTTGCGGTACTGGCCAATCCTCGGAGTGCCTCACTGCCTTGATGTCATGCATATCACGAAGAATGTGTGTGAGAGCTTGCTTGGCACCCTGTTCAACATGCCAGATAGGACCAAAGACGGGCCAAAATCAAGATACGACCTGATGGCCCTGAATATCAGGAGCGAGCTTCACTTACCGCCTTCTACGCGTGAACAGACGGAGGAGGACGAGGATGGGGTGGAGGAGATGGACGACCGCAAGCGGAAAAGGGCTAAGAAACACCAAACTCACCGCCTGAAACCCTCTTGCTTCACTCTAAGCCCCGACGAGCTCGCGCAAATATTCACATGCCTCCTCGGAGTGAAATTTCCCTTAGGTTACGCGGGGCTGATAAGCAGATACCTAGACGCGGAGAAAAAAATCTTCAGCGGGATGAAGTCTCATGACTGTCACGTGATGATGACGCAGATACTTCCGGTTGCAATCAGAGGGATAATGGAACCGCACGTCCGTCAAACGCTCACTGGCCTTTGTAACTTTTTCGATGTCATCACTCGGAAGTCGATAAGCGTGAAGAAACTCGGAAGGCTGCAGGAAGAGATCGTCACCATCCTATGCGAGCTTGAGATGTATTTCCCACCTGCCTTCTTTGATATTATGGTACATCTCTTGGTCCATATCGTGGACGATATCACCAATCTTGCGCCGGCATTCTTGCACAACATGATGGCGTTAGAAAGAATGAACGGGATCATCAAATCATTCGTTCGTAATAGGGCACACCCGGATGGAAGCATTGTCCAGGGATTTCTCACCGAAGAATGCATCTCTTTCTGCAAGAATTTCCTAGGCGATGAGAAGCCAGCTGTTGGTTTGCCCGCGAACAAGCACCTTGACAGGTTCATGGGGGTAGGCCACAACACTGGCAAAAGGGTAATGGACGCGGACTCCTGTGGTCGGAGAGCCGACTTTGAAAGGGCCCACCTAGTAGTGTTACAACACATCGACGATGTCGACCCTTGGATAGAAGAGCACAAAACCGCGATAAAAAACAGTGCTCGCAGGCCGATGACGGAAGATGAGATATTTAGAGCACACAACTCCTCTTTCGCGACATGGTTCAAGAAGCAGATTGATGCCGATCCCCCGCCAATGACATGTGAGAAAGATAAACTTGTATTGGCCTTGTCATATGGCCCCGCGCCCAATCTGATGACTTATCAAGCATACGACATCAATGGGTACACATTCTACACGGAGGAAAGAGACAAAAGTAGCGACTATCAAAACTCGTCTATAACGATGGAATCTTACACGGGCGAAGAGGTTAGAAGATACTACGGAAAGATCGAGGAAATCTGGGAGCTTGACTACGTTGGGGTAAAGCTGCCGATGTTCCATGTCAGATGGGCTACAAACGTCACGAAAGAAGACGAATATTTCACCACTATGTCGATGTATGAAGCCAACAAACCCAAGTCCAAGAACCCCACCGCGCAAAATGAGCCCTGGGTATTGGCTAAGCACGTGGAGCAATGCTTCTTCATAACCGACCCGACAAAGCCTAGTCGTGTTGTCGTAAGGAGAGGAAAAAGGGCCCTCGTCGGAATGGATGGAGTCGCCGATGAGAAGGACTTCGACGGCTTAGTCGGAGACCCGATGATGGAAGAACCCGGTGAAGACGATGCACCATACACCACAAGAAGAAGCAGGACCACACTACCTAGGGCAGGTCTTCCATTCACAAGAAGAAGTCACAATATGGCGGTCACGTATTCAACATCGACCAAGAAAGGCAAGACTAATATTGTGACGAAAGGTTGAGAGAGGGAAATACTCGCGATATAACATGCTAATAGCTATATGTACAATGTGTTTTTAGAGAGAAACACTTGCGGTATCTCGCTAAACCAATCTATTTACGCTCGATGCGACATTAATTTTTTTTTGCACATGTTAACTTTCATATGTATGTATTTTTTAAGTGAAAACCAACGTGGGGGAGCCACATATTATAGCATTCGTATTGCTCGATGTGTCCGAGGCCGCGGGGCTGGGTAATTTAGAAAATCTTAGCACAGGCGCATCATCTAGAAAACGCGCCTGGGGTAATCTTTATCACAGGCGCTTTTGAGAGGACATGCGCCTGGGGTAATGCCATGTGGGACCGCGCAAACCTAAATCCTACGAAACTTAGCGCAGGCGCATTACCTAGGTAACGCGCCTGCGGTAAGGATCTGTGGGACCGCGCATAACAAGGCATCGAGCCAAGCACATTAGAACCGGCTTGTATCACAAACCGGTTCTAAAGGGTCTGTCCACTGGGCCCCCCTACCTGCAGCAAATGGCCGCAGGCCTTTAGGACCGGTTGGTATCACAAACCGGTCCTAAAGGCCATGAGGCCATTTGCGACAGGTTGTGGGGCCCAGTGGACAGATCCTTTTCGAACCGGTTTGTATTAGAAACCGGTGCCAATGTGCTTCTTTAGTATTCTAAGTGACCAGATCTCACCCGCACCCACACGAACCCACACGCCGCCGCCGTCGCCAGTGTCGAGAGGAGCAGAGCAGGTCGTCGCCCACTCCGTCGTCGCCCACTCCGTCGTCGTCGTCGTCGTTGATCCAGGTCAGCCCCTCTCCCTCCCAAGTCCCATCCCCCCTCCAATAACGCCCGCGACTCGTTGATGCTCGCCATGATAGCCGCTAGTCTCGCCTCCATCGTTGTTTCCGGTTTCACGTCATTGTGGGAAGACGTGCTTGAAGTCGGCATGAACTCCATCTGCCGCGCGACGGAATCCCCGCAGCGCCCCATGCCCTGATGCACGACCTGCTCCGCGGGCGCCCAGGAAGCCTGCATATGCGAGCGATATGAGCCAAAGTCGCATCCGTGGACTTCGAGCGCTCTGCAATCTCCTGAATGGCTGCCATGGAGACCTCGATTGTCTCAGAATCCTGAACCATCGCCTCCACAACCTCACTGGAAACTAAATCGAAATGGGGAAAAAATTTGGGGATTTTTGTGTGACGAATTTTTGAAGGAATCGTTGGCTCTGATACCAAATTGTCACACTCCGTGGCTGCCGTTGTGCATTTTTTTAGACTAAAAGGGGCTGCCCCCCGATTTCATTGAAATCACGAACAGCAAATAGTTTTAGCAGGTTCCTTACAAACGGCAACACCACTTGTAGTGCATTATATCTCCAGGATTCGTTTCGTTTGTACTGCTGTCAATTGCCTTATTATACTACTAGAGGTTCCATTTCGTTTGTACTGTTGGAAGTATCACCTAAACTCTCCGACAGGTTCCATTTCGTTTGTACTGCTGTCAATTGCCTTATTATACTACTAGAGGTAGGTGCTGCCATTTGTCTTTGTTTTGTGATAGCTATGCTCCTCTAACCTCTATGTGTGCACTTTCTTAATTTAATAGAACATGGCTTGCGGCGTATGTCGGTCCCGATGTGCCGAAGGACGATTCAGTGGGACTTCTTTTATGCTTCAGCTCCACGACGGTGACGTTGATTCGTTGGTAATTAACAATTCTTTTTATGTTAACTTGTTCTTTCGTTTTACTATCTAGCTTGAGACTTGTGTTTATTAACAAAATATTCTTTACATTTCTTTTTTAGATTCTACCATGCAATATTCGCGACGAATTCAACGAGTTAGTTGGCAGTAACGTGGATTTCAATGTTCACGGGACCACCTACATTCTTCGAGTGAAAAAAGAAAGAACGAAGACCTACTTCTGCGGGCAAGCATTGCAGGCTCTCATCGCCACGTACAATTTAAGCGGGGGGTGATTACATTCACTTCTCTATGGAAGGACCGCAACCTCGCATCAAAATTGTGTATATGGGCGGGATTGCGAGGGAGGATGGCGGGAGTGAGGAGGAAACTGAGAACACCGAGGATATGGACACTGAGGATGATATGGACGAGGAGGACCCATGGAAACATGTGGTGGTTGCTCAAAGAGCGAATCTTAGCGAGATTGAGAAGGACCGTGTCCTTCAGAAACTTGCCGAGATAGATAGCTACATCGGCTTCCCTTTCGTGCATCGCATCACCAACACGAACATCTCCAATGGACATGTCATGGTATGTTTCTTAACACTTTCTTATTCCTGTAGTTGCTTATGTTATAATGTGGCCGGTATGTGACTTTGTGCTTTTATTCTATCTTGGAATTGTGTTCTAGAAAATACCTATGGCGGTAGCGGACAGTGCTGGCATGGAGCCCGGTACCATTGGAGTACGCCGTGGAGAATCCGGACATGTCACCGCAGTTCCGATCACGCGGGATAATGCTGATGGTCGGGTCATCCTCAACTCTCAAGCATGGAGGCAGTTCCATTCCGCAAGAGGTGGTATGGAGGCTGGACGAGCTATTCTGATCACCATGAGGAATAGTGACGTCTCCAACTTGGACATGATGATGGTCATCCACTACATCACCCCGCTAGATCGATAGATGACGAGTTTGTTCAAATTAGAACAAATAATTATTTCCATCTCACTAGCTAACTCTTGGATTTATTAGTAGCATGGATCTTTTCGAGACTATGTAATTTTGTTAAACTATGTGTGGTGATGATCGAGACTATGTGTTGATGATCGAAAATATTTATGTTATATAACTTAATTGTGTCATTTTGCTGTTATTCTGTCAGCTTGATACTTATTTCTGTCATTTTCCTGTAATTCTGTTATTTTGGTTTTCTCTTATTTTTTGATACAGCAAAACCATAGCCCAGGCGAACAGTAGAAGGTACCCCAGGCGCATCTGTACCCCAGGCGCACAGCTCTTGTTCGCCGCAGGTAAGTGTTTTACCCCAGGCGCACGAGCAGTATTCGCCTGGGGTATGCGTACTTACCACAAGTGCATTGTTGTATTCGCCTGGGGTAAGCCATTACCGCTGGCGATACGGTCCCAGGCGAACCAAAATGCGCCTGTGGTAGGCATTTTCTGTTCGCCTGGGGTAAGCTTTTCCCTAGTAGTGCTAGGGGTAACCCTATTCAAATATTTGTTTTCTTAATGGTTTATTAATATCAAAATTCCTCTAATTTGGTTTCAAATGCAAGCCTCATTTTTAAAATCTCAAATTTTGAAATCCACTTTTGGAATATGGTTTCTAACTGCCTAACTATCCTAACCTAATTTTTCTGAATTTTTCTTTAACCAAAACCTTAACAAATTATTCCAAAAACTGTTTCAGCAAAAAAATATAAAAACAGAAAAATAAAAGGCAGCTACGCGCAGCAGCACCTAAGCAGCCCAAGCCCACCTAGCGGCTAAAGCGCGCGACCCAGCCCGCTCTCCCCCTAGCGTAACGCTTCGCGATTCGTGCGAGCGTTCTAATCCCGTCTTCAAGCCGTACGGCAGGCAATCGGGGGCGCCACCGCACCCCCGCAGCGACGCCGGCGGCCGTCCCGTCGCCCATCTGCCTATAAGTAGCCCCCCTAGCCCTGGAAGCAACCCTAGCGCCTAGGGTTTCCCCCCTCCACCTCGTATCCGCCGTCGCCTGCTTCCTCCCCGACACATTTCCCTCTGCTACTGCTACCTCGCCGGAATCCACCTCTGAACCCGACCACCGCGCCGTCGCCATGACCCTCTACCCTCCCACCTAGCCCCTGAAATCAAAAGCCCTCTCTCCCCTCTCCCGTTTAGACACTTAAACCACCCCGGAGACCACGTGGATCTTCCCCGCCAACCTCGACCACGCCGCGGACGCCGCCGTCGTCAGCAGCTCCCCGCGTCCGCGACAAACCCTGGTGAGCCCGCGTCGTACCCTCCCCTCTCGTCCATCTGTTGCGACACCACGAGTCCGTGCACGACCACCGCGTCCAACCGCATCACCGCAACGAGCACATCCACGTTGATCTCATCGCCGGCGAGCTCTGTCTGACGGATGAGCAAACAATTGTTCGTCAGGTTTCAGTTAACGCAGCGAATGAATGTTAACCTGAAACCATCCCCTTACCTGTCAAACACAGCAGCGCAGCGCAACTGGTAGCGCTATCTCTGAATCTCGCGCAGGTCTCGGGTTCGATCCCGCAGACGCGCACCTTTTTTTGGTTCATTTCTCCCGCAGCGCGAGGCCCACCAGTCAGCCACCCCCACTGCCACGCATGCACGCAAAGCCACAGGGCCCACTGGCAGCGTGTGGGTACGCTTCCAGTGCGGTACCAAATGATTTAAACATTTCTGTTTTTATTTCTAATTTTTTCTAAATAGCAGAATTAAAACAAAACTTTGAAATTCAATATCTTTTGTTTTATAATTCCAACAAATACAAACTTTATATGAATTCTGATCCAAATTTTCTAATCTTTCCAAATATCCAAGTTGTGTTCTGTTTTGAGTTTTCAAAATACTTTTAAATTTCAAATTTGAATAATTCAAATGCAAATTGAAATAATTCATAACTAATTCATACTGTTTTCAAATAATTCAAATAAAATATGTTTTTCACACCTTTTTGAATGTTCTATTCAAATATAAAATTTGTTTTATGGTTTGAACAATTTAAATTGCCTAAACATTTTAAATCTTGTTTAATTCAATTAAAACCTGTTTAATATTGTTTAATTCATAATTAAATAATCCTAAGTCCAATTTCAACATGTGAAACATGTAATCCAACTAAAATTTGATAACCTTTTCAAATATCAATTTTGTTATTTGTTTTGCACCCTTTAACTTGATGAAAACAACAACTACTTGTTTAACATCATTAAGTAACCAATAATTTCCAAAACTTAATAATTGTTTTCTTAACTTGTTAACCCTCATTACAATTGCAATTAATATTGTTATTTTGTTGTTATCTTGTCATCATCATCATGCATGCATCATGATAACAACTATCACCTAATAAATAATTGTAAATCTTTTGTTCCACTTATTTCAATGGATCCTTTTCCATATGCAACCCTTGCATATGGGTCCATTTAATTTGTGCTATCATGTTAGTCAGTTTATTTTGCTGCACTATTAACTTGTCATGCATCATATTGATTGTGCACAATGCCATGGCAATGATTGTTTACATTCCTGTTTTGTTTGTTTGCTTCTTCTCGGTTAGACGACGACTACGTTGAGACCGACGATCCTTACGACACCACTACCCAGGACCTAGCTCAGTACCCGGCTGTTGAGCTTCCAGGCAAGTTATCACTCACATGAATCATCGAGTTCCTTTCCACACTTGTTGTCGATACTATCCTTTTGTCTACTATTGCTAGCCCTATGTATCGTTGCTTGTTCTCCGAACCTATCACATGATACCCTGAACCAATGATACTGCCTCACCTCCATACCTACAACCTTTGTTTGTGCCCTAGTATTATCTAGCATGCTTAGGGTTGCTTTTACTCGAGTCTGTTATCGGTTACTGCTTTTACTATATTATTAATTGCACCGGGGGCTCGATGTTTAATCAATCAATCAATCATTCTAATGTTATTACTGTTAATAATAAATTGATGATAAGGCACCGGCAGGAGGCCCATGAGAGGTTTTGGAGCCTGCTAGTGTCGACCCTAATAGGAAAAGGGTCTTGTCTACTGATCCATGATGAGCGCACTACCCGCATGTGGGAAGCGAGTATGGGCGCCCCCCTCAACTTGACCTGATTCGCATCTCGTCCAAATCATCTCATTTAGTTCGTGCTTTCTATTTGCCGCATGCATGTTTTTGCGAGCCCAGCGCAGGGTGGAACTTTTGTAGTCGGCATATAGGGGGACACGTTCTTAGAGTGCTATGAGGGTCCATTTTCTTCTGGGCTCGATTAGCCGTGCGCCCAAGGTGCTTTGGGCTTGATGCGGAGAATGGTTGGTTGTGTAGAGTACCCCGCTTGGTGGGAGGCATCCCATCTGGCGGGTTATTCTTGCGTGTACGGCCAAATTGGTGCAACCCTGCAGGGATAATCTTCTCGAGAAGCCGTGTTTTCCGCGGTTATGGATTACTTGGTGAAAGTACTGGCTAACAAGTACTCAGTACAACTTCAACATAATGATCAATCATGTTTCACCCAATGATTAATAATTTGACTAGTAATAGGTTATTCACACAAATAACTTGATTCATCTTAATCCAACTGTGTGAGTTATCCTCGGGTTGCTTCTTTGGATAAGGGGCGAGATCCAGGATGGGTTTGGTTGAAGTTATCTTTCAGTTGGTTACAATCCTCGATCTTATCTTTTCTGTTAGCCGGAACTTGTAGATATCTTCCGTAGTTGGTTAGAGCAGCCAGCAGCAACTTTTCATATCACCCCTTTCTTCCGTTGATCCCAAGCATCTATGCTTGTGTTGACGGGTAACTCTTTGATGAAGTGTGAGTCTTGCTTGCCAGTACTTGGATGTGCTGACCCCGTTGGGGCTGTGGTTTACGCAGACTACGACTACGGCTACGATGACCACCAGGATGGCTACTTTGTGGAGTTTGACGAGACTGCAGACGAGTAGTTAGCTGGACCAGGGCTGGATCCAAGACCTACGTGGATGGGCTTCGTCTTCTTTATTTTCTCCGGCTTCTTAAGCCTGTTGGATTTGTCTGTACCCAGACACCTTTGATTGCTTCCGCTGATGTAATGAATGCTATGTTGGGACATGTGTCCTCTGGATGATTGTATTTGCTATCTCTGCCTTAGTGAAGGCCATTTGCAACTTTATTTCTATCTTTTGTGTCTTAGAGATAAGTTGTGATCATCATTCGTTCAAAGCTGTTGACGTACCGTGCGTGCTTGTTATGAAGTACGTCGACAGTAGTGCCTATGACTCCTAATGGATAGTTTACATCGACGGTGGAATAGTAGGGCTTGTGTTGTCGCGCATAAGCGCAGGCCTACCAGGAAGCTGGGACGTGGGAGCAGTTATGCCCCATAATCCAAGCACCTACTATCCAGTTCGTACGATGAGTATCCCTTAGAAGCCAGGGTGCGACATCTCTCGATTGAGTTTTGTTCTCCCCGGCACCAAGTCCCACCCTGCCTAGCCGGGAGCCTCAATGAATGCATCCGGAGGGAAAATTAATCCCACACTTTATATGCCTCAACATTGGGAGTTTTGACGACATTCGGTTCGAGGGTACGACGCCCCTTATAGCAAGTGAGATAGCACACACTAATAAGAACAAACTTCAAGTTAAGCCCCGTGCCCATGTTGGGGTAGGGTGGCAGTACGGTAAAGGTTGTCCGGCGAAGACTAGGTTATGTATCATTTTTGAAAACACCACTTTCTCAAAAATGACCACTTCCACATTCCTCCGGAGAACAAGGGTCCGCCTTTTCTCCGGGTTTTTCCGTAAAGCCTTTGTTTTGTAGAATCACAATTTTAGGGTGTCCACTTAGGGACTAGTATATTTGATGGTAATGAATACCATAGGGTGGCTTATGGGCTTGGTATTACCAAGTTTTAACTACTGGCATAATAGTAACCTATATACTAGTATAGTAGTAATAGCCACATCAAAAATAGTTTTGATAATAAAGTTTTGGTAAAAATTCAGAGGTAAAACATGCATGATAGATAATGATAAGTATTGTATCAGCAAGCATCAGGATGGCTGGCCTCAAGTCTCTTAATGTCCCTGGCCTTGAAGCAACTTGAACTTGACGCACAGCTCCACAACTGCTTCTTCTTCTTCTTCGCGTTCTAGTGTCGTAAAGGAAATAAAAGACACACACTCAGGTCTAAAGTACAAACAACTAAGCTAAGAAACACATACAACAACAAATGTTCACTCTCGAGTTCTCTCGAAACGATAACGCGAAAACTATCTCACATAACTCTCATGTTCCAAAACTGTCGTCATGCACTATGTATGGTTTAGAAAACCATATCCCACATCATACATACCATGTATGGAGTGGTGTACCACTCTCATAATAAGATATAAAAGAAGCTAAAAATATAGCTTGTGGGTGCAAAAGGTTAGGTTGCTAAGGTAAAACAAATCAGACAGAGTAATACCCATGGCAGTGGGTATTTCTCACCACAAGCAACTATCACTTTATTTGTTCATGATTGTAGTTGGATGTTTTAGTTTCACAAGATACTCTTAAACACAAGCATAACACAAGTATAAACTCATTCTAAGGTAAAACATTCCAACAAAATCCAAACAACACGCAAACACACCACAATTGAATAGACTATTTATTCACTATGTTCTTGTTTACTAGAGGTTTTGGAATCCATCAATTATGAAAAATTAGCAAACAACCAGTACCTAAAAACAAGGATAACAAGTCATAAAAATAATCTAAAACACAATCATCACTCAAGGTAATATCCTTATCAAAAGCATAGAAACATGACTGCACTGATAACACACTAGTGTGGAAAACCTACACAAGCATGTTATAAGAAAAACTTATATTCTACAACTATAGCACCAGAAACTAAAGGATTCATGGCATCATAACAGAAGTAATAACATCATAAATATGCTATACTAAACTCATACACTTATGAGATAAAAGATGAAAATACTATAGCAACAATCACCATTTTCTAGTGGTGACACTAGTTCATCACTAGAGAAGCAAACAATGTTACTATGATGCTTAATTCTAAACAAGCAAGTCATGATCATAAAATGTACCTAATAACAGTACACAAAACTTACACATGCTAGTAAGCACAAACATCAAAACAATCCCATGAAACAACTATTAAACATGCATAAATTAATTCTAGCAATTTATGTTTTTCTTAAACAATTACTAGCAAGCAAGCAAGGTATAACTTACACAACCAGTAGCTATGCAATATAAGAAAAGTTATCTAAACCTTTTCAAAAATCCAAACACTCAATTTACAATCATTCACAAACAATCTATCAATAAAAAGGAATTTAGTTTATTTGCAAACAATTTAATTTAGCACTCAATAGTGAATCATCTCTTAACAAGATACTCCTAAGGAATATTATGCTAACAAATGGATCACACCTAACATACTAGTAGATCCTTATAAGAAATAAACTTCTCACTTGCATAAGTGAAAACAAACAATTATATTTTCCATGGTGGAAAATATCCTATCAACCACATAATTAAAACATGTTAATTTCTCACATGTGCATAGTTGGGAATGTTCATACCCAACCAAGATGCAATGGGACCAGTGGGTTATGGGACCACTAATACCAAGGCAAAAGAGGTACTAAGCCTCTGGTTACTCATGACAAACATTAGAATAACAAAATAAATAAAACAAGGCTATTTATTCTAGTGCATAACAGCATAAGAATAACAAAACCTACACATGCTTCACCTTAAAAATACATGCAAGCTATCAGAGACAAAAGCATCAAAATAACAGTACCAAAATGGTACTGGATCTATAGCAAACATAGCACAAAAATTATCAAGGCATTCACACAAAGATCTAGCTCTCACAATAATTCCAAAGAATAAACACTAGAAAAATAGCAAATGCTACTCATGCTTTGCTATAAGATCACATGCAAGTTAATGAAGAGAATAAAATATAAATCACAGTACCAAAATGGTACTGGACTCACCACAATCATAGCACAAAATTAGGTAACAAGTACACAATGAGTTGGTTCACACAAAACATCAAATAAATAAACTAGGGAAATAACATATGCTACTTTCTATAGCCAAATGATATTGCAAACATGCACACACTTTGTATGGTAGATGTAATTCAAGAAAACTACCTAATAACAAGATACAACACATCTCTACATTCTAGGAACAAAGATTAAAGCAACCAAACATTTCATTTCAACAAAAACAAACAAAGAAATCAAAACAGAAAAGCTTCTGTTTCTAGATCTGTCCACCAAAAAATAATCTAAAGCTCAAAAAATTAATCTAAGATAGGATAAGATAGAACTACTCAATACCAAACTCATACAATTGGGTTTGCTCCAAAAATCATTTTTAAACTCCTTATAAAAATCAAAGAAAAGGCCACTGGCCTTTCAGTAATCTGGATGGCATTTTCATTCTGTAACTCACCTTGATGTGAGGTTTAGTTCATTGGATAGATATTTTCAATACCTATCCAGATCAGTTTAGTTTGTTCCATTTGATTACATATTTTAAAAGCTATGGCCAAAACATTCTCAGAGATAGTTTGTGGCAAAACAGTCATTGTGCCCAAAATATTGGTCCAAAAACCAGATCAGCAAATTTTGCATGGCTTAGATTTCATGTCTTCATGTCCATGAATTTTCTCAGATTTTATTTTGCTTATTTATTATTTTATACAAGCCCAAAGTAAACACATCTGTTTCTGTAAAAAAATTAAAAGGATAAAGGAAAACTGCGGGTGGGCTAGATCTGCGAGGCCGCGACCCAACTAGCGCGAGCGCGGACCGCTGTGCTTGCGCGCGCGCGCTGGCATGCGCGGGAAAAACGGCGTTTGAAGGGGACCGTGGATCTCAGATCCAACGGCTCGCCCTCATCTTCTTCCTCTCCCTCTCTCTCTCTGTTCCCGATCGGAGGCGAACAAGGTGCGGCCGTGGCTCACCGTGGGGGGCTCGGGAAGGGGTGGCGTGAGCTCGGGGAGGTTGCAGGGGGTCGAGGGCGTCGAGGGGAAGTCACGGCGGCGACGGGCGCGGCTCCTGGCGGCGGCGCACGGCGAGGTGACCGCGGCGGCGAGGTGGATGGCGGCGGCGATCCTGTGCACAAGGGGACACGAGGAAGTGTCAGGGAGGCTCAGGGCGGTTAAGGGAATCCATCCAGGGCAGTAGGAAGGGAAGAGGGAGCTCGGGTTGGGCAGTACCGTGTCGTGCCCGAGGTGGTCACCGCCGGCGTGGGCACGGCTTGGGCACGCCCTAGGGGCTCGGGCTTGGCTCTCTCTTGCTTTGGGGAGGTAGAGGGAGGTATGAGGGAGGCCAGAGCGTGAGGAGGTGCCCTCTGGACCTTTATACCAGAGGGAGTGAAGAGAGGGGCACGGTGGTCACAAAGGGTTCATGCCAAGCAATGGCATGAGCAAGTCTTTGGGGTTTTGGTCATTTCCAATTGAGTGCAAAGGGTGCCCTATCCAAGTACAATGGTGATGCAAGCAAGTGGGACCCCTTGAGTGCAAGTGGCAAGAGGAAAAGATCAAAATATCTAAGAGGTATGGAAGCCCATCCCTATCCTAGTCACCAATCTCTCTCCTCTCTTATTCTCATCCCTAAGGTCTTCTAGAAGGTATCCAATGCATTTTAGTCGAGTACAATAGTTGGTCAACAAGTTAGGTTAGGCCATGCTTCCAAAAATGCAAAGAAACATCAAGAAAATAAGTGTGCAAAAGTGCATCCCTTACTGTTCATTTGCAAAATTCAGACAATTCAGTCTTATGACTTAGAAATTTTCTAAGTGTTGAAAACAGATAGAAGATGCAAAAAGTTGAGTTTGTTTTCAGGGTTCAAATGCTTTCCAAAATTGGTTTTCAAAACATGGACTTGTTAACCATGTTATATACTTTCAGCAAAAACTTTTGAAAACAATTTTGAAATAGTTTAAGGCCATGAAAACAATGTGGAAAAAGGTATACTTTCTGTTTTTATCTGTTTCTAAAAACTGCCTTTTTCTGCCTTAATTTTATACCACAAAAACAACCAGCAAAAGATAGTTTTTATTTCTCCCAAAATAAAAGTGAGCTTATGGATTTGTAGTACATATATCAAGGATTAATTTGAAGTCAAGAAATCATAAAATAACAATCTCTAGCTTGGTGAAAACAATGGTAGAAAACAAGTACTTGGCTTTATTTTCAGGAATTGTTTTCTATAGGAAAGTTAAAAGGAAACTTTCATAGATCATTTTGGAAACTTGTTTTCTTGGATCCAACAAGGTTAAAAGTTTGTTTTAAGATGCAAACAAGAGTGATCCAAGTCTTGGAATAAAAATCCACTCAAGTAATAATAAGAAAACATTAGGAAAAATATCAGGAATATTTTTCAGAAACATATGGTGTTGGTTTTATAATGAAACAAAACTTATGTTGCAAATATGATTAAAATCATTACACAAGTTAGTTCAAACAATCATGTTGTTGTAAAAATTACTTTGTTGGCCCTAATAGTTGTCTTCTTGAACACAGTCCAAGAGTCCAAAAACTGGGATGTGATAGCTACCCCCTTCCCGCAAAGGGTAAACCACTTTCTCCTAAGCTATACACCTCTGTGGCCGCAATTTCCCAATCCGTTTACTCCGCTGTTTCTTCTCGATTCCCTTTGTCCTTTTCTCTTTTCTAAACTTTTTTCTTCTCTTCAGCGCCCCCTTGGACGCTAGTGCTGCCGTCGCATCCACCAAACCCAAGAAGAAGACCGCCATCGATGTTGACAACCTCATCGAGCTCTCTGAGGAGGACGAGGACACCGCACGGGACGGGGCGCGTGCATCCTCTCCCGTGAAAGGAGACGACTCCGACGACGCTCGGTATATGGACACCGACGCCCACGACACCGAGCAGGAGCAGCAGGCCCGCGCAGAACAAGAAGCGCGGGATGCTGATCGCGACGAGAGGCCACCTTCTCCTCCGGCCACCACGGCCGAGGAGAACTTAGAACAAGATCTTGAGCAGCATGATGACGCCGCCCTTGACCGGCATGAAGAAGACCAAGAGCAGCCAGCGACAGGGGCTGCCGATCATGACGACCCCGCGGCCCAGCCGCGGGTAGAAGGACAAGACGCCACACAACAAGACCCCGCTGCCGAGCAGCGGGTTGAGACAATTGATGAGATGGAGCAGTACCCTCTGAGCGGCGCGCAACCAGACGCCGCGCAGGGTAGCGCTCAGCCGGATGCTACGCCGGGTAGCACGCCCTTGGTGCCGCCTACCCAGCAGGGCACTTCCTCCACCTCGCCAAATTCCCCGCCGGTGAAGAAGACCAAGACAGCATCCAGCCCTCCGGCCAAGCAGCCTATCAAGAAGATCAAGCAGGAGGCCGTTGAAAAGAAAGCCGCCGAGAAGCAAACTTCCGGGAAGCAGGCCGCCGAGAAGCCAGCTGACCAGCCAGAGGGCACTGTCCGCAGGAAACCGCCGCGTGGCGGTGCGCATGGTGCTTCCACGATGCCGCCGCCCAGACCAACTGCCAAGCCCGGCCAGCTCACCATCCGTGAACCTGACGCGGCTGCTGACACCGCCGCAGGATCCAGCTTCCCAGATTCACCCAGCTTCCCACCTTATATGGTGAAGATGAGCCAGCAGCACAGCATCCCAATGACCCCAGCCGAGAAGAAACTTGCTATCAGGAGGGCAAACAGGCCACGGCGGTGGACTCCAAGCCTCCAGCCAGGAATAAGGACCGGTCCGTCTCGATCTACTCGCGCGAGGTTCAGGAAGCCGAGGTGACGTCCACGGGCCTTGAGCAGATAATCGACCGGGTTGGATTTATTGACGCTGAGTGGGACAGCGAAGTCCTTGGCAACAAGAACTGGCACGGCACGTCTTTGGGCGATTTGGATCACATGCGCATCGATTGGAACAAGGCGGACATGGGTTATAAACCCATGACTATCTCGTCCAATACCAGCACGCTCGCCGCCAAGCTGTTCGTCCATCGCAAGGCCGCAGAGGATCTTGAACAGACTTACGCGGTAAGCTTTGCTCATTCGTCCCGAGTTGCATTTTCCTTCTCTCCTATTCTTCTCCTTCTTCTTATCCATCACCCAGTCCCCGAGATTCTGGCCGAGTAGGCGGGTACTCAACCGAGTTGCCGCCTTCTCGGGTTGAATCTTCACGACTTTGTCTATTCTTCTTCTTTCTTCCTCTCAGAATAGCCTTCTGAAAAGAACCAACCTGTACCAGCGGCTGCTATGGAACCACAGCATCGCTAGGAGGCGTCTTGAGGCCCTGGAATTGGAGCGCAAGTCCGATGAGGCGGCGGAGAAGGAGGTCATGGATAGCGCCCTCAAGATCTCCGAAGTCAAAAGTAAGCTTTTAGCTACGCGGTTCCTGCGTTTGGTGCTTACGCCCGCTTTTGCTTTCTGCTCTAATCGGCTGTTCTCTGCAGGCAAATTCAAAGCCCTGGCCGAGGAGCACGAGAACTGCCGCGTCTTTGTTGAGAGCGGCCAAGCCACGATCAAGAAGCTGGAAGGTGATTTGATGTCTTCTCGGCTTGATTTCTTGCTTTCATCTTTGCTACTCTGCTGACCGTGCTTTGATTTTCACAGAAGATCATAAGAAGTTTGTCGAGGAGCATCTCGACTGTCTCAAGCCTGCCGAGGTGCAGCAGCAGCTTGCAAGCCTTGAGGTGGAATTTAAGAAAAGGCACCTCTCCGAGATGGAACCATTGCAGGTCCAGCTGCGAACTGATCTCCGAAAAGCCATTGATCTAGCTGCCGAGAGAGATAAAGCAGTGGCCGAGAAGAAAAAGACCGAAGCAGCAGCCGCGGCCAAGCAAAGGGCTCTCGAGCTGGAATGCAAGACGCTGAAGGAGAGCAACTCGGATCTCATGCTCCAGCTGGTGCAGTTCCGGAAGGTAGAAGAAAAGCATGTTGCTGACGAAGAGTCATGGAAGAACAAGCTGCAGGCGCTACTCTACGACCTAAATAGTAAGTGCCCACTTCTTTGCTCTTCCCTTTTCCCTTTTTCTTCTCTTCTACTCGACTCAATTCTCTATTCTGCCCCTGTCTCTAATATTTTTGATAGCTCTTTCAGAGATCTTCCCCGACCTCGACTCGTCTTGCAAGCCTGCTCTAGCAAAGGCCCAAGCTGTTCGCACCGAGAAGGGCGAGCCTATGGATGCCAAGGCTTCAATTGAAGACAGCATCACCACCATGCAGGTCCAGCTCCAGCGCCTAAGGGGCGTGGGCACCGATTTGGTGCGCACTGCCTTCCAACTTCATGACCTATTCTGGCCGCGGGAGACTGCGCCACCAACCATCCGCGGTCTTGCCGAGAAGCTGACTGGCGTGAAGGCCGAGCTGAAGAAATGGCGGGCATCTGGAGCTCGGGCCGGTGCTGACATGCTGCTGCTGTTCATCTGCAGCTGGTACGAAAACCTTGATCTTAACGTCATTCTCGAGATGTGGCCGAAATCGAAGTGGGAGACGGATCCCGACTGCGTGGCTCGCCGCCAGTTGGTTGCGTACGAGATCGCCCAGTACGCGGACACCGCGCGCTTCATCGACGGCGTCACCGAGCCCGACACGGAGGTGGAGGGCGATGATGACGACGATGATGAAGACGAGGACGCCACCGAGTCTGAAGGCCTGAGCAGCTTCGAAAGTGAGCGCTACAAGACCGGGAAGGGGAAGGCCGCGGTCATTGCGGACAGCGAAGAGGAGGCCGAGAGCGTGGATATGACGATCGACACCGCGGCCCTCGAGGTCGGCACCTCCTCAGGTGCGGCTCTCGACGACACGGCGCGACTCCGCGCTCAGACTGCGGCCTCCACCTCGGCTACGGACGCCACCTCGGTGGCCACTGCCACCTCTGAACAAGCTGCTACCGAGCCAGATGCGGATGCTGCGAAGACCGATGCCGCCAACTCGGAAGTTGATGCTGCTAAGGCCAGCGCTGAAACTGAAGCCGCCAAGGCCAACACTGACGCTGAAGCCACCAAGGCCAGCGCCGAGAACACTGCTGCTTCTACTTGATTACTTCCTGCAACTTTATTCTCGAAACTTTTATCAGATCCCCGGGATGCTGGGTGCAGATGTATCGAAGCAACTATGCTTGTCGTTTGCTACTCAGTTTTATTCACGTTTGATATTTAACTTAGTCAATTTGAGCAACTTTGGCTCGATGCCGGGTTGCGTTATCATGCAAGTCCCCGAGTTGCATTTCTTATTCGCTCTTCCTTTTTATCTCAGCTCTTACCCGCAACTTGTTGCTTTTTTGGTATTCGAGTCACAAGAATTCAAAGTTGGAGTTGCAAATACTTAGCCACTTAGAAACACTCATAGTAACGCAGCCCACCACTTAGCCGAAAAGGAGTTAACAAGAAACAACAGTAAAAGACGTCCTACTCGGTTCCTGCACTTCTTCTTTCCTTAGTAATTTTTCTTGTGCCCATTGACCTTTTGCTTGTTCTCTTGCTTGCCATGAAGCCGGGTTTCGAACAGCAGCAGAGTCGAAGAGTTGGCATGTAGGTTTAAACACAGTACTAGATGTACTCGTGAAATTTTAAGCAGAGCAACCGAGTAGACAAAGGTGAAGCCGGGTAGAAACACACAGAGCAAGTTTGGACGAGGGCAGTCCCCGAGCTGAATTTCAGATTGCAGGGTAGAATTTTAACTCGGATAAGAGAGTACATACACATCTTTGCTCACGAATGAAAGCGACGAAGTAGGGCTACATTCCAAGGGCGCTTGGATTCCTCTCCAGCTTTATCTTCCCTGTTCTCCTGTGATGGACGCATGTCCACGAGATAATAGGCATCATTGTGCAGCGCTTTGCTCACAATGAAGGGCCCTTCCCATGGAGGAGACAATTTGTGCATCCCGGCTGTGCGTTGCACAAGCCTGAGGACCATGTCTCCTTTTCGGAAAACCCTTGGGTTCACCTTTCGGCTATGATAACGCCGCAGGTTTTGCTGGTAGATAGCTGATCGTGACAGAGTAAGCTCTCTTGCTTCTTCGAGCAGGTCAACGTCATCTTCTCGAGCTTCTCTCGCCTACACCTCAGTGTAGAGGGTTACTCGAGGGGAGTCATGCTCTAAGTCTATTGGCAACACGGCCTCAGCCCCGTATACCAAAAAGAATGGCGTGTAGCCGGTTGACCGGTTAGGGGTAGTCCTTAGACTCCACAACACCGCTGGCAACTCGTCTAGCCAACACCCAGGTGTTTTCAGCAGCGGCTCAATCAGCCTTGGCTTTATGCATGCTAGCACCATGCCGTTTGCTCTTTCCACTTGCCCATTGGAGGCGGGATGCGCAACAGATGCGACATCTAGTCGGATGTGCTTATCTCTGCAGAACCGCACCATTACCCCTTCTGCAAAATTCGTGCCATTGTCGGTGATGATGCTGTGCGGGTAGCCGTATCTCAGGATCACATCCTTTATGAATTTCACGGCTGTAGCTCCATCGTACTTCCGAATAGGCTTCACTTCAATCCACTTGTTGAACTTGTCCACCATGACTAAGATGTGTGTCATGTTGCCTTTAGCCGGCTTGAAGGGGCCAACCATATCCAGGCACCATACAGCAAACGGCCATGTGATAGGAATGGTTTTCAACTCGGAAGCAGGCATGTGGATCTTACTCGCGAACATCTGACAGCCGTTGCACTTCCTCACGATGTCTTCAGCTTGCTGCAGAGCTGTGAGCCAGTAGAAGCCATGCCGAAAAGCTTTCTTGACCAATGCCCGAGAAGAGGCGTGGTGCCCGCATTCTCCTTGGTGTATTTCCAACAGAATTTCTCCTCCTTCTTCTGGGTCCACACAACGTTGCAGCACGCCGGTGGCACTTCATTTGTGCAGCACATCTCTGAATATAGTGTAGCCCTTGGATCTTCTCTGAATCTGCCTTGCAATCACCTCATCTTCTGGCAGAGTGCCGTCTTTTAGAAAGGATAATATGGGCATGGCCCAACTCGGCGTCTCCCGTGTAGGAAACACTGGTTCGTCCACTTCCATTGGGACAGACACCTCTGGCTGCTCTTTAGGGTTGGGAGCACTTCTCTGGAGCCCTGAACGATTGGCAAGGACCTCCTCAATGAATGCGACAGTCCCCGGGTTAAGGACAACAGTCCCCGAGTATGGAGTGGCAGTCCCCGAGTATGGAATGGCAGTCCCCGAGTAGGGAACAGCAGTCCCCGAGTAGGGAACGGCAGTCCCCGAGTAGGGAGCGGCAGTCCCCGAGTTTTCTTTTGCATTCTCCCAGTCAATCTCCATTGGAACGGACTCTTCACTTGGCAGAGAAGGAACAAATATGGATTCCGAGTTGGGAGATGGCTTGATGGATGGCTTCCTCAAGTGCTCTAAGGCAACCCCCGCCGGGATGGATTGCCGAGAAGATCCCAACTTGGACAGCTCGTCTGCTGCTTCGTTCTCTGCTCGGTGAATATGCTGGAACTCGCAGCCTTCGAAGAACCCAGTCATAGACTGTACCAGGAAGCGGTACGATGCCATGTTGGCATCCAGAGCATCCCAAGTGCCAGAGACTTGCTGCACCACCAGATCTGAATCACCATAGCATATGATGCGCTGCACGCCAACCTCCTTGGCTACTCGCAAGCCGTGCACCACGGCCTCATACTCTGCAACATTGTTGGATGCCTTGAAATGAATCTGAAGCACGTACTTGAGCTGATCTCGTTTGGGTGACGTAAGCACTACGCCAGCACCAAGGCCTTCCTTTACCTCAGCCCAATCCACCAGAAACTCCGCCAGAATCTGAGACTTGATGGCTTCTCTTCTCGCATATGCGGGAGCGTACGCGGCCAGCTCAATTGCCCACTTGGCTACTCGGCCACTCGCCTCCTTGTTGCCCATGATATCCGAGATGGGAGCAGAGCTCACAACCGTGATGGGATGCTCTTGGAAATAATGCTTCAGCTTCTTCGCACCCAGGTACACGCCATAGGTCATCTTCTGGTAATGCGGGTAGTTTTTCTTGGAGCTGGACATCACTTCACTGAGGTAGTACACCGGGCGCTGCACACTCTTGCCTTCTTCTTCTCGTTCCACCACAATCACCACACTGACCACTCGGTTGGTAGCAGCAATGTACAGCAGCATTGGCTCCTTGGGTAGCGGACTAGCCAAGATGGGAGCGCTGGCCAGCATTGCCTTCAGCTTGTTGAATGCCACGTCCTCTTGCGGAGTCCAGACAAACTTGTCACTTTTCTTCATCAGTTGGTATAGAGGCAGGGCCTTCTCGCCCATTCGACCCACGAAACGGCTCAGAGATGCCAAGCAACCAGTGAATTTTTGCACATCCTTCAGGGATCTTGGCAAAGACATGCTCTCAATAGCTTTTATCTTTGAAGGATTGGCTTCAATGCCCCGACTAGACACCAGGAAGCCGAGTAGCTTGCCAGCCGGGACACCAAAGGTGCATTTCCTCGGGTTCAGCTTCATCTTATACTTGCGCAAATTAGCGAAGGTTTCTTCAAGATCGGCAAGCAGAGTTTGTGTTTTATTCGTTTTGATGACAATGTCATCTACGTACACCTGCACATTCTTGCCGAGCTGGTCGTGCAGGCATTTCTGCATGCACCGCTGATAAGTAGCACCCGCATTCCGCAACCCGAAACACATGACACGATAGCAATAAGCCCCGTACGGGGTAATGAAGGCAGTCTTTATTTGATCAGCAGGATTGAGAGCTATCTGGTGGAAACCAGAGTAGGCATCTATGAAAGACAGCAATTCACAACCAGCAGTGGAGTCGATCACCTGATCGATGCGAGGTAGCGGAAAAGGATCCTTGGGGCAGGCTTTGTTCAAGTCGGTGTAGTCGACACACATGCGCCATGCAGTAGCAGCCTTGGGATCCTCCTTCTTCTTCTCGACCATGACCGGGTTGGCTAGCCAATCCGGATGCAGCACCTCCATGATGAAATTTCTTATCAGCAACTTGGTGATCTGGTCACCGATGGCCTTCCTTCTCTCATCTCCGAAGCGGCGCATAGCCTGCTTCACTGGTTTGGCGTCAGGACGCACATGTAACGAGTGCTCAACCAACTCCCTCGGGACTCCTGGTAAATCTTCATTGGACCAGGCGAACACGTCCCGATTCTCACGGAGGAAGTGGATGAGCTCGCTTTCCTATTTCTCCGCCAACCCGGAGCCAATGATGGCCACGCGGTCGGGGAACTCAGGGTCGACCTGGACCTTCTTTGTCTCTTGAGATGCCTGGAACGTGGTCCCGTGCTGTGTACTCGGCACGCCCTGTGCACCAGCTTGCGCGGATTGCGCCATAGCCACCACCTCGTACATCTTCTTCTTCTCGGCAGCAATCACCATGGACTCTGCCAACTGAGAACCAGCAGAGGCACACTCCATGGACTTCTTGTAATCACCAGAGATGGTAATCACGCCATTGGGACCATGGATCTTCATCTTCAGATATGCAGTGTGGGTAGAGGCCATGAACTTGCTCAGAGCAGGCCTGCCGAGTAGGGCATGGTAGGGGCTCTGATGATCAACCACCTCGAACTGCAGGCTCTCTGTGCGGCAGTTCTCCCTGGTGCCGAATAGCACATCTATCCACACTCGGCCAATCGGATTGCACGAGACCCCCGGCACAATGCCGTGAAAAGTGGTCTTGCTAGGTAGCAGCATGTTCTCGGCCAGCCCGAGCTTCTCGAGTGTGTCTCTGTACACAATGTTGATGCTGCTGCCGTTGTCGATCAGCACCTTGCTAAACCTCACATTCTTCTCAGGACCCAAGAAGGTAGGATCCACCACCAAAGCGTAGCTACCCGGGTTGGGCATCACCTTGGGATGATCTACTCGGGACCACTGGATCTCTTGGTTGCACCAGTGCATATAATGAGGAACAGCAGGGATCACGACATTGACCTCCATGGCACGCCTGTGCTGTGAATGCTTGTCGACGGGCTCAGAAGTGAAGATCATGTAGCTCTCATGGTGTTCTTGGTACTGGTTGCGGCCTCCGCCCTCATTGTTGCCGTTGTTGTTGCCCTGGTAGTTGTTGTTGCCTCTGTTGTTGTTGCGGTTGTAGTTGTTGTTGTTGTTGCGGTAGCCCTCATTGTTGAAGTGACGGTTGGCTCCTAAAGCCACTTGGTTCACGTTTTCTCTTCTCGGGAATACTGGAGGCCGAGCTGCGGGTGCACGAGCAGGCTACACATTGGCATTTGCAGCTGGCAGAGGAGGAGGAGGAGGCAAGCCTTCATTCCTGATCAGATCCCACCACTCACACTGTCGGGTAGTGTGGTTAGCAGGCCTTGAGGGGTGCTGAGTGTGGAAACTGCATGGGCCATCCCTCATATCGTCGAAGACGAACTTCCTAGTCTGCTCCGAGCTGCCGCTGCCCGACTGAGGGGCGCGGAATGGTTTCTTGTTGCCTTGGCCCTGGTTCTGGTTCTGCTCGTAGGCTCCATCAGGTTTTTGCCTTTGGCTGCCCCCAGCTCCAACAACCACTGCATTCACCTCCTCGGGGTCGTACCGAGTATCTATTCGGTCACCCCTGCGCTTGTTGTGGAACTCGTTGCGCTTGTTGCTGTTGAAGTTTCTTCTCGGCTCGGAGGAATCCATCAGGGGATGGGTAGGATCACCGAGTGCGTACTGATCCGCAATCTTGATGGTCTCCGCCAGGGTATTTGGCATCTCCCTCTGCAATCTTTGCCACAGCATACTGCCGTGTCTGCAACCCTGCGCAAACCAAGTGATGGCCTGGGCTTCATTCACACCTTCACAGGTGTTCCGCAGTGTGCTCCACCGAGTAAGATACTCGCGGTCCGTCTCGTCTTCTCGCTGCCTGCAAGCGGACAGCTGCTGTGGCCTGTTCGGCCTCTTGTAGGTGCTGGTGAAGTTGCTGACGAAGGCGTCCGAGAAGTCCAGCCAGCAATTTATGCTGTTCTTGGGCAAGTTGTTGAGCCAAGTGCGAGCTGGACCCTCTAGCATCTGCGGGACGTACCGCACTGCCCATCTCCGGTTGCCGCCCGCGATGTGGACTGCGGTGACATAATCGTTGAGCCAGTCTTCTGGCTTGGTGCTTCCGTTGTAGCTCTTGGTGCCCCTTGCGAGCTGGAAGTTCTTCACGGATGGCTCGTTCATGATGCGCGGGCCAAAGCACTCGGGGCCAGGAGGACCCGTGTTCTCCAGCCGCGCCGACAAGCTGATCCGGTCCAGCTGGTGCCTTGCATCTCCAGGCGCCAACACGCGCTCGCCCACACGATCCAGAATGACATAGCCAGCCATCCCCATGGCCGAGTAGCCATCATCGTATCTGTCCACCTGCACGCGGCTGCTGCCTCTGCCGAGTAGGCTGAGCAACGGGATGCTGAGAAGGACCTGGGCGCTCTCCCTCTCGAGCCTGGCTTTGAGCTTTATGGGCTTGAAAGCCTGCTCCTGCAGCGTTGTGTTTCTGACCGGACTGTCGCGGCACAGCGAGCTGTTTCGCGGTGACAGCCGGGTCGTACACCTGCATCTGCCTACCCTTGCCAGAATGCCCACTCCGGCTTCTCTCACGGCTAGGATGCGGAGATGAAGCCTGATCGTTAGATCTGGCCACGTGCGAGTGCACCACCTGAGAAGCTCCAGCACCCGGGTTGGCTTTTCGGAACTCCTCGTTCTGCCTAGCAGCCTCTAGCACCAACTCGTTGAGCCTCTCCTGCTGCCTAACGCGCGCGTCGCCAGCTAGGTGCGGCAACTCGGCAGCTACAGCCTCAGCAGCTCTAAGTGTTTTGGCGGGTGTGCTATATCTGGGTCGGGTGGAGGTGTTTGCGGTGGCGGACTAACTGGGAGCCTCTACAACAGTTGCCATCTCGGCGCCTATGTTGCGACGTGTAGCACCTACTTTACTAGCTCTCCTAACAACCGGCATGAAACCGTGAGCCTTGTTGTACTCAAGCTGATCTAAGCTAAGCTCTAGTCTGATCTTCTCCAACTCCGCCTGCTCAGCGAGCAGCTCCTGGCGCTGCCGGTCGAGCTGCGCCTTCATGGTCAGGAGCTCGAGATCAGTGGGAGGCGGCATACCCGTCCGCGCAGCAGACGCAGGGATTGTCGGAGTAGTGGAGAGCGGAAGGTTGCATTCCTTCTCGTAAGGCTTGTGCGTCTTCCCGCCAGCACTCGAGCCAGCGAGATCCTCGACGACGGCCGCAGCGGTAGTAGCCGCGCCCTTCCCGGCGTCAGCAGCAGGGCCGGTCATCATCACCTCCGCGACGTTCTCAGAGCGGCTCGGCGGCCTCCCGCGCGCGGCGATGACAGCAGGTGGATCGTCCGCGACATGCACCCGCTCAGGGTACTCTCGGTCGATGATGGTGGCGACGTAGACGAGATGCGCGCCGAAAGAAAGCACCATGCCGCCCTCCGGCATGGCCCTGCCGCCGAAATCGCCGGCATTGTCGGTGACGAAGTCGAAGGAGCCGAATCTGTGGACAAGGCCGCAGACCACGCGCTCTCCGGTAGCAGAAATCGATCCCGTCCGAACGGAAACTCCAGCCAGCGCCGCTGGTTGCCCCACGATGGGCGCCAACTGTCGTGGTGGTGTCACGGCAGATGCCATAGGATGGCTAAAGATGTGGGGACGAAGGACGCTGGAGGCGCTCGGGGAGGGATCACGCGACGAGTAGACGCGTGAAGGATGAAACAGGCACTGCAAACAACACGATCGACCCAGGTTCAGGGCCCTCGTGAGGAGGTAAAACCCCTACTCCTGCCTTTCTCTCTGTATTTTGATGTCTCACCGAGTAGCCACAGTACAATGGTTCTTGCTACCGAGTAGCCACTCTTCTCTCTACCAGACGAACTAGGTCAAGAAATCTGAATCGGTCTCCGGATCTAGGTCAGTATCCCCAGCGCAGGAGGGGGCAGGGCACCTTATATACTCGGTGCCCTGCCGGATACAGCCAAATACAAACAGATGTCGACATTGTGTACACACCGTCCTTCTTCCGAGTTCCCGCTGACAGCTTTGGCTTCTAGATTTGTCCCGGTGCGGAAAGTCGTTGGGCAAAACCAAGTATCCAGTCTGTTATCACTGTGGTGAACACAGAGTAGGTCCCCCCTATCCTGCGACGCCCTGCTGACACACTGTCGCTGTCAGGCACGCCGTCCTCAGATGAACAGTGCTGTGAACAGTGCCAAGTACGGACCCGGGATACGCGGGATTCGGTGTCAGAACGGCTCCTTTGACTTCTGGCCCGAGTAGGTTCCCGCCATTTCTACTCGGACCAGCTCTTCTATTCGGAGGAGCATAACTCTCTTGATTCATCCTTCTGGCCGTCTAGGTGTAAGACCGGGTAGCAGTCGACCGGGTAGCGAGTACCGGGTAGCCGGCTACTTGGCCAAACATCCCTTCTGATCTTGCCTTTAGCACTTGCCTTTACCCTACTCGGGGGTAACCCCCCGACACAACCACTGCTTCCACTCTTTTCATACTGTCACTACTGCTTTCATACTGTTTTCATACTCTTTTCCACACCATACGTTTGACCTCTTTGTGTTCACCAAAAACGGTGAGATTGACAACCTCACTTCTTTGTTGGGACAAAGTGATATGATTGTGTTGTGTATGTTCCATGTTGCTTCTAAACTAGTAGTGTGCCCTGCCATCTCAGCTGCTTCAACCTTATGAAGTTACTCCTTCCTCCTACTGGTCGATTCAACCTTGGTTTCTTTCTGAGAGAAACTTGCCACTTCACTATTCATACCTTCCTCTTGGGGTCTCCCAACGAACGTGTGATCACACGCATGAGCACACCATTTTTCTAAGTATCTCTTCAAGAATACAACAGAATGAATGAATGGTAACATTAACTATAGAACAACATAAATTTGGACTACAAATAAAATAAGGAAATAATTGCCTATCAAAATATGATGAGTAAAACAACACTTCATGAGTTTGGAAACATGGTGCCCAGCAGAACACATGCAATGGATTAACTGTAAAAAAATCTTTACTTGTAAACATATGCTAAAGCATCAAAACAACAGAAGTCAATATCATAAACTTGGAAGAGGAAAAACTTGTAGCTTAATAAATGCAACATGGGAGAACCATGAGCGATTCTTTCAAGCTTTCCTCAAACCTTGATACATGAAATTATTATACAAAGGATGCTTAGGACCTTGTCCTTTCCTTATATGGCACAAACTTCTAAAAAATTAGACACCTTCGGATCTCGTAAGACACCATTATTAACTAAAGGACTTCTGATATCTCCGTGACTCCCTGCTCCTAGTCCACAACAAGCATGTTCCCTAGCAAGAGTATAATGAATTAAATTGGTTTTTTTTTCACTAGTTAGCCATCGCAACTGAAGCAGTTGAGGTGTTCTGCTGGCTAATGGACAAGTCGCAACTTAACAACAGATTTTTCATGCCTAAGGGCTAATTTCATGAAAATTGTTGTATATAACTTATTTATGGACTCATGCAGGAATACTACTATGTTGTTTAATATGTCATCAAGACAAGAACACCAACTTGCGTTTGAGTCAGATTATCTATGAGGCCGTGATAGTAGAAATGTTAACATAAGTGATTCATTTTAAAATAGAAGAGGATAATGCATTCAAATAATATGAACACAAACAAAAAAATGATTAAACATGCGGTAACAAGAAACTAATGGTCGCTAATGCCATATAGTGAAGAAGATAACTATTCCCTTTTGTTCTTCAAGCCTTAGAAACTTTTCACCTAAGTGCAGGAAGAGAGTTTTAGTGGAAGAAAAATAGTGGACTATGATAAAATTCCGAATTCAATAATGACGTACAAATATCAAGCTGAAGGTTAATATAAAGGTTATGGTTGGAGTAAAAAAAATAAACAAGGAATAATAATACAAATATAGCCTCGCCGGTTAGGTGCATTCCAATCACTACACATGATGGCTGATGCCATTTGTTTCAGATATGTTCTCCAATCATCCGATCAGTATCTATAAAGCAATGCCTCTAATTATTTTAGTGGTACTTCTAACTGAATGTGAGGTGAATTAGGTAATCTAGAGCAAAATGTATAGAGGACATGACAATGCTTATGTGCAACTACACAATAAAGCAACCATAGTTGGTATCAAGAGCACACAATACACATTTAATACATGATGCACTACATAGCCGGTCAGGTGCGCCCTCAAATTTCGTTAAGATCGGGTGACATACTTTTCACTACATATCTACTACTATAAATGTTCAAGTTCAAATGACAAAATGGAATGAACGAACGAGGCAGTAAATTGTTACATAGAAAGTCAAACCTAAATTTATGCATGTGAACTGAGAATTTCCAAAATTTTGAAACATGAATAGTTATATGAGAATAATATCAAATCTAAAATAAGTGGTAGTAGCTTTATTCAAATTGTGGGTTTTTTTATATAGGAATAGTAATATAGTTTCATGTGAAAAATGAAACAATCTCCAAACACATGCATCACAAGTACCTTGTCAAATTTTCGATGGTTACAATTTTAGAAGACACTGGTTGCTCTCCAATTTTTCATAACTGTACATGGTCCAAGCTCGAAATCGTACTTATCATAGTTGTTCTAGCATAGAATTAGACATATTCTTCCTTTTCACGACCAAAGTTATACTACAAGGCTGAGATAGTACCACTTAAGTAAGAAGGAATGGTTGTATTCCTCACTAAGTTTGGTAACCAGTAGGGGTAAAACGAATCAATTGTAAAACTTGTACTGGTTATTTAACTCGAATTTGGGAGATTCTTAGCTGCAGTGACATCCCTCTAATTCCAAGAAATATATGTTAGGTTGTTGACACTTACACTTTAGAATATATCCCTTACCATGATACCCATCACATGTAAGTGCTTGCTACAAATCTTCACTGTATATGACTATACCTCTCTATTTTCAAACAAAAATGTTGCATATACCATCAAATGTCTAAGTACCGTTTCAGTACCGACAGCAAAATCTATTCCTGGTTGATGAGCAACTGGATACATGCATAGTAAATAACCATAATGTGAACATTAGCAAGTTATACTAAGTATGTAGATCAAACCTCATAACTGAGAATTAGCACCTCACGGATTTTCTCAATACCCGTTTTGCAGACCTCCATGTACCTTATGTAATGGATTGTTCTTCAAGAGAAGTTCCTGGACCAGACCAATGCAAAGGCCTAGTTTGGGATGCATCCTGCTAAATACACCGGGTCAACTTGGTTACATGTAAATCCATGATTGAAAAGCAGAACACATGTTAACTTTAGGGAAACATATTACTAGGCTTTAACAACACAATGTGTACATATGTATCATTCATCACCGAATGTCTGATGAGTACTATACTCTGCATCCAACAACTACTCTCCATCCAACAAACTATGAAAGTATGAACATGGCAAGTATATTAAGCAAATGGTATAGAATTGATAAGGACACAATTTTATTCAACGTATTTATGCTGAAAGAATATACTGCAGTTAGCCACCTAAGGATAGAACAAAAGAGCATAAACATGGTTAAATTGCTAATGGACTTAAATTGTTCAACTATAGCCGAAGGGTCCCAACTTTTGTTGTTGCAACACTCTGAATAGATTTTTATTATGCGACCAGTGAGGGAAATGCCCAGATGAGAGCACTTATTTTCTCAAAAAAGAGGTTAGCTCAGAAAAATTAATAATGAATGAAAGAAAACTCATTGATCCTGCTTTACAACACATAGTCAAAATATGCCAAATTTTGGCTCACCCCTACATATCAATACAACTTGTCATAAATAATGGTTTATACATCATCAATATTTGACAAGCCAAAAAGTCTAGAGATAGCAAGAACAGTGAGAGAGTTTTTTTTGAGGATTAGACAATCTGTCAAGTGTCAACCAAGAAAGGACATTTTGTAATCAATATTTGACAATCTGGTCATAAATAATATTCTATTCAACATCAACCATGATGTGTTCCACAATCTATTTTCAAGATAGCATGAGAGAGGAGAGAGATTAAATGCATTACCGACGCAAGACTCACATATCAGCTAGAAAATATCTATTATGCGAAATCATGTATGTACTTTCATGCACCAACCAGAATGCTCAAAAGCATAAGTTGCGATCACTCCAAATCCACAATAGTCAGAGGATTTCACAATTCATCATTTAAGAGGTTATCTAATAATTCAAACCTTCCGTCAAAAATAATTTTGTAATAACCAACTTGTGAACATCACGAGCATGTCTTAGGGAACGGGAATTGATGAAGTACTCCCAACACCATCTATTCAAAACCTTCTGCATTGTTTTTGTAGCGTGCCCACATTTAAATAATGTAAGGACACCTGTGTTATTGTGTTAGTCCATGGATCAATTGCTAGCACCATAGTACAAAATGAAATATCATGCAAATCCATCATATTCCATTACATCGCATGATCCAGTCTTTACAAAATAGTATTACAACTTGCATAGTCTTAGAAGACTAGCAGAAAACAAAGAAAATACAGCGGAAACCAAAGAACAACATTGAGCCCATCTTCTTCATGTGCCACGGGCAAAACATGTTGGCGATAGTCTCGAGATCCTAAACGAAATCCTCACTCGTCTTCAGAACATTTGCATGATGGAATATGCAGCCACAAGGGGGTCAATACAATTTAATGTATTGGCAAGTAACACTATGGTGGATATAAATGGCAAAACTAATACTACATGCTTATTTGGCTGAGTGGAGTTTTGGCTAAGTTTGCATAAAGCAAGTTTTATCCTACATTTTTTATAAAACATTTTTGATCATAAAAGGTATCTCTGGATAGAGATTTGTGAACCAAGAGTCATCTTCAGAAATGTTGACATATTCATAGGTCCAACCATGTGAATGGTCCCCTACCATGCCATAGATAAGATCATATTCATAGGTTCAACCACTAATGTGGTCCCCTACCATGCTGGGTAATAAGCATTTTCATAGGTACAACCACTAATGTGATCCCCTACCATGCTGGAGTATGAGCATTTTCATAGGTACAACCACTAATGTGATCCCCTACCATGCTGGGTAATAAGCATTTTCATAGGTACAACCACTAATGTGATCCCCTACCATGCTGGGTATAAGAACTTTCATAGGTACAACCACTAATGTGATCCCCTACCATGCTGGAGTATAAGCATTTCCATAGGTACAACCACTAATGTGATCCCCTACCATGCTGGAGAATAAGCATTTTCATAGGTAAAACCACTAATGTGATCCCCTACCATTTTATTCATGTGAAAATTTTCATAGGTTCAACCATATGAATGGTCCCCTACCATGCCACACTTGTGAGTATCTAGTACTCCACCAAAAATATTTCATAAACCCCTTAGGGTAATCATTCAAAACATAGTAATACTTTCCAATCACATGAACTTCATCTACAAGCATAGCTAAGCAATCAACTACAAATTTTTTAAGGCTGCTACACTATCAAGGTAATAAGGATGGCCACACACTACTTGGGATAATAGCATAGCATATTATTTTACCAAAGATTTTCCTATTATGCATACTACTCAAAAGCTCTAATTCATATAGGAAATAATAGGTAGTTTATGATGTGTCACTTGCCTTGTTAAAGTTGGTGTAGAGGTACACTCTCTTCACCACTAGATAGTTTCTGTTTGTACAATCTGGACAAGTCAAACAAATAAGTATAAACAACCTTCACATACAACAAGGAAACAAAGAATAACAATCAACACACTTAGTCAAAAGGTTTTATGTTATTTGGGGTCAAGGTAAGGCTAAGGTCTATCACAATAATTTAGTTTGCTAAGGAAACTATTGTGATTAGGTTAAGGTCTACCAAAAGGGACTATAGTTGGTAAAGACTTGGGTTCGAAAGATTCAAACTCAATTGGTCATACCTGTCGAGAAAGTTCCAAGAGTTCACCAAGGTGATCACATAACAAAGTGTAGCACTTAGTTGTTTTCATCAAAACATTTGATTGGTCTAGTTTAGTCTTTCCATTTTGGGTTAAGGTAGGTCTAGGTTCAACTAACTCTAATACAAAAGATATAACAAGATTATAGTCTTGGGATTTTCCATTTGGGTCAATGGTTGGACAAAACAACTTGTTATTCTCCAACTTGTGTGGATGCTCCAGGTCTTCACATGCTTGTCTTCTTGAAGATCATCTTCGTGCATCTATTTTATACTTGTTACTTGGATGGATTCTTTTATTGGTCTTGATAGATTCTTCATGTCTCACTTCACTAATTGGTTTGGGTATGGGATCGAGACAAATACCACTAAGTCCAATAGAAAAGAAAGAAGTAAGAAGAAAGATAGAAAGAGAGAGGGGGATGTTTTCTTCTCGATTTATTCACACTTGTACTTCCTTGAGTTGCTTCTAGTTGTTGTGAAGTCCAATTCCCTTACGTCAAATTCTCAATAATATTCTTTGCAGCTCTTCATGTTTTCACCAAGTTGAAAATGAAGTGCCTTCTATTGCTTGAGTCTTGTATTGCACTTCTAACTTGAAGAATTCTTGAAGCAAGAATAGGGGAGTGGAGGAGTACATAGAAACTATGGTACTAGTGTTTGAGGCTCACTACTTGATCATTTTAGGGACTTGGTCTTGGCTCCAAATAGCCATAACATCAAAGAATAGATGATGGAAACAATTTCTAAGACATGGTGAAAATGGATGTATCACTATGTTGGGCTTTTGGTCAAAAACACATGGCTATGGTTCAAGGGTGTAAAAAATGGTTAGTCACTGATGTCTATGGTTCAAGGTTACCAAATGAAGCAATTTTGGTTAAGGAACCATAATCTAATTATTTATAGAATTAAATCTATGTAAAAAATACTCAATTATACCAAGTAATTCTAAATTCAAATTTAATTTGTTCAACAATTATTTTGGGACAGAGGCTATGAAATTACACATCCTACGGTTTCCAAATATATTTTATTTGCAATTTTTGGATTTGTAGAATTTGAATTATGCCAAAATTCATCAAACAAACATATTTGAATTTGAACCAATTTAAGTTTGTCAATAGTGAATTTGAACTGTGCTAAAAGATTCTACACATTATGGGGATTTCAAAAAGTACAAGTTTATCAAATTTGGCCAAGTGATTAAAAAGTTACGAAGTTTCAAAGTTTCAGGGGCTTTTCTGCAAGAACTACTTTTTATTTCTATTCGAAAATAATTCAGAGACTGGCTGGGCCAAAAACGGCTTATCTGTCGCGCGGTGCGATGGTTAGGAATTGGGCTTGGGCCTGCTATGAACTGCGTGAGCAACGGATTGGCTAATCGCGCGCGGCTCACTGGCGCTGATGTGGCGCGCTGTGATTGGCTAATACCGGTTCAAACAATTGTTATAATCGTGGCCGTTCCCGTCAGATCCAACGGTTGACGTTAGACCGGTAGATACCTGGCGGCGGGGTCCGTCGGAGAATGGCGGCGCGACGCTCCGGTGATCGACGTTGTCGACAATCCATTGATATTCGGGCTTTATGGAGACCACGAAGAGATCCAGGAGAGTACGACGAAGGCGATGGGTCTGTTGCCGTCGCCTTGGTGAGATCCTAGCGACGGCGATGTGCAATCCCACGGACGCAGACGCAACAACTCCGGCGAGATGCAGAACCACACGGCTGCGGCAATTCCCTGCGCAATAACATACGGGAAAGGCACCAAGTGATGCAAAAGCGCAAGGGGAAGCGATGAGACCAGGAAACGGCAGCGGGGACCTCGTGTACGACGAGCAATTTCATCGGATTGGGGGCAGGAAATGGAATGCTTCCACAGAGGAAAAGGGAGAGCGGAGATTCTACTAAATAAAGGTGGCCTCATTGCAATTAATGGTGGCTTAACGCTCCTGCAATCAAGCGCGAAAATTTCGGGAAGAAACGGGCAGGTTCAGTTTTCTGAACGTTGAAGATGACTTGATGTCATCGCTGATGTCATCATTTTTTTTTCTCTTTTTCCTGTTTTCTCATTTATTTTATATCTTCTATTTAAATAATCCAATTAACATGAAACAAAATTCTAAATTCATATTATTTAAAATAATTTCTAACAGTAACATTTTTGTAAACTTTTCAACCTATTTTTATTTTGAATTTTGAAAATTTGAATAATTCCTTAATAGTAGCTTAATGTTATTTCCCAAATATAAAATAATAAAATGTGAAACTTAGTCATATAAAATTTTAGTGACATTCTATAAGTGGAATATTATTTTTGAAGATCATTACAACTTCCTATTTTATAATTTTGAGAATATGAGTGATTTATTAATAGCAACTTAAATAGAAAAACTAACAATTATTAAAGTGGCTTAATAAAATTTGGAGGAAAAACCATAAGTCATAATATTGTTTTCAAGTCCTATTTTATGTTATTTTCAAAGCAGAACATTTTATGAATACCACTTTATGTTTAAAACTTGGAATAACAACTAAAAGCTATTATTAAAATATTTTATTCTCATCAAATATTTTTTAGGCTTAGAACTTTATTAAGGGTTATAAATCTTTGATTTTTTTTGCCATAAACTATTTTCAAAGTAATATTTGAATTGAAAACATTTTATGTAATAAAGTTTGCTAAAGATAAAATAGTTTTCTTTATCTAATGAAAAATCATTTTGAGAGGGTTTTAGGGTTTATGGAATAGAGGTATAATTGGATTGGTAATTTCAATTTCATAGAAATATGTATTGTTTCCTTTTGTTTCTTGGTTCTCATTTGGTTTTTGGTGACTTGCATAGCATGAAAATAAAAAGTTTCAATTTTTAGTGATTTTTGCATTTTCCAAAAATCAGGGATGTTACAGTTTTCCCTTTGGCATTTGCATTTTTGCTCTTCCCCAAGAATTCTGCAGCGGCTCAATATAAATCCGCAAAAATTATATGGTATCCTTCTGAGCTTTCAAAACTCTTCCTTACCAGCTTGATACGTCCATTTTGCATCACTGTTTTATATTGTTATTTTCTGTTATTCATCGATATATTTCATGTTATGATGCATCACTTATGTTATTTTATCTTATTTTGCATGTTTTATAATTTTTGGAGAATAAACACGGGGGCCAGAAATTTGATGGAAAAAAGCACCGTCGAGATTACCATATTTCAGAAGATCAGAAGAAGAGGGATGACACCAGAGATGTCTTAGAAGTCCAGATGAGGGAGCCAGCCAGGACGAGGGCCATAGGGGGCCACCAGGGGCCCACAGGGTGGCGCCCCCCTTGGTCGCGCTGCCAGGTGGTATGGCCACCCTGGCCCACCTCTGGTCGACCCCTTTCGCGTACTTGACCCCCAGGGAACCCTAAGCCCCAGACCATCATCCAAGAATTTTTCCGCCGCCGCCTCGGGCTGGAAAACACCCAAGAAAGAAAAGCTCTCTTGGAGGGAGAAATCTGCCGGGGAAATTCCTCTCCGGAGAGGGAAATCATCGCCATCATCACCGTCATCGCTCTGGGAATAATCAAGATCGTCATCGTCATCACCACCAGCACCATCACCCTAATCATCCGCCGTCACCCCTCAGTAACAATTAGGGGCGTCTATCGTTGTTTTACATTAGATCTCTCTTCCGTTGTGGATTACTTGTTAGTAGTTGAAGCTTGTGAGATTTATCGCTGTTAGCACGTTATGAACAGATAGTATTATCCATTATATCACCTCTGTTTATGATCCATATGATGTCTTATGAGTAGTTCGTTTAGTTCTTGAGGACATGGGAGAAGTCATGATGTTAGTAGTGAAGTTATATTGAAGTAATATCTCGTGGTTCGGTATTTAAGTTGTGGTGCTATTCTTCTAGTGGTGTCATGTGAACGCCGACTACATGATACTTCACCTTTATGGGCCTAGGAGGATGCATTGTTTATTTGGATACTAATTGTGGGGTTGCCGGAGTGACAGAAACCTAAACCCCTGTTAGGAAACCAATGCATGAGGGAGCGTAGAATCCCGGAGTTTTAAGGTTGTGGTTAGATTTATCTTAATTACTTTGTTGTATTTGTGGATTCTTACGAGGGGTATAATCATAAGTATGTATTAGTCCTAGTTGGGCGGTGCATTAGCATAGGTTTACCCACACAACAGTTCACGAACCAATCGGTATTAATCAACCGTAACGAAGCGAAAGCACTTGACGAACTTCCCATATGTCCCCGAGAACGTTTAGTAGTCATACAACTGGCTTGTCCTTTGCTCTCTAAAGGATTGGGCCACTCGCTGCAATATTATTTATTATCTTTTATTTACTCGCTCTTTATTTATCTGTTATATCTAGAACAACCAAAAACTTGTTTGCTAGTGTATAGAGTGAATCCTCTATACAACCTGCTTGTCAACACCTTCTGCTCCTCGTTGGGGTCGACACTCTTATTTATCGGAAGTACTACGATACACCCCCTATACTTGTGGGTCGTCAATACTATTTCTGGCACCGTTGACGGGGAGTGAAGCAATATTGGCAAGAGAAACTTTTACTGTGAGTGTTTTTTTTATTCCTGTCTACTGTTTTATTTCATTATGAATAATACTTTTGATTCTCGGTTTAGAGGTACCACTACTATCACTGCTAGGTTAGTTGGTAAGCCGTCACTTACTGAATTAGATCCTTATAAAATACCTATGAAAATTGTTGGACGCGTTATGGATAAATGCTATTACGGTGATGGAACTCATAAATGCTATTACGGTGATGAAAATTGTTGGACGCGTTATGGAATTTGCTCTTTATACATGAATTATGCGAATTATTCAGGTGTGCAGGTGTTACAATGGATCAAGTTAAAAGTAAATTATTTTCTTTATTGCTGAAAGGAAGAGCCGCTGAATGGTTCAAATTACTGAAGAATGTTGAATCTATTGGATGGGAGGAAATTGTTCCTCTCTTTTATTCTAAATTTTATCCTCCTAGTGAGATTCATAAAGACCGGAATCAAATCTATAATTTCTGGCCTCATAATGGAGAGAGTATTGCTCAAGCATGGGGGAGAGTGAAGCTATTAATGCTCAAATGTCCCGTTCATGAACTCCCGCGTAATATTGTTATCAATAATTATTACGCAAGGCTTTCTCTTCATGATAAGGATTTATTGGATGCTTCTTGTTCTGGATCATTCACACGTATAAAGGAAGAAGCTAAATGGGATCTTCTTGATCGTATTCAAGAGAACACTAAAGGATGGGAGAACGACAAAGGCAGAAAGGCAGGTATAAATTATGATTATGAATGCATTAAATCTTTTATGGGAACCAATGATTTCTATGATGTTAGTGTTGTTTGTGGTTTTGATTCTCAAATCTTTGCAAACTGTTTTAAATCTTTCGCCTCCTATCTTGATATTCCTAAAAAGGATTATCATAAGTATCATGCACCTTATAAAGATATTGTTCCTGCTAGTAATATAGAAGTGCATGTTGTTAATCTTGTTCTTCCTGAGCCTTATATAGAAAAAATGTCTTTCCCTGCTAAGGTGAAAGAACACTCTATGGTGGCTACTGTGCTTAATAAGAATAATAAGAAATCTATTGAACCTGATGAACAAATAACTGTTGAACCTACTGTAGCAATAGTGAAAGATCTTGTTTGTGGAAATGTGGAGGATGAACATACTGTCTTCTCTGAGGATGCTTCTAATATTGTTTCCCATCCTCATAGACCTAAGAAAACTAGTGTTCCCATGCTTTCTGTTAAGATTGGTGATCATTGCTATTATGGTTTGTGTGATATTGGTGCTAGTTCTAGTGCCATACTTTATGAGCTTTATAGAGAAATTATGCATGAAATTGGTTCTTGTGAGCTTGAAGATATTGATGTGGTTATTCAGCTTGCCAATAGGAAAACTGTTTTTCCGATTGGTATTGTTAGAGACGTGGAAGTTTTGTGTGGTAAAACTAAATATCCCACTGATTTTCTAGTACTTGGTAAGGCTACTAGTAAGACTTGTCCTATTATTTTTGGTAGACCCTTCTTGAACACTTGTGGTACTATTATAGATTGTAAAAGAGAGAATATTTTGACTAAAATTGATGGAAAATCTTATGAGTTCAAATTCTCCAAATTTGCTAGAGCACCTTATGAATCTAAATTGCCCGATGAGAATTTTAAAGTTGAACAACTTGCTTCTATTGCTCTTGCTCCTAACAATGCTTTGCAACAATATATGGAGGACCATGAGAGTGAGGTCTTTATGGAAGAAAGAAATGAGATTAATGATATTCTTCTTCGTCAACCGGTGATTCTGAAACATAATTTACCCGTGGAAGACTTGGGTATCACATTTCCACTTAAGCAGGGGCGGGGCCACTTCAATTCAAGGGTATTCAGTTGAATACCCAAAAAAATTGTCAAAAAACAAGGTATATATTGTGTATAATATGCATATAGATGAAAAAATACGGAAATGACAGAAATAACAGGAAATTGGGCCACAAATACAAGCCTACCTCGGCACCTACCACCTCTACGTGGCCCAGCTAGCTCTTTGCTTGTTTGTCCTGATCAGAAGAAAAGGCCCATAGCAGCGCTGGTTGCTGGTTCGCTCGGCCGGACGCATGACTGACATACGAGCACGACATGTGTGTCCGTTCGATCGTGATCTCTTCCTCCTCCATTGTCCCCAAACTACAGCATGGAACGGGCGACCATGTCCAGCCCTAGAATAAACGCGATGGGCGGCGAATGAATCCCTGCGACCGGCGACGAAGCGGTAGTCGGCAAGCTGCCCTCGGTCTCCTCGCCTAGTCTAGGCTCCTGCTTGGCTTCTCCACGACCAGGACGGATTGTTTCCTGCATATTGATCTTCGTTATCCATGCCGCTCCTCATCTGGCTACCTCTTGGAACCGTTTCAATCATACATGGCTTGAGGTGATGTAAGGATTCAGATAACTTTCCCATGAAATTTGTCAGAAATTCATAAGACCTAAGAGGCTAAGACCTAAATTTGGTTTTTGTTTCTCAGATTGCACAGGTTGTTTTTGGTCTGAAATAAGGAGAAAACATGGTCCTCCTGTTGATTTAAAGGCTTTCAGGTAAAGAGCCTCTACAAAGAAGATAGCAACTGAAAAACAGAATAAAAGTTTGCAAGATTTGAAGAACCGTAAATTTCTCATATAATTTGTAAGATCTCCTATCAATTTGTTAGTTTTTGTCTCCCTATATTTCAGATGTTTGCTTCTTTGATATGTTGAGCAATTGGTACTTCTTTATCTTAAATAATTTCAAGTTATGATCATTTTCTATGACTTCCAGATATTATGGTCATTGTCGAATAGTCATCTCAACAAGTCCCTCGGATGAACCAGTAGGGTTTCGATTAAGAGCATGTATAGGCGCTAGTGACGATCCTCGGCTAACAGGGGCACGATTTACCCAGGTCCGGGGCCCTCGTAGAGGTAAAACCCTTACTTTTGTGGGTGGACTTCAATTGGGTCTTCTAGAACCGTAGGTGGCACCTCTCTCTGGGCTTAGGTCTTGGGCCTTGGACCGGGTAGCCACACCCGATAGGTCCAGGATTCATCCCCACATCAGTAGCCCCCCAGTGTTTACTCGACTGAGAATCTGTCGGGTGGACACTCAAAGTTTGTCTTGATTTCCTTTGATTGATCGTTTCAATCGCTTGATTTGGAGGATGTATACCCTGTGCGCGATGCGCTTCTGTACTCGAGCATCGAGTGATGAATGTGCCTTTGTACTGGCTGTTTTCGCAGAAGGATGTGGCTCAGTCGTTTGGCTATCCCAAAAGATCAGGGCCAATTAATTGCATATAGGGCAAAAACGGTTATGGCCTACACAGATTCGAGACCTCCGACTCGAATCCGGCGAGGTGATCGTCACGACTGGGCCGTGGAGGTCTTACCGAGTCGAACTTAACCTATAGGGGTACCCGGCGCGCCCGCTATGATTTTTCTTCGTGTTGTGGACACGGAAATTTACCGGAGGACGCAGCTCGAGTGCCATTCCAGGCCCACAAGAGAGATCTTTGGGTCTTACCTTCATACTCGAAAGAATACGGCATCGAGATGTGCCTAGTCGGTCGAACGATACAAGGTAGGGATGTGTAAATACATCGTGTGATAGAGTTGCGGGAGCCGCTTACTCGCAATTTTACCTTGTCAGGTTCCTGCGATTCTTCGGGTGAAAAGATCTTATTTCTTTATCTTGTGCGAAAGAGATTTCGCGTTTATGAAGTTTAAACGAAAGAAATTTTGTCTTGAAGTGCCCATACGAAAGAGATTTCGTGTCAGGGTGTCTATGCGAAAGAAATTTTGCGTCTTGATGTGCCCATACGAAAAAGATTTCGTGTCAGGGCTGCTTATGCGAAAGAAATTTCGCATCTTTGATATACCCATATGAAAGAATTTTCGTGTTAAGGTGCTTATGCGAAAGAAATTTTGCGTCTTTGATATACCCATACGAAAGAATTTTCGTGTTAGGGTGCTTATGCGAAAGAAATTTCGTGTCTTGATGAGGTTTGCAATGATGTCATTCCGCACTTTTTCATTCTGGCTGCTCCCGATAGGACGCGACGAAGCGGAGCAGAGCGCGCGGGCCCAGCTTGTCAGCTTTTTGACCGGAGACGATAGGTCGTGTCTGGTTTTCCCGTTGGCCACGCGCTGTAAATACGCACGATCTTCTGTAAAGATTGTGCCAACATAACTATTTGCTGCCGCTTCGTTTCTGCTTTACGCGTGGCGGCCGCGATGGGTGCCACATCTTCAAATCCACCGCTTGGATCAGCCCGGCTTGTTTATAAATAATGACCCTTAGGAGATGGGTAAATCTCATGACCCTTTGTTCACCTTCTTCCTCCTCGTGCACGCCTCCTGTTCTGCAAGCACAAGAGAGCTCCAATGGTCGGATGGAAGAAACGCAGCGCCACCGTGTCGTCCTCGAAGGGTGTGGCGAATGCATCCGCGCCGCCTCCCGTGAAGACAGGCGATTGGCGCGCCGCGAACACCAGCAGGAAAAGCATCACCCTGATGCAGCGGGAGGGGCTGCTCCCGCCGGAGGCTGATAAGCGGGTCCGCTTGTCCAAGAAGGAGGAGGTTCCCAACCCCCTTGCTAATGAGCGCATGTTCTTCTCCGAGCACGTCTCCCGCGGCCTTTCTCTTCCTCTCCACCCCTTCCTGCTCGCATAGAGTTGCATGACCTCCCTCCAAACGCGATTTAGCACATATCGTGCTTTATCGTGCTTTTGAGTGCTATCTGGGGACCCGCCCGCACTGGGGGCTCTGGAAGGCTATCTTCAAGGTGCGGATCTTCTGGGAGAGGGCGCGGCCAGGCGAGAAAGAGGGAGAGCCGCTGCGCACCGGAGGCTTCGGGATTTAGGCGAGTAAGGGCGTCACCTACCTGGAGATGTATTTCGTCGACTCGGCGCAGGGGTGGAGGAAGAAATGGTTCTACGTCACTGACCTCAACGCGAACGGAGCTCTAGAATTCCATCCATTCGCCACTCTGAAGCGGCGGAAGTCCTGGCAGCACAACTCACCGCTGAAGAAAGTAAAATTGTCTCTCCCCTAATGGCGAAGGTGGCGAGCTTCCGTGATAAGGAGTTGGGGACTCCGTTGAATGGGATACACCTATCGGGTGTGTTTCTTCATCGAAGGATCCAGCCCCTTCAGGAGAGTCCATCCGCCATGTGGGAGTACCAGGGCACCAAGGACTCGAGCCGTGCCTGCGAGGATATTCCTTCAAACGCTGAATTCGAGAGGAAGATCGCAGCCATCACAAAGCTGAAGAAGGGAGAGGCCTGCTCGGCCTGTCCTCTCGATCCATTCAAGGGTTCGAAACCTCCCCCGGCTGAGGTGAGTTTTTCTTTTTTCTTCTTTCTTGCTTTTGTTTATTTCTAGTTTGAATTTTCATCGATTGAGGATCTTTTCTTCTTTTTCTTTTCCACCTCCATAGAGCTTGAAGGTGGCGACGTGCTACCGGCCAATTACTGCGGAAGGTGCCTCAGATCGACTGGCGAGCAACGTCAAAGCCCCTCTCGTGACTAGCGTGGAAGAAGCTGACTCAAGCTCCGAGGTGGAGTCGGGCAGCGACCAACACCGTCACCGCAAGCGCCACAAGCACGAGGACGACGAAGTCACTTCAAAGGATAGTTCCTTGGGTGATGGGTCCACTAAGGCGGCTGAGCCTCTCCAGGTGCCTCCCCTCCGTGCGCTTCCACCTCTTGGTCGTCCGCCGAAGGTTTCCATCGCTTGGAACTCGGACGAGTAAGTCTTGCATGTTCCGTTCCTAATCGCAAATTCCTCTTCTTGTTCTTGTTCTTTATTTTAATTTTTCTTTCCACAGCAGTCTGACGACCATCAACCCAGTCTGGTATGCTTCTTCGATTCCTTCTGTGAAGAGAAAAGAAGCAGCCGCGGATGAAGCTCCATCTGCTGAGGCCGCCTGAAGATATCCAAGTCCCGCAAGAGCAGCCGAAACTCCGGAGTACGGGCTGCCCAGCTTTGCGGGTGGAGCGTCCGCGAGTAAAGAGGTTTTGGGCAGCTCAGCAGACCCCCTGTCTACTGCTCAGGGCAAAGTAAGTCCACTTGTCTTCTGAGCTTACTTGTTTGCTTTGCTTGTTCGAAGTTTTTATCGGGTGCACGGCAGTGATCCCGATGGGAGTAGCCCCCGAGTCTTTGGTTAATTGCTTGCAGTTGGCCACAGGCTCAAGTCGAAATCTTGTTCTCCTGTTTCTTCGTTTCTTTGAATTCTATCGGGTGCACGGCAGTGCTCCCGATGGGAGTAGCCCCCGAGGCTATACTCGACTGTGTACAGTCGTGTGTAGGCTCAAGTGACTCACGTTTTTACTTGAAATTTTGCCTTGGGTTTTTTCCGGCTCTCCTTGACTCCCTCGCCGCTTTCGGGCGTCGAGTGCTTTCGGCTGAAGCAGATTGCGTTTCCCTTAGGGTGGATCGCGACCGGCTCGTCCAGGACGGCCGCTCCCTTCAAGATAAGTCATCGCACCTCTTTTTGTCTTCATCGCTTCTTCCTGATTACAATTGTTGCTCCAACCGCATCTTTTCCATTACATATGAGGTTAACCGCCTGAAGACCGAGAAAGCGGAAGCTCTCTCTCGAGTGAAAACTCTTGAGACAGAGCTGGAATCCTCCCGAAAGGAGTTGGAGTCCGCCTGCAAGTGCTCAGCCGATCTTGAGAGGAGTATCACGGGAGCTCAGGGGTCCCTGAAGCAGCTGGAAGAGGCGGATGCGAAGCGCGGCAGTGACCTTGTCGACTCCATCCAACCTTTGGCTCAGAAGCTCGCGGGTAAGTTGTGTTTCGCCCTTCTTAGACTACAACCTTTATCTTCCCTTCTTCGTTGATGATTATTTTGTCCTGTCTTTGATGCTCTTGGGGTTGGGCTGGAGCTTCCCGGATATCAGCGACTGGATGCCCTTACTGACGCGTGCAGCCAGCTCTAGGAGCATGCGAGAAGGATCTGCTCCCTTATTAGTGATGCCACCGGAGTACTGACGCAGTTCCACGAGGCCATGTTCCCGGACGCGGCTGTTCCTCCTACCTTGGGCGGCCTTTTGCAGGTCTTCCTTGGCGATGAAGATCTTCTCCATAAGTTTGCGCTCGCGCAGACTTAGTGCAGGGCCAAGACAACAATCCAGTTTGCCTTGGCGCATGGAGTTTCGGATGACCTGGGGAAGGTGTAATCGGACATTCCTCGCGACTCCACTGGCAAGAAGGTAGGACTCCGTCCTTTTGGCGCTCGTGCTGAAGTCCTCGCGAAGACGCTTTCTGGAGTGCTTTCTCGTGTTGGTCGCAAGGGACAGCTTTCCGCGAGTGGCACTACTTCTGCAGCCCCATACGACAGGTTTTTGTTTTCTTGTGCTATTTGATGTAATGAACCTTGGGACATATCCTCGTACTTTATGTTGCATAATCGAAGTATTTTCTGAAAGCATCAACGTTTGATTCTTGCGCCTTACTTTGTGTTCTCCCGATGGGAGTAGCCCTCGAGCACCGAAAGAATGGGTGGTATGTTCTCGAGTGGGGTCTTGTGATGTTACTGAACCTTCTTTGTTCTCTTCCAGGTAGTGGATCCCTACGTAGAGTCTTCAAGTGGAACTGCTTCGCAGGTTGATCCCCTGGTTGCTGCGGCCAGCACATTTGTGTCACTCCGTGACCGTGTTGCGGATGGCGATCGTAAGCTGAAAGCTCTGCGAGGTGTGGCTGATGTTGCCAAATTGAAGCAGAAACTTGCGGCAGAGCGTGAGAAGTTTGTGATGGAAGAGGTGGCGGCTGTTGCGAAGGGCATGCTCTGTAAGTTTGCGAGCCCCTGAGTACTCCGCTCCTTGCTTCCTTCTCTGTTTTGACTTGTTTGTTGCTTTTGTAGTTGTTGAATCTGACGGAGTTTGTGAAACCCATTGGGTGGACAACCACATTGCTCATGAGTCGGGTAGCTCAAAACGTCATGCGAGAACCTTCTGGTCTGACCGCAGCCGAGATTTTGTTATGGCCACCCTGAAGTACCGGGCGAGTAAAGCGCAAATACTCTTCGATTCTTGTCGCGAGGCTTTGTCTTCTATCCATCGGGCGTTTTATCCCTTGGGCAATGTTCCAGAAGACTTGAGTGGTTCCGTCGAGTAGCGGAAGTTCGAGAGTGTGTGCGTCAACAACTTGTCAGTGTATCTCAAGTAGCCCTTGCCTTCGTTCGGCTGTGGCATCGTGAGGTCAATTTTATCTCGGTGGCACGGCTTTCCGACTCGAGAGGTCCTCCGGTGGATCTTTCTCCTCATTATGCGGTCGTACGCCCTGCAATGGAGCGGATTGTTTGACTGACCTCCGAGGAGATTGATCAATTACTTGCGGACGTGGCTGCTCGCCGTCAGTTGTAACTTTAAGATGTAAATATATTGTATTTTGTAATAAGGTGTTTGAAGGCGTCAGCCTTGTGACCTTGTATATTTCACTCGATATATTTAAGGTGTTTACAAGGTGTGTACCTTGTCGTACCTTGTGTTATTTTATCGAGTTGCAGTACATGAAAGAATGTGACGATGCTGAAGGGAATATGCCCGAGAGGCAATAATAAAATGGTTATTATCTTATTCCTTATTTATGATGAATGTTTATTTCTCATGCAACAATTGTATTAATCGGAAACGTTGATACATGTGTGTTTAATAAACAAACAATAGTTCCTAGTAAAGCCTCTCTTTTAACTAGCTCGTTGATTAATAGATGATCAAGGTTCCTGATCATGAACATTGGATGTTGTTAATAAAGAGATCATGTCATTAGAAGAATGATGTGATGAACATATACCAAAAGTGAATATAGCAATGCGATCAAGTCATTAAGTTTACATTGTTATATCAAACATACGATGTAACTTATTCCTTAGACCATGAGATCATGTCTATCACTGATACCGGAAGGGTGCTTTGATGTCATCAAACGTCACACCGTGATAGGGTGACTATAAAGGTGCCTTTAGGTATTCGGAAAGTATTAGTTGAGGATCATGGATCAAGAGTGGGATTTGTCCATCCAAATGACGGAGAGATATACTCTGGGCCCTCTCGGTGATATCACATCGGCACCGCTTGCAAGCACGTGACTAGGTCACAAGGATGTCATACCACGGAAACGAGAAAAGAGTACTTGTCGGTAACAAGATCAAAACAAGGTATGGGCGATACCGATGATCGGATCTCGAACAAGTAAAATATCGCGAGACAAAGGTAATAGTCACGACGTTGATGGTTCACACGATCACGAGAGTCATCGTTGAATACATAGGAGTCATCACGGATCTCCAGATCCCGCTGTTGATTATTGATCGGAGAGGAGTCTCGATCATGTCTATATTATTCACGAACCGTAGGGTGACACACTTAAGTTTCGATGACGCATTTGAGAGGATACGGAATATCGGAGAAAAGTTTGGACAATACCGGAATTGTTTCGGGGAGTATTGAAAAATAGTCACTGGAATTGTTTCGGGGAATATTGAAATAGTTCAAGGTGATATATGTTAATGTTTGATTAACAAATAGTTCAAGGGGGTAAGTGTTAATGTTTGTTAATAGGATTAAAGAAAACCTTTGGAATTTTGAGTGGGAATTGATGAGAGAATGAGTGGGTTGAGTGGAGAATCCACCCACATAATGAGGGGAGAGGTGGCGGCACCAAAATTTCGTGGCTGCCTCCACTCCTATAAATAGAGGGCATGCGATCTCTCTCCCTCACACACTTGGTGTCATCTCCATCTCCATCCTCCCGCTGATCCACCTCATGTTCATGTGCTTGGCGAAGCCCTGAACGAAGTTTTCTCTACCACACCATGCCGTCGTGCTGCTAGTTTCCGAGGGATCCTCTACTTGCGCGCCCCGCTGGATCGAGGGAATAGAGGTCGTCACCAACCGTATGTGTGACCGATCACGGAGGCACCGCCAGATTGCGGTGCACATCTTGTCGCTATTGGGATCGGTGTGAGTACGACTACGCCAACAACGAGATTTGATCTCGTAACCCTTTGTGTCTCTGAGGGTATGTGTTCTCCTTAACCCTCTCTTTGCCCATTGCACTTCGTCTCCTAGATTAGATCTTGGCCTTTCGGGTGTCTCTCGCGTAGGAAATTTTTTGTTTTCTATGCATCGACCCCTTCAGATGCTAGTTAGGCATAGCCCCCGTGTGTCTAGGGTGCGTACCTGTCGTTTTTAGCATGTAAGGGAGAAGCGCGATAGCTATGGTTGAGAAACCATGTGTTTATTGATATGGCTGAGAAGCCATGTGTTTGATCAGGCTACAAAGTGGCTGGTACAGCCTTATTTCTTGCGAGTAGAATAATCCTATGGGTAGAACTTACGGAGGTGCGCCACGTTCCACGGGTTGGGGTAGATACCGCCGGTCTTCGGGTTCTTCAAGCGATAGGAGCCTCCTGGGATACCTTCATGTATTATGAAGGGTCCTTCCCATGGTGGCTCGAGCTTGTGTCCTTCCTTTTGTTTGAGCCGCAGCACCAAGTCTCTTACCACGAAGGATCTGCGGCGTATACTGCGACTGTGGTAGTTGCGCAGAGATTGCTGGTAGACTGCGGATCTTGCGAGCGCAATGTCCCGGATCTCGTCCAGTGAGTCCATGTCCTCCACGAGTGCCTTATTTGAGGTTTCTTCGCTGTATGCAACGACTCGTGGGGCACTTAATTTGACATCTCTGGTTAGGATGGCTTCAGCTCCGTATACCATGAAAAATGGCGTGTAATTTGTCGACCGATTTGGTGTTGTGCGTAGGCTCGACATCACTGATGGTAGTTCTTCGGCCTAGTGCCCTGCTGCTGGGTGCAGTCAATCAAGCAGTCGCTTCTTTAGGCCAGCCAAAACTAATCCGTTGGATCGTTCAAATTGGCCGTTAGTTTGTGGGTGAGCAACCGAGGCGAAGCTGAGGGTGATTCCTTTTTCCTCGCAGAAGTCTTGTGTTTCCTTGGCTTTGAAGTTGCTGAAGGGTTCGTTGCAGAGAAAACAAAAAATTCCTACGCGATAGACACCCGAAGGGCCAAGATCTAATCTAGGAGATTAAAGGTAACGGGAAAAGAGAGAGTTTTAAGAAGAACATACCCTCGAAGACACAAAGCATTACGAGATCAAATCTCGTTGTTGGCGTAGTCGTACTCACACTGATCCCGAGAGCGAGAAGATGTGCATCGCAATCCAGTGGTGCCTCCGTGATCGATCACACGTACGGTTGATGACGACCTTCGTTCCCTCGATCCATCGGGGCAGCGGAAGTAGAGGATCCCTCGGAAACAAGCAGCACGACGGCGTGGTGTGGTGGATAAAACTTCGTTCAGGGCTTCGCCAAGCGCATGAACATGAGATGGATCAGCGGGAGGATGGAGATGGAGATGACACCAAGTGTGTGAGGGAGAGGGATCTCATGCCTTCTATTTATAGGAGGGGAGGCAGCCACGAAATTTTGGTGCCTCCACCTCTGCCCTCATCATGTGGGTGGAGACTCCACTCAACCCACTCATTCTCTCATCAATTCCCACTCAAAATTCCAAGCTTTTTTTAATAAATAAATAAAACAATTTTATTTCTTTATTTTAATATGTGTTAATCCTGTTAACAAACATTAACACTTACCCCCTTGAACTATTTGTTAATCAAACATTAACATATACCACCTTGAACTATTTCAATATTCCCCGAAACAATTCCGGTGTTGTCCAAACTTTTCTCCGATATTCCGTATCCTCTCAAATGCGTCATCGAACCTTAAGTGTGTCACCCTACGGTTCGAGAATAATATAGACATGATCGATACTCCTCTCTGATCAATAATCAACGGCGGGATCTAGAGATCCGTGATGACTCCTATTTATTCAACGATGAATCTCGTGATCGTGTGAACCATTAACGTCGTGACTAATTCCCTTTGTCTCGCGATATTTTACTTGTCCGAGATCCGATCATTGGTATCAACCATATCTTGTTCAATCTCGTTACCGACAAGTACACTTTTCTCGTTTCCGTGATATGACACCCTTGTGACCTAGTCACGTGCTTGCAAGCGGTGTCAATGTGATATCACCGAGAGGGCCCAGAGTATATCTCTCCGTCATTTGGATGGACAAATCCCACTCTTGATCCATGAGCCTCAACTAATACTTTCCAAATACCCCATGGCACCTTTATAGTCACCCTTTTACGGTGTGATGTTTGACGACATCAAAGCACCTATCCGGTATCAGTGATTGACATGATCTAATGGTCTAAGGAATAAGTTACTTCGTACGCAAAATATAACAATATAAACTAAATGACTTGATCGTATTATTAGCTTGATATTGGGTCTATGTTCATCACATCATTCTTCTAATGACATGACCCCGTTATTAACAACATCCAATGTTTATGATCAGGAAACCTTGATCATCTATTAATCAACGAGCTAGTTAAAAGAGAGGCTTTACTAGGAACAATGGTTTGTTTATTAAACACACATGTATCAACGTTTCCGGTTAATACAATTCTAGCATGAGAAATAAACATTTATCGTAAAGGAATAAGATAATAACCACTTTATTATTGCCTCTCGGGCATATTCCCTTTAGTCTCCGACTTGCACCAGAGTCAATAATCTAGTCTGTAAGCACTTAACACATATGGCGTTCCAGTGTTATTACCATGCTTCGCATGTGGTAAACATTATAAAAAAAGATCTGAATTGTTCAGGTCCTACTGTATTTGTATGTTCTTTGCGTCTACACGCATCACTCATTCTCTAATGATATGGCTTTGTATATATTTGGTCAACCGGTGAAACCGTAATTCCTCAGCTTAAACCAATGTTACTAACATTGTGAAAATGTAGCTTCATAGTGGGAGCATTCTTGGAAATTCACCAAGTTCAATAAAGAACTCCTTGACACAAAATACTCTTATTATTTGTTGTCAACACAACGATATATACTTAGCCTTTGTAGTATTCATCACAATAATTTAATTTTGAAAGTCTTCCAAATCCAGCATGGAACTTTCTTCCGGCCTATTGTGCTACCCTTCGTTACATATTTTAATTGAGATAAAACTATTTGAATAGATGACAAGACTATTAGTGTAACATATTACAATTAATATTTTGTCAATACTACATAGGAAAATATATCCTTATAATTTCTAAAAATGACACAAGGATCTCTCCCACTGTTATCTAATCATCATATGAATTATCCTGCTATAACATTTTATAGTATAGGACTCATTTGGTTGTGTACATAGCATGGAAACATGACTTAGAAATCTCAATTTCAGTTATGCTCATCATGTGTCAAAACATTTGAATCTTTCTCAATTATTTTCCATGTGACAAGAACTTCATCTTGTCATTTGGATATTGACTTACTTCAATATTTCATCTATGTAATTTGGCTTTAATCATATTAGGCGCTTCAATCCATCTCTTATAGATATTGATGCCCAATATCTTCTAAGCCTTTCATCAATATAAAAATCTTAACCGTGTTAATTTAAAATACATATTTTCCAATCAACCATATGTCATCTACATAAAGTATTGGAAATATGTCATAGTGCTCCCACTTAATTTCTTGTAACTCTACAAGCATCTTTATTGTTCATGATGGAATCAAACTCTTTTGATAAATTCATCAAGGTAAAGATTTCTACTTCGTTATGCTCACCTCCACTATTGAAGTTTGCATACATTTCCAACGACCTTTTGAATTCTACAAAACTCTCAGACTGTGTTAAGTACACATCCTCGATCAAACTTCCTCGAGAGGAGAGTTAGTTTTGTTATTCAACTCCCATATCATAATATGTAACTTTTTCTAGAACTATCCGCAAAGACTAAAGCATCACTACGGAAGATCAAAATCTTGTAGTAGTCAACTTTTTGAACTTTGTCGAAAACAACTTTTCGATAAGTACGACTTTCAAAGGATGTAAAAATCCATGTCTTTTTTCGCTATATAGACCCTTTTGCTATCTTTAGGCACCATACCTATCGAAATGACTACCAAGTCACATACTTGATATTCATATAGGTATACTATCGCGGATATACTGACTCATAGCCAATTTTAACGAAGTCAGGGCCCATCATTTGCTTCCTTTATAAGGTCCAGGTCCTTTTGTTGTCAAAACAATACTTTACTCTTAAACCACAAGTTGGTCTAAGTACAAAGTATTAGGAGTTTTATGGTTCAGTTCGCAAACTCATTCGAAGTATCTACAACATTTGTAGTGTCTTCTACTTAGTCAAAATAGGAAATCCCGGAACAACTTCCAGTGCTGCGCTACTCTTGACATGATAACAAATATTCTCTAATCTCGTTGAGTTTGTACTGTCCTCCCACTCACTTGTTTCGCAAGAACTACTTTCTCGAGAAATCAACCCTTTCTGACAAACAACATTTGTCTTTTGGTTTGGTGATAGGAGAAATACCAATGTTTTATTTGGGATAACCTTATAAACATATATTTATCCAATTTTGGTTGTAAACATTTTACACATGCTATTCATACCAAAACTTAAGAAAAAGACAATTTTGGGACATTACCCAAACCATGTCTTATATGGTGTCAATTTCAATGGATCATGATGGCGCTTTTTGAGTGTAAAAGCGGTTGCCATTAATGTAGAAACTACAAAATTATAATGGCATTTTTATTTATCTTACCATATCAAAACATAGGTTTGATTTTGTCTCTCGAACACTCCAAACTAATGTGGGGTAATTCGAGTAATATAAGTTGTAAAACAATTCTTCAATTTCTCAGATGTTTTTGCTAAACTTGTAACTCAAACTTTATCCTTTATGATCAAATCATAAATACTTGATTATCTTGTTACTTTGATTTTTTACTTCATATTAACAACCATTTGAACCAATTCAAAATGTCAAAATCCGTTCTCTTTAAATATATATACTCACGTATCTACTCAAATCATCGACAAAATTTTATGAAGGAAAAATTAATCTACCATACATGACTACACATAATGGACTATATACATCAATATGTATAATCTCCACTAAATTAGTCGTCCATTTTACTTTGGCTTATGAACGGAATTCTAGTCATCTTTTGGAAGAGGTCTCACAAGCGTCAATTTATTCAAAACAAAATGACTTTGGTAGTCCATCAATATGGATTTCCTTCATGTTTTCCTTTTCGATATGAACTAAAATGGTGGTGTCACAATTTAAGTGAAACTCTTCTATGTCTTGCAACGTTTAGCATTTAGCCTTATAGATGTTTACTTTACCAACATGATTTATATTAACATATCCATCAATTATGGAATATGGTCATAGTTTGAACAATCTCATTTGTTCTCACAAAATACCAGGACAAAATAACAACTTATTAAGTTCTCGAAATAAATCTTGAATGTTTAGTTCGATACGACAATGAACACAATAACACTTTATTTCTGTTCTTGTCATAATCGATTCCACATCTATTACTAGTTCCTTTTAGGCCCTTGTATTTCTTGCATTGCGTTGCTTTGTATGAAAACTCATACCAACCAATGTGGTATCAAAATACCCAAAAAATACTTTGTTAACTAGTAATACATCTATAACTTGTATATCAAGCATATACTCCTGAGCTGGAGTTTTCCAGTTATTTTATTTTTCTGCCATATATCCTTTTGTAATTCTATTTTCAATATTACCTTTCCTTTACAGAAGAATCATTCAACGTCAAACAATACTAGTCGTACGAGCTCATTTTCTTTGGCGTGTTAGTCATATACTATCACCCATTGAGGCATACTTTGAGTTTGATTGTTCGACTAATATCACCATATTAATAGTATTCTTCTAGATTCCACTCTTAGCAATCACTAAGTAAGGTAAACGACTTTACCCATACTTATAATCTATCCCATCGTAACAATTTTACGATTAAGCTACTATAGCTCAAAGGAAGGAATTTAGAGGATAATTTTAGCGCCCAACTTCTTAGAATATTCAAACGCCTAGCGTCTTCAATGATTGCATATATTCAAATAATATAAGCATACATTGTCGCGCTAAATTATACTCAGTCATGTTGCCACAAATAAGTTTCTAGATATTAATATATGTTTCACTTGCTTGTTTCTGAAAACAATTTTTTCAGTTCCTAAATCATCTTTATCAGCAAAACGTTCTTTTGAAGATAAATTATTATGGAAGCAATCATGACACTGGATTCTAAGTAGAAATAATTTACTCTCTAGATCAATCAATCATTAATCATATGGAGTTAGGTAGGTTATACCGAAAATATACAATATGACTCAATTTGAAATTTCACTAATACGGTACCAATTGGAATGGTTTTACCAGATCATAACAGTTATATCTCAATTAACAATCTAAGTGTAAGGTAGTTATGTGGATGCCAATGAATATTTCAATTTGTGCAAATTCACTTTGATTGGTTGTTCTTGAATAATAAGTTCAAGTTAATTCAGAATTAAACCATGAACTCCCACTCAAAAACAACATCCCTCTTAGTCGTCTTTAGTGATTACACGAACCAAATTCACTACACGAAAACCGATCATCACGTGAGATGATGTAGCTTCAAAGGCGAACATCGACATGTTCATCATATCATCCATATGACTCATGGTTTACCTTTCGGTTACATGTTCCGTGGCCATGTCTATACATGCTAGGCTCGCCAAGTAGAGCCGTAGTATTGCATGTGTTTCAAGGCCATGTTTGTACATGCTAGGCTTGAAAACACCCGTTGTATGCGAACGTTGAGTCTATCACACCCGATCATCACGTGGTGTCTCAAACGACAAACTTTCTTGATGGTGCCTACTTAAGGAAGAACACATTATTATGTTGATATTAAGTGAGAGGTATCATCTTATAAATCTACCGTCTCTATCTAAGAAAAATAAGATTGTAGCGCCCTACCTTTTGATAAAGATAGAACACCTGTGTATCCTGCTATTCCCGGGATCTCTGATAGCATACACATGACAGAATGAAATATTCATTGAAATAGCATCATTCTACATCGTTGATCCAGTGGATAAGAAATAAAATAGTCTTACAATTGGCATAGCCATCATGGACTAGCCCTAAATTACAAAGTTTCAAAGTAAGAACATCGGAAATAATTCTTCAATGAGCCTTCTTCACTTCATGCGCCACCGGAAGAACATGCTGGCGATAGACTCGAGATCCTAAACGAAATCCTCACCCGTCTTCAGATTTATCTACACTTTGGAATATGCAGCCCCCACAGGGGAGGAAGTCAGTACAAATAATGTACTGGCAAGTGACACTTGTTTGGTGGCATTTTTTAGGAATAAATTAGCTACATGATATTTGGTTGGTGGAGTCTGTGCTATTTGCATAAAGCCAATTTTTTCCTATATTTGTAAATCATTTTAAACAAATCAAAACATTTGTACAATCATTCATGGCTAAACCACCATAAAGTTGGACAAATCATCATGGCTAAATCACCATGAAGTTTGTTAAATCATCATGGCTAAACCACCATGAATTTTGAAAGTCATCATGGCTAAACCACCATGAAGTTTGAGAAATAATCATGGCTAAACCACAATGAAGTTTTATTGTGGAATCATGGCTAAACCACCATGTGCCCTATAAAGGGTTTCTACCATATTTTATTTCATTCAGAAAAGATGAGGGCATCCTTCGGCACCAACTCTGTCTAGCTGCTCAACTGGCCCATAACCGGGGACACGGCTAAGATCTTACTTTTTAAACTCTACAGAGGTTGTGCACTTTCACCTTGAGACTCATTTTCCCTGAGATAAAAATGAGGCAAGATCTTTGGGAAGAGGGATTCAACCATTATAGCATGACTCGACGCTCCTAAAATTCTACCACCCAATGTCATACAACAGGATGAACCCCCACAACTTACTTAATCTTGGCAGAGCCCATATTACCTCAAGGCTGCACTGGAAGCTAACTATACAGTGAAGACCTAAAAATCTCTTTAATCCTAGGTGGCGGTCCACAAGTGTACTCTAAGGTGATAACCCCCACATTCATGGCTACACCACCATGAACATGGTCCTGAGTAGCCACTCAACATAATCCTAGCAAGGTTCAATCTACCCAGGTGTTTCGTTGGGTTGTTAATTTCACTTTTGAACACATCACAACCCAAAAAGTATTAGCAATAGTTGTGATAGTATTTTATCATAGCTAAACTAGTACCTAGCAGGGGTTTCAGGTTGGCTACACACTACTAGGTGTTATGAGCATAGCATATACTTGGAAAATAATAAAAACACCTATCATGCATACTACTGAAAACACTAATGCAACTGAAAACAAAAGTGGGACATGAGCATCACTTGCCTTGTGGAATTTGGTATATAGGCCCTCTCTTTAGAAATAGAACGTTGCTCTCCGTACAATCTAAACAATACAAATGAATAACAATAAACAAGCAATTCACCAACAAACAATATACAATACAGAAGCATAACAAGTTATTCAACTTGATTGGTATTGACATGGACAAGGTCTTGACACATAATTCAATATGAAAAAAGAATTATGATGATATGGTTATTGTTTGGTCTTTTATGGACAAGTTCAAGTTTATCACAATAATTCAATTTATGTAAAGTAACTGTAGTGGTTTGAGTTGGGCTTAACACATAATTCAATTTAATAAATAATTATGTGAAAAGGGGTTTAGGTCTATCTTAGGATATGGGTTGATCAAGGAATAACATTTTATTCAATATATAAAGAAGTGGATGTGATATGGTTTAGGGTTTTAGAAAACAAATCCATGATCAAGATGATTCATTTCATGGCTTTGGTTTAGTAGGGTTGATGCAATTTACAATATGGCATGTAAATTTACAAAGGTACTCTGCTAGGGTTTTCTGTTCCAAAAGTTAATTTCCATAAGGTCAACATGGCATGGGTGTTGGTTTTGATCAAATGATCACACCACAATTTTCCTAGAAGGGGTTTTCATCAACAAAAGTAAATTTATAAGGTATGACTACTATGGATGATTTATATGGAAAGGATTACATAGAATGAGTTCTCTGGTCACAATTGGTTTTGGTACTGGTTTCTCTGGTCTAAGGTTACTAAATGGAACAATTTCCCACAACAAAACTAATTAAAATAATTTGTAGAAATAAATCTAGGTGCAAAATACTCAAATGGTTATTTAAATTCTAAACTCCATCTTAATTGGTTAAAATATTATTTTGGGATAGAGGGTATGAAATTACACATCCTAAGGATTCAAAAAATATTTTATTTGCAATTTTCGGATTTATAGAACTTTAATTATGTCAGAATTCATTAAACAAGCATATTTAAATTTGAATCAATTTAATTTTGTCAAATTTGAATTTGGACAGTGCCAAAAGTTTCCAAATGTTCAGGGGATTTCAAAAAGTCCAAGTTTGCAAAATTTGGATAAGTGGATCAAAAGTTATGATGCTTTGAAGTTTCAGGGACTATTCTGCAAAAGTGCCATTTTAATTCTATTCGGAAAAATAAATTAGAAAAAAGGGCCAGGCCACTTGGCGCCTTCTGATTGGTCGGGGAAGCTGACTGTACTGCTACGTGGCACGCTGACTGGCCTGCTGACGTGGTAAAGTGGTGGGATCTGGGACGTTAGATCCAGATCCAACGATCCCGTACCTCTTCGGGTAGGATCTAATCCTACGCGTTGGATTATGATCCGATAGTGACGTCACAGTGACGTCAGGCGGGACTAGGCTGTCAGCTAGAGAGGGAGAGGGAGAAGGCCGGGGTGGCTACTGGGCTGGTTGTTGGGCTGTTATGCGCGCTCTGGGCGGCAGATAGGAAAGAGAGGAGAAGGATGGCTCGGGCCGGATGGTTGGGCCGTTCTGTTTTTTTTTGTTCTTCTCTTTTTTTGTCCTAGTATTTTTCTTTTCATGTTTTTATTTAACAAAACATAACTTTTATTTTATAAACCCGATTTGCATGAAACCAATTTCTAAATTCTTGTAAAAACTTTATCTTTCAATTGGATGCATGTTTGTGTTGTTTTAAATTTTACATTTTAAATTTTGAATATATGGATAATTTCTTAATGATATTAAAAATCATTTTAAATAGAAAAATAATATTTAATTGGAATTTGGGTTTACTAAAATTCAGAGAGGTGGTCTCAATGTACATATTGGTTTTTAAGGTCTTTTAATTGTTTTCAAAACAAAATAATTTATATAAACACTTTAGGAGCTAATTCTTGATATAATAGTTTGAAAGGCATAAAGAAAATAATTTTATTCACATGAAACAATTTTGGAGGCATGGAGACAATATTAGAGATAGTAATTTTTTCTGGTTTTTAATATCATAAATATTTCATAGTTATAAATGGGTTGAAAACATGTTTGTAAAGAGGTTTGTTAAGAAGAAATAATTTCTCTTTAAAACGAAAACTAGATTTGAAATAGGCTTAGTGATTAAGGAAGAATGGAAATTTGGGTTCCAAAATGTAATTTCATTGGAATGTGTATTGTTTTGTTTTGTTTATTGCATCTCCTTTGGTTTTCGGTGACTTGTTTGGAATAAAATAAAAAGTTTTAATTTTTTTGTGGTTTTTGAGTTTCTCCAAAAATTAGGGATGTTACAAAGATGCATAAAAGGATTAACATCATATGTAAGGATAATATGATATGATATCGTCCTTCTTGCACTTGATGTCCATCATGTGCATCATGGTATGATCTCCATCATTCTACCGGCGTGGTACCAAGTTCCATGGCACCTCCATCTTGATTGTCCGTCAATAATAAGACAACCATACGGATACCTTCCGGTATATCAACAATTTACAAAAGAGATCATCTCATAATAAAATGTGTAACATTGATCATATCACATCACATGTCCAGCAAAAACTAGTTAGAAGCCTCTAATTTATTTTTGCATATTTTACGTGGCTTAGGGCTTTCGAGGATAGAAACATTCATACATACGAACATCAACCACAACGTTGATAAACACATTTTTAACAACCCTTCATAGATTAGATCTTAACTATAGTAGGAGAAACGGACACCCCCTTAGCCACAAGTGAGACAATTCTCGCGTACATAGTACACGTAAACTTAGTCTGCGGCAGCTTCATCCTACTATGCCACTAAGATCATAAAATACTCAAGAAGGCAATAACATGATCATCAACGCCCACATATATCTATGTGTTCTACCCGTACAAAATATCTACGCATAGATCCGGCTCTGATACCACTGAAGTGTTCGTTGCATAGAAAAAAAAATTTACTACGTGATAGACACCCGAAGGGCCGAGATCTAATCTAGGAGATTAAAGGTAACGGGAAAAGAGAGAGTCTTAATAAGAACATAACCTCGAAGACACAAAGTGTTACGAGATTAAATCTCGTTGTTGACATAGTCGTACTCACACCGATCCCGAGAGCGAGAACATGTGCACCGCAATCCGGCGGTGCCTCAGTGATCGGTCACACGTACGGTTGATGACGACCTCCGTTCCCTCGATCCAGCGGGGCAGCGGAAGTAGAGGATCCCTCGAAAACCAGCAGCACGACGGCGTGGTGTGGTGGAGAAAACTTCGTTCAGGACTTCGCCAAGCGCATGAACATGAGGTGGATCAGCGGGAGGATGGAGATGGAGATGACACCAAGTGTGTGAGGGAGAGGGATCGCATGCCCTCTATTTATAGGAGGGGAGGCAGCCACGAAATTTTGGTGCCTCCACCTCTCCCCTCATCATGTGGGTGGAGTCTCCACTCAACCCACTCATTCTCACATCAATTCCCACTCAAAATTCCAAGGATTTTCTTTAATAAATAAATAAAACAATTGTATTTCTTTATTTTAATATTAGTTAATCCTGCTAACAAACATTAACACTTACCCCCTTGAACTATTTGTTAATTAAACATTAACATATACCATCTTGAACTATTTCAATATTCCCCGAAACAATTCCGGTGACTATTTCAATATGCCCCGAAACAATTTCGGTGTTGTGCAAACTTTTCTCCAATATTCCGTATCCTCTCAAATGTGTCATCAAACCTTAAGTGTGTCATTCTACGGTTCGCGAATAATATAGACATGATCGAGACTCCTCTCCGATCAATAATCAATAGCGTGATCGAGAGATCCGTGATGACTCCTATATATTCAATGATGAATCTCGTGATCGTGTGAACCATTAACGTCGTGACTAATTCCCTTTGTCTCGCGATATTTTACTTGTCCGAGATCCGATCATTGGTATCAACCACACCTTGTTCAATCTCGTTACCGACAAGTACTCTTTTCTCGTTTTTGTGATATGACATCCTTGTGACCTAGTCACGTGCTTGCACGCGGTGTCGGTGTGATATCACCGAGAGGGCCCAGAGTATATGTCTTCGTCATTCGGATGGAAAAATCCCACTCTTGACCCATGAGCCTCAACTAATAATTTCCAAATACCCAATGTCACCTTTATAGTCACCTTGTTACGGTGTGAAGTTTGATGACATCAAAGCACCCTTCCGGTATCAGTGATTGACATGATCTCATGGTCTCAGGAATAAGTTACTTCGTACACAAGATATACCAATATAAAATACATGACTTGATCGTATTGTTATATTGGTATTGTGTCTATGTTCATCACATCATTCTTCGAATGACATGACCCCGTTATTAACAACATCCAATGTTCATGATCAGGAAACCTTGATCAACTATTAATCAACGAGCTGGTTAAAAGAGAGGCTTTACTAGGAACCATTGTTTGTTTATTAAACACACATGTATTAATGTTTCCGGTTAATACAATTCTAGCATGAGAAATTAACATTTATCATAAATAAGGAATAAGATAATAACCACTTTTTTATTGCCTCTCGGGCATATTCCCTTCAGTTGCTTCCGTTATCCGTGATGATATTGTGTGGTATGCCAAATCTGCACACGATGGAATCGAGAAATCTCACGGCGCACTGGGCGTGCATGGAGGTGTCTGGCGTAGCCTCTATCCACTTTGTGAACTTGTCGACTGCCACGAGCAGGTGGGTGTATCCTCCAGGTGTTGACTTGCGTAGTGGTCCCACCATATCTAGCCCCCATTGATCAAAGGGCCAGGCGATAGGGATCATGTGGAGTTCTGTTGCAGGGGAGTGTGGCTTGGGCGCGAACCTCTGGCAGGCATTGCATCTGTCGACTAGATCCTTAGCGTCTCTGGCTGCCGTGAGCCAGTAGAATCCTGTCCTGAAAGCCTAGCCTACGATTGCCCTCCAACTGGCGTGGTGCCCGTAATCTCCTTGGTTTATGTCTCGTAGCAGCTCCTTGCCATCTTCGGGTGCTATGCATCTCTGCAATAGTCCTGATATGCTTCGGTTGTATAGCTCTCCGTTGATCACCCGAAAGGATTTGCTGCGTCGTACTATTTGTCGGGCCTTCAAATGTCTGTTGGGAGCTGTTTGTTGGACAAGTAGTCAAGGTATTTTTGCGTCCAAACTGGATCGACCAGAAAAAATTGCCTTGAGATATTGTGGATGAGCTCGATGATAGCAATTTGCGGAATGGTGTCCGTTTCCACTGATGCGGGTGGCCCCGCTGGCTTTTTTGACTTTCACTCATCGCTTGATCATTCTTTCAAAGTAGATTCCTGGTGGTATAGGGGCGTTTGTGGACCCCATGTTTGCCAGCTTGTCTGCCTCCTCGTTGCTTGATCGTGCGATGTGCTTCAGTTTGCACCCTTTGAAACTTCCTTCGAGTAGATTGTACATGTCACGATAGACGACCATGTTATCCGCGATATCATCGCACCCCTTCATCGTCTGCTGACGATGAGATTGGAATCCCCCTATATAATCAATCGGGTGGCTCCGCAGGCGATCGCCATTTTCATGCCGTGGAGGAGGGCCTCTTATTCTGTGTCATTGTTGGATGCTGGATCCTCAGGTGGGAAGCCCAATCGCAAGATGTACTGCAGCTTATCACCCCTAGGAGAGATGAGAATAACCCCGACTTCGGCTCCTTCATTTCGTTTCGACCCTTCGAAATACATGATCCAGTTGCTCGTGTATTCTGGGGTCTTGGTGTTTGTAGCTCCGTCCAGTCGCTTAAGAATTCCATGACGACCTGGGATTTAACAGAATTGCGTCCTGCATATATTATGTCCCACGCGCCTAGCTCGATGCTCCAATTCGCGATTCTTCTGGATGCCATAGGGTTGTTCATGATAGTATCGAGTGATGCGTCGTTTATCACCGTGACGGTATGTTCCTGTAAGTAATGCTTGAGTTTTCGGGCTGTGAGCACTACGCCGTACGCGAGCTTCTGATAATGAGGATATCGCTTTTTGCACTGCGAAAGAACCTCCATGATGTAATATATTGGCTGCTAAACGCTATATGCCTTTCCTTCCTCTGGCCGCTCGACGACAATAACCGTGCTGATGACTTGGTTTGTTGCGGCTAGGTAGAGGTACAAGGGTTCTTTCTCCTGTGGCGTTGCCAAGACGCGCTTGCATTGCAGTACTCGCTTCAGATTGATGACGCCTTTTTTTTTTGCTTTGGGTGTCCATTCGAACTTATCTGTTTTCTTCAGCAGCTTGTAGAAGTGCAACGCTTGCTCGCCTAATATTGCGATGAATCTGCTCAGAGCGGCTAGTCGTCCCGCGAGCTGCTGCACGCCTCGAAGATTGGTTGGCTCCTTCATTGTCAAGATTGCTTTAAATTTCTTCGGATTGGCTTCGATTCCTCGGGCGGACACCAAATACCCGAGAAGTTGTCCTGCAGGAACGCCAAAGACGCATTTTGTCGGGTTGAGCTTGATCCTGTACGCGTTGAGAGCGTCGAATGTCTCTTTGATGCTCTGTTCAAAATATTGGCCGATATTCCGATAAATCAGTGGATTTATCGCTTATCGGTGCCTAGACGATAAGATAAATCGTCCGATATTTCGGCCGATATTCAGATATTTCGACTGATATTCCGATAAATCGGCCGATTTACGACTTATCGGGGGTCGACCCACAAGTTCCCGATAAGCGATATCTTGAACATTACTCTGATGTCCTCGAGGAGCGTGTCCTCCACTCGAGTTTTTATGACGATGTCGTCAACGTACACTTGTACGTTCTTGCCAATGAGCTTGGCGAGACATTTTTGCATTGAGCGCTGATATGTTGCGCCTACGTTTTTCAGCCCGAAGGGCATTGTCGTGTTGCAGTAAACACCGTGAGGTGTGATGAACACAGTTTTCTCCTTGTCCTCCTTTTTCATCCTGATCTGATTATAACCCTTGTAGGCGTCCAAGAAGGAGAGTCACTGATCGGGAACACGATCTGGTCGATCCGTGGCAAGGGGAAGTTATCCTTGGGGCAGTGTTTGTTCAATGACGTGTAGTCGATGCACACGTGAAGGATGTCCGTGTTTTTCTTCGGGACCATCACCGGGTTTGCTAAATAGGTGGATATCTTTATCTCTCTGATGAATTTTGCGGCGAGTAATCTACTCATCTCTTCTCTGAGTGCCTTCTGCTTTGGCTCGGAAAATCGTCGGGTTGTTTGCTTGATAGGTTTGGTGTCTTTGAATAGTTCGAGTGAGTGCTCGGCGAACTCCCTGGGTATCCCTGGCATATCTGAAGGCTGCCAGGCAAAGATTTCCCAGTACTCACGGAGGAGTTCGACGAGCGCGCCTTCCTATGCGGGCGATAGGGTGGTAGACACATCGCCATCTTCGCGGATTCTGTCGGGTGCACTTTATGCTTTCGAGTGTTGTTGGTTGCACTGAACTCGAGTTCTGGAGCGTTCTTCTTGGTGAGTGGCATCACAGAGTGATTCATGGTCTTTGCTAACTCCTCCTGCGTACCAAAAGATTTCGCGATTTCGTTAAACTCAATATCGGATTTGTCTGATTTCTTGAAGTCTCCATCTATGGTGATGGTGCCGTATTCCTCTGGGAGTTTGAGCTTCACGTAGGCGTAGTGGGGTACTGCCATGAATCTCGCGAACGCTGTTCGGCCGAGAATGGCGTGGTACTGTGAGGGCCAGTCGACTACCTCAAAGTCAAGGAACTCTCTCCTGTAGTTTTTCGGGTTTCCGAGGACCACCTCCAGGTTGATTGTTCCGAGTGGTCGGACTGCTTTTCCTGGTACTATCCCGTGGAAGGATGTTTCTGACTCCGTGAGTCCGTCCAGGTTCTTGTTCATCTTACGGAGTGTATCCGCGTAAATGATGTTGATCCCGCTGCCGCCGTCCATGAACACTCGCCCGAGTTCGTAACTGCCTATCTGAACCTGAATGACGAGCGCGGCGTGTCATGGTCGGTATACCCGAGGGGGTGGTCTTCTTTGGAGAAAGTTATCGGCTGATCTGCCATCTTCAAGTATTCGGGTTTGGACGGTGGAGCTTGTTCTGCCATGAGTACTTGGCGTGTGTTTGTTTTCTGGACCCTGCGGGAGCTGTATCATTCCTAGGAGTCTTGCTTGGTTCGGGTACCCATTGCCTCCCTGGTTTGCGGCTGGTGGCGCTGGTAGTGCGGCTAACACTGCGTTTTGATGTCCTGGTGGAGGTAGGGGTTGTGGCGGGTGGAATCCCTGATGTCCTCCTCCTGGGAATTGTGGGTATCCCTGATTTACTGCGGCTCTGTTCTTCTTCGTGTAGGCCTTGTGGATGTCCTAAAACTTTCGGCATTCCTTGAGGAGATGGGTTGCCTTGGTCTTGCCTGTGCGCTTATCTGTGAATAGATGTAACGTGCAATCAGGTCCTCCTCAGAAGTTTTATCCTCTGGCTTTGGCTTCCAGTCGCAATTTCCACGAGGTCCGTTGTCACGATTTCTTGTAAACTCTGCCGCCACCAGTTATTCTCGATCATCGTGATCGTAGTTCTTTCTCTTTTTCTTTCAACCGTGGCGATCGTCCTCAGGCGCTAGCGAAGATGCTTTCTCGTTGCGCATGGAGTCTTCACCGTTGGCCCATCTGTCGGCTATTGCCATCAGCTCCCCGATGGTTTTAGGTGCGGCTCGCCCTAGCTATTCTCTGAAGGAAGCTCGTCGAGCTCCTTTGGTGAAAGCTTCGACTGCGACTTCCTATGATATGTTTTCTGCCGTATTTTTTAGCGTGGTCCACCGCTGAATGTACTCGCGAGTAGACTCACCACTCTTCTTCTTAAAATACTGCGGCTCCTCGATAGACGTGGGTCTTTTGTATGTTGCTTGGAAGTTTTTGCCAAAGTCGTAAGTTAGATTGTCCCATGATTCGTAGGACGCCCTCGGCCTTCCTTCGACCCAGCTGTGCGCGACGCCTACAAGGTGTAGGTTCAATGACTGCATGGCCGTTGTCTTGTTCCCACGTTGGCATTTTACCGCCGTGAGGTAATCTGATAGCCAGGATTTGGGATCCAGCGAGCCATCGTACTTCGGGACCTCCGTAGTAAGCTTGAATCTTTTGGGCATCGGCGCCTCGCGGATGTCGCGAGTGAAGCATAACGCACCGCAGGCCTCTTCGTCGGAAGAGATGGATAGTGACCGTGTGTAGTTCCTGATCGCTCGGGCCTTATTGATCTTGTTTTGCGTGATGCCGGATCGCGTGCCATATTCAGGTCGGTCGCGATTATCCTCCTTCCGCGGCGCCCTGCTGCGGTGTCGTGAGCGGCTGCTGTGATGCCGTGGGCTGCGATCGCGATCTCTCGGGATGTCGTCGCTGCTACTCGGGCTATCACCGCGGCGCCGGGCTTCTTTCCCTCGGGCGCGGCAAGGCGATTCCTTCCTTCCACGCGATGTGCTCCCGCGTCTGCGGGGTGTTTCTTTGTCTTTCCGAGGTGTTTTTTCAGTTTCTTGTGTTGTCGCGTGCCTGCGGCCCTGGGCGGCGATTCTTGCGGCTGCCATGCCTATCCCCTTCTGGACTTGTCGATATTGTTCCGCGCGAGGATCATTCTACCCTTGTTGGTTCGCCTGCAGGTATGTGGCTGCTGCTAAGACCGCGGCGGCGGGAGTCGTCGGGTGCACGTTGCCGTCATTGTCGACGTGCATGAGGGATATCTCGAGTGTTGTGCTGATCCCGCTAAGGGATTCGCGGTCAAGTGCTACGGTCTTTGAGACGTATCTTTTCTTTGGGGGATTGTTCCCTACCGAGCGAGCTTTGGAGAGTGCCGCACGGCACAGACTCTATTCATCTGCCAATTTCTTCCGCTCCTCCAGATTCTTCCGGGCCTCCTTGATCAATTGTGCTGCTTTCAATAGATGATAGTGGTATGCAGTTAGATCCTCTTGGGGGGATCCTTATTCAATCGGTTGTCCTTGATGTACAACCGTTTTTGCTTCAAGCTAGGCAGCTCGCGATACTTTGATGTGCTCTCGCTCTTTCAGGTTGTCTTTAGTTTCTTCGGATGGCTCAGTCGATCCTGCCATGCAGACCTGGGCCAGATATGGCTCGCGAGTCCTAGGCGTAGGTTGACAAGCTTTACCAACCCGAGAAGGTTCCTCAGCCGCGATAGTGTGGAAGTTGCGGGTGCTGGGGTGGATGGATCTGCCGCTGGGTGCTAGGTCGCGACCAGCATCGTCGGGCATCATGTCGAAGGCCGCCGGGCTCGAGACGGACTCAGAGTCCGATTCACCAAGATTGATATTCTCGGGGAAGTGCAGGATTCGTGCTTTGTTGGCGTGGAAGTGGAGGCTCCCGAACGTCAGGCTGACGCTCTTCTCCAATCCGCTGAACGCCGGGCGTGATTCCGGCGAGTGGGGCGTGACGATGATCGACTTGAATCGGATCGGTTCCGCTGGAGTCGATGTTCCGGGGCTCCAGCTGAAGGTTGGTGATGATGAGGCTGAAGATGCCGTAGATCCAGTGCCTGCCGTTCCCACAGATGGCGCCAACTGTCGAATAGTCATCTCAACAAGTCCCTCGGATGAACCGATAGGGTTTCGATTAAGAGAACGTATAGGCGCTAGTGACGATTGTTGGCTAACAAGGGGGCACAATTTATCCAAGTTCAGGGCCCTCGTAGAGGTAAAACCCTTACTCCTGCTCTGTCGATCTGTATTATCAATAGATCGGTTACGATGGGGGGGGGTTCTCAAGTCGAGAGTATGATCTCGATATCAAGGCTTTGGTGGTGAGAAGTTGATTGGATTCCCCCCGGTGGTTCTCCTGGCCTTATATAGGTGACCCGGTCTCAAACCGTACCGGGGGGGGGGTTACAAACCCTAGCTTTAGGTCGGTTACAAGTTTTCTTCTTGAACCGCAAGGCTTTGCGGGTGGGCTTGGATTGGTCCTTCTAGAACTGTAGGTGGCACCTCTCTCTGGGCTTAGGTCTTGGGCTTTGGACCGGGTAGCTTCACCCGATAGGTCCAGGACTCATCCCGAAGTCAGTCACACTGTATCATAACTTCTATACACATAGAATTACAAATTTGTGATGCTATCATCAAATATAAAGGAAAAAAAACTAGGCTATAAAATGTCAATTTTCTTACACCCCTTAAGATTTTGAGTACACAAAGTTGAAATCCTGGTGTAACATCCCAAGTCTGAAAAATAGCCATTAGAATGTTTGCTCCCTGTTATTTTATGTTTTGCATCATGGCATCATGTTGGTTGCATTTGTTTTGTTTGTTTTCCATTTGTTTTCCAACTGTTTTCATCTGTTTTCCTTTGTTTTCTGTTTGAATTTCAACTCAAAATTCAAACCCTTTGTTTCATCCTTGTGATGTTACAATTTCCAAAATGTTATTTCAAATAACAACAACCAAATTGCTTTCCATAATGCTCACTCATTTAAAAGGTTGGGTTTAATCAAACAAATAATTTCCAAATCACCTTCATCTTCAAATTAAATGCATCAAGCAGAACCAATTTGAACTTGTGAATTTAATCAACTAATTTAATCACTTCAATCAATAGGGTTCCCCTATTAAAATCCTTGTTTTCAATAGTAATCTATTAATTTCCAAATTGCTCAAATTCAAACCAAAACATTCAAAACAGAACCCAATTTGAAACTATAACAATAATAACCAAAACTTTCTCTCATATCTTGTTTTCCAATTAAATCAATTTGGGGGTCACCCTATTTAAAATTTTGGTATCAATAATACTTTTAATACTCAGATCATCCACATTTGAAACAATTCCAAACAACACTTAAATTTTGAGTTCATGGAAAAATAACAGTGGTCACATGGTTGCTAATATAATAATTAAGCCACCCAAAAATTTTCCATAATTTTCTCCCTCAAAATGCCTTCTTTTTCTTCCACTTGTTTTCTGCAAAAAAAAATAAAACTGGAGAAAAGAAATAAAAAGGAACGCTCAAGAGAGGGAGCGCAGCAGCCCAAGCCCACTACTTATTCGTTGGCCCAGTACCCTTCCGTGGTCTTCTTCCTCGTACGGAACCTGTCGCTGTCTGTGGCTCTGCACCGCTCGATCGCCTCCACCCCACGCCGATTTGCCGCCGTACACCAACTATCCCTCTATATCTACGTACACCGAGCCCTAAACCTAGAGCCTACCCTCCCTCCTCTAGCCTAGCGCCGCCAATCTTCCCTCTGTTCTTCCCTACCCCTGCAAACCTCTGAATGTCTGAACCTTCTGAACCGCACCGAGACCCCCACCTTTCCTCCCTCGTCGCCGGTAGCCAAGGCCACCTCGAGCAGTTCTGGCGGCGGGAATGGAACGAGGACAGCACCCGCTCCAAGTTCCGTGTAGTCGTCAACGGCTGTTACCGCCCAGGACGCCGCCGCCGTGCTCCTTTAGCCGCGGCCATCCTCCTGCTGTCCGGCCACGGGCGGTCTGCACCGACCGCCTCCAGCTGCCCCGATCGCCTCCAGAGCGCCAAGGTGAGGCCGTCCCCCCTCCGGTTCCCTCCCTCCTTTCCTCTAGGTCACCGCACCACCCCCACGGCGCCCCTAGTTTTCCCCCGGCGAGCCCCTTCCAGCGCTGGCCATGGCCCTTTCGATCCGCTGCTGCATCTGTCCGGTTGCAGATTCAGTAAATTCAGAAACCACCCGAAGCACCAACACATACCCCCCGTACCCCCCTTTCCATCACAAGCCGCATCGTATCCCACTGGTTTGGTTCCCTTGAGCGTTCAGGAGGTGCAGGGTTCGATCCCCCTGCACCCCAAAAACCCAAACTTTTTATTTTCCAATATTTTGATCACAGAACTTTCTGGTTTTCACAGCTAGGCCCCTGGCACTTAATTCTATGCCCCTGGAAAATTAATTCTAAGTCCTTGGTTCATTAAAAAATGGCAGATTTGCCCTATATCTCCTAAATTGCATAAATAATTCATTTCAACCCCAAATTCAACATTTTTAACATGTTTTCAATACCAAATTAAATGTTCTATCCAAATATAAAATTTATTTCCTGTTTTGAATATTTTAAATTGGTGCAAAATTTGAAAACTTGTCAAATTCACTTAAATTTGCAAAATTCATAACTTGCTCATAAAAATTCCAAATTTCACAAACCAAATATGTTTTCCCATCAATTTTTCATGTACTTTCAAAATATAAATTTTGTTTGCTGTTTTGAATAATTTAAATTGCTGAAAACAAATGTTTCTTGTTTATTGCATTTAAAATTGCCAAAATAATAACTTGCTCATTTTAAATCCAATTTCCACAAATGAAATATGTTTTCCATGCAAAATTAAACCCTCTTTCCAAATATAAAATTTGTTTCATGCTTTGAATAATTAAAAGTGGTTAAATAATTTAAACCTTATTTAATTCATTTAATATTGTTAAATTCATAACTTGATCAAAACAAATTCTTTTGGGACATATAAAATATGTTTTCCAACCCTAAAAGTATAAACTTTTCAAATATGAATTTGGTTTAACGCTTTGAACAAATAAAAATTCAAATAAGTTCATGTTTGAATTAAATTCATTTAATCCTTGTTTAACTTGTTTAATTCCTACATAATTCATTTGAAATCCTTTTTCAACAAGTGAAACATGTATTCCAACTAAAATCTTGTTTTCTTTTCAAATATAAACTTTGTTATCTATTTTGAACAATTTAACTTGATGAAAACAACAAATACTTGTGTGACATGTCTAAGTAACCAAAACTTTCCAAAATTAACAAATCATTTCCAAACTTGTTTTATTCCTTTTCCTTTGCATCTATCATTGTTATTTTTGTTGTTATCTTGTCATCATCATCATGCAAGCATCATGTTTAACCACTTACACTTGTTAATCAAATGTAGATCATTGCTTCCACCTTAACCACTTGCATCCATATGCAATTCACATTGCATATGGGTCCAATTAAATTGTGTTATCTTGTCAAGTAGTTTATTCTGATGCATCTATTAACCTGACATGCATCATCCCATTGTTTGTGCACTATGCCATGTTATTGATTGTTTATCTTTCTGCATTGTTTGTTTGCTTCTTCCTGGATACACGACGACGTTGAGACCGACGATACTTACGACATCCCTTCTAAGGATTTAGCTCAGTACCAGGCTACTGGGTTTTGCAGGCAAGTTATCACTCACATGAACCACTGTGTTCCTTTCAACATTGATTACCGATACTTTCCGTTGTTCTTTTCTGCTAGCCTTAGTAGTAGTTGTTCTGTTACGAACCCATCACATGAATCCCTTAAACCTGATATTGCCTCATCTCCCTTCCTACAACCCATTGTTTGAGCCAGTGTCTTACTAGCATGCTTAGGTTGCTTTTGCTCGAGTCTGTTACCCGTTACTTTCTGTTACTATATCATTCACGTTGTGGGGGCTCGATGTTTAATCAATCAATCATGCTAATGTTACTATTAATAATAAATTTGATGATAAGGCACCGGCAGGAGGCCCATGAGAGGTTTTGAAGCCTGCTAGTGTCGACCCTAATAGGAAAAGGGTCTTGTCTACTGATCCATGATGAGCGCACTACCCGCATTTGGGAAGCGAGTATGGGCGCCCCCCTCAACTTGACCTGATTCGCATCTCGTCCAAATCGCCTCATTTAGTTCGTGTCTTCCATTTGCCGCATGCATGTTTTTGCGAGCCCAGGCCAGGGTGGAACTTTCGTAGTCGGCATATAGGGGGACACGTTCTTAGAGTGCTATGAGGGTCCATTTTCTTCTGGGCTCGATTAGCCGTGCGCCCAAGGTGCTTTGGGCTTGATGCGAGGAATGGTTGGTTGTGTTGAGTACCCCGCTTGGTGGAAGGGCCTTTCCATCTGGCGGGTTATTCATGAGTGTACGGCCAAATTGGTGCAACCCTGCAGGGATAATCTTCTCGAGAAGCCGTGTTTTCCGCGGTTATGGATTACTTGGTGAAAGTACTGGCTAACAAGTACTCAGGACAACTTAAACATAATGATCAAACATGTTACACCCCATGATTAATCACTTGACTAGTAATAGGCTTATTGACACAATAATTTGAACCATCATTATTACAACTGTGTGAGTTATCCTCGGATTGCTTCTTTGGATAAGGGGCGAGATCCAGGATGGGTTTGTTTGAAGTTATCTTTCAGTTGGTTACAATCCTCGATCTTATCTCCTTTCTGATAGCCGGAAGTGGTAGAATCTCTGTAGTTGTTTAGAGCAGCCAATTGCAGCATCTTTTATATCCCTTTCCTTCCGTTGAACCCAAAGCATCTGTGCTTGGTGTTGACGGGTTACACTTTGGTGAACTGTGAGTCTTGCTTGCCAGTACGTTGGTGTACTGACCCCTTTGGGGCTGTGGTTTCCGCAGACCTACGTTTCCGAGGATCTACATGGTGGCAACTACGTGGAGTATGACGAGACTGCTGACGAGTAGATAGCGGACCCGGGCAGGATCCGAGACTTCGTGGATGGGCTCCGTCTTTTCGTTTCCGGCCTCTTAGGCCTATTTGGTTCTTGTCTGTACTCAGACATGTTGAATGCTTCCGCTGTATTGTAATGATGTATTGTTGGGGCATGTGCCCTCTGAATGATTGTATTTGCTATCTCTGCTCTAATGAGAGCCATTTGCAACTTATTTCAATCTTTTGTGTCGTAGAGATCTGTTGTGATATCACTTGTTAAACGCCGTTGACGTACCATGTGTGTATGGTTTGAAGTACGTCGACGGAAGTGCCTTTGATCTCTAGTGGATAGTTTACATCGACGATGGAATAGCAGTGCTTGTGTTGTCGCGCATAAGCGCAGGCCTACCAGGAAGCTGGGACGTGGGAGCAGTTATGCCCCATAATCCAAGCATCTGCTATCCAGTTCGTACGGTGAGTATCCCCTAGAAATCAGGGTGCGACAAATGGTATCAGAGCCTGTCTGCCTGTAGGATCCCTTTTTACTGGTCGCAGTTGAGTCTAGAAACTATTTTGTAGCTATATAGGAAAAATGAAACGTGAGAGTAGGAATTCTGTTCTTTTTCTTCTTTTCCCCACCCTCCCTCCCTTTTCTGGTAAGGAAGTGCAACGTTGTTTTCCCTTCTCATCTAAACTTTCAAGTTAGGATTTCACGAATCCTGGTTTCTCTAGGATGGTTATATCTACTAGACCATAGGAATGGAGGTGGTTGTGACGTGATTTATCATGTTGCCTACTCATGATTGAGAACGGTGGCAAATAGGCCCCGGAAGCAAATCCTCTATTCCTTAAGCAGTAGATATTGATCCTTTAGAAGCCCGGATGGGTTTTCCATAGTACCTCAGGAATTTTGTTCTCGTTTTCCCCGATGTTGATATCCTGTTCTTCTCAACATCCTTTTCGTCCGTTGAAATCTTGTTGTTGTTTTCCATTTCAGTTATTTTACCGGCGTCTAATCAAAGTTTCCCCGTTCATCTCCTAAACTCTATTTCAGCTAAAGTGTTATTTGATACCGGAGCATCACATTCCTTTGTGTCAACAATCTTTTCCACAACATACAACCCAGTTCTGGTTCCACTAAGCAATCAAATCACCGTTCACTCTCCGGAATCTCAAGTGTTGACTTCCAACATAAGTAGGAACAATCCAATTCTAATGGGAGGCCACATATTCCTCGTTACTCTCATGTTGATGATTCTGACATTGATGATTATTCTTGGTGTTGCATTGATGTCAATAACTCTGTTCCACCATTCTAGCCAGATAATCTATTCTCCAAATGAATCAAAATCCATTCAGCTATACACCCTTGGTGCAAAATCTCTACCCTTTACTTGAAAATGTTCCGGTGGTTTCCAAATTCCCTGACGTCTATCCAATGTGCACGATGTGTTTCACGTGTCACAGCTCAAGTGGATCTTCCCAAGAAGTTTCCGGACCTTTTCTTTTCTCAGTAGGAATCTCGGGGCGCGATTCCTTCAAGGGGGGGCGTTTTGTAACATCCCAAGTCTGAAAAATAGCCATTAGAATGTTTGCTCCCTGTTATTTTATGTTTTGCATCATGGCATCATGTTGGTTGCATTTGTTTTGTTTGTTTTCCATTTGTTTTCCAACTGTTTTCATCTGTTTTCCTTTGTTTTCTGTTTGAATTTCAACTCAAAATTCAAACCCTTTGTTTCATCCTTGTGATGTTACAATTTCCAAAATGTTATTTCAAATAACAACAACCAAATTGCTTTCCATAATGCTCACTCATTTAAAAGGTTGGGTTTAATCAAACAAATAATTTCCAAATCACCTTCATCTTCAAATTAAATGCATCAAGCAGAACCAATTTGAACTTGTGAATTTAATCAACTAATTTAATCACTTCAATCAATAGGGTTCCCCTATTAAAATCCTTGTTTTCAATAGTAATCTATTAATTTCCAAATTGCTCAAATTCAAACCAAAACATTCAAAACAGAACCCAATTTGAAACTATAACAATAATAACCAAAACTTTCTCTCATATCTTGTTTTCCAATTAAATCAATTTGGGGGTCACCCTATTTAAAATTTTGGTATCAATAATACTTTTAATACTCAGATCATCCACATTTGAAACAATTCCAAACAACACTTAAATTTTGAGTTCATGGAAAAATAACAGTGGTCACATGGTTGCTAATATAATAATTAAGCCACCCAAAAATTTTCCATAATTTTCTCCCTCAAAATGCCTTCTTTTTCTTCCACTTGTTTTCTGCAAAAAAAAATAAAACTGGAGAAAAGAAATAAAAAGGAACGCTCAAGAGAGGGAGCGCAGCAGCCCAAGCCCACTACTTATTCGTTGGCCCAGTACCCTTCCGTGGTCTTCTTCCTCGTACGGAACCTGTCGCTGTCTGTGGCTCTGCACCGCTCGATCGCCTCCACCCCACGCCGATTTGCCGCCGTACACCAACTAGCCCTCTATATCTACGTACACCGAGCCCTAAACCTAGAGCCTACCCTCCCTCCTCTAGCCTAGCGCCGCCAATCTTCCCTCTGTTCTTCCCTGCCCCTGCAAACCTCTGAATGTCTGAACCTTCTGAACTGCACCGAGACCCCCACCTTTCCTCCCTTGTCGCCGGTAGCCAAGGCCACCTCGAGCAGTTCTGGCGGCGGGAATGGAACGAGGACAGCACCCGCTCCAAGTTCCGTGTAGTCGTCAACGGCTGTTACCGCCCAGGACGCCGCCGCCGTGCTCCTTTAGCCGCGGCCATCCTCCTGCTGTCCGGCCACGGGCGGTCTGCACCGACCGCCTCCAGCTGCCCCGATCGCCTCCAGAGCGCCAAGGTGAGGCCGTCCCCCCTCCGGTTCCCTCCCTCCTTTCCTCTAGGTCACCGCACCACCCCCACGGCGCCCCTAGTTTTCCCCCGGCGAGCCCCTTCCAGCGCTGGCCATGGCCCTTTCGATCCGCTGCTGCATCTGTCCGGTTGCAGATTCAGTAAATTCAGAAACCACCCGAAGCACCAACACATACCCCCCGTACCCCCCTTTCCATCACAAGCCGCATCGTATCCCACTGGTTTGGTTCCCTTGAGCGTTCAGGAGGTGCAGGGTTCGATCCCCCTGCACCCCAAAAACCCAAACTTTTTATTTTCCAATATTTTGATCACAGAACTTTCTGGTTTTCACAGCTAGGCCCCTGGCACTTAATTCTATGCCCCTGGAAAATTAATTCTAAGTCCTTGGTTCATTAAAAAATGGCAGATTTGCCCTATATCTCCTAAATTGCATAAATAATTCATTTCAACCCCAAATTCAACATTTTTAACATGTTTTCAATACCAAATTAAATGTTCTATCCAAATATAAAATTTATTTCCTGTTTTGAATATTTTAAATTGGTGCAAAATTTGAAAACTTGTCAAATTCACTTAAATTTGCAAAATTCATAACTTGCTCATAAAAATTCCAAATTTCACAAACCAAATATGTTTTCCCATCAATTTTTCATGTACTTTCAAAATATAAATTTTGTTTGCTGTTTTGAATAATTTAAATTGCTGAAAACAACTGTTTCTTGTTTATTGCATTTAAAATTGCCAAAATAATAACTTGCTCATTTTAAATCCAATTTCCACAAATGAAATATGTTTTCCATGCAAAATTAAACCCTCTTTCCAAATATAAAATTTGTTTCATGCTTTGAATAATTAAAAGTGGTTAAATAATTTAAACCTTATTTAATTCATTTAATATTGTTAAATTCATAACTTGATCAAAACAAATTCTTTTGGGACATATAAAATATGTTTTCCAACCCTAAAAGTATAAACTTTTCAAATATGAATTTGGTTTAACGCTTTGAACAAATAAAAATTCAAATAAGTTCATGTTTGAATTAAATTCATTTAATCCTTGTTTAACTTGTTTAATTCCTACATAATTCATTTGAAATCCTTTTTCAACAAGTGAAACATGTATTCCAACTAAAATCTTGTTTTCTTTTCAAATATAAACTTTGTTATCTATTTTGAACAATTTAACTTGATGAAAACAACAAATACTTGTGTGACATGTCTAAGTAACCAAAACTTTCCAAAATTAACAAATCATTTCCAAACTTGTTTTATTCCTTTTCCTTTGCATCTATCATTGTTATTTTTGTTGTTATCTTGTCATCATCATCATGCAAGCATCATGTTTAACCACTTACACTTGTTAATCAAATGTAGATCATTGCTTCCACCTTAACCACTTGCATCCATATGCAATTCACATTGCATATGGGTCCAATTAAATTGTGTTATCTTGTCAAGTAGTTTATTCTGATGCATCTATTAACCTGACATGCATCATCCCATTGTTTGTGCACTATGCCATGTTATTGATTGTTTATCTTTCTGCATTGTTTGTTTGCTTCTTCCTGGATACACGACGACGTTGAGACCGACGATACTTACGACATCCCTTCTAAGGATTTAGCTCAGTACCAGGCTACTGGGTTTTGCAGGCAAGTTATCACTCACATGAACCACTGTGTTCCTTTCAACATTGATTACCGATACTTTCCGTTGTTCTTTTCTGCTAGCCTTAGTAGTAGTTGTTCTGTTACGAACCCATCACATGAATCCCTTAAACCTGATATTGCCTCATCTCCCTTCCTACAACCCATTGTTTGAGCCAGTGTCTTACTAGCATGCTTAGGTTGCTTTTGCTCGAGTCTGTTACCCGTTACTTTCTGTTACTATATCATTCACGTTGTGGGGGCTCGATGTTTAATCAATCAATCATGCTAATGTTACTATTAATAATAAATTTGATGATAAGGCACCGGCAGGAGGCCCATGAGAGGTTTTGAAGCCTGCTAGTGTCGACCCTAATAGGAAAAGGGTCTTGTCTACTGATCCATGATGAGCGCACTACCCGCATTTGGGAAGCGAGTATGGGCGCCCCCCTCAACTTGACCTGATTCGCATCTCGTCCAAATCGCCTCATTTAGTTCGTGTCTTCCATTTGCCGCATGCATGTTTTTGCGAGCCCAGGCCAGGGTGGAACTTTCGTAGTCGGCATATAGGGGGACACGTTCTTAGAGTGCTATGAGGGTCCATTTTCTTCTGGGCTCGATTAGCCGTGCGCCCAAGGTGCTTTGGGCTTGATGCGAGGAATGGTTGGTTGTGTTGAGTACCCCGCTTGGTGGAAGGGCCTTTCCATCTGGCGGGTTATTCATGAGTGTACGGCCAAATTGGTGCAACCCTGCAGGGATAATCTTCTCGAGAAGCCGTGTTTTCCGCGGTTATGGATTACTTGGTGAAAGTACTGGCTAACAAGTACTCAGGACAACTTAAACATAATGATCAAACATGTTACACCCCATGATTAATCACTTGACTAGTAATAGGCTTATTGACACAATAATTTGAACCATCATTATTACAACTGTGTGAGTTATCCTCGGATTGCTTCTTTGGATAAGGGGCGAGATCCAGGATGGGTTTGTTTGAAGTTATCTTTCAGTTGGTTACAATCCTCGATCTTATCTCCTTTCTGATAGCCGGAAGTGGTAGAATCTCTGTAGTTGTTTAGAGCAGCCAATTGCAGCATCTTTTATATCCCTTTCCTTCCGTTGAACCCAAAGCATCTGTGCTTGGTGTTGACGGGTTACACTTTGGTGAACTGTGAGTCTTGCTTGCCAGTACGTTGGTGTACTGACCCCTTTGGGGCTGTGGTTTCCGCAGACCTACGTTTCCGAGGATCTACATGGTGGCAACTACGTGGAGTATGACGAGACTGCTGACGAGTAGATAGCGGACCCGGGCAGGATCCGAGACTTCGTGGATGGGCTCCGTCTTTTCGTTTCCGGCCTCTTAGGCCTATTTGGTTCTTGTCTGTACTCAGACATGTTGAATGCTTCCGCTGTATTGTAATGATGTATTGTTGGGGCATGTGCCCTCTGAATGATTGTATTTGCTATCTCTGCTCTAATGAGAGCCATTTGCAACTTATTTCAATCTTTTGTGTCGTAGAGATCTGTTGTGATATCACTTGTTAAACGCCGTTGACGTACCATGTGTGTATGGTTTGAAGTACGTCGACGGAAGTGCCTTTGATCTCTAGTGGATAGTTTACATCGACGATGGAATAGCAGTGCTTGTGTTGTCGCGCATAAGCGCAGGCCTACCAGGAAGCTGGGACGTGGGAGCAGTTATGCCCCATAATCCAAGCATCTGCTATCCAGTTCGTACGGTGAGTATCCCCTAGAAATCAGGGTGCGACACCTGGGCCCGCCACTGCACCCAAGGAGGATCCTATTTTTGATTTAAAACCTTTGCCAGATGATCTTAAATATGCTTATATTGATGATAAGAAAATGTATCTTGTTATTATTAGTGCTAAACTTTCACGTGAAGAAGAGGAAAGATTATTGGGAATTCTGAAAAAAAAAACATCGTGGAGCTATTGGATATACTCTTGATGATTTGAAGGGAATTTATCCCACTATATGTCAGCACGCTATTAATATTGAACCTAACACAAAGCCAGTTGTTGAACATCAACGTCGTTTAATTCCTAAGATGAAGGAAGTGGTAAGAAATGAGGTATTAAAACTTCTTGATGCTGGTATTATTTTTCCTATTGCAGATAGTAGATGGGTGAGCCCGTCTATTGTGTCCCTAAGAAGTGAGGAATGACTGTTGTACCTAATGAAAACAATGAGCTCATTCCACAAAGAGTAGTAGTTGGTTAAAGAATGTGCAGTGATTTTAGAAAGGTTAATAAAGTTACTACGAGAGATCATTATACTTTTCCCTTTATTGATCAAATTCTTGAGAGGTTGTCTAAGAAAACTCATTTTTGCTTTCTTGATGGTTATTTTGGGTTTTGTCAAATTGCTGTTAGGAAGAAAGATCAAGAGAAACCAACCTTTACTTGTCCTTATGGTACTTATTCTTATAAATGCATGCCTTTTGGTTTGTGTAATGCTCCTGCTACTTTTCAAAGATGCATGTCTGCTATTTTTCATGGGTTTTATGAAGAAATTGTGGAAGTATTCATGGACTATTTCTCCGTCAATGGAACTTATTTTGATAATTGTTTGCACAAACTTGATAAAATTTTGCAGAGATGTGAGGAAACTAATCTTGTTATTAATCAGAAGAAATGCCACTTTATGGTTAATTAAGGAATTTTTCCTGGACGTAAAATTTCTGAAAGAGGTATTGAACTTGACAAAGCTAAAGTGGAAGCCATAGAGAAAATGCCTTGTCCTAGGGATGTTAAAGGTATTTGTAGTGTTCTTGGTAATGCAAGTTTTTATAGGAGGTTTATTAAAGATTTCTCTAAATTATCAAAGCCTCTTACTAATCTTCTTCAAAAATATGTACCATTTGTTTTAAATGATGATTGTAAGGAAGCTTTTGAAACTGTAAAGAAGGCTTTAAATACCGCTCCTATTGTTCAACCACCTGATTGGAATTTACCTTTTGAAATTATGTGTGATGCTAGTGATTTTGCTGTAGGTGATGTTCTTGGACAACGCGTAGATAAGAAGTTGAATGTTATTCATTATGCTAGTAAGACTCTTGATGCTGCTCAGAAGAATTATGCTACTACTGAAAAAGAGTTCTTAGATGTGGTTTTTGCATGTGATAAGTTTAGACTTTATATTGTTGACTCAAAGGTTACTATTCATACTGATCATGCTGCTATTAGATACCTTATGGAAAATAAAGATGATAAGCCTAGGCTTATTAGATGGGTGTTGCTTTTACAAGAGTTTGATTTGCATATTGTGGATAGGAAGGGTATTGAAAATCCTGTTGCTGATAACTTGTCTAGATTGGAAAACATTACTTTTGACCCTATTCCTGTTAATGATAGTTTTCCAATTTAACAGTTGGCTGCAATAAAGGTAAAATCGCAAGATAGTCCATGGTATGCTGATTATGCTAACTTTATTGTTTCAAAGTATTTTCCTCCATCATTTACAGCTCAACAAAGAAGAAAATTCTTCTATGATTTGAGGCATTATTTTTGGGATGACCCACATTTATATAAAGGAGGAGTAGATGGTAATATGAGAAGATGTGTTCTAGATCAAGAACAATGTGAAATATTGAGAAAGTGCCATAGTAGTGCTTATGGAGGACATCACGCTGGAGATAGAACCGAACAGAAGGTTCTACAATCAGGTTTCTATAGGCCTACTCCCTTTAAAGATGCAGGTAAATTTATTTTATCTTGTGATGAATGTCAAAGAGTAGGAAATATTTCTAGACGCAATTAAATGCCTATGAGTTATTCTCTTGTTATTGAACCTTTTGATTGTCGGGGATTTGACTTTATGGGTCCTTTTCCTCCTTGAAATGGTTATACACATATACTTGTTGCTTTTTATTATGTTACTGAGTGGGTAGAAACTATACCTACTAAAAGTGTTGATGGTGAGACCTCTTTAAAAATTCTTATGGATGTTATTTTCCCTAGGTTTGGCGTGCCTAGATATCTTATATCTTATGACCAATGGAGGTCTCATTTCATTCATGGTGGTTTTAGAAAAATCCTGGCTATGATGTTAATCATAGAATTGCCTCACCTTATCATCCTCAAACCAGTGGGTAAGTAGAGTTATCAAATAGAGAAATTAAATCTATCTTGCAAAAGAATGTTAATAAATCTATGAAGCATTGGTCAGATAAGTTGAATGATGCTTTATGGGCTTATAGAACTTCTTATAAAAATCCTATGGGTATGTCTCCCTATAAAATGGTTTATGGAAAAGCTCGTCACTTTCCTTTAGAATTAGAACACAAAGCTTATTGGGCAGTGAAAGAATTAAATAAAGATTTTAAACTTGCTGGTAAGAAAAGAATGCTTGATTTGAATCATTTAGATGAATGGAGATTTGAAGCTTATGAAAATACCAAGCTCTTTAAAGAGAAAGTTAAACAATGGCATGATAAAACAATTCCTAAAAGAGAGTTTCATGTTGGTGAGAAAGTTCTATTGTATCGGTCTCGTCTTAGATTTTTTGCAGGAAAATTACTCTCCAGATGGGAAGGACCTTATATTATTGAAGAAGTGTATCGTTCGGGTGCAATTAAAACCGCTTCCCTCAAAGATAACACTACACAAGTGGTAAATGGGCAAAGACTCAAACATTATATTTCTAGGTATTCCTATGATGAAGATGTTGATGTTATTCAAGTAATTGACCCCGGAGAAGTTCATTAGAGGGAAGATTCAAGAATCTGCAGAGTTTGTTTTCGAATAGGTAACAGTTCTGTTAAGAAAAAGTTCGTGAATTACCTTCCAAGTTATAATTTATTGGTTTTTGGAAAATATAAAAAATACAGAGCCGAAGAGGAGTTGGAGATGGTGCCCGGAGGCACCACACCACCTGTAGGGGTGGGCCCGCCCTTGGCCGCGCCACCCTATGGTGTGGGCACCCCGGAGCCCCTCTCCGACTCGTTTTCGACCTGGACTTTCCTTACGTTACGCATATGTTTTCTACCGAACGGCCCGAGGTCCATATATCTTTTTCTCTTTGTGTTTCTGTTTTGAGTTGTTTCTGCCAGGTTACATCTTCAGATCTAGAGCCACAATGTCCTCTCCCGGATCTCCTAAAGACAATTTCTTTGAGAACATCGTCAACCCATACATGAACGAGTTGAAGATGCATCCCAAAGAGTTGCTTCTCAAGGATGGGGTGGTACAGATTGAAGATGTTCGGGGCCCTAAAGGAGAAGACAGGCTGGAAGCCAGGATGGAAGAGCTGGGGCAAGAAGTCTTTAGGTACAAGAAGATGGCGGAGCGTGCAGTTGAGATCATCCACATGATAAAGATAGAACAGATCGTTGAGTAAAAGAAGGCCGGAGAATTTGAAGCTTTGGGAGGAGATTTTCTCACTCACTAAGACCACCAACGATTTGTAAGCACAACTCTATGATGTGCAGAATCATAACTGTGAGTATGAGAGCAGGTTTAAACGTATAAGCTCTGCTGCTAGTTTCAGGATGTTGGAGACCAGGACGTCATTTGTGGATGGAGAGCCTTTACCTTGGAAGTCTGACGATGAGAAGGATTCACCACCACCGCCGAAGAATTTATTCGTCATTGGTATTGACATCCCCATGGCTTGTTCCAAGCTTGGGGGAATGCCGCGGTATCACCTTTATCTTTCACCTTTTTACCTTTTAGTAGAGTCATGTCATTAGTAGAGAAAATAGCATATAGTATGGTTTGTAGTATGAAAGTGTCACTCCTTAGTTGGTTATCGTTGTATCCCTTGGGTTGAGTTGTCGTAATGAAATATTAATGAGAAGCTTCATCATCTACATGTTCTACTTTATTTTAGTTTGCAATTTTTGTTATGTGATTGATCGTGTTATTAGTATTGGTATCAATTTTGGAGTTTCAAGATATTCTAGGTTGTTTTGGCGAACTTAGCATTGGTCAGTAGCAACAATTCGTTGAGACTTAAGTAGAAAAGAGGGAGTTGCATGTAGATATATTATTCCATGATCTTTCTTTCTTGTTAGCTCATAAGCTTAGTATTCTCAAATAAGTTTGTTTGCACCTTCAAGGAAGATTGCATGATTGGCTTTATCATATATGTTTTTGTTTATTTTACTTCAATCTTTATGCTTGCTACCCAACCTTGCTAGCCAAAAACCTGTACTAAGAGGGAATGCTTCTCGTGCATCCAAACCTTGAGCCCAAAACCTTGCCATTTGTGTCCACCATAACTACCTACATGTGATATTTCACCACTACTCCAAGTAAATTGCTTGTGTGCTACCTTTAAAACCTTCAAAATTATTCATGTTTTGTGTTCCTGTTTTAGCTCATGAGGATGCAAATAGAGAATCTTTATCTCACTTGTTGATTGGACTTCACACACCTGGACTGGTGGCTTCATCCACTCATCCAAACGCTAGAAGAGCTGGCAGCGGGGTTCCCAACCCCAAATAATAATACAAATTCTGTTCACTATTATTGCCCCTGATTTATCAGTCAAAGCATAATCGTGTAAACAAAAGAGAAAGAGGGATGACCTTCTACAACAGTTGCGTCCTTCAAAGGGAGCCGCTCTTGTGAGTCTAGTTGGCTTGTGATGTACTTTATTTTCTCTTTGCCATTCATTGACATAGACATACACACCTCTCAAAATTTAGACACTCCTCCACGGTATGTGATTGTTGGCACGCACCCGAGGATTCGGTTAGCCATGGTTTGTGTAAGAAAGTTTGCGAGGAGTGTCAACCATTTTATAACTCTGTTTATTAAATAAAAAATCTCTAACACATGAGTGATCCATGCTTCCCTCTGTGAAGGTCCTGTCTTTTACATTTCTGTTGAGTCAGTAAACCTACTTCCTTCTTTCTTAAGCAAGCATTTGAGTTGTTGTGGTTCATCTAGCTACATGTTGATTTACTCAATCATGTTATTTATTCTTCCTTGTTTCAGCAAATGCTTTTATCTGTTTGAATACCACTTTGAAAGTTACCAATGTCTGCAAAGAGACCGTTATAATTGAGCATGATAAACTCTTAGTATAAAGACTCTGATCGAAAGAAAAGTACACTGTTAATTGTTCTCTGACCAAGAATGAAGTTTGCCTTTACTAATTTTGATTTACTTTTTTCACCATTATTGTTCCTCTGCTTGTTTCTAGTTTGATTATATGAGAGGAAGTTGTTGTCTAAAATGACTTGTTCTTTGTTAGATGTGATGCCTCTTGTCCATATTTTATTTATCTCACTATATAAACCTGTGGTCATGTTTTCCGAGTTCAGTTTCGCTTGGGGACAAGCGAGGTCTAAGCTTGGGGGAGTTGATACGTCCATTTTGCATCATTGTTTTATATTGTTATTTTGTGTTATTCATCGATATATTTCATGTTATCATGCATCATTTATGTTATTTTATCTTATTTTGCATGTTTCATAATTTTTGGAGAATAAAAACCAAGACCAGAAATCTGATGGAAAATGCACCGTCGAGATAACATATTTCAGAAGATCGGAAGAAGAGGGGGGATACCATAGATGTCTTAGAAGTCTAGGTGAGGGAGCCAGCCAGGAAGAGAGCCAAAGGGGGGCCACCAGGGGCCCACACCATGGGGTGGCGCCCCCCTTGGCCGCGCCGCTAGGTGGTGTGGCTACCCTGGCCCACCTCTAGTCGACCCCTTTTGCGTACTTGACCCCCAGGGAACCCTAAGCCCCAGACCATCATTGAAGAAATATTCCGCCGCCGCCTCGGAGCGGAAAACACCCGAGAAAGAAAAGCTCTCTGGCAGGGAGAAATCTGTCGGGGAAATCATCGCCATCGTCACCGTCATCGCTCCGGGCATCATCAAGATCGTCATCATCATCACCACCAACACCATCACCCTCATCATCCACGGTCATCCCGTTGTAACAATTAGTGGCCTCTATTATTGTTTTACGTTAGTTCTCTCTCCCGGTGTGGATTACTTGTTAGTAGTTGATGCTTGTGAGATTTATCGGTGTTAGCACTTTATGACCATATTATTATTATCCATTATATCACCTCTGATTATGATCCATATGATGTCTTGTGAGTAGTTCGTTTAGTTCTTGAGGACATGGGAGAAGTCATGATGTTAGTAGTGAAGTTATATTGAAGTAATATCCCGTGGTTCGGTATTTAACTTGTGGTTCTATTCTTCTAGTGGTGTCATGTGAACGTCGACTACATGATACTTCACCTTTATGGGCCTAGAAGGATGCATTGTGTATTTGTCTACTAATTGTGGGGTTGCCGGAGTGATAGAAACCTAAACCACCGTTAGGAAACCAATGCACGAGGGAGCATAGAATCCCGAAGTTTTAAGGCTGTGGTTAGATTTATCTTAATTACTTTCTTGTATTTGAGGATGCTTACGAGGGGTATAATCACAAGTATATATTATTCCTAGTTGGGGGGTGCATTAGCATAGGTTTACCCACACAACACTTCACTAGACAATGGGTATTAATCAACTGTAACAAAGCGAAAGCACTTGACAAATTCCCATCTGTCCTCGAGAACGTTTGGTAGTCATAAGTAACACAACCGGCTTGTCCTTTGCTCTCAAAAGGATTGGGACACTCGCTGCAATATTTTTTATTGTCTTTTATTTACTCGCACTTTATTTATCTGTTATATCCAAAATAACCCAAAACCCTTTTGCTAGTGTTTGCAATGAATCCTCTATCCAACCTGCTTGTCAACACATTCTGCTCCTCGTTGGGTTCGACACTCTTATTTACTGAAAGTACTACGATACACCTCCTATAGTTGTGGGTCATCACAGCTCTTGCCTAAATCAACAAATGCAATTGTACTTCCTCAACAAATTGAAAAGTGTAATTTTCCTGTGCATCACTATTCTTTAAGAATGTAGAATAACAACATCCTTTATCAGATGCATAAACAAGAAGAGACCAAAATTTAGCGAAATGAATAAACTGATGATAGCTATAGAGAAGTGCTTCATGAGCATGAAATAAATAGAAGACCAATTAAATCTAGTTCTCTTTTTAAACAAAAAGAATGTATAACCTACACCGTACCTTGGTTTAGAACGATAAGTACTTGAGAAATAAAGTTAATAAGAATAGAAGTATTTAGAGTTAACTACTACGCGAAGTATACTATTTGTACAAACATGTTGCACCCAACCTGTTAAATGGCTTCATATTAGTATACTTCATGAATATACTTCGGGATACTACAAAAAAAACTTAGGGAATAAAGTTCACACAAAAGAGTGACGAACCTATTTTAGCAGTGAAAGAAATTTTGCGTTCCACCAATATACTTCGGGATACTGCAAAGTCTAGAGTCAAATGCAAGTACAATGTTAAATACTGTACCACTCAAAGATTGAAATTATCACATGAAAAAATTGCAAACCTCCCTGACCTTGTTCTTCCCCTGCTCTGGCCTCCTAGCCAGCAAGCCATGACGCCCTCGACCACCGATCAGGAGAGATACGTCTCATGACTACTGAGCCATGATAGTTCTGATCATATCCATTAATAAGTAGATCAATTAACTGCATGCGAATAGGTAATAATAGAATGAAATGGAACCGGGAAAGGTCGTGACATGATGTGTACATTGATTGCTCATATTCAGCTAAGATCCTACCATGTTCACGTCTGAGTGGTGTAGCAGTGTGGGTCAAGAGATCAATCAAGGCTGCTTAGGGACTTAGTTATATTAGAACACGATATGGATTTTGAGAGCTAGAGAAGATATGGGTACTAGGGTTTAAGGTTAACTAGTTAGTATAGTATGTGATGGACATACACTAAGGACTTAGTCTTGGATCCAAAATATTTACAACATCAAAGATAAAAAAGATGGAAACAATTAACATGGCCAAACTTACATGGATATGGTTCAAGGGTGTCCAAATGGTTAAGTTTATGATGTCTTTGGTCCAATGTTATATTTTGGAGCAATTTTGCAAAAGGAACCATATTTAAATTATTTATAGAATTAAATCTATGTAAAAAAAATCTCAAATGGACAACTTAAATCTAAATTCTATTTTAATCTCTTCAAAAATTATTTTGGGACATAGGATATAAAAGTACACATCTTAAGGTTTCAAAATATATTTTATTTGCAATTTTTGGATTTGTAGAATTTGAATTATGCCAAAATCCATCGAAATGCCTCTTTTGAATTTTGAAACAATTTGAAGTATTCAAATTCTAATTTGGATAGTGCTAAAAGTTTCTACATGTCAAGATTTTTTTCCAAACGTCTAAGTTTTCTAAATTTGGCTAAGTAGATCAAACATTTTGAAGGTTCTAAGTTCCAGTTTTTTTTTTGCAAATTTGCCATTAATATTTTAATCCCTAAAATAACTCGCAATCCGCAGGGACAAAAATGCCGGGCTCTGATTGGTTTGAAACGTTTGGTCCAGATCGCGGCTGTGAGCCGTGGGATTTAAGTGGCAGCAGACAACCCAGATCCATCGTACCTGATGGGGGGATGCTAACCCGGTATGCCAAGATCCGAGGGATAACCCGGCCCAGAGACAGTGAGCAGGATACGGCTAGGGATAAAGATGTTTGTGGAGGCCCAAGCTCGTGGGCCTAGTGACCCGGATTGCGGGTGTTGTAAAGGAAAGTTAGGGTTAGCATGCCGTGTCTGGGTAGGACCCGGATGTGCCTTGTAAAGTAAGTTAGGGGGTACGGGTACTATATAAACCGACCCTCGGGTATAGATTGACACAGAGATTTGAGAACCTTAGCAATATCGAGTGGTATCGAGTGTCCAGTATAAATCCTAATCGAGTTATTGTATCGAGAATAGAGATCCGGCGACTTCGATTGCCGGCTGTCATATCAAGTTGTATCATGTCTTCCTTTGAGCTAAACCCTCTCCCGAACGCCTGTGTCGACTTGCCCCAAGATCAGTTACCCCTGGTAACATCTGCCGTGATTATCCCACGACAGTTGGCGCCCACCGTGGGGCCTGCGTCCAAAGGTGTCTACATCACGGGAGAAGCTCGGAAGGGCATGGAGAATCTTGTCATCGGCGAGATCTACATCGACCACGAAGGAGAAAAGGTGGTGGACGATTCCGGCTGGGGGCCGGAGTCGGATCACCTCGAAACCGGATCCGTCATAACAATCGGCCGGATCAACGTCTTCATCGGTATGGTATGTGCTTCCAATTCGGTCCCTGACAACGTTGGATCTGATTCTATGCCAGGAAAAGCCACGTCTACCCGATCAGATGATGAAGAATCGACGGGAACGACATATCCAGCAGAAGAACCCATCGCGGAGTGGGAACAGCCGGAGGAGCCGGCATGGACCCCACGCGACCGGGCCCAAGGAGAAGATGACACCGGGTCTATCCTGGATCTACTGGAAAACCGGTATGAGGAGAACGGTGAAGAGCAACAGCCTGAATTTACACCGGATGTCGCGCGCCGAGTTGCAGTCTATGCAGCCCCCGCGGCTAACCAAGGAAACACAGCCGCGGCACCAGTCGGGACAGTGGCCCAGCAACAGGGCGCGGTTAACGGAGACCCGGTCTTGACCCGGGTCGATGGAGAGTCAGCATCGGTCACCAGTCGCGCGGCAGATGAGGAGCAACACGCCAACATGTTCGGGTTTCAAGCCAATCGGACACCCGGGGCGGGACCCTCGAATCCGCGTCACCCGGCCCTGTTCGATAATAATTTGATCTTGGATCCTACAGTCCTCGCCACTGTTATCACCCCAGAAAACGCGGCAGAGCGTGTTAGAGATCTGGACGTGGCTCGTCGTGCATTGGAACAGCAAAGAAGGCAAGTGGAAGCAGATAGACAGGGGATGGCCACCCGGCGGCGCGAGCTGGACGCGTTGGAAACCCGGCCTCGAGAGGAAACGTCCAGGATACATCAAAGGCACCACACCAGGTTGCCAGCAACGGGCGGGGTTATCAATCCGGCTAATTTGTTCATCACGCCTCAGGACCAACCGATGCCAGTGGTGAACCAGGGAACCACGCCCCAACAGACAACAGCAGCGACACGTCCGGCGAATGAGCGGGCCGGGTTACCCCCACCGCAAACTAGAGTCACAACCGGCAACGATCTACTGCCGCCGCCACCATCACGATTCCGCACGCCAGCCGGCCACTACAACAATCCTATGGACAACGTATATGCGGCGACACTCGCATTAAATCAAATACCTGTGGGAGAGTCGCCCCATGCAGAGAAGACTCGGCAAGCCATCGAGCTGTTGCACACTGCGGTGGCGCAGCAAGCCAATTACCCGGATCACAGAAGCGGAATGCACGGGACGCCGTATGTTAGCCAGCAGCAAGGGAATTTACAAACGAGTTCGGCGCGGCGGAGGGAAGAGCAGCAGCAAATGCCGCCTCCTCCCCGCGCTCAGGCAGTATCAGCAGCACAGGCCGTCGTGGACAGTTCTAGGGCCCGGAGGGCCGCGGCCGGGTCTGCAGCGCATGGACCTCCCGCAGCACAGCGCCCAGACGCGCCCCCCGCGGCATCACACGTTTCCAGGGCAAGGCCGGCTTCAATCATTCTTGCAGGGCCCAAGTGTCTCTCGGACAATATTAGAGCTGAACCTTACCCGGAAAAGTTCAAAGAGCCAGGGAAAGTAGTGAATTATGAGCCAACCATGGATCCCGAAACATGGCTAAGCAGTTACGAGATGGCAATGTCAATCCGCAACGCGTCCGAGAATCTTCAAGCCAAATTCATGTATCTGATGATGTCTGAAGGAGCAGCAAAATTGTGGTTCACCAATCTACCAGAGGGATCGATCAAGTCTTGGGAGGAATTGAAGACCGCGTTTGTCAAGCACTTTCACGGAACCTGCAGGAAGTTATTCACCATTGATGATGTAGAGCGATGCGTCCAAAAGAAGGGAGAATCGGCGCGCAGTTGGGTGCGCCGGGTTATGGAGATACTTCACTCATCCACAGACATCCAGCCCAAGGATGCGCTACAAGCCATGGCAAAAACATGCAAGTATATACCTTTAGTGCAAAAGTTAACCCGCATGAAGTCCAGTCGAAATGCGTCAGAAGTCACAATGGGAGAATTGATGGATGCGTGCAACAAACACGCTGCGACAGATACCACAGAAGAAGAAGCTGATGACAAGAAGACAAAAGCAAACGCAAGCGGTAATGGAAGAACCGGCAACGGAACAGCGTCAGGAAACAATGGAAGTAGTCAGAACAAGCGTCCCTTCGAAGGAGGCTCCGAGTTTGTCGCCAATACAGAAGCCGGGTCTTCAAGACCCAGAGCAGAAGGAAATTTCAATACTGGGAATCACAACGGAGGAAACTACCAAGGGCCGCCCCGGCCGGGTAATAGTTGGGACATCTTCAGAATGGCGTGCCCAAAACACAGCAGGAACGGCAGGCCGGCTAACCACTCCTTGGAGCAGTGCGCCGATTTGCAAAGATGGAAAAATGAGGAAGTGCACAGAGCTATGCGAGGTGCAGGGCGGGGAGGAGGACCGGGTCCAGGGGCAAACCCGGGCAACGGCCCACCCCCAGTTGGTAACCCGGCGGCTGGAAATCAAGGTAATAACCAAGGGGGGGCAGGAGGCTTCCAGGCTAACCCCAAACAATTGGGTCAATATCATGTGCATACCACAGGAGGATCTAACAAGGACAAAAAGATACTGAAGCAAGCAGTCAATTCAGTTTCATTAGCCGTTCCGAGATACTTGAGATGGTCAGAACAGGAGGTAACATGGAGCAGAAGGGATCACCCAGAAAGAGTGGAACACCCAGGAGTCTTGGCACTAGTAGTCGCACCGCAAGTTAATGGGTACGAACTAAAGAAGGTTTTAATGGATGGTGGAAGCAGCATCAATATACTGTATTGGGAAACCTTCCTACGCATGGGTCTCAAGGAATCTCAACTGCAAAAAAGCTCGACAGTTTTTCATGGAATAGTGCCGGGTCATTCAGCATGCCCCGAAGGAAAAATCGCATTGGAGGTAGCTTTCGGAGAATCGAAGGATAACGATCGAATTGAGTGGCTCACCTTTGAGGTAGTGAAATTACGCAGCCCCTATCACGCGCTGTTTGGAAGGCCGGCTTATGCCAAATTCATGGCTAGGCCGTGTTATGTATATCTACAGCTAAAAATCCCGGGTCCCAAGAAGACTATAACCATACACGGAAATCGAGACATAGCCGCTGAATGCGACGAAGGAGATGCAGCAATGGCCGAGCAAGCTTGCAGAAAGGAAGAACTAAAGCACTATCGGTCTCAAGCAGACCCGGAGGACAGAACTACATCAAAGAAGCCAAGTACTGAAGGCGAAAAAGCAAAGTCCAAGGTCACGCAAGATGCTAAAATGGTGGCCTTAATCGAAATTGACTCTCCCAAGCAGTCTGCTGTAAAGGAAGAAGTTACACGGCCGCCAACAACCAGCAAAGTCATGGAGACACCCCACCCGGGTTGGCTGGCAAACCCGGTACTCATCAGGAAAAAGTTCAACTTATGGAGGATGTGCATTGGTCAAGCTGGATCAGGACCAGTGCTTACAAAGAACTGAGTAATGTAACGGGCGGCAGGTTTCAGACGCGCTCTTTTCCTACCCAGGGTACCTAAGGGGACTGGAAGGTTTTTAATGAGGCGGCCTGCTGACCCAAAATTTCTGGTATCAATAAAGAGATGGTTATCAAGTCCTATGTCTTTTCGCCTTTATCACAAGTAAGTAGTATCTATGCGACATCGATAACGCAGTATCATCAAAAGCATTGATTGCATGTAGGTCTTGGGGGTTGGTTGCTCAGGTAACCGACCACTAACCCGAATGACCCGGCATAGATAGCTATAAGTTATAAGGGCCGATTCCTCGCAAACGAGCACGGCTGCAATCTTATGACTGGGCAAAGAAGCCAATTTTTCTTGACTTATCTTACTTAAGCTTGATGTGACTCGCACTAAAGTGGCATGATTCGTTCGCTTACGATTACAATCAGCCATGGAGCCCAATGGGACTTGCCTGACACTGTTCTCGTATGGATGTAACAACATGGTATCCACGCGAAAGCCGGCTTATAGTATAAGATAGTCAAAAGGGTCATCTAAACCACAAGTTTATGCAGAGTACAAGGCTGATAAGCCGGAAACTCAGTGATTATCAAGCATAACTTCAGTATTTACATGAGATGGTTTTAGGGGTTTACCTTGGTAGGGAGTGATTTGTCCTCTGAGAAAGGCCACACCCTCATGACTCGTCCTTTGGGTCATGGGGACTGCGGACTTCGTAACAGAAACAAACCACTTTGATACCAAGGTTCAAAACGGCTCTATTATCCGAGTCTTGGGAACTTCAAGAGAATTTCACTTATCAAAGCCCCTGGTCTCGAAAAAAACGAGTCTTATGAAGGGAGCTAAAAAGAGAGATGGGTATCAAGAACAAGTTCAGAAGAACAGCAAAAAGTATGATTATCAAAAGGCTAGGAAAGCCGCGAAAATATGTCACCAAATAGAAGTATATTACAAGCTTTTGCATCGGTATCAGAAGTGCACAGGCGCACCATTAACATAATAAAATAGCTCAAACAAAAAGGTCCCATGTGACTAAGGTATTATGGAATCCTTACTCTACTCGGCCTCCTGAGCGCGATCTTCCGGGTCTTGCTCCTGCACCTGCTTCTTAGCTTTTTTGGCAGAGCCACCCGGACTCACCGCCCCAGGGCGGATAGGAGGAAGGACGGACGGTGTAGAGGCGGACGGCCCTGATTTTAAGTCGGCCTCCCTCTTCGAAGTTGCCTCCTTCTTCTTAGCCGAGTAATCAGCCCACTTCTCCAAGAGGTCAAAGGGCGGGGGTGCTTCCTCTGTGATAATCTTGTCATCAGCGTCATTCGCAGCCATTAGTGTATTAAGGTTCAAGCTATCGGCTAGAGTGGTGGCAGAGGGGCGCACTGCCGACTGAATGGCCTTGAAATCCTTAGGCGTAAATTTGGCGCCATCCGCCTTGAACTCAGGAAACCCGGAGATTATCTTCGCCGGGTCAAGCTTCGGAAAGTAGGCTTTGGCCAAGGTTAAAGCCCGCACTATACCAGTACGGCAGGACGAACGCTTCCAGAGTTCAATCCATCCGGGTACAGTGGAGCAGGCTTGGACAAGGTTCTCTTCACCCGGATAGGCTTCCGTGGGCCAATTAATGGCATTCAATATAAATTTGGTGCCGGCAAAGAAAGTCCGGAGCACAGCCTTTAGGGTCCTAACCTTGACAATAGCATCTTGCTCTGGAGCTGCAAGGTTCGCACCTATAGTGGAAACAGAAGCAAGAACGTATCAGTAGCAGCCGGGTATGAAATTAGTCGGCAGGCAAAAATTAGGCGGCAGGCAAAAATTTAGTCGGCAGGCAAACACTTACTAAGTAAGATCTGATAAGTATCGGAGACTTGATCCGATAACTTCTTCAAATCGGCCCGAGCGGCGAGGCACTTCTCCTTGTATTTGGAGACATCCTTCTTCAAAGTTTTCATATTATCCTCAAGGATTTCTCGGCGTTTTATCTCGGCAAGAAGGAGCTGTTCAGTCTTCAGCAAGGTTTCATCAGACCGAGTTACATATGCCTGTAAGTGTAAAAGGGTGCAAGAACCAGCTGAGTGTTATGGCAAGAAGAATATGGTGAGAAGTACCAAGCATAACTTTTGCAAGTTATACTCGGAACTTGGGGACTAGATAGGGAATATAAGGTAACAAGCGCTCTTACCTGGTGCTCTGCAGCCATGCGCTCTAAAGTCTCGCTCTCCGAAGCCTTCATGGTGAGAAGCTTGTCCATCAATTGTTCGAAAGTATCTTTATTCGTGTCAGAAGACTCGGGTCCTTGGAATTTCCTAGAAGAGGTTTTCTTCTTAGAAGGAGGTGGAACCCGGGTCATTTGCACGTTGGAATCCGACGCTCCTTCTGCACCTAAGGCGGTGGTCTTTCTCTTGCTGGCATGAGAAGCAATGGGATATTCGGCTTCCTGCTGATCCGGTTTAGTCGGCGATGTCTGTTCTTCATCGCCAGACGCGGTTGCAGTTTTATCAGCTGGGTTCCCCTTACCCGGGCCCTTATCTTCCGAATCCTCTTGATCGCTGACAGCGACCGTGGCCCTGTAGATGTTATCACGAAGCAGCTAAATATGCAATCAGGAAAAGATGGCGAAGTACCGGAAAGTATCTGGAAGGGGATTTTTACCCGGCATTCACCGCAAAGTCACAAGGAAATCCATCGTCAGACTCGGGGGAGGCTGGAAAATGTCAAAGTCAAATATTATGCGAGAATGCTTCGAGGAAACCGTGCTAACCAAGAAAAGATAGAGCAAGTACCAGCTTGCCGAGTGGGGAGCGGTGAAGAACCCGGGTTAAGGGCGTCGTTGCCCGGGTGATTTCGAGTCGACCTGCGCTTAGGCGTGGGCGACCCCTTCAAGATTGGCCAGTGGAATAACATCAAGAAAGGTTCAAGAATATCATTACGGTAATATAAAGTGAATGTGTGAAGGGGGATGAAACCTTGGAGGTGGCTCCTTGAGCTTTTCTTTTAGATCCGGCTTTGGTTGCCGGCTCCGGTTCTTCCTCCTCACTGGCAGATTCTACCTTGCCGTCCGAATCTTCTTCCTCGTCATCTTCTTGTTCTGAATGTCATCAAGGTTACGGTTGGAAATAAAGGGGTTGCGGTGAGTTCAAACGAGTCAAGTAAAGCTCAGAGAGTACCTTCGTCTGAGTGAACAGCTTCTTGCTCCTCTTGACCTTCGGAGCTAGGGGGGGTATTGGTGTTCCAAAAGTCGGCATCATCCTGAAAGGCGTTAAAGTACGGGTTATCAGTTGCATCAAGTGGAAAGAGCGAAAGTAAAGGCGTCAGAGTCGGGTTTTACCTGGGGGGCCGGGTTTTCAAGTGTGAAGGGCTCTAACCCGGATATGTTCCGGATTACCTCGAGCTTCTCCGTAAGAAAACCCTTGATGGTCTTCAGAGTGTCGCCAACTGCGAAGATGTTGTCAGAGTATCGTAGTGGATCAGAGGGTTCCCCAGAGTACTCGCACATCAGCTTTGTGCGGATGGAGTTGGGTTGAATTCTGAAGTCGACCCAGGTCTTCACTAGGTTGAGCCCAATGAGGCCCTGGGCTCTAAGAGTGGCGAGTTTGTATAGCAGAGGTTGGATTGCCTCCCTATCTGAGTCAGGGGCAAAGGCACTAAATTTATCAGAGATATCAAGAAGACCATCAGAATAACCCGGCAGTTTCTTTTGGCCGGATGGGGAAGTGTCCTGGCAGTAGAAATAAGAAAGCTGCCAGTGTTTGACATGAGAATTAAGGGTGAGGGATGGCATTGGAGAGTTCTTGCGGCGCTGGATCGAAACCCCGCCGCAAGTGAGAAGCGCCCCATCACCGCTTTCGCGGCATGGTTTGCATTGATAAAGCTCGATAAAAAGAGCTAGGTTTGGTGGAGTGCATAAATAGGATTCAGAAAGGACAATAAAGTGGGTGATATTTAGCACGGAATTGGGCCCGATGTCGAAGACGCGAAGGCCATAGTGACTAAGAACGTCACGGAAAAAAGGATGACCGGGTGGGCGAAAACCCCGGGTCACATGTTCCACAAAGCAGATTACCTCGTCTTTTGTAGGGGTGGGCCGGGTCTCCTTACCCGGCACCCTCCACTGGATATCCTCCTGAGGAGGGAGAACTCCCAGCTCCACTAGCTCCTCCAACTTGGCCTTCGTGACCATCGACCGCCCCCAGTTGGCGGAAATGGTGTTGGTGGCTTTAGTCTTGGTTGGGGTTTTCATCTGTTTCTTGGGAGCCATGTGGTTGACCTGCAAGGCATCAAATAAGAAAAACATTAAGACATGGAAGTTATGAAACAGTCAGGTATTAGCCGGATGGTATTGAGGTATGGCAGGAGATCCGGGTGTTAGCCCGTAGAATCAAGCTCGGAAGTTCCGGGTATTGCGTGTTATGAAGAAATTTATGGGGTCTAAATGGTAAAGAAGCTTTTTGAAAACGATGGGCAGTGGCTTAAGCGCCAAATGTGAATAAAGGAGATTAAAAAGGAGCAGTTCAGCCGAGTGACTGATGCAGTGGCGGAAATCTTGGGCAGTACGAGCCTAGATTGGAAGTTTTATTTTCAAATTCGTGGCGAAGGTGATGATTGTGGGCAGTAGGCGAGTTGGTTGGAGCATGCGCTTTATCCTTTGTGCGAACTAAAAGAGACTATGGGTAGCCTAATCCGGTCCAGCCAAGAAATCTGAGGCGGACGGATCTGGATCTAATCTGAGGAAAAGAATCAGAGATTGCGAGGGAAAGTTGATGAACGCCAAAGGCTTACCGGAGGAGATCCGAGGGAGGCCTTGCGGAGGCAGATGGCGCAGGCCTGGTGTCCTTTCGCGGTTCTTGCTGGGCCGGATGAGAATTTGCCGGCGGATCTTGGCGGCGGCGCGGAGCGACCGGTGACGGAGCGCAGCCTTCGGGCAATGGGTTCCGGTGACGTGCGTGGAAGGTCCGTGGTGGCGCTCAGGAAGAAAGAGAGCTCAAGAGGAGAAAGGAATGGAGTGGGGGAAATGAGCCGTTAGGGTCCGAGTCATTCCTAAGGAGCCCTTTTATAGTGCGACTGGATAAGCCCGGTATTAATTTAAAGTTCTTGAGAGATATACGCCCAGTATTAAGTAAAGCATCTGGATAAGGAAAGAAGGAGATTCGTTCCGCGATGATGGGATTAACTGTCAAGCATAGGATCTTGGCGTTGCTACTATGATTTGGATCCAGAAGTTTTGAACCAAGGTGCTTGGAGGGAAAAACCTGAATTATCGCATGGCCACCAAGGAGCAAGGCCAAGCTGGATGTTGAAACATCTTAACCCGGTTTCCATGTGCCCGTGTGATTAATATCTTTTCAGGAATAGCAAGCGCTTCAAGGAGATCCGTGAAGCCCAGGCTATTCTGGGGACTACTGATGGGGGGATGCTAACCCGGTATGCCAAGATCCGAGGGATAACCCGGCCCAGAGACAGTGAGCAGGATACGGCTAGGGATAAAGATGTTTGTGGAGGCCCAAGCTCGTGGGCCTAGTGACCCGGATTGCGGGTGTTGTAAAGGAAAGTTAGGGTTAGCATGCCGTGTCTGGGTAGGACCCGGATGTGCCTTGTAAAGTAAGTTAGGGGGTACGGGTACTATATAAACCGACCCTCGGGTATAGATTGACACAGAGATTTGAGAACCTTAGCAATATCGAGTGGTATCGAGTGTCCAGTATAAATCCTAATCGAGTTATTGTATCGAGAATAGAGATCCGGCGACTTCGATTGCCGGCTGTCATATCAAGTTGTATCATGTCTTCCTTTGAGCTAAACCCTCTCCCGAACGCCTGTGTCGACTTGCCCCAAGATCAGTTACCCCTGGTAACATCTGCCGTGATTATCCCACGACAGTACCTCTTCGCGTAAGTCAACTAACATGCTTCGCTGGATTTGATCTATCGCCGGGATTTAAACACAGAGGAGGGGGAGGCTCACCAGGCAGATTTTTGCCAGAAATGGACACGACTGCTGCACCTCGGCTCGGATTTCAATGTCGACAAACACTGTGGAGGCTCCCGGAGCTGGGAGAGGGCACGAAAAGGCTCGAATCCGCACGATGAAGACGATGGAGACATTGGCGTGGGCTCGCGCTTCTTGGATTGACGATGCCAAGGGGATTTTGTGGCGATGAGGCAGAGCCACTTCGACGAGGCCTTCTGATCTCTCGAGTGCACCCGCGGACGGGAAATCGGCCAGGGAGGGAGGGGAGGCAAGGGGAAAACAAAGGAGTGCTTGGTTGTGACTCGATCGACCTCATGTGACGACGGCGTGCTCACCCATGGGTGCTAGGGTTAGAGAAATCCGACCAACAATTGGTGTGGCCTCGCGGCGCAAAAAACAGAGGAGGGAGAGTGGAAATGTGGCAGAGTTTTAGGGCTTTAAAAGGCGCCGGAAAGGTCTTCAAATGCTGATTTAAACACGAGTTAATGCTGTGAATTCAAATCGGTAGAAACGGTACGGTTTCAGTTTCTGGAAGATGAAGACGACTGACGTCATCGATGACGTTAGCATTTTTTTAACTCTAATTTATCAAATCTTTAATCACTTTTGTTTTAATAATCCAAATAACCTCATTTAAATTTCTATTTTTTAATTAAATTATCTATCAAATAGAAACATAATTTTGATGTTTCCCACATATTTCAATTTTTAAATTTTGAAAATTGAATAAATCACTAATAGTAACTTAATTTTATTTTTAATTTGGAAAATAATAAAATTGATGTTATTGATTACATAAAATTTCAGTGACATTATACATGTCATATATTAATTTTCAAAGTAATTTTTAACTCATTTTCATAATATATATTTTTAATATATGGGTGATTTACTAATAGTATCTTAATACCATGTTAAAATAGAAAAATCAATAATTATAAAAGTGGCTTAATAAAATTTGGAAAAAATCCCATAGACACAGTATTGTTTTCAAAGTCCCGCTTTAAATTATTTTGAAGGCAAAGCATTTAATGTTCACCCCTTTATGTTTAAAACTTGGAATAACAACTATTATTAACTATAAATGTTGTTTTTCTCATAAAATATTCTTGAGGCTTAGAACATTATTAAAGGTTATAAATCTTTGAATTTAGTTGCCATAAATATTTTCAAAGTAATATTTGAACTGAAAACATTTTATGCAATAAGGTTTGCTAAAGATAAAATAATTTTCTTTAAGTAAGGAGTATTGATTTTGAAAAGGCTTTATGGAATAGAGGTATAATAGATTTTTAATTCCAATAACAATAAATTTCCTTTGTGTTTTGAGTTTTATTTGTTTTTGGTGGCTTGCTTTAATAAAGAAAACAATTTTTTTATTTTTTGTGTGTTTTTTGAACTTTCAAAAAATCAGGGATGTTACACGGTGTCTTGATGTATTTATGATTGTTGTGAAATCCGAGTCCTTCTCCAAGTTCTTCTATGATCTTTAGTGTATCCCTTCACACGTTTACAATATTTCTTGCACTTCATGGTATGGTCATCAACAATCATGACTTGATGGTATTCAATAGGTAGGTCATCTAGAACAAGAGAAGATAGTTTCGCAGGTGAATAATGTCACACCCCAGTTTTTGGATTCTTGTACTGTGCTCAAGAAGACAAAAATTAGGACCAACAATTTTTTTTATAACAACATGATTGTTTGAACTAACATATGTTTATGATCTAAAACATATTTGCAACACAAGTTTTGTTTCTTTATAAAACCAATACCATATGTTTCTGAAAACATTCCTATTAATTTTTCCTAATGTTTTCTTATTATTACTTGAGTTGATTTTTATTGAAAGACTTGGATCATTCTTTTTTGCATCTTAACAAAAACTTTTCACTTTGTGGATCCAAGAAAACAAGTTTTCAAAATGATTTATGAAAGTTTTCTTTTAAGATTCCTATAGAAAACAATTCCTGAAAATAAAGCCAAGTACCTGTTTTCTACCTTTGTTTTTACTAAGCTATAAATTGTTATTTTATGATTTCTTGACTTTTAATTAATCCTTGGTATATGTACTACAAAACCATAAGCTTAGTTATTTTTGGACAAATAAAAATTATATTTTGCTTGTTGTTTTTATGGTATCAAATTAAGGCAGAAAAAGACATTTTTGAGAAACAGATAAAAACAGAAAGTATACCTTTTTCCACATTGTTTTCATGGCCTTAAAATATTTAAAAATTGTTTTCAAAAGATGTTTCTGAAAGTACATAACATGGTTAACAAATTCATACTTTGAAATCAAATTTTGGAAAGCAATTGAACCTTGAAAACAAACTCAACTTTCTGAACTTTTAATATGTTTCCAACACTTGGAAAATTTCTAAGTCCTAAGACTGAATTTTCTGAATTTTTCAGTGAACAGTGTAGGATACACTTTTGCTCATTAGATTTCTTGATGTTTCCTTGCTCTTTTGGAAGAGTGACCATGCCTAGTGTGTTGACCACAGTTTCTACTCGAGCCAGAACACTTGAGCTTTCTTCTAGAAGCCATAGGCAGGAAGAAAAAGGAGAGAGAAGTGGTGACATGGATAGGTATGGGAATGCTCATCCCTTGACCTAGTTGACCTTGCCACTTGCCCCACTTGCACCCAAGGGCCAGGATAAGCCTTTCCCCATCGTGGCCTTGACCTAGGACACCAGTGCACCACATATGAAATGACTAAAACCCCCAGGGCGCCTCAATGCCATTGCCTGGCATGAACCCGAGCTCCCCTTTTTGCCCTCACCTTCTTCCCCTCATCTATAAGTCCCCACGTCCCCCTGAGCCTCCCTCACACTCGAGCGCCCTGCACCTCCCTCACACTCTCACCACCTCCCCTAGTCGTTTTGAGACCAAGCCCAACCCCCTGGAGCTCGCCCGAGCCGAGATCTGGCCGCCAGTGACCACCACGGGCACGGCGAGGACCTGCTCGACCCCCTCCATCCAACCCCTCCCTCTACCCTAGAACAAGTCCCCACGTCCCCCTGAGCCTCCCGGACGTGTTCCTCTGCCCTCTACCCACCGGAGCCGCCGCCGTCGTCCGTGGAGCGCCGCCACAGGCACCGGCATCGCGCCGCCGCCTGGAGCCGCACCGAGCACTGCCACCACCGCCCCTCGACGCCCTCGACACCTAGGGACGCCACCAAGCCCACGCAACCCTCCCCGAGCCCTAGGTGAGCCTCCCGAGCTCTTTATCGCCGCCCGCCGTCGGGACAAAGAGAGAGAGAGAGACGAGAGGTAGGAGAACGCCCCCGCGCCGTTGGATCGACGATCCACGGTTGCGTTTGAACCGCGCCCGTTCCCGCGCCGGATCCCGCGCGCGCAGCGCAGTGGGCTGCGTTGCCGCTAACTGGGCCGCGCCCACAGGGAACCCAGCCCGTGCTGCCTTTTACTTTATCATTTACGTTTTTGCAGAAACTTGCCTGATTACTTTGGACGTATATAAAATATAAAAACTGCAAAATAAAATCTTAGAAAATTCATGGACCTAACGATATGAAATCTAAACCATATAAAGTTTGTGGATCTATGTTTGGGCAATTATTTTGGACACAAGAAATGTTTTGGCACAGACTGTCTATGAGAATGATTTGAACCTAAATTTTAAACTACGTAACCAAATGGAACAAACTAAAATGTTCTAGATAGGTATTGAAAACATCTATCCAATTCACTAGACCTCACATCAAGGTGAGTTATCAAATGAAAATGACATCCAGGTTAGTAAAAGACCAGTAGGCTCTTCTATGATTTTTAGAATGAGTTTAAAAATGATTTTTGGAGCAAATCCAATTGGATGAGTTTGGTATTGACTATATCTATATTATCCTAGTGTAGATTAATTTTTGAAGCTCTAGATTAATTTTTGTGCACAGATCTAGGAACAACAGCTTTTCTGTTTTGTTTTCTTTGAGTGTTTTTGTTTGAAATGAAATGGTGTTTGATTCTATTTTGTTCCCTAGATTGTATAAAGTTGTTAGGACTTGTTTTTGAGATGTTTTGTTGCAGTACTTCTACCTTATAAAGTGTGTGCATGTTTGGAAACCTAAATAAAAATGGAAATAGCATTAGTTGTTTTCTAGTTTTGTTATTTGGAATTTTGTGTGAGCTAGATCTTTGTGTGTATGCTCTAGTAAATTTTGTGCTATAATTTCTTTGAGTACACTACCATGTTGGTACTGTTATTTTGAAGTTAATAGCTCTGTTAGTTTTGCATATAATTTTATAGTAAAGCATGTGTAAGATTTGTTATGCATGTGCACTAGTATTGTTTTCACTAGATTAAATAGCCTTATGTTATATATCTTGTATGCATAGTTTGTCATGAGTAACCAGAGGCTTAGTACTTATTTTGCATTGGTATTAGTGGCCCATAACCCACTGGTTCCATTGCATCTTGGTTGAGGATGAAAATCCCCAACCATACACATGTAGGAAAATAACATGTTTTGTTATGTGATTGATAGGATATTTTCCACCATGGAAAATTAATTGTTTGTTTTCAATTATGCAAGTGAGAGGTTTAATTCTTCTTTGTAAATACTAGTATGTTCAGAGGTGAACTATTTGTTAGCATAATATTCCTTAGGAGTATCATGTTAAGAAATGATTCACTTTGGTGTGCTAAATTAAAATGTTTACAAATGAAATAATTCCTTGAGATTGATAGATGTTTGGGAATAATTCTAAATTGAGTGTTTGGATTTTTCAAAAGGTTTAGATAACATTTAATCAAATGAATATCTACTGGTTGTGTAGTTCATACCATCTTTGCTTGCTAATAATTAATTAGGACAAACAGAAATTGCTAGAATTGCTTTATGCATGCTTAATAGTTATTTCATAGAATTATTTTGATTGTTTGTGATTACTAGCATGTGTAAGATTTGTGTACTGTTAGTAGATGCATTTATATTCCTAACTTTATTGTTTATAGTTATGCATCATGTAAGCTTTATTTACTTCTTTAGTATTGAACTAGTGTCACCACTAGAATTTGTGGTTTGCTCTAGTATTGTCATTTTTATTTTATAAGTGTATGAGTTTATTATAGCATATTTAGGAAGTTGTTACCTCTGTTATGATGCCATGAATTATTTAGTTACATGAGCTATGGTTGAAGAATATAAGTTTTCATTATAGCATGCTTGTGTAGGAATTCCCATACTAGTATGCTAAATGCAGTCCTATTTTTGTGATTGTTTAATAGGAATATTATCTTGAGTGTTGTTTGTGTTTTGGATTATTTCTATGACTTGATTTATTTGTTTTTAGGTACTGGTTGTTTGCTAATTTTTCATGATTGATGTATTCCATCACTCCAAGTAAATAATAACATAGTAAATAAATAGTCTATTCATATGTGGTGTTGTTTGCTTGCTTATTGGATTTTGTTTGAGTGTTTGCCTTAAGCATGAGTGTTATGCTTGTGTTATTTGTTGTGCTTAGGACTATCTTGTGAAACTAAAACATCCAACTAAATCATGAACACATTAAGTGACAATTGCTTGTAGTAGATAATACCCACTGCCATGGGTATTGTTCTGCTTGTTTGTTTTACCTTAGCAACCTAACCTTTTGCACCCACAAGCTATATTTTTAGCTTCTTGAATATCTTATTATGAGAGTGGTACACCACTCCATATATGGTATGTAAGATGTGGAATATGGTTTTGTAAACCATGCATATTGTCTGACGATAGTTTTGGACCGTGAGAGTTATGTGAGATAGATTTTCGCGATAACGTTTCGAGATGATTCGCGAGTGTATGTTTACTTGCTGTATGTGTCGTTTAGCTTAGTTTTTTGCCCTTTTGGCCTGAGTGTGTGTCTTTTATTCCTTTACGACGCTAGAAAACGAAGAAGAAGAAGAAGCAGCAGTTGTGGAGCTGTGCGTCAAGTTCAAGTTGCTTCAAGGCCAGGGACATTAACAGATTTAAGACAAGCCATCCCGATGCTTGCTGATATTACACTTATCATTATCTATCATCCATATTTTACTTCTGAAAGGTTTTACAAAAACTTTGTTCCCCAAAAACTATTTTTGAAGTGAGTATCACTTCTATTAATATTATATATACTATTACTATGCCATTAGTTAATACTTGGTGTTACCAAGCCCATAAGCCACCATATGGTATTTATTACCAACACAAATACTGGTACCTAAATGGACACCCTAAATTTTTGTTTTCACAAAACAAAGGCTTTATGGAAAACCCGGAGAAAAGGCTGAGCCTTGTTCAACGGAGGAATGTGGAAGTGGTCATTTTTGGGAAAAACGTGTTTAAAAAATGACACATAACCTAGTCTTCGCCGGACAACCTTTACCATGCTGCCACCCTACCCCAACATGGGCACGGGGCTTAACTTGAAGTTTGTTCTTGTTAGTGTGTGTTCTATCTCAAACGCTATAAGGGACGTCGTACCCTCGAACCGAATGTCGTCAAAACTCCCAATGTTGTGACATAAAGAGTGAGGGATTAAGTTCTCCTCCGGTCACATTCAGTTGGGGCATCCTGGCTGGCGGGGAATAGCCTGGTGCCGGGGATGACGGTAAAACTCAACTAAGAGATAGACACATTATAGCTTGAACATAGTGGATGGTTATGATCAGTTATCTGATGTTCACATACTGTTGTTACAGTCCGTGGTTGTTCACGGCAGGTGTACCGGATCTGGTGGATGTGTAGACCTCTGTAGAGTACAACTTTTTCAAAGAAGCCGCGTCCTCGGATATGGACAGTTGAATGGCCATGTAGCTAGCATCGTTTCAATGTTCTCAAAAAGATATTTTTTAAAAGGAGTTTTCGAAAAGGAGTTGAACTTGAGAAGTTCGGAAAGGAAGGAAATCTTGTACCTGGGAGGTACCGTCGATGATAAGCAAGAAGTTGCTTTACAAAAAGTTTTACAAAGAAAATCTTTTATACTCTAAGCAAGAATCTGAAAGTTGATTTTCCAAGAAGTTTTGCAAAGAGAAAATTCTCTTTTCAACAAAAGTTTAACAAAACCTCTTGTACATGTGATATCTACAAGAGAAAGAAAAAAACTATATTATTTTCTTCTGAAGTATCTTCTTCAACGAAGATATAGATTAACCTGACTGCAACTGTGGTGTCATCCTATATGAACACCATTGATAGTGAACCCTATTTATAGCCTACCTATTCCACCATATAAGCATACTTGCATCTTTGGTAAGTTACATGATGGATGTCTTGCTGAGTAAATTCAAACGTACTCATATGGTTTCGCCCCAGGTATCTACTTGCCAGACAATGAGAAGGAGTCTCAGAAGAAGATCAACGAGGAGGAGTACGGAGCTGATGGCTTTGCAAACTAGGGTCGTCTCCGGGTCAGCAGCCTGTAGGTTAAGGCGTGACTTGGGCTCTACTATGTTTTGTGTGTGTTTAGTTTTCCGCTGTGTGAGTTGTGTGTTGCCCTGTGTGGCAGCCGTGTAGGCTTGGTCAAGTGACCATGTCTTCTTTGTAAGTGTTTATGCAACCGTGTATTGGATATTGTATCTGTGTACCAACTTGATATGTTGTTCACGACTGAATTTCTGGGATCGTGAATGTATGCATATCGGGGGTGTCCTTGAACATCGGTTCTGGGGCGGACCCTACAGAGTTGGTATCAGAGCTATCCTAACCTTAGGATACCTTAGTTAGCATGGACGTTAGCTAGTACTCTATAATAAAAGTTAATAACACCAGGTCACTAAGATGACTATTTTCCAAAAATAATTCTATAGCTCGTCTTCTCTATGGTTCAAAAACTCTATTTACACTAAAGTTAAAAAGGAGCATCCTAAAATTTTGCACACTGTTACCTAACTTAATCCACTCTAAAACTTTGTGTAGATGGCAGTTGTCTTTACCCATTCCTTCCGGCTAGGATCACAAGCGCCCTGCTACCGCCGCTTCGAGGAAGATTTGATCAAGATGACTCTCCTGATCGGCGTCCCATGCCTGAGTTGAAGGGAGCCCAGTTTCACAAGGATGGCCGAGAGATGTCCTGGCTGGTTGTCTGCACCATCCGTGCACCGTTGCTAGCACCGTCAACCCCAGAGATCACTTGGGAAGTGGTGGAGAACAGTTGGGAAGCAGGTATCCTTAGAGTGATGCAGCTGACCATCGCCAAGCTCGCGAACTTCTTCCATCGCAAGTTTGCAGGAACTCCCTACAACTACTTTGGAAGACGTGACGAGGACGACAAGCCAATAGAAGTCACTGGAGACTTTGTGTTTGCACGTCACTTCCAGCACCCGGAAGGACAGCTGTACAACACCCAGCTCTCCCTTGATAGAGTTAGAGCAGATTATGACCTCCGAGGCAGAGAGATAGACCAGCTAGAAGCCAGTCTGGGTACATCTTATGTTACCGAGCACCGTCTCAAGGTACTGAAGAAGACCATGAAGTACACTGACTCCCAGCACCGCACTCGAGTAAAAGCCCTTCAGCTTCAGCTTGCAGCTAGCAAGACCAGAGTTGAAGAGTTGGAGGAACAGCTACGCGCTTCCACGAGCACTTAGGATTGCCGCAGGATGTTAGGAGTTATGTTGTCTTTCCACCCCAGACGCTTGTTATGTTTGTGTCCGTGTCGTGTCAGCTCCTCTGTTAGAGCGTTGAGTGTGCCAGTTGTGTTGTAATCCTTATGCCTTAGCCTCGTGAACCCTTAAGTTAAGTTATGTTTGTTAAGACTCGGTTTCACATGCGTGTTAGTCTTTGTTTGAGTTGGCAATCGTTTCTTAAGATGCTTGCATGTTGATGTGACGCCTACCGTTCTCATCCCCGTTATGAGCCGGTGTGTGTCACGAGTTTTTAGAACCAAAACCCACTTTTAGTTGCTCTCACACCGTTCTTTGTCTTCAGCATGGCCAGCGATCTACCTCCATCACCTGAGCCGACAGTTGCTCAACTGTTTGCTCTGTTGAGGGAAGAAAGTGAAGCCGTTCGTGCTGAACACATTGCCACCCGTGCTATCCTGGAACAATTGACTCAGCTTGTCATCACCAACGCTGAGAATACTGCAATCCTTATGAGAGGATATCAGCAACTGCTTGCTGGAGAGAGCCGCAAAAGGAAGATAGTGACGCCAGGAGAAACTAGTTTATGCGTGACTCGCAGTGTTTTGCCTGCGATGCCACAATCTTCAAGGAGACGGGTGAAAGTCAAGCCTAAAAACACGGGTTGCTTTACCTGTGGACGGGAAGGACATTTCGCTCGTTATTGTCCCAAGAAGAACCGTATTCTAGCTCATCCTGAAGAAACCCAAGGTCCAGCCCAGAAGAAACGCAAGAATCTGATGAGTGGACCTCGAGACCAAGATGATGTTGCAGGAGCACCTGCGACTCATGCCATAGCCAATGGTATGCTTTCGAACCAAACCTGTGAACCCCCTTGTTTGTTTGTCGTCGTACCCTGAGAAACCCGACGTAAATGGAACACTAGAAGTGTCACGTCGGACTAAATAAAATCTTAAATAATTAACGACACTAACAAAATCTCACCTAATTTTAGTATAGCACCCTACAGAAAACACCCTACAGCGTAAATTAAATTTTTGCCACCCTATAGAGTTGGTAAAATGGCTTCATCTAATTCTACTTTGAGACCTTACAGAGTTGGAGACCTTACAGAATTGGTAATTTTTAGGCTTAAAATCCTGCAGAGTTGGCTCATCAAATTTTCGTTTAAATACCCTACATAGTTGGTATCTAAAGCCTAATACCTTACAGAGTAACTTATAGAGTTGATATGTTACAGAGTTGGTATCACCCGTTTAAAAGAAAAACGTGTAATCAACTTTTTCCAAAAAAACAAAGAGAAAGGTGCCTTAGGATGACTCTATAGCTGTTTTGAAGAAAGTCAAAGGTTGGAAAAAAAGATTGGATGGATAAGACTATGATCGTTACTAGGCAACAAGATCTCGCATATGTATGTTTTGGAGGAACTAGATCTTAGAATATGAGAAAGTGGGGAAACCCATTTGAGGTTTAGCTTAGGAGTGAAAGGTTGAGGATCTTATGATTTTAAGTGGAGTGAAATTATGATATAATATCCGGGGATAACCAGTTGTGGACCCCAAAATTTTTGAAGTTATCAGAAACTAAGATTAGTAGTCCTTGAAGAATGGTTGAGGTTTAGAAGATTGATGGAACTTATTGGATTGTGGGAAAAATCAATATGACTTGGATTTAGTGGATGATTGTTCTTGAGGATATACTCTCAGAGCTTGTCACACTCTATTGAGATTGTTGGAGGAAAAGGATTTAGCTTCGATCATGAGAAAAGAGCTTGGAGATTTTTGAAAGGACCTTACAGAGTTGGTAGTACACATAGTTGATTTAGCTATATGATCTTGATAAACTACCTTTGAGGGGAACAAATGACTTGAGATTTAGATTATATGGGAGTAAGAGGAAGATAGTGGATTTTCCTGGATTTTGCAGATGAGCAATGGAAAGCTCATGCTAAATAAATGTTGGTGGATGTACATATGAGATTGGGAAAAATAGATGTTTATCTAAAAGATAAACCCTGGTTTGATAGCATGGTTTTGAGGAAAAATAAGTTCGAGGGTTAGAACATGACACCCAAACCTTTGAAAAGAAAAAAAATTACCGATGAATTCTGGTAAGATAAATCTAAGGGGGGGAAGCCCCTATAAATAATGTTAAAAATCACCAAAACATGTTTTGTAAACAAAGCATCTAACATTTTTGTTTTCACCATACCCTCTTTTCTCCTGCCTGCGAATCTCGGGACAAGATTCTTTTAAGGGGGGAAGGTCTGTCGCACCCCAGTTTTTGGATTCTTGTACTGTGCTCAAGAACACAAAAATTAGGACCAACAATTTTTTTATAACAACATGATTGTTTGAACTAACATATGTTTATGATCTAAAACATACTTGCAACACAAGTTTTGTTTCTTTATAAAACCAATACCATATGTTTCTGAAAACATTCCTATTAATTTTTCCTGATGTTTTCTTATTATTACTTGAGTGGATTTTTATTCGAAGACATGGATCATTCTTGTTTGCATCTTAAAACAAAATTTTAACTTTTTGGATCCAAGAAAACAAGTTTTCAAAATGATTTATGAAAGTTTCTTTTAAGATTCCTATAGAAAACAATTCCTGAAAATAAAGCCAAGTACCTGTTTTCTACCTTTGTTTTTACTAAGCTATAAATTGTTATTTTATGATTTCTTGACTTTTAATTAATCCATGGTATATTTACTACAAAACCATAAGCTTAGTTTTATTTTTGGACAAATAAAAATTATCTTTTGCTTTTTGTTTTTATGGTATCAAATTAAGGCAGAAAAAGACATTTTTTAGAAACAGATAAAAACAGAAAGTATACCTTTTTCCACATTGTTTTCATGGCCTTCAACTATTTCAAAAAAAAATTCAAATGATGTTTCTGAAAGTATATAACATGGTTAACAAGTTCATACTTTGAAAAAAAAATTGGAAAGCAATTGAACCTTGAAAACAAACTCAACTTTCTGAACTTTTAATCTGTTTCCAACACTTAGAAAATTCCTAAGTCCTAAGACTGAATTTTCTGATTTTTTCAGTGAACAGTGTAGGATACACTTTTGCTCATTAGATTTCTTGATGTTTCCTTGCTCTTTTGGAAGAGTGACCATGCCTATTGTGTTGACCACAGTTTCTACTCGAGCCAGAACACTTGAGCTTGCTTCTAGAAGCCTTAGGCAGGATGAAAAAGGAGAGAGAAGTGGTGACATGGATATGTATGGGCATGCCCATCCCTTGACCTAGTTGACCTTGCCACTTGCCCCACTTGCACCCAACGGCCAGGATAAACCTTTCCCCATCGTGGCCTTGACCTAGGACACCAGTGCACCACATATGAAATGACCAAAACCCCCAGGGCGCCTCAATGCCATTGCCTGGTATGAACCCGTGCTCCCCATTTTTCCCTCACCCTCTTCCCCTCAGCTATAAGTATCCAGAGAGCACACCCGAGCGCCCTGCACCTCCCGCACACTCTCACCACCTCCCCTAGTCGTTTTGAGACCAAGCCCAACCCCCTGGAGCTTGCCCGAACCGAGATCTGGCCGCCGGTGACCAGCACGGGCAAGGCGAGGCCCTGCTCGATCCCCTCCATCCAACCCCTCCCTCTACCCTAGAACAACTCCCCACGTCATCCTGAGCCTCCTGGACGTGTTCTTCTGCCCTCTACCCGACGGAGCCGCCGCCGCCGTCCGTGGAGCGCCGCCACAGGCACCGGCATCGCGCCGCCGCCTGGAGCCGCACCGAGCACCGCCGCCACCGCCCCTCGACGCCCTCGACACCCAGGGACGCCACCGAGCCCACGCAGCCCTCCCCGAGCTCTTTCTCGCTGCCGACCGTCGGGACAAAGAGAGAGAGAGAGACGAGAGGTAGGAGAACGCGCATGCGCCGTTGGATCGACGATCCACGGTTGCGTTTGAACCGCGCCCGTTCCCGCGCCGGATCCCGCACGCGCAGCGAAGTGGGCTGCGTTGCCGCTAACTGGGCCGCGCCCACAGGGAACCCAGCCCGTGCTGCCTTTTACTTTATCATTTAAGTTTTTGCAGAAACTTGCCTGATTACTTTGGACGTAGATAAAATATAAAACCTGCAAAATAAAATCTGAGAAAATTCATGGACCTAAAGATATAAAATCTAAACCATATAAAATTTGTGGATCTATGTTTGGACAATTATTTTGGACACAAGAAATGTTTTGGCACAGACTGTCTATGAGAATGATTTGAATCTAACTTTTAAAATACATAACCAAATGGAACAAACTAAAACGTTCTGGATAGGTATCGAAAACAGCTATCCAATGCAATTGACCTCACATCAAGGTGAGTTATAAAATGGAAATAGCATTAGTTGTTTTCTAGTTTTGTTATTTGGAATTTTGTGTGAGCTAGATCTTTGTGTGTATGCTCTAGTAAATTTTGTGCTATAATTTCTTTGAGTACAATACCATTTTGGTACTGTTATTTTGAAGTTAATAGCTCTGTTAGTTTTTGATACGTGCATTTTATATCATCATTTATACCCTCCATATAGGCATTATTGGGATGTTTTATCAATGTTATGTCATTGTTTTGCATGTTTTAGATGATTTTATGGGACTTTCCTACAAAGTCCCTATTTTTGGTATTTAATTTCTGGGTGTCAGAAAACACCTGTTTTCATGTTTTTGATGTTTCAGGAGCTACAGGTATCCAAATTGCGAAAGGAAAGAAACCCTATCAGTTTTTCTTCGGGAGAAAGGTCGTGGGCACAAGACACAAAGGAGGAGGGCCAGGAGGCCCAAAAGGGGGTAGCCCACGCGGCCAGATTCCCTGGCCGCGTGTGGGGCCCCCAAATGGGCCCACAACACCTCCTCCCCGAGGTCTTTTTGCTGACGACTCCGTCTTCCCCAAAAAGGAACAGCCTACTTTTCCCGAGACGAGACGGAGCCGCTAGGGCGGCGAAACTCTCGAAACTCTCCGCGGGGGAGACAGATCCTGCTACTCCGGAGCTCCGGAGAAGGGGGAAATCATCCCCATCTTCATCCCCATCTCCTCCTTGGCGTGGGAGGAGGCATCTCCATCACCATCCTCACCAGCACCTGCATCTCCACCATCACCATCACCGTGATCCACTCTGTTCCCCTCATAGTTTGATCATTGCTACACCCTAGATACGTGTTATTGTACTCCGTTTCATGTTTGGGATTGAGTACTTTTCATTATTTGGTGGTGGATCCATTTCTTCAGATTGTGTTGTACCACATATGTCACCGTACATGATCATGTTTGCACGTTGTGAGTAGTTCCCGCATGTTCCTGAGGGCATAGGATGAATTGGCAATGATTTGTTACATGAGATGAGTTGTTATTTGGTCTAGTATTTATCTTTTATGTGATTCTATGATGGTGTTGTACGAACGTCGACTGTACAACACTTCACCTACATGGGCTCATAGGAGAACACCGTAGTGTAGTGACGTGATGATGTCTTTAGGTGACAGGAACTTGATACAGAGTCGTTGAATTGCATTATGAGGGTACTTGTATCGGGGACCTTAGAGCATAAGGCTATGGTGGGACGTCATGTCTTAATAATTATCGTGCTGTCATTTAATTGGCCACGTGATCCATCATAAGGGTGATAGTTTATTTATTTAGCTATTCCTATTTGTGGCTCCGTCCGAAGAAGATTAAAACTAGACAAGATATACAAACATGTTATGCAATGAATCACTATGCCAGCTAAATCCGTGCAGCCCTCGGGGAACGTTTACCACATATAAGACACAAACACACACTTGAGCTTGTCCTCTTGCGCATTAGAGGATTGGGCTTTGTCTCTCACTGAGATCTACTACTTGCTGCAATTTACTTTCCGCATTTTACTTTACTTGCACTACACAATTAAAACACAAAAACACTTGTTGCTTTTATTATTCCTTTGCTATTCTACTTACCAGTTCCTTCTGCTCCTCGTGGGTTCGACATCCTTTCTAATTCGAAAAGTACTACAATTGATCTCCTGCACTTGGGAGCCATCAAGACACTTTTCTGGCGCCGTTGTCGGGGAGCGTAGCGCTATTGGTAAGAAGTTTGGTAAGGAAACTTGAAAGATGAATTTTACTTGCTGTTTCATCCTGTTATTATTATGGCTTTTATGAGAGATGCTTCGCTGAAACTTGCTTTATATGAGAGTGCTTATGCTATTAAACCTAAAGTTGTTGAAAAAGCACCTCATGATGATGGTTATATTATTCCCCTTGAATTTGTTAAAGCTGTTAGGAATGAGTATTTTGCAGGGGATGGAACAAAGGCTGCATGTGATCACATACGGGCTATTGAGGATATATGTGGGCTAATTAGGCTCAAGGCTATTTCTGAGGAGGAGGTAAAATGCAAGTTATTGTACTAGTCCTTAACTGGTGATGCTCGAAAATGGTATATGTCCTTGGATGAAGAAATTACACATAATTGGGATACTTTTATGAAGGTTTTCTTTCTTAAATATTTTACTCCTAAAGAGGCTTATGAGAACCGTTGCTTTATATTTAATTTTTGGCCACACCTTGGAGAGAGTATTACTCAAGCTTGGGGGAGGCTTAAGGACCTCCTTCGTAAGAATCCTTGTCATGATCTCACAAATAAACTTATATTGATAAACTTTTATGTGAGACTACCTGATAGGCTAAAGCAATATTTGGATGGTTCATCTGGTGGAAGCTTTACAAATAATACTGCAGAAGAAGCTTGGAATTTATTGGAAATTATTTCGAAGAACTCTGAATATTGGGACCTAGACAAAGGTAATGAAGCTTATTTTGATTATGGATATTCATGTGTTGAAAGTTTCTCTAGTTCTATTTTGTTCAAGAATGTTATTAAAGATTTTGGTCTTGATCCATATGTTGCAATTGAAATAGCTAAGAAATTTGCTGAGCACATTCGAATTCCTAAAAGTGGCTTTGATTATTATGTTGAACCTGTTAAATCTTCTATTGTTGTCCCTAAATTTATTAAAGAAACACCAGTGTCGTCTGTAGTAATAGAAGAATATATTGAACCACCTCCCTATCCTGAAAAAATTAAAGAGAATTTGCTTATTGCTGTTGCTGACAAAAGTAGAAAGAGATGTTCTCAACCTAAAGAACAGGTGGAAGTCAAGAACCAAGTCTCTATTATTAAGCAATTAAATGAAGAATATCATGTTGATGTTTATTTATGTGAAGATGCTACCAAAGCTATTAAAGGGAATTCATCCAAAGTTGGTAAGCCAATTATATCATGCTCTATTGGGACTTCTTGTTATCATGGTTTATGTGATATTGGAGCAAGCATTAGTGTCATTCCATATTCTCTCTATCAAGAAATTAAGCCTGATATTGATCCTATCACCATGGAAGAAACAGGTATGACCATTCAGCTTGCTAATAAATATTATATTAGTCCCTTTGGAATTGTTAGAGATGTTGAAGTATTGGTAGGGAAAATAAAATATCCTACTGATTTTATTGTGCTTGGTTGTCCACAAGATTCTTTCTGTCCTATTATATTTGGTAGACCTTTCTTACATACTGTTGGTGCTGAAATTGATTTGCCTAGAGAAAGGGTGTTTATTGAATGTGCTGGAGAGAAACTTGAATTTAATTTTTCTAAATTTGCTGATAAACCTGCTAAGAAAGAACCAAAATCTAAAGATATAATTGAAAATCTTGCTCATATAGCTGTAGCTTCATCAGACGTGGTGGAACGTTATATGCTTAATCAGGAAGAGCCATTTAATGATGCAGAAAAAGAAGCTTTAGAACAAATATTATGGCAGCAACCTCCACAATTACAATTGCATATCCCACCTGATAATCTAGGAGTACTCCCACCTCCTAAAGGAGATCCTAGTTTTGAATTAAAGCCTTTGCCTGAAAATCTGAAATATGCATACTTGGATAAGAAAAATATATATCCTGTTATTATTAGTGCTAACCTTTCAGCTGAGGAAGAAGAGAAATTACTTGATGTTCTTAAACCTCACCGTAAGGCTATTGGTTATTCTCTTGATGATCTTAAGGGCATAAGTCCAGCTCTATGTATGCATAAAGTTAATTTGGAAGAAGATGCTAAACCTGTTGTTGATTTCCAACGCCGTCTACATCCAAAAATGAAGGAAGCGGTAAGAAAGGAGGTAATTCGACTCATAGAGGCTGGTATTATTTATCCTATAGCTGGTAGTAAATGGGTTAGTCCTGTTCATTGTGTTTCTAAGAAAGGTGGAATTACTGTGGTTCCTAATAAAGATGATGAACTTGTTGCTCAACGTACTGTTGTTGGTTATAGAATGTGCATTGATTATAGAAAATTAAATAAAGAAACTCGTAAGGACCATTATCCATTGCTCTTTATTGATCAAATGCTAGAGAGATTATCTAAACATTCTCACTTTTGTTATTTAGATGGGTATTCGGGCTTCTCTCAAATTCCAGTTCATAGTGATGATCAGGAAAAGACCACTTTTACTTGCCCATATGGTACATTTTCTTATAGGAGAATGCCTTTTGGTTTATGTAATGTGCCTGCTACTTTTCAGAGAAGCATGAATGCTATATTTGCTGATTATATTGAAAAGATAGTGGAAGTCTTTATGGATGATTTTTTGGTGTATGGTACTTCTTTCGATAATTGCTTGTTCAACCTTAACAAAGTTTTGCAGCGTTGTGAAGACCAACACCTTGTTCTTAATTGGGAGAAGTGTCACTTTATGGTAACAGAGGGAATTGTTCTTGGGCATCGTATTTTTGGAAGAGGAATAGAAGTTGACCCAGCAAAAATTGAAGCTATTGAGAAATTACCATATCCAAGAGACATCAAGGGTATAAGAAGTTTTCTCGGTCATGCAGGTTTTTATCGTAGGTTCATTAAAGATTTCTCTAAAATATCAAAGCCTCTAACCAATCTTTTGCAAAAGGATGTTCCGTTTTCTTTTAATGATGATTGCATAGAATCCTTTAATGTTTTAAAGAAAGCCTTAATAACTGCACCTATTTTTCAACCTCCTCATTGGAACTTGCCCTTTGAAATTATGTGTGATGCTAGTGATTATGCAGTTGGAGATGTTTTAGGCCAAAGGGTTTATAAGAAATTGAATGTTATTTACTATGCTAGTAAAACACTATATGGTGCTCAAGGAAATTATGCTACAAATGAAAAAGAATTTTTAGCGGTAATATTGCATGTGATAAATTTAGATCTTACATAATTGATTCAAAAGTCACTGTTCACTCTAATCATTCTGCTATTAAATATTTGATGAATAAGAAAGATGCTAAGCCTAGGCTAATAAGATGGGTACTTTTGTTCCAATAATTTGATTTACACATAGTAGATAGGAAAGGAGAAGATAATCCCGTAGCTGATCATCTTTCTAGAATGGAAAATATACCTGATGATCCTATTCCTATTAATGATAGTTTTGCTAATGAACAACTTGCCCTTGTTAGTGTTTCTAGGGCTAAAGTCGCATCTCCTTGGTTTGCTAATTATGCAAATTTTATTGTTGGGAAAGTTATGCCACCACAATTTACTTACCAGCAAAGAAAGAAATTCTTTTATGATCTTAGACATTATTTTTGGGATGATCCATTCTTGCATAAGAAAAGTGTTGATGGCATTATTAGACGTTGTGTACCTGAGCATGAAGAACAGGCTATTATAAGAGATTGTCATGACAGTCCCTATGGAGGACATCATGCAGGAGATCGTACTGCAGCAAAGGTATTACAATATGGTTTTTATTGGCCTACTCTATTCAAGGATTGTGCTGAATATATTAAAACTTGTGATAAATGTCAAAGAGTAGGAAACATTGGTAGAAGGAATGAAATGCCTATGAACTATACATTACCACTTGAACCATTTGATGTGTGGGGTTTTGACTTTATGGGACCATTTCCTGCATCTAGTACAAAACATACTCACATTTTGGCTGCTGTATATTATGTTACAAAATGGGTAGAAGCAATTCCTACTAAGAGTGTAGACCATGCCACAGCCATGCAAATGCTTAAAGAAATTATTTTCCCTAGATTTGGTGTTCCTGATTTTTAATTACTGATGGTGGATCTCATTTTATGCATGGTGTTCTTAGAAAAACATTGGCAAAATATAATGTTAATCATAGAATTGCATCACCCTATCATCCTCAAACTAGTGGACAAGTTGAATTAAGTAATAGGGAAATTAAACTTATTTTAGAGAAAACAGTAAACAGAGCTAGATCTGATTGGCCACTTAAAATTAATGATGCATTGTGGGCTTATAGAACTGCTTATAAAAATCCTATGGGTATGTCTCCTTATAAAATGGTTTATGGAAAAGCATGTCATTTACCCATTGAATTAGAACATAAAGCTAGATGGGCTATTAAGAAATTAAATTTTGATTTAAAAACAGCGGGGGAGAAGAGATTGCTTGACCTAAATCTATTAGATGAATGGAGGAATGAAGCATATGAAAGTGCAAAATTGTTTAAAGAGAAAGTTAAAATTTGGCATGACAAGAAAATTAAAAGAAAGGAATTTAAAGTAGGTGATCAAGTCCTATTGTACAACTCTCGTTTTAAGTTTTCTGCAGGGAAATTAGCTTCAAAATGGCAGGGTCCATTGGTAGTACAGGAGGTATACCGTTCGGGGGCCATCCGTCTTCACGGTGATATGAAAGGTAAACCTCATGTGGTCAATGGACAACGCCTAAAACATTATATTGCAGGAAAGAGCTTCATAGGAACCATCGAGGAGATAAAGTTAATGACGCCGGAGGAGGTAATTGTAAGGGATCCTGCAGTTTCAGAAACCCAAATTCAATAATTTACAATTATTGTGTTTGTAAGTTTCTCGGAATTGCGTGAAAACTTACGGAACTCATTTTTTATAGAAATTAACGTGTGGGACAAGAAAATTGGAAGGAATTGGACCTCGAGGGGGAAAAGAGGACCCCACACGCGGCCAGATTCCTTGGCCGCATGGAGGTACCCCTTTTCCACCTCGGAGTCCCGTTCCGTCTCGTTTTCGACTCCGACGCTTCGTCTTACCCCAAAAACCGTCAATATATACCCCCTTTTGTCGATCTAATCCCGCACCGAGAGTTCTCGCATGATCTTTGTTTTGTCTATTCTGTCTGTCAGGTTTTCCAAGCCATGACTTCGGGAGACTCCTACCAATGCACCTCCATGGACGATGATGATGATGAGCTTGAGGGCAACAGCCCCACATCCATCCACAGGAGGAATAGGAAGAGGAAGGACTACTCGGATGACGAGGACGTGGAGCTTCGCGAGATCATGGATGAAGAACCTGACAAGGAAGATGACGAGGCCATCTTCGATATACCACCTCTTGCAACAACACCTCCATCACTGATGGAGGGATGATAACCCGGTAGGCTAACGCCAAGGTGTAATTCGGCCCAAAGGGCTGCACAAGATCCGGCTTAGGGAAAAGGAGTTTCTAGAAGGCCCAAGAGTGTAGGCCTCGTAACCCGGTTTGTGGGTTCCGATAGGGAAACTTAGGGTTTGTAAGCAGTGTCCGGGTAGGACTCCGAGTATGCCTTGGATGGTAAGCCAGGGGGTCCGGATATTATATAAGCCGGCCCCTAGGGTTAGATTAGACACAATCACGCAATCACGAGACACACGAGTTTGGCATCCTTTGTAACACAAGTATCGAGATAATATATTCAGATCGGAGACTCGGAGACTTGATTGCCGGCTACCAGATCGCATATCACCATGATTTCCATCGAGCTAAACCCTCTCCCAAACACCAGAGTCGAATTGCCCCAAGATAAGTTACCCCCGGTAACGTCTGCCGTGATTATCCCACGACAGTTGGCGCCCACCGTGGGGCCTGCGTCCAAGGGTGTTTACATCACGGGAGAAGCTCGGGAGAACATGAAGAACCTCATCATCGACGAGATCTACACCAACCCCAAAGGAGAGAAGATGGTGGACGATTTTGGCTGGGGGCCAGAGTCGGATCTGCTCGAATCCGGATCTGTCGTTACAATCGGCCGGGTCAACGTCTTCATCGGCATGGTACGTACGTCCGGTTCAATTCCTGATGATTTTGGATATGATTCTGTGTCAGGAGAAGCAACCTGCATTCAGTCGGATGGAGAAGAATCGGTCGGGACGGTAGATCCGATAGAAGAGCCCACCACGAAGAGGGAACAGCCGGAGGAGCCGGCATGGACCCCGCATGGACGGGTCATGAGAGAAGATGATACCGAGTCTATCTTGCACCTGCTGGTGGACCGGTACGAGGAAGATAGCTGCGATGAGGAGGAATACGAGTCTTCACCAGGCATCGCGCGCCAGGTCGCGGTCTACACGGCCCCTGCAACCAATCTCAATCAAGGGGACGTGACTACGGCCGCGGTCGGAGCGGCGCGAGCGCTGGCCCAGCAGTAAAATCCAGCTGACGGAAATCCGGTTCTGACCCGGGTTGATGGAGAGTCGGCTTCAGTTACCAGTCGAGCAGCGAAAAGCGAGTTGCAGGCGAATATGTTTGGATTCATGGCGAATAGGACGCCAGGGGCGGGTCCCTCGAACCCACAACACCCGGCCCTGTTCAGTAACAATCTGATCTTGGATCCCACGGTGCTAGCTACTGTGATAACCCCGGAAAACGCCGCGGCACGTGCCAGGGATCTGGATGTGGCGCGCCGTGCATTGGAGCAACAAAGGAGAGATGTGGAAGCAGAGAAACAAGGGGTAGCCACGCGCCAACGTGAGCTGGAAGCTTTGGAGAACCGGCTCCAGGTTGAGTCGACTAGAATGCATCAAAGATATCAGACAAGATTACCGGCAACATGCGGAGTTATAAACCCGAAAAAACTATTCATCACGCCCCAGGATCAGCCAATTCCGGCTGTGAATCAGGAAACTGTGCATCAGCCCGCAACCGGAGGAGGACAGCCGGCAAACGTGCAGGCCGGGTTACCCACATTGCAGACTGGGATTGCTGTTGGCAATACAGCACCACCACCACCACCACCATCACAATTTCATACGCCACCGGGTCACTTCAACAACCCCATGGATAATGTATATGCAGCGACGCTGGCGTTGGATCGAATCCCCGTAAGAGAGTCCCCCCATGCGGAGGAGACCCGGCGGGCGATAGATTTGCTGCGCACGGCAGTAGCTCAACAAGTCCGTTACCCAGATAACAGGAGCGGAATGCATGGAACACCGTATATCCGCCGGCATAACGGGAATACCAGCAATATCCAGACAAGTTCAGCACGACGGAGGGCAGAGCAACAGCAAATGCCGCCTCCTCCCCGTAGACCGGCAACACCCGCGGTATCAGCCGCACAAGCTATCGTGGATAGTTCTCGAGCGAGGCGCGCAGCGACCGGGTCTGCAGTACGAGGGCCAGTAGCGATTGCACCCCCCGCCGCAACCGTCGCCGGATCACACGTTTCCCGAGCGAGGCCGGTACTGATTAACCTCGCTGGGCCTAAGTGTCTGTCGGATAACATCAGAGCCGAGCCTTACCCGGACAAGTTCAAAGAACCAGGCAAAGTGGTGAATTATGAGCCGACTATGGATCCAGAAACATGGTTGAGCAGTTATGAGATGGCTATGTCGATTCGCAACGCATTTGAAAATCTTCAAGCCAAGTTCATGTACTTAATGATGTCAGAAGGAGCAGCAAAGTTGTGGTTCAACAATTTACCTGAAGGATCTATTAAATCATGGAGTGAATTGAAAACTGCGTTTATCAAGCACTTTCACGGAACATGCAGGAAGTTGTTTACTATCGACGATCTAGAACGGTGTGTGCAAAAGAAAGGGAGAGTCGGCGTGCAGCTGGGTGCGCCGGGTTATGGAGATACTGCATTCATCTACAGATATTCAGCCAAAGGACGCGTTGCAAGCTATGGCCAAGACATGCAAATATACGCCTTTAGTGCAGAAGTTAACTCGCATGAAATCTAGTCGGAATGCTTCAGAGGTTACGATGGGAGAGCTAATGGATGCGTGCAACAAACATGCTGCTACGGATACCACGGAAGAGGATGTTGATGACAAGAAAGCAAAAGCAAATACGGGTAATAATGGAAGAACTGGCAATGGATCTATGCCGGGTAACCATGGAGGTAACAATGGGAACAACCAGAACAAGCGCCCGTTCGAGGGGAATTCCGAGTTCTTCGCCGGCACAGAAGCCGGGTCTTCGAGACCCAAAGCAGAAGGAAATTTCAACGGAGGTAATCATAACGGAGGAAACTATCAAGGGCCACCAAGGCCGGGTAACAACTGGGATATCTTCAGAATGGCGTGCCCGAAACACAGCAGGAACGGAAGGCCGGCTAACCACTCATTGGAGCAGTGTGTGGATTTACAGAGATGGAAGAACGAGGAAGTAAACAAGGCTATGCGAGGTGTAGGCCGGGGAGGAGGACCGGGTCCGGGTGGAAACCCGGGCAACGGCCCACCCCCAGCAGGCAACCCAGGAGTTGGAAATCCGGGTAACAATCAGGGAGGAGCTGGAGGTTTCCAAGCCAACCCGAAGCAATTGGGCCAGTACCACGTTCACACCACAGGAACTTATAACAAGGATAGAAAGATATTGAAGAAGGCAGTAAACTCGGTTTCCTCGGCTGTCCCGAGATACCTGAGGTGGTCGGAGCAAGATGTAACATGGAGCAGAAGAGATCACCCGGAAAGGATAGAACACCCGGGAGTCCTAGCATTGGTGGTTGCCCCACAGGTTAATGGTTATGAGCTGAAAAAGGTCTTAATGGACGGTGGAAGCAGCATTAACATCTTATATTGGGAAACTTTTCTACGCATGGGTCTCAAGGAGTCTCAGCTACAGAAGAGTTCAACAGTTTTTCACGGGATTGTGCCGGGTCACTCAGCGTGCCCTGAGGGAAATATCACCTTGGAGGTTGCTTTTGGAGAATCAAAGGATAATTTCCGTGTGGAATGGCTCACGTTTGATGTGGTGAAGATACGCAGCCCTTATCACGCGCTATTTGGGAGGCCGGCTTACGCCAAGTTCATGGCCAGGCCGTGTTACGTGTACCTACAACTAAAAATCCCGGGTCCTAAGCAGACCATCACCATACATGGGAGCCGGGATATAGCGGCTGAGTGTGACGAAGGAGACGTAGCAATGGCGGAACAAGCTAGTAGAAAGGAGGAGCTCAAGTATTATCGATCTCAAGTAGACCCGGATGACAGAACAACGTTAAAAAGGCCGAATACGGAGGATGAGAGAGAGAAATTCAAGGCAGCACAGGATACCAAGATGGTGGCCTTTGTCGAGGGTGATCCCTCCAAGCAATTTGCTATAGGATCTAACCTAGACAATGAGCAGGAAAAAGCACTAGTGGAGTTTATTCGTTCGAATCAAGATGTTTTTGCTTGGACGCCCAGCGATATGCCGGGTATTCCTACAGAGTTAGCGGAACACAGCTTACACGTTGATCCCAAGTCCAGGCCTGTGAAGCAGGGCCTGAGGAAAATGAATGAGGAAAGAAGGAGGGCTATAGGGGAAGAAATTTCTCGGCTATTGACAGCCGGCTTTATCATGGAAGTATTTCACCCGGACTGGTTGGCAAATCCGGTTCTCGTGATGAAAAAGAGTAATGAGTGGAGGATGTGCATATATTACACGAGTCTCAACAAGCATTTCCCAAAGGATCCGTTTGCCCTTCCAAGGATAGACCAAATCATAGATGCAGTGGCTGGAAGTGACTTATTATGTTTCCTGGACGCATATTCCGGGTATCATCAGATCAAGCTCAAGAAGGAGGATTGGGAGAAAACATCGTTCATAACCCCTTTTGGGGCCTTTTGTTACAAAACCATGACTTTTGGGCTAAAAAATGCTGGCGCAACTTATCAGAGATGCATACAGAAGTGCTTTGAGGACCAGATCGGGCGCAATGTTCACGCCTATGTGGATGATGTGGTGATCAAGACCAGGAAAGCGGAGACATTTATTGATGATCTGAAGGAAACATTCAAGAACCTGAGAAGATACCAGATGACGCTTAACCCCACAAAGTGTGTGTTTGGAGTTCCAGCAGGGAAGTTACTCGGATTTATCGTGTCAGAAAGAGGGATTGAGGCAAACCCGGATAAAATCAAAGCCATCCAGAGTCTGAAAAAGCCGGAAAACCTGAAGCATGTTCAGAAGCTTACAGGGTGTGTAGCAGCGCTGAGCCGGTTTATATCAAGACTCGGAGAGAAGGCAATACCCTTGTACCGGCTCTTGAGGAAATCCGACAAATTCGTTTGGGACCAAGAGGAGGACGAGGCGTTCGAGGCACTAAAGAAGCAGCTATCTGAGGAACCAGTCCTAGCTGCCCCGGGTCCTAAAGAGCCCATGTTATTGTACGTTGCAGCCGGGCCCCGGGCGGTTAGCGCAGTGGTTGTTGTTGAGCGCAAGGAGGATGGGAAAGATCACCCGGTTCAGAGGCCGGTTTATTATGTCAGCGAGGTATTATCAGAAGCAAAGCAGCGCTACCCACATTGGCAGAAGCTGGTTTTCGGGGTCTTCATGGCCAGCCGGAAATTGAAGCCATATTTTCAGGAACACCCCATAATAGTGGTTAGCTCTATACCAATGTCGGATATCATCAGAAACTCGGATGCAACAGGTAGAATAGCCAAGTGGGCGATCGAGATGGGAGATTATCATATCAACTACGAGCCCAGGTCAGCAATCAAGTCTCAAGCTTTAGTTGATTTCATTAATGATTGGACTCACACTAGCATGCCCACAATGACACCATGTGCCGAGTCTTGGGTAATGCACTTTGATGGTTCCAAGAAATACGAGGGGTCAGGAGCTGGAGTGGTACTTACATCACCTAAAGGAGATAAGCTGAGCTACGTGTTGCAAATTCACTTTGATTGCTCCAACAACGTGGCCGAGTATGAAGCATTATTACACGGATTGAGAATAGCCAAGGAGATGAACATCAGGCAGATACGATGCTATGGGGATTCGGATCTTGTGGTACAGCAGGTATACGGAACCTGGGATAGGAAGGATGCAACTATGGCAGCATATCGCAGAGAGGTGGACAGGGTTGCCGGGTGTTTTTCCGGGTATGAGGTGGAGCATATAGATAGAAGAAAGAACGAGGCAGCAGATGCACTCGCCAGACTCGGCTCGCGTAGAGAGCCGGTTCCACCCAATGTCTTCCTGGACGAGCTATGGCGACCATCAGTTAAAACCGAGTCTGAGGAAGAGGTGGCTAACAAAGACCCGGATTCGGAGCTCGTGGCCACAATACGCACTGTTCCCGAGTGGACAGAGTCGTTTCTGGCTTACCTATCACGGGGCGAGTTACCACAGCAGGAAGTACTAGCAAGGCAAATTCTGAGGCGAGCAAAAGGTTATTCCATCATCAATGGGGAGTTATATAAAAGGAGTGCCGCAGGAGTATTTTCGCGCTGTGTGGCACTAGAAGAAGGCCGGCAAATCCTGAAAGAGATCCACGAAGGCGACTGTGGGCATCACGCATCCACAAGGTCCCTTGTGGCCAAAGCATATAGGCACGGTTTCTTCTGGCTCACAGCCTTAGCAGACGCGGAACGCTTGGTGGCAAGGTGCGATGGATGTCAAAGGTACGCTCGCCAAATCCATGTGCCGGCTATGGAGTTGCAAACAATCCCCTTAACCTGGTCGTTTGCCGTTTGGGGTATGGACATGGTCGGCCCCTTTCACATGTCACCTTGCAAAAAGACACATCTCTTGGTGGCTATTGATAAATTTACCAAGTGGGTTGAAGTTATGCCAGTTACCAATTGTGAAGCGATTACGGCAGTCAAGTTCCTGAAAAGGATTATCTACCGGTTCGGGTATCCTCACATCATAATTACAGACAATGGAACCAACATGTCCTTAGGCGAGATGGAAAAATTCTGTGGGAACAATGGAATCCGGCTTGATATAGCCTCAGTAGCTCATCCACAAGCTAATGGACAAGTGGAAAGGGCAAATCAGGAGTTACTTCGTGGATTAAAGCCACGGCTACGAGTCCCATGCATCAGAGCTGCTGGAGCATGGGTCGAGGAGTTACCTTCAGTGGTTTGGGGTATCAACACCACACCTAACATATCTACTTAGATGACACCGTTTTTCATGGTTTATGGTGCAGAGGCGGTGTTGCCGAGTGATATTATTCACGACTCGCCTCGAGTGTCGGCTTACGTCGAGGTGGAGAACGAGAAGACCCGGCAGGACGCCGTGGATATGCTAGAAGAGCACAGGGAACAAGCTTTGGAGAGATCAGCCATATACCAGCAGGATCTGAGGAGATACCATAGTCGGCGTGTGAAAACCCGGGTCTTCCAGGAAGGAGACCTGGTTCTGCGCCTGGTACAGTCAAAGGAAGGAAAACACAAGTTATCCCCACCATGGGAGGGACCGTTCATCATAAGCCGGAATCTGCACAATGGATCATATTACTTGGTAGATGCAAGGGAAGAGTCGGCTACTGTTAATGACACCGCTCATACCACTTCATCTATGCAAGAAAGAGAAAGACCATGGAACGTGGCTCAGCTGCGTCCCTACTATACCTAGTTTAGGCTAGATTCACAAGTGGAATTACACGATGTAACAGGCAGCAGGTTTCAGACGCACTCTTTTCCTATCCAGGGTACCTAAGGGGACTGGAGGGTTTTTAATGAGGCGGCTTGCTGACCTAACTTTTCTCATATCAATAAAAGAGATGGTTAAACAATATATTGTCCTTTTTTGTGTATTTTTTATCAAGTTTTTTATATTTCTGTTATGTTTTTATTTTTTCTTCCAGGTAAGTATTATTTATTGTTCTTAGTATATTAGTTTCTCTAGTAAAATGCATATATCTAGGTCTTGGGGGCTGATTGCTTGAATAGCACAGTTGCAAACTCAAAGACCCGACCATGATGCCATTGAGTTATAAGGGCCGATTACTTGTAATAAGTACGGCTGCAAGCTTATAACCGGACAAAGGAGCCAAACTTTCTTGACTTTTCTTACTTAAGCTTGATGTGACTCGCACTAATGTGGCATGCTTTGCTAGCGTATGATTACAATCAGTCATGATGCCCAGTGGGACTTGCCTGACCCTGTCTTCGTACAGCTGTAGCAACATTGATTATCCACGCGAAAGCCGTCTTATAGTAGAAGAAGGTCAAAAGGGTCATCTAAACCACAAGCTATGCAGAGTACAAGGTTAATAGCCGGAAACTCAAAGTATATTAAGCATAAGCTTCAAACCTATGTGAATGATTCCAGGTTTTGGGCCTTAGCAGAAACAATTTGTTCTTTTGGAAAAGTTCAAAACCCCAGACTCGGAAATTCGGGCCTTGGGGACTTGGGAATTTGAAAAAAGAAACAAATCATCTAGCTATTCAGCTCAAAAACCCAAAAATCCGAGTCTTGGGGACTTGGGGACTTGGAAAAAATCCACTTGTCAAAACCCATGAGACTCGGAAACCGGGTCTCGCAGAAGGAACCATAGAAAAAGTCGGAAAATCAGGAATGAAAAAGCTCAAAGTTAAGAAATATCAAATTCACGCAAAGGCCAGAAGGGCCATGAAAGATATTAAGGTTTTGAAACGTATTACAAACCGGGATAGTAGTATCATAAAGTGCACAGGCGCACTATCAAAAGAATAATTGTTTTAAAAGGCCCATTGGCCGAATAAAGTGTTTGAGACGGTTGCCGATAAAAAAGTTCAATCGGCCCCCTGGGCCGAGTCGTCCATCTTGCCCTTGCCCTTGGCAGCCGGGTCTTGTTCCTTGCCTTGTTCTTCAGCAGTCTTTGCGGCAGCAGCACCCGGGTCAGCAGTAGTGCCGGCCCGTGCAGGAGGAGGAACAACCGGCGTGGAGGTAGCAGATGCAGAATCGGCCTCAGCCTTCTTCTTCGCGGCCTCTTCCCTCGCCTGAGCAGCCTCCGCTTTCCACCGTGCCAGCATATCATACGGCTTGGGAGGATCCGACTTAATTACCTTGTCTTCAGCGTCATATGGTGGGACAATCAAACTGACGTCCAGACTATCGGCAATTATACTAGCCGAGTGACGAACCTCCTTCTGGATAGCCTTGAAGTTTTTTGCTGAGAACCTGGAGCCGTCATGGTTGAACTCCGGAAACCCGCCAACGAGTTTTGCCGGCTCAAGTTTTGGAAAATATGCCTTAGCCAGTGCAAGCCCCCGGGTTACTCCAACCCGGCAGGACGAGCGTTTCCAGTGCTCGATCCACTCGGGGATGGTGGAGCACGCGTCAAGCAGTGTCTTCAAGCTACCATGTCCAACACCCGGCCACTTCAAAGCCTGAAGAATCCATTTGGTTCCGGCACAGAGCTGCCGGATTGCGCTCTTTATTGTCTTCAGTTTTGCTATGTCATCTTCATCTGGAGTTTCATCATCCGGCCCTGCAGAAAATAGAAAACGCTTTAAGTAAGGAAAACCGACTGTTTATCAGAATAAGAATCCGGGTTATAGTTATTAAGGTAAGAATCGTTACCAGTTAAAGCACGATACGTGTCGGCAATCTGAACAGAAAGCTTGGTCAGTTCATCCTCTGCTGCATGACCTCTCTTTCTATACTTCCTTGCAAGTTTCCCTGTCTTCTTGGCATCAGCTTCAGCCGACTCACGCAACGTCGTCTCCGCCTCGAGGAGTTTGGTGGCTTTCGCCAACGCTTTCTCAGAGTGGGTTACGAAGGCCTGCGTGGAAACACAAGGAAGGGTTAGCCGGATAAAATCAGACTATCAGTTGGATACGCTATGAAAGTTCCAAGCAAATTATCAATAACTTCACTCGGAACTTGGGGACTAGACAAATATACAGGCAATATTACTCAGATTTACCTCATGTTTGGCTATCAAGGCTTCTAGGACATTTTCTTCGTCAGCCATCAAGGTGTGCAGGGCGTCGAGCATCTGGGTAAAGGTCATATCTTCTGGCTTGGTACCGGAAGAGCCGGCGGCCTGATCACTCGGAGGAGGAGTCTTCTCCGGCTTTAGGGTCGAGACCCGGGCTGCCTGGGTGTCAGGATTGGGAGTGCCCACCCTCGTGCCCAGGATTTCGACGTCGTCGTCCTCAGGTTCCTCAGATGGATTGGGAGACCCGGCTTCCTGCCGGGCCGAGTCTGCCAGGGGGTCTTGTCCTTGGTTTTCTTCACCAGCACCGCCAGTTGCGGCGCCCATATCATCAACCGGCCCTTCAGTCTCCCGGTTATCCGTATCCATGTTGTCCGGGTCACTGATCGAGACCTGGGCGCTAAGGAAAGAAAAGAGAAGTGGTTAGTAGCAAAAAGTGAAGGTTACCAAAAGGACTAGTATGTCGTGTAGCAGGAGATGTAACTTACCCGACATTCACCACGAAATCCGTCGGAATCTCGCTGCTAGATGTGGATGAGGCTGTTACAGGATCGGAGAGTGAGACCCGGAACTGTCCGGCTAATGGATGATTGGGGGAAGGGTGTATTTGGGGTGAGTTGGAAGGGTGAGATGGGGAAGTACCAGTGCGGCGAGTTGGGGACGTGGGAATACCCGGGTTGAGGGGGTCATCACGCGGGGAATTCCGGGTTACCCTGCGCTTGGCCGGAGGCGGGTCCTTCAAGTGTGGCGAACTGGATAATTGTCGGTTAAGTTCACGCATATTATCAAAAGAATAGGGTTTGGAGGACATGGAGGAATATGGAACCTTGAAAACAACCCCTCGGGGTTTCCTCTTGGCTCCGACCTCAACTTCCGGCTCGGCCTCGCTTTTATCGCTCTTGGTTTCTTCCGGGTCTTCTTTGTCGTCCTTGTCATCCTTATCCTCCATCCCTGAAAAGCACAAATACATAGTCGGAAAAAGAGAAAAAATGGGAAAGCAAAGTAATAGAAGTTAAGACGATTGAAGCCCGGATGATACCTTCATCGGTGTCAGCCGGCTCTTCTTCCTCTTCCGGGTTTTTGGAGGTAGGAGGAGCCTCGATGTTCCAAAAAGCATTATCAGCCTGAGATAAAGGCATAAAAGTGAGAGTTAGTACTTGTATCAAGTAAAAGTACAAGAGTAAGTGAATAAGTGTCGGATCTTACCGCTGGAGCCGGGTTGTCCTGAATGAACGGCTCTAACCCGCCTATATTTTTGATCACTTCCACCTTCTCAGTCAGGAAGCTTTTGATGATCTTGTTCGTGTCGCCAGCCGGGTAGTTCCACGAAGAGTAGCGGAGTAAATCCGTGACATGCCCCGAGTACTCGCACATCAACTTGGGACGAATGGAGTTGGGATGGATCCGGAAGTTTACCCAAGTTTTTACCAGGTTAAGCCCGAGGAGGCCTTGGGCGGAAAGTACAGCCAATTTGGTTAAGTAGGGTTGGATGGACTCCCTGTCCGACTCTGAGGCGAAGGCATTAAAGGTATCCGAGAGATCAAGGAGGCCCTCCGAGAAACCCGACAATCTCTTTTCGCCGGGTGGGGAGGCGTCCCGGCAATAAAAGAAGGATTTTTGCCAATGTTTGACGTGGGAGTTTAAACTAAGATTCGGCATAGGTGAATTTTTTCGGCGTTGGATGGACACTCCGCCGCAGGCCAAAAGGGCCCCGTCACCGCTTTCGCGGCACAGTTTGCATTGGAACAGTTCTAGAAAGAGGGCAAGGTTTGGTGGGATGCATAGGTATGACTCACAGAGGACAATAAAATGGGTGATATTTAACATAGAGTTAGGCACTATGTCGAATACTCGGAGGCCATAGTGACTAAGGAGCTCACGAAAAAAGGAGTGACCCGGGGGACGAAATCCCCGGATCACGTGCTCAACGAAGCATATTACCTCGTTAGGGCCAGGGGTGGGCCGGGTCTCGTCACCCGGGACTCTCCAGAAGATATCCTCCTGAGATGGAAGGACGCCAGACTCGGCAAGCTCCTCTAGCTTCGCCTTGGTCACGGTAGACCGTGCCCAGTTGGCAGAGATGGGCTGAGTTGACTTTGGCTTTGCCGGCTGTTTCCCCTTGTTCTTGGGAGCCATTTGTTCGGTCTGCAAAACACAAGGCAAGAGTGCAGAACATGAGTAACCAAGGCCCGGAAACTACGAGTTATCCGAGTATCAATTAGCAGCACGGAAATTACGGGTTATCCGAGTGTCAACGGGCAGCTACAGAGATTACAGGTTATCCGAATATCAGTGAGCAATTGTGAAAGAGGGTTGGTTATCTGGTTACCTAGAGAGTAAATGAGAAATCCGGAAATAGTAGATTATCCGGGTATCGAAGAACGACTACGGAAAATCTTGACATACTACACCTAGATTGGAAAATTTATAGAGAAATTTGCGGAGAGATTAATGGTTGCGAGTGACAGGAGAGTGTTATTGGATCTACCATTGAGCAATTAGACAAGCAAGAGTAGAGTTGAGCAATCTAAATCGGTACGGAATAAGAAAGTGGCCTGCGAGCGGGCCTAGATCCAATCTCGTTCAAGCGAAAAACTTGAAGTTAAAATTAGTGGAGGAAGAAAGCTTACCGGTGCGGATTGAAGGAGAGCACGGCGGCGGCAGATGACACAGTTGTGATGCCCCTTTGGATCTTCCGGCGGGCGGCTTGGGGGTGCGGCGGCGGAAGCTGACGGTGGCGCGGCGCGAATCGTGGACGAGCGCAAATGGCGGCGGCTCGGTCCCGGCGGTGCGTCCGCGGGCTCCGTGGCGGCGCGGCTGCGAGCTCGAGTGAGAGAGCGCCGGAGAGGAGGAAGATGGAGAGGAAATGGAACGTTAGGCTAGGTTACCCCCTAGGGCATCTATTTATAGGTGCGGGTGGGGAAAACTAGGTCAAGTGAGCGGGAGCCGAAATTTTCGGGAGGGATACCCGTCCGGGAATTTTGGGATATACGTTAAATACCCGTGCGCGATATCCGGAAAGGATAGGAAGTAAATCATTCCCGCGATATCCGGGCTAATTAACGAGCAAAGCAAGCCAGGTCTTCTGTGTTTTCCTCGGGATGTTGACCCGGGAAAGTGAAGATGGATTCGGAGAAAGCCGGGTTATTACATGGACCACCAGTGGAGTCAGGCCTAGCTGTTTATCGAAGCAACCTAACCCGGCCTCTATGAACTTGTATGTTTGTTATTTTTGTAGGGAATAGCATGCGCTTCAAGGAGGATCCCGTGAAGCCCAAGCTATTCTGGGGACTACTGATGGAGGGATGATAACCCGGTAGGCTAACCCAAGGTGTAATTCGGCCCAAAGGGCGCTGCGCAAGATCCGTCTTAGGGAAAAGGAGTTTCTAGAAGGCCCAAGAGTGTAGGCCTCGTAACCCGGTTTGTGTGTTCCGGTAGGGAAACTTAGGGTTTGTAAGCAGTGTCCGGGAGGGACTCCGAGTATGCCTTGGATGGTAAGCCAGGGGGTCCGGATATTATATAAGTTGGCCCATTAGGGTTAGATTAGACACAATCACGCAATCACGAGACACACGAGTTTGGCATCCTTTGTAACACAAGTATCGAGATAATATATTCAGATCGGAGACTCGGCGACTTGATTGCCGGCTACCAGATCGCATATCACCATGATTTCCTTCGAGCTAAACCCTCTCCCAAACACCAGAGTCGAATTGCCCCAAGATAAGTTACCCCCGGTAACGTCTGCCGTGATTATCCCACGACAATCACCAATCCCTGTTGCTGGCGTACGGGGTGAACATGTCTTTTGGAAACAAGATACAGTCCGCACGTATGAGCACCGGAGGGAACGCTCCAAGGCACTCACTTGCTAGAAAAAACGCAGTTTCTCCTCTTATTGGCAGGGAAACTCCCACTGAGAAGAATTGCACTGGAGATTGGGATCACCTTATTCCCAAGAAGAAAGCACCAAGCCCGGAGTGGAAAACTCCCAAGGAGACGGTGGAGAAGGACATCATGGAAAGGTTGGGAAAAGCTGCAGGAGCATTTGAGCAAGCCTATAACCTCATGATGCGCATCATTGGAGAGCATGAAGACAACTATGAAGAGAAGAACAAGAAAGAGTGGCGGGCTAAGTACGAGAAGAAGGGAGAATGAAGAAATTACCGCAACCATCTAATCTTGGGGGAGTTTCACGTATCCCCCGTCTTTTATCATCTTTATCATGTCTATCTAGTTTTGGTGTGTCTTGCTTTTATTATCTAGTTATCGTTTTCGTTTAGGCCTGAGTGAGCTCATTGAGCATTATCATGCATCCCCGTCTTATGGTTTATCAATGAATAATAAAGTACGGTGTCATCCACGATTCCCTTGTTTTGGGGATTTATGGGTAACACTCATGCAAATGAGCATGGCATATTTAGAGGTTTCAATCACATCTTGCCTTGAAATTAATTAACTTGAGTGTGTTGGACAATTGTAGAATTATCTCAATATGACATAAATCCACTATCTATCTATTAGCTTAATGGCTATTCCGAGCATGTTCACCATGTTATAGTTTCATTTATGCTCTAAATTAAGATGCTTATGTTATTAATTAGCATGGGCTGAATTTGGGATAAGACTCTCACGAACTTTTGAATGCACACATTTATTTCTATTGCACTTAACAAACATGACCCATTAATGGGAGCTAAAAGTTTTGTGCTTGACAAGGATTTTGGTTGGGAGTTGGCTAACACGTGCATCACGTGAAAAGCTTTCAACATTGCACAAAGAAATTTTATATTTAGTTTGTAACAGCCCAAGTATGAAAACCTACCATTTAGAATGTTTGATTTCTTGTTACTTAAGTATTGCATCATGTCATCATATTGTTTCCATGTTGTTTGCTTTTGTTTCTAAATTGTTGCATTTGTTTTCCACTGTTTTCACAACTCAAATTCAAACCTTACTCAAACAATGTTTTCATACTTGTTCTGTTACAACTTTTGGAATAAAAATAACAAGTGAAAACAACCAAATTGTTCCATTTTATTCCATGTTAATAACTCCTTAATTTGTTGGTTTTAATCAAACCATTAGTCCAATCAATTAATTCTATTTCACCTCAATTTCAAACCAAATGTATTTCAAATCATCACCCAATTTGAATCTATGCAAATTAACAAAACAATGCAATCCTCTGTTTTCATTTTAAACTACAAGTTCAACCCAATTTAAATTTTGTTTCAAATAATTCACTTAATGATAAAATCCATCCAATTTAAATCAAATTACAAAACAGCAATTTAATTTGAACTTTTTGAAACAGAAGGTGGCAAGTGTTTGAAGATGAGCTAAATAACTCACCCAAAATTTCCCAATTTTTCCTAACTCCCAAAACCCTCTCTTTTTCTTCCAATTCCAAATCAGCAAAAAAATAAATAAATAATAGGAAAGAAAAATAAAATAGCAACCAAACAGAAGGGAGAGAGAGCACCAGCTGGCCCAGCCCAACCCACTCCTTCTTTTTTCCCTGGCCCGATACCTTTCAGCCTCTGTCTTCTTCCTCGATGTCGTCATCTTCCTGTACGAACGCATCAGACACCGTGCGATCACCTCCTCCTCCACCCGATGCTCGCCGTACTAGCTCCCTCCTCCCTCTTTTTAATCCCCACCAAGACCACCTCGAACCCTAGACCCCCTCCTTCTTCCTCCCCAGCCGCCATCCCTTCTTCCTCTTCTCCCTGCTCCCTCTGCTCTGTATTTCTGAAACTCTGAACCTGCACCACACCGAGAAAAAGGGGCCTCCTTTCACCGGCGACCGCCGCCGCCAGCCACCTCCTCCGGCCGGGCAAGGCACGGGAATGGAACCGCCACGGGTTCCTCTCCCTCGCCGTGCCCTCGGCCAGGCCGGGGAGGCGACGTAGCGCCGGCGCCATCCCTTCCTCGCCGGCCGTCGCTCCCTGCCGCGGCCATGTCCGCCTCGGCCTCCTCCTTCCTGTCCGATCGAGGCCACCAAGGTGAGCGCTCCTCTCGCGATCCCCTCCTCTCTCTCCCCCCTTGAACCGCACCCCACCGCATCAACACCAGCCGCCCCCTCCGGCCACCGCGGCCATGAACCACGGCGAGGGCCGCTGCATCGCTGGTCCCTGTCGAGTTCCGCACGAACAGGTTCAGAAAGTTCAGAAAACCACCGCGCACCACATCTCTTACCCCTCGAGAACCCCTTCCCTTCAACAAAGAAGCCACCAGCCCACTGGTTCGGGTCTCAGGCGCAAGCCAGAGGGGGTGGGTTCGAATCCCACCCCCCACGGGATTAACCCATTTATTTTTCCTTTTATTTCTTACAACCCAAACAACCTGATATTCACCAACAAGTCCCTGCTAACTATTTTCTTAACCCCTGTAATTTATTTCTAAATCCCTAGAGGTAATAAAAAATGGCAGATTGCACCCTATAATTCTAAAATGCATAACAAATTCATTTTAACCCCAATTTTAACTTTTTAAATATGTTTTCTGTCCCAAATTGAATTGTCTATCCAAATATAAAATTTGTTTACTGTTTTGAATATTTCAAATTGGTGCAATATTTGAAAACTTGTCAAATTCACTTAAACTTGCAAAATTCATAACTTGTTCATAAAAATTCCAAATTTCACAAAACAAATATGTTTTCCAATCAATTTTTCATGTACTTTCCAAATATAAATTTTGTTTGCTGTTTTGAATAATTTAAATTGCTGAAAACAACTGTTTCTTGTTTATTGCATTTAAAATTGCCAAAATAATAACTTGCTCATTTTAAATCCAATTTCCACAAATGAAATATGTTTTCCATGCAAAATTAAACCACCTTTCCAAATATAAATTTTGTTCCATGTTTTGAATAATTAAAAGTGGTTAAATAATTTAAATCTTATTTAATTCATTTAATATTGTTAAATTTATAACTTGATCAAAACAAATTCTTTTGGGACATATAAAATATGTTTTCCAACCCTAAAAGTATAAACTTTTCAAATATGAATTTGGTTTAATGCTTTGAACAAATAAAAATTCAAATAAGTTCATGTTTGAATTAAATTCATTTAATTCTTGTTTAACTTGTTTAATTCCTAAATAATTTATTTGAAATCCTTTTTCAACAAGTGAAACATGTATTCCAACTAAAATCTTGTTTTCTTTTCAAATATGAACTTTGTTATCTATTTTGAACAATTTAACTTGATAAAAACAACAAATGCTTGTGTGACATCTTTAAGTAACCAAATTTTCCAAACTTAATAAATGGTTTCCAAACCTTGTTAAACTTCTTTTCCACTTGCATCTAATGTTGTTATTTTGTTGTTATCATCATGCATGCATCATGCTAACAACTCTCACATAATAATTAAAATGTAGATCATTGCTTCCACCTTAACCATTTGCATCCATATGCAATTCACATTGCATATGGGTCCAATTAAATTGTGTTATCTTGTCAAGTAGTTTATTTTGATGCATCTATTAACATGACATGCATCATCCCATGTTTGTGCACCTATGCCATGATATTGATTGTTTATCTTTCTGCATTGTTTGTTTGCTTCTTCTCGGATAAACGACGACGTTGAGACCGACGATACTTACGACATCCCTTCTAAGGATTTAGCTCAGTACCAGGCTACTGGGTTTGCAGGCAAGTTATCACTCACATGAACCATCGTGTTCCTTTCAACATTGATTACCGATACTTTCCGTTGTTCTTTTCTGCTAGCCTTAGTAGTAGTTGTTTCTGTTACGAACCTATCACATGTATCCTTTAACCCTGATATTGCCTCACCTCCATACCTATAACCATTGTTTGAGCCCGTGACTTTCAAGCATGCTTAGGTTGTTTTGCTCGAGTCTGTTACCCGTTACTTTCTGTTACTATTTCCATTACGTTGTGGGGGCTCGATGCTTAATCAATCAATCATGCTAATGTTACTATTAATAATAAATTTGATGATAAGGCACCGGCAGGAGGCCCATGAGAGGTTTTGGAGCCTGCTAGTGTCGACCCTAATAGGAAAAGGGTCTTGTCTACTGATCCATGATGAGCGCACTACCCGCATGTGGGAAGCGAGTATGGGCGCCCCCCTCAACTTGACCTGATTCGCATCTCGTCCAAATCGCCTCATTTAGTTCGTGTGTTCTATTTGCCGCATGCATGTTTTTGCGAGCCCAGGCCAGGGTGGAACTTTCGTAGTCGGCATATAGGGGGACACGTTCTTAGAGTGCTATGAGGGTCCATTTTCTTCTGGGCTCGATTAGCCGTGCGCCCAAGGTGCTTTGGGCTTGATGCGAAGAATGGTTGGTTGTGTTGAGTGCCCCGCTTGGTGGGGTGATCTCCCATCTGGCGGGCCATTCATACGTGTACGGCCAAATTGGTGCAACCCTGCAGGGATAATCTTCTCGAGAAGCCGTGTTTTCCGCGGTTATGGATTACTTGGTGAAAGTACTGGCTAACAATTACTCAGGACAACTTAAACATAATGATCAAACATGTTACACCCAATGATTAATAACTTGACTAGTAATAGGTTGATGACACAATAACTTGATTCACCTTTAATACAACTGTGTGAGTTATCCTCGGATTGCTTCTTTGGATAAGGGGCGAGATCCAGGATGGGTTTGTTTGAAGTTATCTTTCAGTTGGTTACAATCCTCGATCTTATCTCCTTTCTGTTAGCCGGAAGTGGTAGAATCTCTGTAGTTGTTTAGAGCAGCCAGTTGCAGCATCTTTTATATCCCCTCTCTTCCGTTGAACCCAAGGCATCTGTGCTTGGTGTTGACGGGTTACACTTTGGTGAACTGTGAGTCTTGCTTGCCAGTACGTTTATGTACTGACCCCTTTGGGGCTATGGTTTCCGCAGACCTATGTTTCCGAAGATCTACATGGTGGCTACTACGTGGAGTATGACGAGACTGCTGACGAGTAGATAGCGGACCCGGGCAGGATCCGAGACTTCGTGGATGGGCTCCGTCTTTTCGTTGCCGGCCTCTTAGGCCTATTTGGTTCTTGTCTGTACTCAGACATGTTGAATGCTTCCGCTGTATTGTAATGATGTATTGTTGGGGCATGTGCCCTCTGAATGATTGTATTTGCTATCTCTGCTCTAATGAGAGCCATTTGCAACTTATTTCAATCTTTTGTGTCGTAGAGATCTGTTGTGATATCAGTTGTTCAACGCCGTTGACGTACCATGTGTGTATGGTTTGAAGTACGTCGACGGAAGTGCCTTTGATCTCTAGTGGATAGTTTACATCGACGATGGAATAGCAGGGCTTGTGTTGTCGCGCATAAGCGCAGGCCTACCAGGAAGCTGGGACGTGGGAGCAGTTATGCCCCATAATCCAAGCATCTGCTATCCAGTTCGTACGGTGAGTATCCCCTAGAAATCAGGGTGCGACAAATGGTATCAGAGCCTGTCTGCCTGTAGGATCCCTTTTTACTGGTCGCAGTTGAGTCTAGAAACTATTTTGTAGCTATATAGGAAAAATGAAACGTGAGAGTAGGAATTCTGTTCTTTTTCTTCTTTGCCCACCCTCCCTCCCTTTTTCTGGTAAGGAAGTGCAACGTTGTTTTCCCTTCTCATCTAAACTTTCAAGTTAGGATTTCACGAATTCTGGTTTCTCTAGGATGCTTATATCTACTAGACCATAGGAATGGAGGTGGTTGTGACGTGATTTATCATGTTGCCTACTCATGATTGAGAACGGAGGCGTGTAAGCCCCGGAAGCAGATCCTCTATTCCTTAAGCAGTAGATATTGATCCTTTAGAAGCCTGGATGGGTTTTTCCGTAGTACCTCAGGAGTGTTTTGATCTCGTTTACCCCGGTGTTGCTTCAATATCCTGTTCTTTTAAAGAACCTTTTCGTCCGTTGAAATCTTGTTGTTGTTTTCCACTTCAATTCTTCTACCGGCGTCTAATCAAAACTTCCTCGTAAACTCTTATCCAGTTAAAGTGTTATTTCATACCGGAGCATCACATTCCTTTGTGTCAACAATCTTTTCCACAACATACAACCCAGTTCTGGTTCCACTAAGCAATCAAAACTATGTTCACCCCCCGGGATCTCAAATGTTGACTTCCAAGATAAGTAAGAACAATCCAATTCTAATGAGAGGCCACATATTCCTCGTTACTCTCATGTTGATGATTCTGACATTGATGATTATTCTTGGTGTTGCATTGATGTCAATAACTCTGTTCCACCCCTATTACAGATAGTCTATTCTACAAATGAATCAAATTCTATCCAGCTATACACCCTTGATACAAAAACCTCTCCCCTTTACTTGAAAAATGTTCCGGTGGTTTCCAAATTCCCTGACATCCTTCCAGAAGAGTTGCCAGGAATTCCTATCGTTTTGAACTTCCAGAAAAACTATCCAAGGTGCACGATGTGTTTCACGTGTCACAGCTCAAGTGGATCTTTCCAAGAAGTTTCCGGACCTTCTCTTTTCTCAGTAGGAATCTCGGGGCGCGATTCCTTCAAGGGGGGGCGTTTTGGCCCAAGTATGAAAACCTACCATTTAGAATGTTTGATTTCTTGTTACTTAAGTATTGCATCATGTCATCATATTTTTTCCATGTTGTTTGCTTTTGTTTCTAAATTGTTGCATTTGTTTTCCACTGTTTTCACAACTCAAATTCAAACCTTACTCAAACAATGTTTTCATACTTGTTCTGCTACAACTTTTGGAATAAAAATAACAAGTGAAAACAACCAAATTGTTCCATTTTATTCCATGTTAATAACTCCTTAATTTGTTGGTTTTAATCAAACCATTAGTCCAATCAATTAATTCTATTTCACCTCAATTTCAAACCAAATGTATTTCAAATCATCACCCAATTTGAATCTATGCAAATTAACAAAACAATGCAATCCTCTATTTTCATTTTAAACTACAAGTTCAACCCAATTTAAATTTTGTTTCAAATAATTCACTTAATGATAAAATCCATCCAATTTAAATCAAATTACAAAACAGCAATTTAATTTGAACTTTTTGAAACAGAAGGTGGCAAGTGTTTGAAGATGAGCTAAATAACTTACCCAAAATTTCCCAATTTTTCCTAACTCCCAAAACCCTCTCTTTTTCTTCCAATTCCAAATCAGCAAAAAAATAAATAAATAATAGGACAGAAAAATAAAATAGCAACCAAACAGAAGGGAGAGAGAGCACCAGCTGGCCCAGCCCAACCCACTCCTTCTTTTTTCCCTGGCCCGATACCTTTCAGCCTCTGTCTTCTTCCTCGATGTCGTCATCTTCCTGTACGAACGCATCAGACACCGTGCGATCACCTCCTCCTCCACCCGATGCTCGCCGTACTAGCTCCCTCCTCCCTCTTTTTAATCCCCACCAAGACCACCTCGAACCCTAGACCCCCTCCTTCTTCCTCCCCAGCCGCCATCCCTTCTTCCTCTTCTCCCTGCTCCCTCTGCTCTGTATTTCTGAAACTCTGAACCTGCACCACACCGAGAAAAAGGGGCCTCCTTTCACCGGCGACCGCCGCCGCCAGCCACCTCCTCCGGCCGGGCAAGGCACGGGAATGGAACCGCCACGGGTTCCTCTCCCTCGCCGTGCCCTCGGCCAGGCCGGGGAGGCGACGTAGCGCCGGCGCCATCCCTTCCTCGCCGGCCGTCGCTCCCTGCCGCGGCCATGTCCGCCTCGGCCTCCTCCTTCCTGTCCGATCGAGGCCACCAAGGTGAGCGCTCCTCTCGCGATCCCCTCCTCTCTCTCCCCCTTGAACCGCACCCCACCGCATCAACACCAGCCGCCCCCTCCGGCCACCGCGGCCATGAACCACGGCGAGGGCCGCTGCATCGCTGGTCCCTGTCGAGTTCCGCACGAACAGGTTCAGAAAGTTCAGAAAACCACCGCGCACCACATCTCTTACCCCTCGAGAACCCCTTCCCTTCAACAAAGAAGCCACCAGCCCACTGGTTCGGGTCTCAGGCGCAAGCCAGAGGGGGTGGGTTCGAATCCCACCCCCCACGGGATTAACCCATTTATTTTTCCTTTTATTTCTTACAACCCAAACAACCTGATATTCACCAACAAGTCCCTGCTAACTATTTTCTTAACCCCTGTAATTTATTTCTAAATCCCTAGAGGTAATAAAAAATGGCAGATTGCACCCTATAATTCTAAAATGCATAACAAATTCATTTTAACCCCAATTTTAACTTTTTAAATATGTTTTCTGTCCCAAATTGAATTGTCTATCCAAATATAAAATTTGTTTACTGTTTTGAATATTTCAAATTGGTGCAATATTTGAAAACTTGTCAAATTCACTTAAACTTGCAAAATTCATAACTTGTTCATAAAAATTCCAAATTTCACAAACCAAATATGTTTTCCAATCAATTTTTCATGTACTTTCCAAATATAAATTTTGTTTGATGTTTTGAATAATTTAAATTGCTGAAAACAACTGTTTCTTGTTTATTGCATTTAAAATTGCCAAAATAATAACTTGCTCATTTTAAATCCAATTTCCACAAATGAAATATGTTTTCCATGCAAAATTAAACCACCTTTCCAAGTATAAATTTTGTTCCATGTTTTGAATAATTAAAAGTGGTTAAATAATTTAAATCTTATTTAATTCATTTAATATTGTTAAATTTATAACTTGATCAAAACAAATTCTTTTGGGACATATAAAATATGTTTTCCAACCCTAAAAGTATAAACTTTTCAAATATGAATTTGGTTTAATGCTTTGAACAAATAAAAATTCAAATAAGTTCATGTTTGAATTAAATTCATTTAATTCTTGTTTAACTTGTTTAATTCCTAAATAATTTATTTGAAATCCTTTTTCAACAAGTGAAACATGTATTCCAACTAAAATCTTGTTTTCTTTTCAAATATGAACTTTGTTATCTATTTTGAACAATTTAATTGATGAAAACAACAAATGCTTGTGTGACATCTTTAAGTAACCAAATTTTCCAAACTTAATAAATGGTTTCCAAACCTTGTTAAACTTCTTTTCCACTTGCATCTAATGTTGTTATTTTGTTGTTATCATCATGCATGCATCATGCTAACAACTCTCACATAATAATTAAACTGTAGATCATTGCTTCCACCTTAACCATTTGCATCCATATGCAATTCACATTGCATATGGGTCCAATTAAATTGTGTTATCTTGTCAAGTAGTTTATTTTGATGCATCTATTAACATGACATGCATCATCCCATGTTTGTGCACCTATGCCATGATATTGATTGTTTATCTTTCTGCATTGTTTGTTTGCTTCTTCTCGGATAAACGACGACGTTGAGACCGACGATACTTACGACATCCCTTCTAAGGATTTAGCTCAGTACCAGGCTACTGGGTTTGCAGGCAAGTTATCACTCACATGAACCATCGTGTTCCTTTCAACATTGATTACCGATACTTTCCGTTGTTCTTTTCTGCTAGCCTTAGTAGTAGTTGTTTCTGTTACGAACCTATCACATGTATCCTTTAACCCTGATATTGCCTCACCTCCATACCTATAACCATTGTTTGAGCCCGTGTCTTTCTAGCATGCTTAGGTTGTTTTGCTCGAGTCTGTTACCCGTTACTTTCTGTTACTATTTCCATTACGTTGTGGGGGCTCGATGCTTAATCAATCAATCATGCTAATGTTACTATTAATAATAAATTTGATGATAAGGCACCGGCAGGAGGCCCATGAGAGGTTTTGGAGCCTGCTAGTGTCGACCCTAATAGGAAAAGGGTCTTGTCTACTGATCCATGATGAGCGCACTACCCGCATGTGGGAAGCGAGTATGGGCGCCCCCCTCAACTTGACCTGATTCGCATCTCGTCCAAATCGCCTCATTTAGTTCGTGTGTTCTATTTGCCGCATGCATGTTTTTGCGAGCCCAGGCCAGGGTGGAACTTTCGTAGTCGGCATATAGGGGGACACGTTCTTAGAGTGCTATGAGGGTCCATTTTCTTCTGGGCTCGATTAGCCGTGCGCCCAAGGTGCTTTGGGCTTGATGCGAAGAATGGTTGGTTGTGTTGAGTGCCCCGCTTGGTGGGGTGATCTCCCATCTGGCGGGCCATTCATACGTGTACGGCCAAATTGGTGCAACCCTGCAGGGATAATCTTCTCGAGAAGCCGTGTTTTCCGCGGTTATGGATTACTTGGTGAAAGTACTGGCTAACAAGTACTCAGGACAACTTAAACATAATGATCAAACATGTTACACCCAATGATTAATAACTTGACTAGTAATAGGTTGATGACACAATAACTTGATTCACCTTTAATACAACTGTGTGAGTTATCCTTGGATTGCTTCTTTGGATAAGGGGCGAGATCCAGGATGGGTTTGTTTGAAGTTATCTTTCAGTTGGTTACAATCCTCGATCTTATCTCCTTTCTGTTAGCCGGAAGTGGTAGAATCTCTGTAGTTGTTTAGAGCAGCCAGTTGCAGCATCTTTTATATCCCCTCTCTTCCGTTGAACCCAAGGCATCTGTGCTTGGTGTTGACGGGTTACACTTTGGTGAACTGTGAGTCTTGCTTGCCAGTACGTTTATGTACTGACCCCTTTGGGGCTGTGGTTTCCGCAGACCTACGTTTCCGAAGATCTACATGGTGGCTACTACGTGGAGTATGACGAGACTGCTGACGAGTAGATAGCGGACCCGGGCAGGATCCGAGACTTCGTGGATGGGCTCCGTCTTTTCGTTGCCGGCCTCTTAGGCCTATTTGGTTCTTGTCTGTACTCAGACATGTTGAATTCTTCCGCTGTATTGTAATGATGTATTGTTGGGGCATGTGCCCTCTGAATGATTGTATTTGCTATCTCTGCTCTAATGAGAGCCATTTGCAACTTATTTCAATCTTTTGTGTCGTAGAGATCTGTTGTGATATCAGTTGTTCAACGCCGTTGACGTACCATGTGTGTATGGTTTGAAGTACGTCGACGGAAGTGCCTTTGATCTCTAGTGGATAGTTTACATCGACGATGGAATAGCAGGGCTTGTGTTGTCGCGCATAAGCGCAGGCCTACCAGGAAGCTGGGACGTGGGAGCAGTTATGCCCCATAATCCAAGCATCTGCTATCCAGTTCGTACGGTGAGTATCCCCTAGAAATCAGGGTGCGACATAGTTGATGTCATGTGCTTTTGTTTTTGGACTCCTGCCATGCCGAAATGAAATAGAGGAATAGTAAGTTTTGATGAGTAAGTATATATGACTAGAGAAATTGCATTGGGCCGCTAACCCAAGCCATGCTTGATCATGGTGGAAATTTACTTACAGCTAGAGTGGACTCTACAAACACATCCTACAATAAAATAAGAAGCTATGCATATAGTGAATGAAATAAAAAAGGATGATGAGTCTACTCCGTTTGTTCATCTTGTTATTGTGACATGGGCTGGTTTCTATGTCATGGGGCAAGAGGTACCTCTTTACAATTCTCTATGATGTCATTAATACTTATTATGATTGTACAAAGCTTATTAGGAATCTTAAGTTGAGTAATCATGGAGTAGGTTTTTACATTCACGTGGCATGAGACAGTCAACCAACACCTTGTCAACCACATTACTTCAACATTCATAAATTAAGATGCTAATGATAAAGGGGCAATGAGAGTCTTAGCCCAATGGATGCCACATTACAATTAGTAATTTAAGCTGAATAGTTTGGAAACTAAATGAGACTTGATCATGTTTTACCTCTACTCATTTATCTTTCTCCAAATTAAAGAGTATAATTCGATTGTCCAACATACAATGGTTATTTGCTTTCAAAAGTATGGGGTGTTTGCTAGAGCTTCGAATATGTTATCCTTATGTGTATGAGTTCTATTCATTCATCTTGCATTATAACTGAACATGATGATGATACAATGCCCGTATTTATTTATCAACCATAAGTCCATTGATGCATGTAATGATCTATGTCCTTATTTACTCGAGGACGAGCAAAGGTTTAAGCTTGGGGGAGTTGATACGCGCATTTTATATCATCATTTATACCCTCCATATAGGCATTATTGGGATGTTTTATCAATGTTATGTCATGGTTTTGCATGTTTTAGATGATTTTATGGGACTTTCCTACAAAGTCCCTATTTTTGGTATTTAATTTCTGGGTGTCAGAAAACACCTGTTTTCATGTTTTTGATGTTTCAGGAGCTACAGGTATCCAAATTGCGAAAGGAAAGAAACCCTGTCAGTTTTTCTTCGGGAGAAAGGCCGTGGGCACAAGACACAAAGGAGGAGGGCCAGGAGGCCCAAAAGGGGGTAGCCCACGCGGCCAGATTCCCTGGCCAAGTGTGGGGCCCCCAAATGGGCCCACAGCACCTCCTCCCCGAGGTCTTTTTGCTGACGACTCCGTCTTCCCCGAATAGGAACACCCTAATTTTCCCGAGACGAGACGGAGCCGCCAGGGCAGCGAAACTCTCGAAACTCTCCGCGAAGGAGACAGATCCTGCTGCTCCGGAGCTCCACGGAAGAGGGAAATCATCCCCATCCTCATCCCCATCTCCTCCTTGGCGTGGGAGGAGGCATCTCCATCACCATCCTCACCAGCACCTGCATCTCCACCATCACCATCACCGTGATCCACTCCGTTCCCCTCATAGTTTGATCATTGCTACACCCTAGATACGTGTTATTGTACTCCGTTGCATGTTTGGGATTGAGTACTTGTCATTATTTGGTGGTGGATCCATTGTTTCAGATTGTGTTGTACCACATATGTCACCATACATGATCATGTTTGCACGTTGTGAGTAGTTCCCGAATGTTCCTCGGGGCATAGGATGAATTGGCAATGATTTGTTACATGAGATGAGTTGTTATTTGGTCTAGTATTTATCTTTTATGTGATTCTATGATGGTGTTGTACGAACATCGACTATACAACACTTCACCTACATGGGCTCATAGGAGAACACCGTAGTGTAGTGACGTGATGATGTCTTTAGGTGACAGGAACTTGAGACAGAGTCGTTGAATTGCATTATGAGGGTACTTGTATCGGGGACCTTAGAGCATAAGGCTATGGTGGGACATCATGTCTTAATAATTCTCGTGCTGTCATTTAATTGGCCACGTGATCCATCATAAGGGGTGATAGTTTATTTATTTAGCTATTCCTATTTGTGGCTCCGTCCGAAGAAGATTAAAACTAGGCAAGATATACAAACATGTTATGCAATGAATCACTATGCCAGCTAAATCCGTGCAGCCCTCGGGAACGTTTTCCACATATAAGACACAAACACACACTTGAGCTTGTCCTCTTGCACATTAGAGGATTGGGCTTTGTCTCTCATTGAGACCTACTACTTGCTGCAATTTACTTTCCGCATTTTACTTTACTTGCACTACACAATTAAAACACAAAAACACATGTTGCTTTTATTATTCCTTTGCTATTCTACTTACCAGTTCCTTCTGCTCCTCGTGGGTTCGACAACCTTTCTAATTCGAAAAGTACTACAATTGATCTCCTGCACTTTGGAGCCATCAGTTTTGCATATCATTTTATAGTAAAGCATGTGTAAGCTTTGTTATGCATGTTCACTAGTATTGTTTTCACTAGATTAAATAGCCTTATGTTATATATCTTGTATGCAAAGTTTGTCATGAGTAACCAGAGGCTTAGTACTTCTTTTGCCTTGGTATTAGTGGGCCCATAACGCAGTGGTTCCATTGCATCTTGGTTGAGGATGAAAATCCCCAACCATACACATGTAGGAAAATAACATGTTTTATTATGTGATTGATAGGATATTTTCCACCATGGAGAATAAATTGTTTGTTTTCACTTATGCAACTGAGAGGGTTAATTCTTCTTTGTAAATACTAGTGTGTTCAGAGGTGAACTCTTTGTTAGCATAATATTCCTGAGGAGTATCATGTTAAGAAATGATTCACTTTGGTGTGCTAAATTAAAATGTTTACAAATGAAATAATTCCTTGAGATTGATAGATGTTTGGGAATAATTCTAAATTGAGTGTTTGTATTTTTGAAAAGGTTTAGATAACCTTTCATCAAATACATAGCTACTGGTTGTGTAGTTCATACCATGTTTGCTTGCTAATAATTAATTAGGACAAACAGAAATTGCTAGAATTGCTTTATGCATGCTTAATAGTTATTTCATAGAATTATTTTGATTGTTTGTGCTTACTAGCATGTGTAAGATTTGTGTACTGTTATTAGATGCATTTATATTCCTAACTTGATTGTTTAGAGTTATGCATCATGGAAGCTTTATTTACATCTTTAGTATTGAACTAGTGTCACCACTAGAATTTGTGGTTTTCTCTAGTATTGTCATTTTTATTTTATAAGTGTATGAGCTTATTATAGCATATTTAGGAAGTTATTACCTCTGTTATGATGCCATGAATTATTTAGTTACATGATCTATGGCTGTAGAATATAAGTTTTCATTATAGCATGCTTGTGTAGGAATTCCCATACTAGTATGCTAAATGCAGTCCTATTTTTGTGATTGTTTAATAGGAATATTATCTTGAGTGCTATTTGTGTTTTGGATTATTTCTATGACTTGATTCATTGGTTTTTAGGTACTGGTTGTGATGGAGGGATGATAACCCGGTAGGCTAACGCCAAGGTGTAACTCGGCCCAAAGGGCGCTGCGCAAGATCCGGCTTAAGGAAAAGGAGTTTCTAGAAGGCCCAAGAGTGTAGGCCTCGTAACCCGGTTTGTGGGTTCCGATAGGGAAACTTAGGGTTTGTAAGCAGTGTCCGGGTAGGATTCCGAGTATGCCTTGGACGGTAAGCCAGGGGGTCCGGGTATTATATAAGCCGGCCCCTAGGGTTAGATTAAGCAGAAGTCGTACAATCGCGAGATATTCGAGTATCCTTTGTAACACGAGAGTTGAGATAATATATTTAGATCGGAGACTCGGCGACTTGATTGCCGGCTACCAGATCGCATATCACCATGGTTTCCCTTGAGCTAAACCCTCTCCCAAACACCAGAGTCGAATTGCCCCAAGACAAGTTACCCCCGGTAACGTCTGCCGTGATTATCCCACGACAGTTGGCGCCCACCGTGGGGCCTACGTCCAAGGGTGTTTACATCGCGGGAGAAGCTCGGGAGAACATGAAGGACCTCGTCGTCGGCGAGATCTACACCAACCCCGAAGGAGAGAAGATGGTGGACGATTTTGGCTGGGGGCCAGAGTCGGATCTGCTCGAATCCGGATCTGTCATCACAATCGGCCGGGTCAACGTCTTCGTCGGCATGGTACGTGCGTTCGGTTCAATCCCTGACGATTTCGGATTTGATTCTGTATCAGGAGAGGCCACCCACGTTCAGTCGGACGGAGAAGAATCGGTCGGGACGGTGGATCCGATAGAAGAGCCCCCCACGAAGAGGGAACAGCCGGAGGAGCCGGCATGGACCCCGCGTGGCCGGGTCATGAGAGAAGATGATACCGAATCTATCTTACACCTGCTGGAGGATCAGTACGAGGAAGATAGCTGTGATGAGGAGGAATATGAATCTTCACCAAGCATTGCGCGTCAGGTCGCGGTCTACACGGCCCCTGCCACCAATCTCAATCAGGGGAACGTGACTATGGCCGCGGTCGGAGCGGCGCAAGCATTGGCCCAGCAGCAAAATCCGGCTGACGGAAATCCGGTCCTGGCCCGGGTTGACGGAGAGTCGGCTTCAGTCACCAGCCGAGCGGCGGATAGCGAGCTGCAGGCAAATATGTTTGGGTTCCTGGCTAACAGGACGCCAGGGGCGGGTCCTTCTAATCCGCAACACCCGGCCCTGTTCAGCAACAATATAGTCTTGGACCCAACAGTGTTAGCTACTGTGATAACCCCGGAAAACGCCGCGGCGCGTGCCAGGGACTTGGAGGTAGCACGCCGCGTGCTGGAGCAACAAAGAAGGGATGTAGAAGCAGAAAAGCAAGGGGTAGCCACGCGCCAACGGGAACTGGACGCGCTGGAGAACCGGCTCCGGGCTGAGACAAGCAGGGTGCATCAAAGATACCAGACAAGATTACCAGGGATGGGTGGAGTCATAAACCCTAACGCACTATTCATCACACCCCAGGATCAGCCGATTCCGGCTGTGAATCAGGAAACTGTGCATCAGCCAGCAACTGGAGCAGGACAGCCGGCAAACGTGCAGGCCGGATTACCCACATTACAGACTGGGGTCACTGTCGGTAACACAGCACCACCACCACCATCGTCACAATTTCGTACGCCACCAGGTCACTTCAATGACCCCATGGACAACATGTATGCCGCAACGTTGGCATTGAATCAGATCCCCGTAAGAGAGTCACCCCATGCGGAGCAGACCCGGCGGGCGATCGATTTGCTGCATACGGCAGTGGCTCAGCAGGTTAATTATCCGGATAATAGGAGTGGAATGCATGGAACACCTTATATCAGCCAGCAACATGGCAACGCTGGCAATATTCAAACAAGTTCAGCGCGGCGGCGGGCAGAGCAGCAGCAAATGCAGCCTCCTCCCCGCGTTCAAGCAGCACCAGCAGTATCAGCAGCACAAGCTATTGTGGATAGCTCCAGAGCCAGGCGAGCCGCGGCCGAGTCTACGGTACACGGACCAGCAGTAGCGCCACGTCCAGCCGTGCCCCCCGCAGGATCGCATGTTTCCCGGGTGAGGCCAGTACCGACTAATATCGCTGGGCCCAAGTGTCTGTCGGATAACATCAGGGCTGAGCCTTACCTTGATAAATTCAAGGAACCGGGTAAAGTAGTGAATTATGAGCCGACAATGGATCCAGAAACATGGTTGAGCAGTTATGAGATGGCTATGTCGATTCGCAACGCATCTGAAAATCTTCAAGCCAAGTTCATGTACTTAATGATGTCAGAAGGAGCAACAAAGTTGTGGTTCAACAATTTGCCGGAAGGATCTTCAAATCATGGGGTGAATTGAAAACTGCGTTTATCAAGCACTTCCATGGAACATGCAGGAAGCTATTTACTATTGATGACCTAGAACGGTGTGTCCAGAAGAAGGGAGAATCGGCGTGCAGCTGGGTGCGCCGGGTTATGGAGATACTTCACTCATCTACAGATATCCAGCCAAAGGACGCGTTGCAAGCTATGGCCAAGACATGCAAGTACACGCCTTTAGTGCAGAAGTTAACTCGCATGAAATCTAGTCGGAATGCTTCCGAGGTTACGATGGGAGAGCTAATGGATGCATGCAACAAACACGCTGCAACGGATACCAAGGAAGAGGATGTTGATGACAAGAAAGCAAAAGCAAATACGGGTAATAATGGAAGAGCCGGCAATGGATCTACACCGGGTAACCATGGAGGTAACAATGGGAACAACCAGAACAAGCGCCCGTTCGAGGGGAATTCCGAGTTTGTCGCCAGCACAGATCCGGGTCTTCGAGGCCCAGAGCAGAAGGAAATTTCAACACAGGAAATCATAACGGAGGAAATTATCAAGGGCCACCAAGGCCGGGTAACAACTCGGATATCTTCAGAATGGCGTGCCCAAAACACAGCAGGAACAGAAGGCCGGCTAACCACTCATTGGAGCAGTGTGCGGATTTGCAGAGATGGAAGAACGAGGAAGTAAACAAGGCTACGCGAGGTGCAGGCCGGGGAGGAGGACCGGGTCCAGGTGGAAACCCGGGCAACGGCCCACCCCCAGCAGGCAACCCGGGAGTTGGAAATCCGGGTAATAACCAGGGAGGAGCTGGAGGTTTCCAAGCCAACCCCAAGCAATTGGGCCAATACCACGTTCATACTACCGGAACTTCTAACAAGGATAGAAAGATACTAAAAAAAGGCAGTAAACTCGGTTTCCTCGGCTGTCCCGAGATACTTGAGGTGGTCGGAGCAAGATGTAACATGGAGCAGAAGTGTAACATCCCAATTATGAAAAATAGCCATTAGAATGTTTGATCTCTGTTATTTTATGTTTTGCATCATGGCATCATGCTCATTGCATTTGTTTTGTTTGTTTTCCATTTGTTTTCCTCTGTTTTGCTTTGTTTTCCAACTGTTTTCATTTGTTTTCCTTTGTTTTCTATTTGAATTTCAACTCAAATTTCAAACCTTTGTTTCATACTTGTGATGTTACAATTTCCAAAATGTTATTTCAAATCAAAACAATCATTTGTTTCCATCAAACCATAAGGTTCAAACTATTTAAAATTGGCTTTTAATAATTCAATCAATTCAATTTGCTTTCAAATTCAAATCACATTCACAAACAGCACCCAAATTTGAAATTATGAACATTACCAAAACAATTATAATCTTTTGCTTCCAATTAAAATTATATGATCACCCTACTTAAAACCTTGTTTTCATTAATCAACTTAATCTCAAAAATTCATCCAAATTCAATTAAATTACAAACGGTTTTATTTTTGAACTTTTATGGAAAACAAAAAAATGTCAAATGGGTACCAACACAATAACTAGCTCACACAAAATTTTCCTAAATTTTTACTAACCCAAAACTCACCTTTTCCTTCCTATTTCTATTCAGCAAAAAAAAAACAGAAACAAATAATAAAAGAAGAGAGGAGAGAGGAGCACACAAGGGCCCAGCCCACCAATTCTCCCCCCTCAGGGCCCAGTACCCATTCGCACTGTCTTCTTCCTCGTACGGCAGGAGATCCAGAGCACCACGTCGACATGGCAGAGCACGAACGGACATCACCTCCCCTCCCCTCCCTATAAACCTATAACCCTAGGGTTCCCTCTGCCCTCTTCTTCTCCCTCCTTCCTCTCTCCCCCGCCGCCATCTTCTTCCTCTTCCTCCCACCTCTCTTCTCTCTGCTTTCCCTCTGTATCTCTGAACCTGTACACTCCACCCGAAACTCCCTCTTCCTCCGGTGATCGCCGGCGCTCGGGGCCCCCTCCGGCCAGGGAGAGGCCGGGAATGGAGCCGCCCCACCGCGGGCTTCCCCCTCCACTCCTCGGCGAGGGCCGGGAGGGCCGGAGCCGTCGCCGCCGACCACCTCTTGCCGCCGGCCAAGCCTCCCTGTCCGCCCTGCTTCTCTTCAGGTCGATGGTGAGCACCTCCCTCTCGCTCGTTCCTCTCCTTCCCCTTCCTCCATTCCCTCCTCCCTCTCGGTCACCACTCCCACGCAGCACCCGCACCCCCCCACGCACTAGCGCCTCCGGCGAGTCGCTGCCGTCGCTGCTCTGCCGGGGCTGCACCTAACTGAAACCGTGATTCGGTTACAGTTTCAGATCAAACACTCGCGGGCAACAGCTTAACCTCCCGAGTTCCCTGTATCTATCACGAACCCAGCAGCTACCCTACTGGCAGCACCTCTCTACGCGCAGCGGGAGGGCTCGGGTTCGAGTCCCCCCCTCCCGCAATAAAATCAACTTTTTTATTTCTAATTGTTTTGGCACAGAAACATGACAGATTCACCAATAGATCCCTGCTAGTTATTTTCTAGATCCCTGAAATTATTTTCCAAGTCCCTAGTTAATAAAAATGGCAGATTTGCACCAAATCTGGTAAAATGCATAACTAATTCATCTTAACCCCAAATCCAACTTTTTAAATATGTTTTCTGTCCCAAATTAAATGTTCTATCCAAATATAAAATTTGTTTACTGTTTTGAATATTTTAAATTGGTGCAATATTTGAAAACTTGTTAAATTCACTTAAACTTGCAAAAATCATAACTTGGGCATAAAAATTCCAAATTCCACAAAATAAATATGTTTTCCAATCAAATTTTCATGTACTTTCCAAATATAAATTTTGTTTGCTGTTTTGAATAATTTAAATTGTTGAAAACAACTGTTTCTTGTTTAATGCATTTAAAATTGCCAAAATAATAACTTGCTCATTTTAAATCCAATTTCAACAAATGAAATATGTTTTCCATGCAAAATTAAACCACCTATCCAAATATAAACTTTGTTTCATGTTTTGAATAATTAAAATTGGTTAAATAATTTAAACCTTGTTTAAATCATTTAAAATTGTTAAATTCATAACTTGATCAAATTAAATTCTTTTGGGACATATAAAATATGTTTTCAAACCATAAAAGCATAAACTTTTCAAATATGAATCTCACTTAATGTTTGGAACAAATAAAAATTCAAATAAGTTCATGTTTGAATTAAATTCATTTAATTCTTGCTTAAACTTGTTTAATTCCTAAATAATTTAGTTGAAATCCTTTTTCAACAAGTGAAACATGTAATCCACCTAAAATTTTGTGTTTTACTCAAATATGAACTTTGTTATCTGTTTTGAACAATTTAACATGATGAAAACAACAAATGCTTGTGTAACCCCTTTAAGAAACCAAAATTCCATAACTTAATAAATGAAATTTCAAAATGGATAAACCTTATTTCCATTTGGTTCTATTGTTGTTATTTTGCTGTTTTCCTCATCCATGCATCATGCTAATCCACTTTCACATGTTGCTTAGTTGTAAAACACTTAATTCAACCATAATTCATGGGCTTTCCATATGCAATCCAAATTGCATGTGGGTCCATTTAATCATGTTATGTTATCTTGTCAACTAGTTTATTTCTATGCATCAATTAAATGGTCATGCATCATCCCATGTTTGTGCACTATGCCATGTTATTGATTGTTTGTTCTCTGCGTTGTTTGTTTGCTTCTTCTCGGATACACGACGACGTTGAGACCGACGATACTTACGACACCCCTTCTAAGGAGTTAGCTCAGTACCAGGCTACTGGGTTTGCAGGCAAGTATTCACTCACATGAACCACTGTGTTCCTTTCAACCTTGGTTACCGATACTTTCCGTTGTCTATTCTGCTAGCCCTAGTAATAGTTGTTTCTGTTACGAACCTATCACATGAATCCCTTAACCCTGATATTGCCTCACCTCCACTCCTATAACCCCGTTGTTTGAGCCCGTGTCTTACTAGCATGCTTAGGGTTGTTTTGCTCGAGTCTGTTACCCGTTACTTTCTGTTACTACTCCTTTTTATGTTCTGGGGCTCGAGGTTAATCAATGAATCCTGCTAATGGTATTGTTAATTAATAATTTGATGATAAGGCACCGGCAGGAGGCCTTGTGTGGTTTTGAGGCCTGCTAGTGTCGACCCTAATTAGGAAAAGGGTCTTGTCTACTGATCCATGATGAGCGCACTAACCGCATGTGGGAAGCGAGTATGGGCGCCCCCCTCAATTTGATTCGATTCGCATCTCGTCCAAATCGCCTCATTTAGTTCGGGTGTTCCATTTGCCGCATGCATGTTTTTGCGAGCCCAGGCCAGGGTGGAAACTTTTGTAGTCGGCATTTAGGGAGACACGTTCTTAGAGTGCTATGAGGGTCCCCTTTTCTTCGGGGGCTCGATTAGCCGTGCGCTCACTGCACGGGGTTCTTTGGGCTTGATGCGGAGAAGAGTTGAGTTGTGTTGAGTACCTCGCTTGGTGGGTTGATCCCCCGTCTAGCGGGTTATTCTTACGTGTACGGCCAAATTGGTGCACCCCTGCAGGGATAAATCTTCTCGAGAAGCCGTGTTTTCCGCGGTTATGGATTACTTGGTGAAAGTACTGGCTAACAAGTACTCAGGACAACTTAAACCTAATGATTAACAACCTTACACCCAATGATTAACAACTTGACTAGTAATAGGCTTATTGACACAACAATCTGAACCAACATTAATCCAACTGTGTGAGTTATCCTCGGATTGCTTCTTTGGATAAGGGGCGAGGTCCAGGATGGGTTTGTTTGTTGGTTAGTTGTAGTTGGTTACGATACGCGATCTTATCTCCTTTCTGTTAGCCGGAAGTGGTAGTAACTCTGTAGTTGGTTAGAGCAGCCAGTTGCAGCATCTTTTATATCCCCTTCCTTCCGTTGAACCCAAAGCATCTGTGCTTGGTGTTGACGGGCTACACTTTGGTGAACTGTGAGTCTTGCTTGCCAGTACGTTTATGTACTGACCCCTTTGGGGCTGTGGTTTCCGCAGACTATGATTCCGAGGATCCCCATGGTGGCTACTACGTGGAGTATGACGAGACTGCTGACGAGTAGATAGCGGACCCGGGCAGGATCCGAGACTTCGTGGATGGGCTCCGTCTTTTCGTTTCCGGCCTCTTAGGCCTATTTGGTTCTTGTCTGTACTCAGACATGTTGAATGCTTCCGTTGTGATGTAATGATGATATGTTGGGACATGTGTCCTCTGGATGATTGTATTTGCTATCTCTGCTCTAATGAGAGCTATTTGCAACTTATTTCAATCTTTTGTGTCGTAGAGATCTGTTGTGATATCAATTGTTCAACGCCGTTGACGTACCATGTGTGTATGGTTTAAAGTACGTCAATGGAAGTATCTGGATTTCTACGGGATGGTTTGCGCAGACGATGAATAGTAAGAGAATGGTTGTCACACGTTTACGTGTTGGCCTGCTCATATTGAGATGCGGGTGCCGGTATGCACCGTAAGCCATTTATCTACTGCTTAACGGACTGTGAGTATCCCCTAGAAGTCCGGGTGCGACAAATGGTATCAGAGCCTGTCTGCCTGTAGGATCCCTTTTTACTGGTCGCAGTTGAGTCTAGAAACTATTTTGTAGCTATATAGGAAAAATGAAACGTGAGAGTAGGAATTCTGTTCTTTTTCTTCTTTCCCCACCCACCCTCCCTTTTCTGGTAAGGAAGTGCAACGTTGTTTTCCCTTCTCATCTAAACTTTCAAGTTAGGATTTCACGAATCCTGGTTTCTCTAGGATGGTTATATCTACTAGACGATAGGAATGGAGGTGGTTGTGACATGATTTATCATGTTGCCTACTCACGATTGAGAACGGAGGCGTGTAAGCCCCGGAAGCAGATCCTCTATTCCTTAAGCAGTAGATATTGATCCTCTAGAAGCCCGGATGGGTTTTCCGTAGTACCTCGGGAGTGTTTTGATCTCGTGTTTTCCCGATGTTGATATCCTGTTCTTCTCAACATCCTTTTCGTCCGTTGAAATCTTGTTGTTGCTTTCCAGTTCAGTTCTTCTACCGGCGTCTAATCAAAACTTCCCAAATATCAAGTCTATCTGGCCAGAAAGGTTGTTGTTGTTGTTGTTGTTGTTGTTGTTGTTGTTGTTGATTTTAGTATGCCTCCCACCTACTGAAGCACCACATTCCAAATAGTCTATAAACCAAATGAATCAAGTTCTATCCAGCTATACACCCTCAATACAAAACCTCTACCTCTACTAAAAAATGTTCCGGTGGTTTCCAAATTCCTTGACGTCTTTCCAGAAGAGTTGCCAGGAATGCCTATCGTCTTGAACTTCCAGAAAACTATCCAAGGTGCACGATGTGTTTCACGTGTCACATCTCAAGAGGATCTGCGCGAGAAGTATCCGGACCTTTTCTTTTCTAAGTAGGAATCTCGGGGCGCGATTCCTTCAAGGGGGGCGTTTTGTAACATCCCAAGTATGAAAAATAGCCATTAGAATGTTTGATCTCTGTTATTTTATGTTTTGCATCATGGCATCATGCTCATTGCATTTGTTTTGTTTGTTTTCCATTTGTTTTCCTCTGTTTTGCTTTGTTTTCCAACTGTTTTCATTTGTTTTCCTTTGTTTTCTATTTGAATTTCAACTCAAATTTCAAACCTTTGTTTCATACTTGTGATGTTACAATTTCCAAAATGTTATTTCAAATCAAAACAATCATTTGTTTCCATCAAACCATAAGGTTCAAACTATTTAAAATTGGCTTTTAATAATTCAATCAATTCAATTTGCTTTCAAATTCAAATCACATTCACAAACAGCACCCAAATTTGAAATTATGAACATTACCAAAACAATTATAATCTTTTGCTTCCAATTAAAATTATATGATCACCCTACTTAAAACCTTGTTTTCATTAATCAACTTAATCTCAAAAATTCATCCAAATTCAATTAAATTACAAACGGTTTTATTTTTGAACTTTTATGGAAAACAAAAAAATGTCAAATGGGTACTAACACAATAACTAGCTCACACAAAATTTTCCTAAATTTTTACTAACCCAAAACTCACCTTTTCCTTCCTATTTCTATTCAGCAAAAAAAAAACAGAAACAAATAATAAAAGAAGAGAGGATAGAGGAGCACACAAGGGCCCAGCCCACCAATTCTCCCCCCTCAGGGCCCAGTACCCGTTCGCACTGTCTTCTTCCTCGTACGGCAGGAGATCCAGAGCACCACGTCGACATGGCAGAGCACGAACGGACAGCACCTCCCCTCCCCTCCCTATAAACCTATAACCCTAGGGTTCCCTCTGCCCTCTTCTTCTCCCTCCTTCCTCTCTCCCCCGCCGCCATCTTCTTCCTCTTCCTCCCACCTCTCTTCTCTCTGCTTTCCCTCTGTATCTCTGAACCTGTACACTCCACCCGAAACTCCCTCTTCCTCCGGTGATCGCCGGCGCTCGGGGCCCCCTCCGGCCAGGGAGAGGCCGGGAATGGAGCCGCCCCACCGCGGGCTTCCCCCTCCACTCCTCGGCGAGGGCCGGGAGGGCTGGAGCCGTCGCCGCCGACCACCTCTTGCCGCCGGCCAAGCCTCCCTGTCCGCCCTGCTTCTCTTCAGTTCGATGGTGAGCACCTCCCTCTCGCTCGTTCCTCTCCTTCCCCTTCCTCCCTTCCCTCCTCCCTCTCGGTCACCACTCCCACGCAGCACCCGCACCCCCCCCACGCACCAGCGCCTCCGGCGAGTCGCTGCCGTCGCTGCTCTGCCGGGGCTGCACCTAACTGAAACCGTGATTCAGTTACAGTTCCAGAACAAACACTCGCGGGCAACAGCTTAACCTCCCGAGTTCCCTGTATCTATCACGAACCCAGCAGCTACCCTACTGGCAGCACCTCTCTGCGCGCAGCGGGAGGGCTCGGGTTCGAGTCCCCCCCTCCCGCAATAAAATCAACTTTTTTATTTCTAATTGTTTTGGCACAGAAACATGACAGATTCACCAATAGATCCCTGCTAGTTATTTTCTAGATCCCTGAAATTATTTTCCAAGTCCCTAGTTAATAAAAAATGGCATATTTGCACCTAATCTTGTAAAATGCATAACTAATTCATCTTAACCCCAAATCCAACTTTTTAAATATGTTTTCTGTCCCAAATTAAATGTTCTATCCAAATATAAAATTTGTTTACTGTTTTGAATATTTTAAATTGGTGCAATATTTGAAAACTTGTTAAATTCACTTAAACTTGCAAAAATCATAACTTGGGCATAAAAATTCCAAATTCCACAAACTAAATATGTTTTCCAATCAACTTTTCATTTACTTTCCAAATATAAATTTTGTTTGCTGTTTTGAATAATTTAAATTGCTGAAAACAACTGTTTCTTGTTTAATGTATTTAAAATTGCCAAAATAATAACTTGCTCATTTTAAATCCAATTTCAACAAATTAAATATGTTTTCCATGCAAAATTAAACCACCTATCCAAATATAAACTTTGTTTCATGTTTTGAATAATTAAAATTCGTTAAATAATTTAAACCTTGTTTAAATCATTTAAAATTGTTAAATTCATAACTTGATCAAATTAAATTCTTTTGGGACATATAAAATATGTTTTCAAACCATAAAAGCATAAACTTTTCAAATATGAATCTCACTTAATGTTTGGAACAAATAAAAATTCAAATAAGTTCATGTTTGAATTAAATTCATTTAATTCTTGCTTAAACTTGTTTAATTCCTAAATAATTTAGTTGAAATCCTTTTTCAACAAGTGAAACATGTAATCCACCTAAAATTTTGTGTTTTACTCAAATATGAACTTTGTTATCTGTTTTGAACAATTTAACATGATGAAAACAACAAATGCTTGTGTAACCCCTTTAAGAAACCAAAATTCCATAACTTAATAAATGAAATTTCAAAATGGGCAAACCTTATTTCCATTTGGTTCTATTGTTGTTATTTTGCTGTTTTCCTCATCCATGCATCATGCTAATCCACTTTCACATGTTGCTTAGTTGTAAAACAATTAATTCAACCATAATTCATGGGCTTTCCATATGCAATCCAAATTGCATGTGGGTCCATTTAATCATGTTATGTTATCTTGTCAACTAGTTTATTTCTATGCATCAATTAAATGGTCATGCATCATCCCATGTTTGTGCACTATGCCATGTTATTGATTGTTTGTTCTCTGCGTTGTTTGTTTGCTTCTTCTCGGATACACGACGACGTTGAGACCGACGATACTTACGACACCCCTTCTAAGGAGTTAGCTCAGTACCAGGCTACTGGGTTTGCAGGCAAGTATTCACTCACATGAACCACTGTGTTCCTTTCAACCTTGGTTACCGATACTTTCCGTTGTCTATTCTGCTAGCCCTAGTAATAGTTGTTTCTGTTACGAACCTATCACATGAATCCCTTAACCCTGATATTGCCTCACCTCCACTCCTATAACCCCGTTGTTTGAGCCCGTGTCTTACTAGCATGCTTAGGGTTGTTTTGCTCGAGTCTGTTACCCGTTACTTTCTGTTACTATTCCTTTTTATGTTCTGGGGCTCGAGGTTAATCAATGAATCCTGCTAATGTTATTGTTAATTAATAATTTGATGATAAGGCACCGGCAGGAGGCCCTGTGTGGTTTTGAGGCCTGCTAGTGTCGACCCTAATTAGGAAAAGGGTCTTGTCTACTGATCCATGATGAGCGCACTAACCGCATGTGGGAAGCGAGTATGGGCGCCCCCCTCAATTTGATTCGATTCGCATCTCGTCCAAATTGCCTCATTTAGTTCGGATGTTCCATTTGCCGCATGCATGTTTTTGCGAGCCCAGGCCAGGGTGGAAACTTTTGTAGTCGGCATTTAGGGAGACACGTTCTTAGAGTACTATGAGGGTCCCCTTTTCTTCGGGGGCTCGATTAGCCGTGCGCTCACTGCACGGGGTTCTTTGGGCTTGATGCGGAGAAGAGTTGAGTTGTGTTGAGTACCTCGCTTGGTGGGTTGATCCCCCGTCTGGCGGGTTATTCTTACGTGTACGGCCAAATTGGTGCACCCCTGCAGGGATAAATCTTCTCGAGAAGCCGTGTTTTCCGCGGTTATGGATTACTTGGTGAAAGTACTGGCTAACAAGTACTCAGGACAACTTAAACCTAATGATTAACAACCTTACACCCAATGATTAACAACTTGACTAGTAATAGGCTTATTGACACAACAATCTGAACCAACATTAATCCAACTGTGTGAGTTATCCTCGGATTGCTTCTTTGGATAAGGGGCGAGGTCCAGGATGGGTTTGTTTGTTGGTTAGTTGTAGTTGGTTACGATACGCGATCTTATCTCCTTTCTGTTAGCCGGAAGTGGTAGTAACTCTGTAGTTGGTTAGAGCAGCCAGTTGCAGCATCTTTTATATCCCCTTCCTTCCGTTGAACCCAAAGCATCTGTGCTTGGTGTTGACGGGCTACACTTTGGTGAACTGTGAGTCTTGCTTGCCAGTACGTTTATGTACTGACCCCTTTGGGGCTGTGGTTTCCGCGGACTACGATTCCGAGGATCCCCATGGTGGCTACTACGTGGAGTATGACGAGACTGCTGACGAGTAGATAGCGGACCCGGGAAGGATCCGAGACTTCGTGGATGGGCTCCGTCTTTTCGTTTCCGGCCTCTTAGGCCTATTTGGTTCTTGTCTGTACTCAGACATGTTGAATGCTTCCGCTGTGATGTAATGATGGTATGTTGGGACATGTGTCCTCTGGATGATTGTATTTGCTATCTCTGCTCTAATGAGAGCTATTTGCAACTTATTTCAATCTTTTGTGTCGTAGAGATCTGTTGTGATATCAATTGTTCAACGCCGTTGACGTACCATGTGTGTATGGTTTGAAGTACGTCAATGGAAGTATCTGGATTTCTAAGGGATGGTCTGCGCAGACGATGAATAGTAAGAGAATGGTTGTCACACGTTTACGTGTTGGCCTGCTCATATTGAGATGCGGGTGCCGGTATGCCCCGTAAGCCATTTATCTACTGCTTAACGGACTGTGAGTATCCCCTAGAAGTCCGGGTGCGACAAGAAGAGATCACCCGGAAAGGATAGAACATCCGGGAGTCCTAGCATTGGTGGTTGCGCCACAGGTTAATGGTTATGAGCTGAAAAAGGTCTTAATGGACGGTGGAAGCAGCATCAACATCCTATATTGGGAAACCTTCTTACGTATGGGTCTCAAGGAGTCTCAGCTACAGAAAAGTTCAACAGTTTTTCACGGGATCGTGCCGGGTCACTCGGCGTGCCCTGAAGGAAAGATTACCTTGGAGGTTGCTTTTGGAGAGTCAAAGGATAATTTCCGGGTGGAGTGGCTCACGTTCGAGGTGGTGAAGTTACGCAGCCCTTATCACGCGCTATTTGGGAGGCCGTCTTACGCCAAGTTCATGGCCAGGCCGTGTTACGTGTACCTACAGCTAAAAAACCCGGGTCCTAAGCAGACCATCACCATACATGGGAGCCGGGATATAGCGGCTGAGTGTGACGAAGGAGATGCGGCAATGGCAGAACAAGCCACTAGTAGGGAAAAGGCTACCGCAGGCGAACCAATTTAGCCTACCGCAGGCGAATGTTTGTTCGCCTAGGACCACCTCGCCAGCGGTAATGACTTACCGCAGGCGAATAACCAAATGCGCCTGGGGTACCTTGACATACCCCAGGCGAACAAGCCTTGTGCGCCTGGGGTAAGCCTCTTACCTGAGGCGAACAAGCGCTGTGCGCCTGGGGTACATGTTCGCCTGGGGTATGCTTCCCTATTCGCCTGGGGTATGGTTTTGCTGTGTCAAAAAATAAAAGAAACGAAAATAACAGAATTACAGCAAATTGACAGTAATAAATATGAAAATGACAGCAAAATAACAGAAATATTTCGATCATCACCAAATAGTCTCGATCATCACCAAATAGTCTCGAAACGAATAGTTTAGTTACAAGCATAGTTCAAACACTAGGAGTACATAGTCCAAACAAATCGATAGTTTAGTTATCTAGACAAGCAAAACAACAAGTAGCATCAACACTAGGAGTACAAGGAGTATAAGCACGGCGATGGCGAATGTGGTCATCCGGGCCCTCGTCTTCTCCGTCTTCTCTCTCGCTAGGTAAGTGGCGTATCGAGCTTCCGCCTCCACCATGGTCTTGTACCCCTTGTAGCTGTTGCCGCTGAAACCGTGCACCTGTCTTCGGCATTGGTCCCAGTCGTCGTAGACTCCGGGAACCCTGCCGACATACACAACATACCATGTCATCTGTGCATAGGACAAAAATACGAGTTTAGCATCGAAAGTGATAAGACCGCAAATAACTATCAAAAAATAGAAGCATCAAGGTTTACGAATAAAACACGACAAATAAAGGTCTAAAAGTTATATGATGCAAGTGTATACTAACATTTTGTCAATCCTATATTCTCGGCGGGAACGGACGAACGCCTTGTAGCGTGTTGAATGTCTGGGTGTCACGTTGCTCTCGTAGGTGTGCTTCTATGTCACGGTTGCTCGGTGGTGCGTGGCCGTGGAAGAACAAGCCACCCCGAGTGATGACATCCGACGAGAGTATCGTGCAGATCCTCCGTTGGATGCGACGGAACTCAGCCCGCACATATTCAGAGGCGGTGTTGGCCATTTTTGTGGTCAGGTCTCGGAGATCACTTGGTAGATGGGCCTGTTGGGCATCCTTTAAGTACTCCCTCATCTGAAAGATGACATACCAAGCTTCCAACTCAGATTCTTGCTCCGATTGCTTGAGGCAGGGGAAGTTTGTTACGTGGGTGCACACGTAGGCGCCTCGGACTATTTTCTCCTTTTTTAGGGGCTTGCCTAAATTGGCGGCGAAGCCGTTGAGGGCACTATTAAGAACAGCTCTTATGTCGGTGTAGTCCTTCTGCACCGCCCTACCCGCATCAAGATAAGTGCATTGTGACCAATGCGGTTCCATGACGATGAGTACGCATCCTCCGTTTCTGCGCAGAACATTTCGAACAAGAGCCATCAATATCATCAATCGGAATACTAAGGAGATTCTAGAAAGAATGTAACGACGTGAAGCGGAGAGGACTACTTACTTGGGAAAGTATGGCATGAGAATGGCGTTCTTATCCTTGTTATCTATCAAAAACCCCGTTATGTAAGTCGTGATAAGAACTCGGTCCGCATGTGACCGCAAGTAGTCCTCATTCATGTAGTACGGGTCCATAATCGCCATGTGCGGGGTATTCTCCATGACCATATCATGCGCCATGCTAAGCGATACCAGGCGGACAATGCTTCGGTCGAGCTTACCCAAGTGGACACTACTAGAGATTTGCTTATAGCAGCATATCCTACCACAGGCGAACAAGAAAAACGGTGCGCCTGGGTTAATTAGCGCAGGCGAAGAGAAAGCAGGTGCGCCTGGGGTAGGCCAGTTACCCCAGGCGAACAGAAACCGGAAGCGCCTGGGGTAAAGTGTGGCAGGGCCAACCACGGCCGACGCTGGCACGCTTCCTTTACCGCAGGCGAATCGCGTATCAGTTCGCCTGCGGTATAACAGATACCACAGGCGAGTACGTACCGAAGCGCCTGGGGTAAAAAGTGGACTGGGGTAGCTCCCTTTAGCGCAGGCGCACGTGTAAGTAGTTCGCCTGGGACAAAGAATAGCCTGGGATAGCACCACTTAGCGCAGGCGCTTCCCAGAACGCGCCATTAAACACGGGAACAGAAACCCCCGCCATTAAACGCGGGAACAGAAACCCCCGCGCCGTCAAAGGCGGCCGGCCAGTGCATGCGCCCCAGTCAAAGTCCACCGGATTAATGGCCATTAAACACGGGAACAGAAACCCCCGCCATTAAACGCCGGGAACAGAAACCCCCGCGCCGTCAAAGGCGGCCGGCCAGTGCATGCGCCCCAGTCAAAGTCCACCGGATTAATGGCGGGGCGGCAGCGGCGACACGCGCGGCGCGGCGACTGGCCCGCGAGTAGTATATAAAATGGTGCCCGCCCCCTCCCCGTACGCACAGTCTCGACTCCCTCCTCGCCATTCTTTCTCCACCCTTCTTCTCCACCCTCGAACCTCGCCGCAATGGAGAACCTCTGGGACGCGGGCCCCGAGAGCGACGACGACGAGCTGCAGCCAGCGCAGCAAGCGGCGCTGGCGCCGCAGGTGGTGGCGCCGGAGCAGCCACCCGAGTACGACGAGGCGCGAGAAGCGCGGCGAGCCGCCCGCCACTGGAGACGCGAGGTGAGGAGGCAACCAGTGTGGCCCGAGCAGCACGCCGGGCTGCACTCGTTCGAGACCTCGCAGAACGAGGACGCGTACCGCGAGGTGCGCGGCGTCCTCGAGCAGGCCGCGACGGCGGCGGAGGCGGCCGCCGTTCGTGCCTCCTTGGAGGCGCACCAGCGGGAGGAGGCGGCGCGAGCGGTGCGCCACCAGATGGCCCAGTGTGCTGCCTCCGTCGAGCAGGAGGGCATCATCGCCCTCTACGAGGCCGACCGGCGGCAGGTTGCGCTGCAGAGTGAGCGGCGGCGCAACCGCCTGCCCTCCGAGCAGGCGCAGCTGCACCGGCTGCGCCTGCAGGCCCGAGCGGAGCGGGCGGAGCAACGCCGTCTCGCCGCGGCGAGCCAGGACGGAGCCGGCCCCTCCAACCAGCACCGCCACGACGACGTCGCTGATGAAGACGACGATGCGTAGGCGGAGCAGTCATCGAGTAGTTTAAATTTTTCGTACTAGCTTAAATTCGCGCCGAATATGCATGTACGCAGTTTTCGAATTTCAATAAAATTTCGCCTGTTTTCATTTTGCGTTTGTTTGGGCCGGTTCTTGGGCTCGGGACGCGACTGGGAAACGCGCCCCCCCAGGTTCCAGAATAGCGCCGTTTAGCGCCGCGGCGGCCCCAAAACGGCGGCGTTTTGGGCCCTGGGGGGCGCAACGGCTGGAGATGCCCTGAGCGATCCAGAACGTGTTGAAAAACCAGTGCTAACACACCCTTCGGATGCATGTCAGTGGAAAGCATTAGACGCATTCGATGAGGAATTCGGGAACGACCCAAGGAACATCATATCAGGCTTGGTGCGAGCACCGACGGTCTCAATCCGTTTGGCAATCAAAGCAGCAAACATATATTAAAATGTGTTTTTAGAGAGAAACACTTGCGGTATCTCGCTAAACCAATCTATTTACGCTCGATGCGACATATATTAGCTCGATGTGTAGTCCCAGGCCGTGGGGCTGTGTAATTTAGAAAATCTTAGCACAGGCGCATCATCGAGAAAACGCGCCTGGGGTAATATATATCACAGGCGCTTTTGACAGGACATGCGCCTGGGGTAATGCCATGTGGGACCGCGCAAACCAAAATCCTACGAAATTTACCGCAGGCGCATTATCTAGATAACGCGCCTGCGGTAAGGATCTGTGGGGCCGGGCATAACAGGGCATCGAGCCAAGAACACTAGAACCGGTTTGTGTCACAAACCGGTTCTAAAGGTATGTCCCATGGGCCCACCTAGCTACCCGCACAAATGGCCGCAGGCCTTTAGGACCGGTTTGTTATACAAACCGGTCCTAAAGGCCTGCGCCCATTTGTGCGGGTAGCTAGGTGGGCCCAGGGGACATACCTTTAGAACCGGTTTGTGACACAAACCGGTGCTAATGCTTAGCGCAGGCGCATTTCCCAGTATGTGCGCCTGGGGTATACCTCTGTGGGCCCGCGCAAAACGAATCGCTAAGAACGTTAGCGCAGGCGCACATCCCTTTGTTCGCCTGGGGTAAGGGATAGCGCAGGCGCATTTCACTCGTTGTGCGCCTGTAAGTACTCGATCTGCTAACTCACAACCCGCATAATCACTCTCATCGCACATATCGAGCCCTAACCGCACGCCGCCGTCGCCTCTCTCATCGCACGACGCCGTCGCCTCTCTCATCGCACGCCGCCGTCGTCGTTGTCGAGCAGGAGGAGGAGCAGGAGCAGCAGCAGGAGGAGGAGCAGGAGCAGCAGCGGAGGAGGAGCGGGAGCAGCAGGGCAGGAGGAGCGGGAGCACGCCGCGCGCGCGCCGTCCCTCTCATCGTCGTCGTCCACGCCGGCCGTCGTCACCCACGCCGCCGTCGCCCACGCCCACGACGAACCCAGGTCAGCCCCCCCCCCCCTCCCCCTCTTCCAACGCCCTCATAGTACTACTGCTGCTACATGCTTTAGCTACAACTGGATCTGATCATGTACCATTATTTCTGGATTCTGGTAGTTCAGCTCATAGTATAAAATGCTATATTTCTTACACTAGCTGAATCACCTACTAATTACATGTGAATAGAACACTGAAGCTTTGGACACTGCTAGAATTCTCCGTGATTTGTTATTAATTAAGTGCAGTATTTTACTTTGATCAATATATATGAAGGTTTTTTTGGCATGATATATGAATTTCCTGGGTGTTTTTGTGCCATGTGATGACAGCAATGCAAGGAACTGTTTTTGTGGCCATGCATATGTGTGCATTCAATTTCTGTCGCAGGTACATTGAGTGCCAATGTTTTGTCGGAACGTTGATTCATTTCCGTTCCGGCGAATTTCTGGCACTCCGGCATGACCATTTATATATAGCCGAGGTCACGCCGAATTTTTCCGGTGACTAACAGTATACGTTTTGTCTACTGCTAGCTAGGGCATGTCTTCTTCTACTACGGATCCGGCTTTATTGGACCACTACATCCTTATGGCCCGAGAGTCGCAAGAGGAAGATCGGACAGAAACTGACCATGATGTCGAGCCCCTCAATGATGACGGGCTCACCGGTGGCGAGGAGGAAACCACTGATAGTGGCGCGGGGGGTCCCTCAGGGAGCAGCACGACGGGAAACAAGCGTCGAAAGCGAGCTCCGAACAAGGTCGGCACCGTTCGAGAGAAATTCACGGAGGTGGACCCTTCCAGTGGCACGCCTCTAATGCCATTGGACCTTGTGAAGGGGTACTTCCTCCAACTTGGCGCGATACTTCGAGACGTCGTCAATGTCAACGAGCCGACTCTCAAGAAGAAACTAACTCTGCGCGCCCAACTCATCTCGAGGCTGCACGCGCGGTACGAGTTCCCTCCCCCCTACAACAACGAGAATCTGAAGGGCAACCTCGTGAACAAACTCGCCCTCACTAGATTCACCAAAGCCCTGAGCAATTACAAGACTATGGTGAGGGCGATGATTAAGGAATCGACACCATTCGAAGAGATCCATCGCCACTTCCCGCGGATTACGCCCGATGACTTCAAGACTTTCCTAGATAACGAGTCGCTTGATGTCACTAAGAAGCAAACGGGATGGGGGAAGGATCTAGCGTCGAAGAACATCGGTCACCACAATCTCGGCTGTCGTGGCTACGACGGGAAGGAGCCAGTTTGGGCGAAAGAGGACCAGGCCTACATTGAAAAAGGGATTGAGAACCCTTACGCCAAGTATGCCCATGACCCGCAATTCCAGAAATTCATGAGGTCGAGGTACATAAAAGTAACTCCGACCGGGGAACTTGTCTCGGACCCGAAGATGGTGGAGGGTGTTATTTTGGTCACGGACGATAGCGTGAAGAATGTTGAGAAGCTAGTGGTAAGAAATTTACCATTTAATGCAACTCATCATCATCAAGTCCATGATTTCATTCTAGTACGAAACCAATTCTAAACCGTTTATATGTTGCTTCTGCAGCTAGAAGAACAACAACTTGAATCTTCCTCGTCGCAGACGTCGACGGCCAAAGTCGCGTGGGATAAGCCTTTCATCAGGGGGTACAACAAGGCAAAGAGCCAGGACCCTCTGAAAAGGCCGCACTTAGGCCGTATCACCGGCGGCGGACTTAATAAGAAGCACGCTCACCATGGCTTGGCTGAGCCCAGCACTAAGGAGTCGCGGGCGGCGAAGAAGAGCGAGGAGACGGAGGAGCTGAAGAAGAAGGTCCATGACTTGGAAACAAACATGGAGAAGAAGATTGAGAGAACGGTGGGGGAAAAGATGAATGCGCTCATCCCAGCCGTATTTGAAAAAATATGTGGCTACATCGCCGGCGGCTCACAGGGGCCGTTACCGACGTTCAACATACCGTCGATGTTGGTCGTGCCCGCCGCGGCCGCCGCCGGTGGTCCGTCGACGTCGGCCGTGCCTGTCGCCCCCGCCGTGCCCGACGCGCCTGCCCCCGATGGACCGTCGGCCGTGCCCGACGCGCCTGCCCCCGATGGACCGTCGGCCGTGCCCGACGCGCCTGCCCCCGATGGACCGTCGGCCGTCTCCGGCGCGGCCACCACCCCGTTGCTCGACGAGCCCACCATCACCTGTGGTCCGTCGACGTTAGCCGAGCTCAATGCCCTCACGGTAAATTATTGACCGTCTCAAAAGCTGTAGCCAGTTCAATATAACCCTACTCTCTGACCTATCCATGCATGTTATCGCAGGCTGACGCGACGGGATGCACCTTCCTGCTAAAAGTGGGCAGCGAGTTGAAGGATGTTGCAAAGGGGAGCATCTTGCAGCCACTATCCCGCAAGTACCATTGCAGAGATATACCGGACAACGAGCTTCGGGTTCGCATCGATCTGGTGCTACCGGGATTCGAGAACTTGTATCCTCCTAATCAACCCGCCGATGCCGACAGCGAGCTGAATCTCGGCCAACTGGACAATCAAATCTTGCTATGGCCGAAAGCCCTTATTCGGCTGAACACGACGTCAGGGTCGGCGCCAAGCCAAGCCATGACCGTCACCACTACACCGGTTGCGCCCGCGGCAAGCCAACAAGACAAGGTCCAACATGGCAATGTCCTCTCTCCACCTCCGGTGGATCCTCCTCCTCCCGAGCACGAGACGTCCAATGACGAGCAACATCACGAGCATGAGACCCATGACGAGTACATGGATATTGAACTTGCTCCCATTGACGATTTCATAAATCAGTTGGATGGCGAGAAGCCGGTTCCTCCGAAGTTACCCGCCAGAACTCTTGATATCCAGAAGAAGGTAGATGGCGGAGAGGGCGGTTCTTCTGAGTTACCCACCAGAAAACCGGATATACAGAAGAAGCTAACCTATTCCCAAGAAACTCCCGAGGAGCAGACGGCCTTTACGGCTCCACAGCCTACGCTGGTTACCCCGAATACACTCCGTGCTACGGCCGCGGAGGCGGTAAAACAAAGCGGCACTCCCATCTGCTTGAGGCCGAAGAAGAATCGGAAGAGGCCGGGCAACAAGAAGAAAGGTGGTGCCTCCTCTAGTAGCCAGCCAGCGGTCTCCCGAGTCCTGGACCGTTTGCCGCCCGCCGTCCCGTGGAGGAAGGTGCATGAGATGGGTGAGCCGATGCTGCCGGCAGAGGTTGTCGCTGTCATGGGTGGTGACATGAGGACCATCCACGACGGGATTTTGTTCAAAGAGAATGAACTTCTACGTGAGAAACATCCCTCCTACCCGCTATACGTGGTCAAGGTGCCCCGATCCTTGGGCTTTGTGGATTCAAATCCCGCAGAGGTGTTCTTCATCAGATACGAAGACATATTCAGGGTCTTCCACTTGGGTAAGCTCGACCGAAGCATTGTCCGCCTGGTATCGCTCAGCATGGCGCATGATATGGTCATGGAGAATACCCCGCACATGGCGATTATGGACCCGTACTACATGAATGAGGACTACTTGCGGTCACATGCGGACCGAGTTCTTATCACGACTTACATAACGGGGTTTTTGATAGATAACAAGGATAAGAACGCCATTCTCATGCCATACTTTCCCAAGTAAGTAGTCCTCTCCGCTTCACGTCGTTACATTCTTTCTAGAATCTCCTTAGTATTCCGATTGATGATATTGATGGCTCTTGTTCGAAATGTTCTGCGCAGAAACGGAGGATGCGTACTCATCGTCATGGAACCGCATTGGTCACAATGCACTTATCTTGATGCGGGTAGGGCGGTGCAGAAGGACTACACCGACATAAGAGCTGTTCTTAATAGTGCCCTCAACGGCTTCGCCGCCGATTTAGGCAAGCCCCTAAAAAAGGAGAAAATAGTCCGAGGCGCCTACGTGTGCACCCACGTAACAAACTTCCCCTGCCTCAAGCAATCGGAGCAAGAATCTGAGTTGGAAGCCTGGTATGTCATCTTTCAGATGAGGGAGTACTTAAAGGATGCCCAACAGGCCCATCTACCAAGTGATCTCCGAGACCTGACCACAAAAATGGCCAACACCACCGATGAATATGTGCGGGCTGAGTTCCGTCGCATCCAGCGGAGGATCTGCACGATACTCTCGTCGGATGTCATCACTCGGGGTGGCTTGTTCTTCCACGGCCACGCACCACCGAGCAACCGTGACATAGAAGCACACCTACGAGAGCAACGTGACACCCGGACATTCAACACGCTACAAGGCGTTCGTCCGTTCCCGCCGAGAATATAGGATTGACAAAATGTTAGTATACACTTGCATCATATAACTTTTAGACCTTTATTTGTCGTGTTTTATTCGTAAACCTTGATGCTTCTATTTTTTGATAGTTATTTGCGGTCTATTATCACTTTCGATGCTAAACTCGTATTTTTGTCCTATGCACAGATGACATGGTATGTTGTGTATGTCGGTAGGGTTCCCGGAGTCTACGACGACTGGGACCAATGCCGAAGACAGGTGCACGGTTTCAGCGGCAACAGCTACAAGGGGTACAAGACCATGGAGGAGGCGGAAGCTCGATACGCCACTTACCTAGCGAGAGAGAAGACGGAGAAGACGAGGGCCCGGATGACCACATTCGCCATCGCCGTGCTTATACTCCTTGTACTCCTAGTGTTGATGCTACTTGTTGTTTTGCTTGTCTAGATAACTAAACTATCGATTTGTTTGGACTATGTACTCCTAGTGTTTGAACTATGCTTGTAACTAAACTATTCGTTTCGAGACTATTTGGTGATGATCGAAATATTTCTGTTATTTTGCTGTCATTTTCATATTTATTACTGTCAATTTGCTGTAATTCTGTTATTTTCGTTTCTTTTATTTTTTGACACAGCAAAACCATACCCCAGGCGAACAGGGAAGCATACCCCAGGCGAACATGTACCCCAGGCGCACAGCGCTTGTTCGCCTCAGGTAAGAGGATTACCCCAGGCGCATAAGTCTTGTTCGCCTGGGGTATGTCAAGATACCCCAGGCGCATTTGGTTGTTCGCCTGCGGTAAGTCATTACCGCTGGCGAGGTGGTCCCAGGCGAACAGTCATTCGCCTGCGGTAGGCTAAATTGGTTCGCCTGCGGTAGCCTTTTCCCTACTAGTGGGAAGACCCTGAATATGTCTTCGTATCTGATGAAGAACACCTCTGCGGGATTTGAATCCACAAAGCCCAAGGATCGGGGCACCTTGACCACGTATAGCGGGTAGGAGGGATGTTTCTCACGTAGAAGTTCATTCTCTTTGAACAAAATCCCGTCGTGGATGGTCCTCATGTCACCACCCATGACAGCGACAACCTCTGGCGGCAGCATCGGCTCACCTATCTCATGCACCTTCCTCCACGGGGCGGCGGGCGGCAAACGGTCCAGGACTCGGGCGGCCGCTGGCTGGCTACTAGAGGAGGCACCACCTTTCTTCTTCTTGGCTACCGTCCTCTTCCAATTCTTCTTCGGCCTCAAGCAGATGGGAGTGCCGCTTTGTTTTACCGCCTCCGCGGCCGTAGCACGGAGTGTATTCGGGGTAACCAGCGTAGGCTGTGGAGCCGTAAAGGCCGTCTGCTCCTCGGGAGTTTCTTGGGAATAGGTTAGCTTCTTCTGTATATCCGGTTTTCTGGTGGGTAACTCAGAAGAACCGCCCTCTCCGCCATCTACCTTCTTCTGGATATCAAGAGTTCTGGCGGGTAACTTCGGAGGAACCGGCTTCTCGCCATCCAACTGATTTATGAAATCGTCAATGGGAGCAAGTTCAATATCCATGTACTCGTCATGGGTCTCATGCTCGTGATGTTGCTCGTCATTGGACGTCTCGTGCTCGGGAGGAGGAGGATCCACCGGAGGTGGAGAGAGGACATTGCCATGTTGGACCTTGTCTTGTTGGCTTGCCGCGGGCGCAACCGGTGTAGTGGTGACGGTCATGGCTTGGCTTGGCGCCGACCCTGACGTCGTGTTCAGCCGAATAAGGGCTTTCGGCCATAGCAAGATTTGATTGTCCAGTTGGCCGAGATTCAGCTCGCTGTCGGCATCGGCGGGTTGATTAGGAGGATACAAGTTCTCGAATCCCGGTAGCACCAGATCGACGCGAACCCGAAGCTCGTTGTCCGGTATATCTCTGCAATGGTACTTGCGGGATAGTGGCTGCAAGATGCTCCCCTTTGCAACATCCTTCAACTCGCTGCCCACTTTTAGCAGGAAGGTGCATCCCGTCGCGTCAGCCTGCGATAACATGCATGGATAGGTCAGAGAGTAGGGTTATATTGAACTGGCTACAGCTTTTGAGACGGTCAATAATTTACCGTGAGGGCATTGAGCTCGGCTAACGTCGACGGACCACATGTGATGGTGGGCTCGTCGAGCAACGGGGTGGTGGCCGCGCCGGACACGGCCGACGGTCCATCGGGGGCAGGCGCGTCGGGCACGGCCGACGGTCCATCGGGGGCAGGCGCGTCGGGCACGGCCGACGGTCCATCGGGGGCAGGCGCTTCGGGCACGGCGGGGGCGACAGGCACGGCCGACGTCGACGGACCACCGGCGGCGGCCGCGGCGGGCACGACCAACATCGACGGTATGTTGAACGTCGGTAACGGCCCCTGTGAGCCGCCGGCGATGTAGCCACATATTTTTTCAAATACGGCTGGGATGAGCGCATTCATCTTTTCCCCCACCGTTTTCTCAATCTTCTTCTCCATGTTTGTTTCCAAGTCATGGACCTTCTTCTTCAGCTCCTCCGTCTCCTCGCTCTTCTTCGCCGCCCGCGACTCCTTAGTGCTGGGCTCAGCCAAGCCATAGTTGGCGTGCTTCTTATTAAGTCCGCCGCCGGTGATACGGCCTAAGTGCGGCCTTTTCAGAGGGTCCTGGCTCTTTGCCTTGTTGTACCCCCTGATGAAAGGCTTATCCCACGCGACTTTGGCCGTCGACGTCTGCGACGAGGAAGATTCAAGTTGTTGTTCTTCTAGCTGCAGAAGCAACATATAAACGGTTTAGAATTGGTTTCGTACTAGAATGAAATCATGGACTTGATGATGATGAGTTGCATGAAATGGTAAATTTCTTACCACTAGCTTCTCAACATTCTTCACGCTATCGTCCGTGACCAAAATAACACCCTCCACCATCTTCGGGTCCGAGACAAGTTCCCCGGTCGGAGTTACTTTTCTGTACCTCGACCTCATGAATTTCTGGAATTGCGGGTCATGGGCATACTTGGCGTAAGGGTTCTCAATCCCTTTTTCAATGTAGGCCTGGTCCTCTTTCACCCAAACTGGCTCCTTCCCGACGTAGCCACGACAGCCGAGATTGTGGTGACCGATGTTCTTCGACGCTAGATCCTTCCCCCATCCCGTTTGCTTCTTAGTGACATCAAGCGACTCGTTATCTAGGAAAGTCTTGAAGTCATCGGGCGTAATCCGCGGGAAGTGGCGATGGATCTCTTCGAATGGTGTCGATTCCTTAATCATCGCCATCACCATAGTCTTGTAATTGCTCAGGGCTTTGGTGAATCTAGTGAGGGCGAGTTTGTTCACGAGGTTTCCCTTCAGATTCTCGTTGTTGTAGGGGGGAGGGAACTCGTACCGCGCGTGCAGCCTCGAGATGAGTTGGGCGCGCAGAGTTAGTTTCTTCTTGAGAGTCGGCTCGTTGACATTGACGACGTCTCGAAGTATCGCGCCAAGTTGGAGGAAGTACCCCTTCACAAGGTCCAATGGCATTAGAGGCGTGCCACTGGAAGGGTCCACCTCCGTGAATTTCTCTCGAATGGTGCCGACCTTGTTCGGAGCTCGCTTTCGACGCTTGTTTCCCGTCGTGCTGCTCCCTGAGGGACCCCCCGCGCCACTATCAGTGGTTTCCTCCTCGCCACCGGTGAGCCCGTCATCATTGTGGGGCTCGACATCATGGTCAGTTTCTGTCTGATCTTCCTCTTGCGACTCTCGGGCCATAAGGATGTAGTGGTCCAATAAAGCCGGATCCGTAGTAGAAGAAGACATGCCCTAGCTAACAGTAGACAAAACGTATACTGTTAGTCACCGGAAAAATTCGGCGTGACCTCGGCTATATATAAATGGTCATGCAGGAGTGCCAGAAATTCGCCGGAACGGAAATGAATCAACGTTCCGACAAAACATTGGCACTCAATGTACCTGCAACAGAAATTGAATGCACACATGCATGGCCACAAAAACAGTTCCTTCCATTGCTGTCATCACATGGCACAAAAACTCCCAGGAAATTCATATATCATGCCAAAAAAACCTTCATATATATTGATCAAAGTAAAATACTGCACTTAATTAATAACAAATCACGGAGAATTCTAGCAGTGTCCAAGGCTTCAGTGTTCTATTCACATGTAATTAGTAGGTACATGATCAGATCAAAGTAAAATACTGCACTTAATTTTATACTATGAGCTGAACTACCAGAATCCAGAAATAATGGTACATGATCAGATCCAGTTCTAGCTAAAGCATGTAGCAGCAGTAGTATGAGGGCGTTGGAAGAGGGGGGGGGTTGGCTGACCTGGGTTCGTCGTGGGCGTGGGCGACGGCGGCGTGGGTGACGACGGCCGGCGTGGACGACGACGATGAGAGGGACGGCGCGCGCGCGCGGCGTGCTCCCGCTCCTCCTCCCCTGCTGCTCGATCCCGCTCCTCCTCCGCTGCTGCTCCTGCTCCTCCTCCTGCTGCTGCTCCTACTCCTCCTCCTGCTGCTGCTCCCGCTCCTCCTCCTCCTCCTGCTCGACAACGACGACGGTGGCGTGCGATGAGAGAGGCGACGGCGTCGTGCGATGAGAGAGGCGACGGCGGCGTGCGGTTAGGGCCGGGGGACAGACCCTAACCGGTTTGTGATACAAACCGGTTCTAATGTGCTTGGCTCGATGCCCTGTTATGCGCGGCCCCACAGATCCTTACCGCAGGCGAATTATCTAGGTAATGCGCCTGCGCTAAATTTCGTAGGATTTTGGTTTGCGCGGTCCCACATGGCATTACCCCAGGCGCATGTCCTATCAAAAGCGCCTGTGATATGTATTACCCCAGGCGCGTTTTCCAGATGATGCGCCTGTGCTTAGATATTCTAGCACAGCCCCACGTACCCGGCCTGGGACACATCGAGCAATACGAATGCTATAATATGTGGCTCCCCCACGTTGGTTTTCACTTAAAAAATACATACATATGAAAGTTAACATGTGCAAAAATATTTAATGTCGCATCGAGCGTAAATAGATTGGTTTATCGAGATACCGCAAGTGTTTCTCTCTAAAAACACATTGTATGCATAGTAGCTAGCATGTTATATCGCGAGTATTTCCCTCTCTCAACCTTTCGTCACAATATTAGTCTTGCCTTTCTTGGTCGATGTTGAATACGTGACCGCCATATTGTGACTTCTTCTTGTGAATGGAAGACCTGCCCTAGGTAGTGTGGTCCTGCTTCTTCTTGTGGTGTATCGTCTTCACCGGGTTCTTCCATCATCGGGTCTCCGACTAAGCCGTCGAAGTCCTTCTCATCGGCGACTCTATCCATTCCGACGAGGGCCCTTTTTCCTCTCCTTACGACAACACGACTAGGCTTTGCCGGGTCGGTTATGAAGAAGCATTGCTCCACGTGCTTAGCCAATACCCAGGGCTCATTTTGCGCGGTGGGGTTCTTGGACTTGGGTTTGTTGGCTTCAGACATCGACATAGTGGTGAAATATCCGTCTTCTTTCGTGACGTTTGTAGCCCATCTGACATGGAACATCGGCAGCTTTACCCCAACGTAGTCAAGCTCCCCGATCTTTCTGTAGTATTTTCTAACCTCTTTGCCCGTGTAAGATTCCATCGTTATAGACGAGTTTTAGTCGCTACTTTTGTCTCTTTCCTCCGTGTAGAATGTGTACCCATTGATGTCGTATTGATAGGGGCCATATGACAAGGCCAATACAATTTTATCTTTCTCCACATGTCATTGGCGGGGGATCGGCATCAATCTTCTTCTTGAACCATGTCGCGAAAAGAGGAGCTTCAGACACAGCCACGGGGGGAGGTTGTACATCCATACAAACACGGGCCAGGTGCTATGTTTGCTGCTCTGATTTCCAAACGGATTGAGACCGTCGGTGCTCGCACCAAGCCTGATGTTCCTTGGGTCGTTCCCGAATTCCTCATCGAATGCGTCTAATGCTTTCCACTGACGTGCATCCGAAGGGTGTGTACTTAGCACTGGTTTTTCAACACGTTCTGGATCGCTCAGCACCGCCTTCTTTCTGTCCTCGTGCCAGCGCATGAGCTTTGCTTCATTGGGGTCCATGAAGTACCGCTGCAGACGGCCGGGATCAATGAGTGGAAAGTACCACACAACTTTCGTAGGAGCTTTCTTCGTCCCCCTCTTGTAACGATCAGCACCGCACACCGGACATTTGATCTGGTCCGCGTGCTCGTTACGGTAAATTATGCAGTGTGGTGGATAGGGGGTGGTGGTGGGTGGCTGGCCGCACTTATATTGGGGACAAATAATATTACCACGCGAATATATATGTTCTGGGAAGCGCCTGCGCTAAGTGGTGCTACCCCAGGCTATTCTTTGTCCCAGGCGAACAACGTACCCGTGCGCCTGCGCTAAAGGGAGCTACCCCAGTCCACTTTTTACCCCAGGCGCTTCTGTACTTACTCGCCTGTGGTATCTGTTATACCGCAGGCGAACCGAGAAGCCATTCGCCTGCGGTAAAGGAAGCGTGCCAGGGTCGGCCGTGGTTGGCTCTGCCACACTTTACCCCAGGCGCTTCCGTTTTCTGTTCGCCTGGGGTAACTGGCCTACCCCAGGCGCACCAACTTACGCTTCGCCTGCGCTAATTAACCCAGGCGCACAGTTTTCCTTGTTCGCCTGTGGTAGGATATGCTGCTATAAGCAAATCTCTAGTAGTGAGCATGTAGAAAGGAGGAGCTCAAGTATTATTGGTCTCAAGTAGACCCGGATGATAGGACAGTGATGAAGAGGCCAAATACGGAGGATGAGAGAGCAAAATTCAAAGCAGCACAAGATACCAAGATGGTGGCCTTTGTCGAGGGTGATCCCTCTAAGCAATTTGCTATAGGATCTAACTTGGACGATGAGCAGGAAAAAGCGCTTGTGGAGTTTATTCGTTCGAATCAGGATGTGTTCGCTTGGACGCCTAGCGATATGCCGGGTATCCCCACAGAGTTGGCAGAGCACAGCTTGCATGTTGACCCCAAATCCAGGCCTGTGAAGCAGGGCCTGAGAAAGATGAATGAGGAAAGAAGAAGAGCTATACGAGAAGAAATCGCTCGGCTGTTGACAGCCGGCTTTATCATGGAAGTATTTCACCCGGACTGGTTGGCAAATCCGGTTCTCGTGATGAAAAAGACTAACGAGTGGAGGATGTGCATCGATTATACGAGTCTCAACAAGCACTGCCCCAAGGATCCATTTGCACTTCCAAGGATAGATCAAATCATAGATGCAGTGGCTGGAAGTGACCTATTATGTTTCCTGGACGCATATTCCGGCTATCATCAGATCAAGCTCAAGAAGGAGGATTGGAAGAAAACATCGTTCGTAACCCCTTTTGGGGCCTTTTGTTACAAAACCATGACTTTTGGATTGAAGAATGCCGGCGCAACCTATCAGCGGTGCATTCAGAAGTGCTTTGAGGACCAAATCGGACGCAACGTTCATGCTTACGTGGATGATGTGGTGATCAAGACCAGAAAAGCGGAGACATTTATTGATGATCTGAAGGAAACGTTCAAGAACCTGATAAGATACCAGATGAAACTTAACCCGACAAAGTGTGTATTTGGAGTCCCAGCAGGGAAGTTACTCGGTTTTATTGTTTCAGAGAGAGGGATTGAAGCAAACCCGGATAAAATCAAAGCTATCCAGAGTCTGAAAAAGCCGGAAAACCTGAAGCATGTTCAGAAGCTTACAGGGTGTGTAGCAGCGCTGAGCCGGTTTATATCAAGACTCGGAGAGAAGGCAATACCCTTGTACCAGCTCTTGAGGAAATCTGATAAATTCGTTTGGGACCAAGAGGCGGATGAGGCGTTCGAGGCACTAAAGAAGCAGCTATCTGAGGCACCAGTCCTAGCAGCCCCGGGTCCTAAAGAGCCCATGTTATTATACGTTGCAGACGGGCCCCGGGCGGTTAGCGCGGTGGTTGTTGTTGAGCGTAAGGAGGATGGGAAAGATCACCCGGTTCAGAGGCAGGGTTTATTATGTCAGCGAGATATTATCAGAAGCAAAGCAGCGCTACCCACATTGGCAGAAGCTGGTTTTCGGGGTCTTCATGGCCAGCCGGAAATTGAAGCCATATTTTCAGGAACACCCCATAACAGTGGTTAGCTCTATACCAATGTCGGATATCATCAGAAACTCGGATGCTACAGGTAGAATAGCCAAGTGGGCGATCGAGATGGGAGATTACCACATCAACTACGAGCCCAGGTCAGCAATCAAATCTCAAGCTCTAGTTGATTTCATTAACGATTGGACTCACACCGGCATGCCCACAATGACTCCAAGTTCCGAGTCTTGGATAATGCACTTCGATGGTTCCAAGCAATATGAGGGATCAGGAGCTGGAGTGGTGCTCACATCACCCAAAGGAGACAAGTTGAGCTACGTGTTGCAGATTCACTTTGATTGTTCCAACAACGTGGCCGGGTATGAGGCATTACTGCATGGATTGAAGATAGCCAAGTAGATGAACATTAAGAGGATACGATGCTATGGAGACTCGGACCTTGTGGTACAGCAGGTCTCGGGAACTTGGGATAGAAAAGATGGAACTATGGCAGCATACCGCAGAGAGGTGGACAGGGTTGCCGGGTGTTTTTCCGGGTATGAGGTGGAGCATATAGATAGAAGAAAAAACGAGGCAGCAGATGCACTCGCCAGACTCGGCTCGCGCAGAGAGCCAGTTCCACCCAATGTGTTCCTGGACGAGCTATGGCGGCCATCAGTTAAAACCGAGTCTGAGGAAGAAGTGGCTAACAAAGACCCGGATTTGGAGCTTCTGGCCACAATACGCATTGTTCCCGAGTGGACAGAGCCGTTTCTGGCCTACCTATCACGGGGCGAGTTACCGCAGCAGGAAGTACTAGCAAGGCAAATTCTGAGGCGAGCAAAAGGTTATTCTATTATCAACGGGGAGTTATATAAAAGGAGTGCTGCAGGAGTGTTTTTGCGCTGTGTGGCACCAGAAGAAGGCTGGCAAATCCTGAAAGAGATCCACGAAGGCGACTGTGGGCATCACGCATCCACAAGGTCCCTTGTGGCCAAAGCATACAGGCACGGTTTCTTCTGGCTCACAGCCTTAGCAGATGCGGAATGCTTGGTGGCAAGGTGCGATGGATGTCAAAGGTATGCCCGCCAAATCCATGTGCCGGCTATGGAGTTGCAAGCAATTCCTTTGACCTGGCCGTTTGCCGTTTGGGGTACGGACATGGTTGGCCCCTTTCACATGTCACCTTGCAAAAAGACACATCTCCTGGTGGCTATTGATAAATTCACCAAGTGGGTTGAAGTTATGCCAGTTACCAATTGTGAAGCGATTACGGCGGTTAAATTCCTGAAAAGGATTATCTACCGGTTCGGGTATCCTCACAGTATAATTACCGACAATGGAACCAACATGTCCCTTGGTGAGATGGAGAAATTCTGTGGTAACAACGGAATCCGGCTTGACATAGCTTCCGTAGCTCATCCACAAGCCAATGGACAAGTGGAGAGGGCAAATCAGGAGTTACTTCGCGGACTAAAGCCACGATTGCGAGTCCCATGTATCAGAGCTGCTGGAGCATGGGTTGAGGAGTTACCTTCAGTGGTTTGGGGTATCAACACTACACCTAATAGATCTACCCAGATGACACCGTTTTTCATGGTTTATGGTGCAGAAGAGGTGCTGCCGAGTGATATCATCCATGAATCGCCTCGAGTATCGGCTTACGTTGAGGTGGAGAACGAAAAGACCCGGCAGGACGCCGTGGATATGTTAGAAGAACACAGGGAACAAGCTTTGGAGAGATCAGCCGTATACCAGCAGGACCTGAGGAGATATCAAAGCCGGAGAGTCAAAACCCGGGTCTTCCAGGAAGGAGACCTGGTTCTGCGCCTGGTACAGTCAAAGGAAGGAAAACACAAGTTATCCCCGCCATGGGAGGGACCGTTCATCATAAGCCGGAATCTGCACAACGGATCATATTACTTGGTAGATGCAAGGGAAGAGTCGGCTACTGTTAATGACACCGCTCGTACTACTTCATCTATGCAAGAAAGAGAAAGACCATGGAACGTAGCTCAGCTGCGTCCCTACTATACCTAGTTTAGGCTAGATTCACAAGTGGAATTACACGATGTAACAGGCAGCAGGTTTCAGACGCACTCTTTTCCTATCCAGGGTACCTAAGGGGACTGGAGGGTTTTTAATGAGGCGGCTTGCCGACCTAACTTTTCTCATATCAATAAATAGATGGTTAAACAATATATTGTCCCGTTTTTTGCGTGTTTCTTATCAAGTTTTTTCTATTTCTGTTATGTTCTTATTTTTCTTCCCGGTAAGTATTATTCATTGCTTTTAGTATATTAGTTTTTTCTAGTAAATTGCATATATATAGGTCTTGGGGGCTGATTGCTTGAATAGCACAGTTGCAAACTCAAAGACCCGGCCACGATGCCAATGAGTTATAAGGGCCGATTACTTGTAATAAGTACGGCTGCAAGCTTATAACCGGACAAAGGAGCCAAACTTTCTTGACTTTTCTTGCTTAAGCTTGATGTGACTCGCACTAAGTGGCATGCTTTGCTAGCGTGTGATTACAATCAGTCATGATGCCCAATGGGACTTGCCTGACCCTGTCTTCGTACAGCTGCAGCAACATTGATTATCCACGCGAAAGCCGGCTTACAGTAGAAGAAGGTCAAAAGGGTCATCTAAACCACAAGTTATGCAGAGTACAAGGTTAATAGCCGGAAACTCAAGGTATATCAAGCATAGCTTCAAATCCTATGTGAAATGGCTCTAGGTTTTGGGCTTAGCAGTAACAATTTGTTCCTTTCGAAAGACCCAAACACCCTAGACTCGGAATTTCGGGCCTTGGGGACTTGGGAATTTGAAAACAGAAACAAATTATCTTGCTATTCAGCTAAAAAACCCAAAAATCCGAGTCTTGGGGACTTGGGGACTTAGAAAACAAAAAAAAAGTCCGCTAGTCAAAACCCACGGGACCCGGAAACCGAGTCTCACAAAAGGAACCATAGCAGTAAGTCGGAAAACCAGGGATGAAAAAGCTCAAAGTCAAGAAATATCAAAATTCAAGCAAAAGGCCATAAGGGCCACGAAATATATTAAGGTCTTAAAACGTATTACAAACCAGGATAGTAGTATCATACAGCGCACAGGCGCGCTATCAAAAGAATAATTGTTTTAAAAAGGCCCATTGGCCGAATAAAGTGCTTGAGTCGGTTGCCGATAAAGAGTTCACTCGGCCTCTTGGGCCGAGTCGTCCATCTTGCCCTTGCCCTTGGCAGCCTGGTCTTGTTCCTTGCCTTGTTCTTCAGCAGTCTTGGTGGCAGCAGCACCCGGGTCAGCAGTAGTGCCGGCCCGTGCGGGAGGAGGAACGACCGGCGTGGAGGTAGCAGGCGCAGAATCGGCTTCAGCCTTCTTCTTCGCGGCCTCTTCTCTCGCCTGAGCAACCTCCGCCTTCCATCGGGCCAGCATATCATATGGCTTGGGAAGATCCGACTTAACCGCCTTGTCATCAGCATCATATGGTGGGATAATCGAACTGACATCCAAACTATCGGCAATTATGATGGCCGAGTGACGAACCTCCTTCTGGATAGCCTTGAAGTTTTTTACTGAGAACCTAGAGCTGTCGTGGTTGAACTCTGGAAACCCGCCTACGAGCTTGGCCGGCTCAAGTTTTGGAAAATATGCCTTAGCCAGCTCAAGCCCCCGGGTTACTCCAACCCGGCAGGACGAGCGTTTCCAGTGCTCAATCCACTCGGGGATAGTGGAGCATGCGTCAAGCAGCGTCTTCAGGCTACCATGCCCAACACCCGGCCACTTCAGATCCTGAAGAATCCATTTGGTTCCGGCACAGAGCTGCCGGATCGTGCTCTTTATGGTTTTCAGCTTTGCGATATCATCTTCATCCGGAGTTACATCATCCGGACCTGCAGAAAATAGAAAAAATCTTTGAGTAAGGAAATCCGACTATTTATCAGAATGAGAATCCGGGTTATAATTATTAAGTTAGGGATAGTTACCAGTCAAAGCACGATATGTGTCGGCAATCTGAACGGAAAGCTTGGTCAGTTCATCTTCTGCTGCATGAGCCCTCTTTCTATATTTCCTTGCAAGTTTCCCTGTCCTCTTGGCATCAGCTTCAGCCGACTCACGCAGAGTCGCCTCCTTCTCGAGGAGTTTGGTGGCCTTCGCCAATGCTTTCTCAGAATGGGTCACGAAAGCCTGCGTGGAAACACAAGGAAGGGTTAGCCGGATAAAAAGCAAGCTATCAGTTGGATACACTATGAAAGTTCCAAGCAAATTATCAATAAGATCACTTGGAACTTGGGGACTAGACAAGTATACAGGCAATATTACTCGGATTTACCTCATGTTTGGCTATCAAGGCTTCTAGGACATTTTCTTCATCAGCCCTCAAGGTGTGCAGGGCGTCAAGCATCTGGGTAAAAGTCATATCCTCGGGCTTGATACCGGAAGAGCCGGCGGCCTGATCACTCGGAGGATGAACCTTCACCGACTTTGGGGTCGAGACCCGGGTTGCCTGGGTGTCAGGATTGGGAGTGCCCATCCTTGTGTCCAGGATCTCGACGTCGTCGTCCTCAGCTTCTTCAGATAGCTTGGGAGACCCGGCTTCCTGCTGGGCCGAGTCAGTCAGGGGGTCTTGCTCTTGGTTCTCTTCACCAGCACCGCCAGTTGCGGCGTCCATATCATCAACCGTCCCTTCAGGCTGCCGGTTATCCGTGTCCATGTTTTCCGGGTCACTGATCGAGACCTGGGCACTAAGGAAAGAAAAGAGAAGTGATTAGCAGCAAAAATTGAAGGTTATCAAAAGGACTGGTAAATCGCTTGGCAGGAAATGTGACTTACCCGACATTCACCACGAAATCCGCCGGAGCTCGCTGCTGGACGCGGATGAGGCTGTTACAGAATCCGAGAGTGAGACCCGAAACTGTCCGGCTAATGGATGATTGGGGGAAGGGTTTCTTTGAGGTGAGTTGCGGGGATGAGATGGAGGAGTACCAGTACGACGAGCCGGGGACGTGGGAATACCCGGGTTGAGGGGATCATCACCCGGGGAATTCCGGGTTACCCTGCGCTTGGTTGGAGGCGGATGCTTCAAATGTGGCGAATTGGATAACTGACGGTTAAGTTCGCGCATATTATCAAAAGAATAGGGTTTGGAGGAAATGGAAGAGTAGGGAACCTTGAAGACGTCCCCCCGGGTTTTCCTCTTGGCCCCGACCTCAACTTCCGGCTCAGCCTCGCTTTTATCGCTCTCAGTTTCTTCCGGGTCTCCTTGGTCATCCTTGTCATCCTTATCATCCATCCCTGAAAGTCACAAATACATAGTCGGAAAAAGAGAAAAAATGGGAAAGCAAAGTAACAAAGGTTAAGGTGATTGAAACCGTGGTGATACCTTCATCAGTGTCAGCCGTTTCTTCTTCTTCCTCCGGGTTCCCGGAGTTGGGAGGGGTCTCGATGTTCCAGAAAGCGTTATCAGCCTGAGATAAAGGCATAAAAGTGAGAGTTAGTAGTTGTATCAAGTAAAAGTACAAGAGTAAGTGAATAAGTGTCGGATCTTACCGCTGGAGCCGGGTTATCCCGAGTGAACGGCGCTAACCCGGCTATATTTTTGATCACCTCCAACTTCTCGGTCAGGAAGCTCTTGATGATCTTGTTCGTGTCCCCAGCCGGGTAATTCCTTGAAGAATAACGGAGCGCGTCCGTGACGTGCCCCGAGTACTAGCACAACAGCTTGGGGCGAATGGAGTTGGGCTGAATCCGGAAATCTACCCAAGTCTTAACCAAGTTAAGCCCAACAAGACCCTGGGCGAAAAGGACGGCTATCTTGGCTAGGTGGGGCTGGATGGACTCTCTTTCCGATTCAGAGGCGAAGGCGTTAAAGGTGTCAGAAAGATCTAAGAGGCCCTCCGAGTAACCCGGCAATTTCCTCTCGCCGGGTGGGGAGGTGTCCCGGCAATAGAAGAAAGATTGCTGCCAATGCTTAACATGTGAGTTAAGACTTAGAGTCGGCATGGGCGAATTTTTACGGCGTTGGATAGAAACTCCGCCGCAGGCCAAGAGGGCCCCGTCACCACTTTCGCGGCACGGTTTGCATTGGAATAGTTCAATAAATAAAGCCAGATTTGGTGGGATGCACAAGTAGGACTCACAAAGGACTATGAAATGGGTTATGTTCAACATAGAGTTAGGCCCTATGTCGAATACCCGGAGGCCGTAGTGGCTGAGGACTTCACGGAAAAAAGAGTGACCCGGGGGGCGAAACCCCCGGATCACATGATCAACGAAGCAGATTACCTCGTTGGGGTTGGGGGTAGGCCGGGTCTCGTCACCCGGTACTCTCTAATGGATCTCCTTCTAAGGAGGGAGAACGCCTGACTCGGCGAGCTCTTCTAGCTTGGCCTGGGTCACGGTAGACCGTGCCCAGTTGGCGGAGATGGATTGGGTTGACCTTGGCTTTGCCGGCTGTTTGCCCTTGTTCTTTGGAGCCATTTGTTCGGTCTGCGAAGCACAAGGTAAAGAGTACAAAACATGAGTAACAAAGACCCGGAAATCACCGGTTATCCGAGTATCAGTAAACAGTACGAAAGCTATGAGTTATCTAAAGCATCGATGAGAAACTATGAAAAGGATTTGATTGTTTGGTTAACTAGTGAAAATAGAAGATCCGGAAATAGAGGATTGTCCGGGTATCGAAGAGCAGCTGCGGAAATTTTGACAGACTACATCTAGATTGGAAAATTTGCAGATAAATTCGTGGAGAAATTAATGATTGCGAGTAATAGGAGAGTGCTATTGGGTCTACTATTGAGCAAATGAACAAGCTAGATTGGGGTTGGGCGATTTAATTCGGCGCGGAGCAAGAAAATGGGCCGCGGGCGGACCAAGATCCAATCTAGCTCGAGCAAAGGACTTGAAGAGAAATTCATGGCGGAAGGAATCTTACCGGCGTGGTCTGGAGCAGAGCGCGGCGGTGGCAAATGACGCAACCGCGGTGGCCTGCGGGATCTCCCGGCGGGCAGCTTGCGGGCGCGGTGGCGGAGCTTGACGGCGGAGCGGCACGAGCGGAGGCGGAGCGTAGACGGCGGCTCGCTTCCGGCTGTTCTCCGGTGGGCTCTGTGGTGGTGCAACGGCAAGCTCGAGCAAGGGGGCGCCACTGGAGGTTGAAGGCGAGATGGGTGAGAGAGGTGAAGTGGAAATGAGCCGTTAGGTTTAGGTCACCCCCTAGGTCACCTATTTATAGGTGCGGGTGGGGAAACCTAGACTAAGGGGCGGGATCCGAAATTTTGGGAGAGGGATACCCGCCCGGATTTCTGGGGATAAGCGTTAAATGCCCACGCGCGATATCCGGAAGAGATCGGAAAACAAATCCCATCCGCGGTATCCGGGCTAAATTAACGGATGAAATGAGTCGGGTCTTCCATATTCTCTTTGGAATGTTGACCCGGAAAGATGGAGATAAATTCGGAGAGAGCCGGGTTACTATATGGACCACCAGTGGAGTTAGGCCTAGCCGCTTATCAAAGCAACCTAACCCGACCTCTATGAACTTGTATGTTGGTTATTTTTGCAGGGAATAGCATGCACTTCAAGGAGGATCCCGTGAAGCCCAAGCTATTCTGGGGACTACTGATGGAGGGATGATAACCCGGTAGGCTAACGCCAAGGTGTAACTCGGCCCAAAGGGCGCTGCGCAAGATCCGGCTTAAGGAAAAGGAGTTTCTAGAAGGCCCAAGAGTGTAGGCCTCGTAACCCGGTTTGTGGGTTCCGATAGGGAAACTTAGGGTTTGTAAGGAGTGTCCGGGTAGGATTCCGAGTATGCCTTGGACGGTAAGCCAGGGGGTCCGGGTATTATATAAGCCAGCCCCTAGGGTTAGATTAAGCAGACGTCGTACAATCGCGAGATATTCGAGTATCCTTTGTAACACGAGAGTTGAGATAATATATTTAGATCGGAGACTCGGTGACTTGATTGCCGGCTACCAGATCGCATATCACCATAGTTTCCCTTGAGCTAAACCCTCTCCCAAACACCAGAGTCGAATTGCCCCAAGACAAGTTACCCCCGGTAACGTCTGCCGTGATTATCCCACGACAGGTTGTTTGCTAATTCTTCATGATTGATGGATTCCATCACTCCAACTAAACAATAACACAGTAAATAAATAGTCTATTCATCTGTGGTGTTGTTTGCTTGCTTATTGGATTTTGTTTGAGTGTTTGCCTTAAGCATGAGTGTTATGCTTATGTTATTTGTTGTGCTTAGGAGTATCTTGTGAAACTAAAACATCCAACTAAATCATGAACACATTAAGTGACAATTGCTTGTAGTAGATAATACCCACTCCATGGGTATTGTCCTGTTTGTTTGTTTTACCTTAGCAACCTAACCTTTTGCACCCACAAGCTATATTTTTAGATTCTTGAATATATTATTATGAGAGTGGTACACCACTCCGTATATGGTATGTAATATGTGGGATATGGTTTTGTAAACCATGCATAGTGTCTGACGATAGTTTTGGACCGTGAGACTTATGTGAGATAGATTTTCGCGATAACGTTTTGAGAGGGTTCACGAGTGTACATTTACTTGCTGTATGTGTGGTTTAGCTTAGTTGTTTTACCTTTTGGCCTGAGTGTGTGTCTGTTATTCCTTTACGACGCTAGAAAACAAAGAGGAAGAAGAAGAAGAAGTAGTAGTAGTTGTGGAGCTGTGCGTCAAGTTCAAGTTGCTTCAAGGCCAGGGACATTAAGAGATTTAAGGCAAGCCATCCTGATGCTTGATGATATTACACTTATCATTATCTATCATGCATGTTTTACTTTTTAAAGGTTTTACAAAAAAATTGTTCTCCAAAAACTATTTTTGAAGCGAGTATCACTTCTATTAATATTATATATACTATTACTATGCCATTAGTTAATACTTGGTGTTACCAAGCCCATAAGCCACCATATGGTATTTATTACCATCACAAATACTAGTCCCTAAATAGACACCCTAAAATTGTGTTTTTACAAAACAAAGTCTTTATGGAAAACCCGGAGAAACGGCTGAGCCTTGTTCACCGGAGGAATGTGGAAGTGGTCATTTTTGGGAAAAACGTGTTTTCAAAAATGACACATAACCTAGTCTTCGCCGGACAACCTTTACCGTACTGCCACCCTACCCCAACATGGGAACGGGGCTTAACTTGAAGTTTGTTCTTGTTAGTGTGTGTTCTATCTCAAACGCTATAAGGGACGTCGTACCCTCGAACCGAATGTCGTCAAAACTCCCTATGTTGAGACATAAAGAGTGAGAGATTAAGTTCTCCTCCGGTCGCATTCAGTTGGGGCATCCTGGCTGGCGGGGAATAGCCTGGTGCCGGGGATGACGGTAAAACTCAACTGAGAGATAGACACATTCTAGCTTGAACATAGTGGATGGTTATGATCAGTTATCTGATGTTCACATACTGTTGTTACAGTCCGTGGTTGTTCACGGCAGGTGTACTGGATTTGGTGGATGTGTACACCTCTGCAGAGTACAACTTTTTCGAAGAAGCCGCGTCCTCGGATATGGACAGTTGAATGGCCTTGTAGCAAGCATTGTGTCAATGTTTTCAAAAAGATATTTTTTTAAAGGAGTTTTCGAAAAGGAGTTGAACTTGAGAAGTTCGGAAAGGAAGGAAATCTTGTACCTGGGAGGTACCGTCGATGATAAGCCATAAGTTGTTTTACAAAAAAAATTACAAAGAAAATCTTTTATACTCTAAGCAAGAATCTGGAAGTTGATTTTCCAAGAAGTTTTGCAAAGAGAAAATTCTCTTTTAAACAAAAGTTTAACAAAACCTCTTGTACATGTGATATCTACAAGAGAAAGAAAAAAACTATATTATTTTCTTCTGAAGTATCTTCTTCAACGAAGATACAGATTAACCTGACTACAACTGTGCTGTCATCATATGAACACCATTGATAGTGAACCCTATTTATAGCCTACATATTCCACCATATAAGCATACTTGCATCTTTGGTAAGTTACATGATGGATGTCTTGCTGAGTACATTCAAACGTACTCATATGGTTTCGCCCCTGGTATCTACTTGCCAGACAATGATAAGGAGTCTCAGAAGAAGATCAACGAGGAGGAGTACGGAGCTGATGGCTTTGCGAACGAGGATCGTCTCCGGGTCAGCAGCCTGTACGTTAAGGCGTGACTTGGGCTCTATTACGTTTTGTGTGTGTTTAGTCTTCCGCTGTGTGAGTTGTGTGTTGCCCTGCGTGGCAGCCGTGTAGGCTTGGTCAAGTGACCATGTCTTCTTTGTAAGTGTTTATGCAACCGTGTATTGGATATTGTATCTGTGTAACAACTTGATATGTTGTTCACGACTAAATTCCTGGGATCGTGAATGTATGCATATCGGGGGTGTCCTTGAACAGTGGTTCCGGGAGGAGGCCCTACAAATAATAGATGAGAGGATATGAGAAAGTTTTGTTTCTAGAAAGTTTGAACAAAATAGATCTTCCATACTAGGGTCCTTGAAGTCCTCGGTGGTGGTGAAGTCGAAGATCTTCATATTAAGTTAGAAGGGTAGAAGAAAGCATAAGTCATAAATACATAAGGTGAAGAGGTACTAGATACAAAATGAGTAAAATATTTAGAAAATATCTAGTCTTTCTCTATGGTGATCAACAAAATATTAACAACTTATTGTACATTAGATATTCACTATAGTGAGAAGAAATGACATCCGCAATCCAACCAGGGAATAGGTCTCATGTCCGTGGACATGTAATATTTGTCCGGGTCGCTTCATCTCACTATGCCGCTAAGATCCAAAATACTCTAAGGAGATAATAACATGATAAAAAAGGGTATCCAAACATAAGGTGTCGAATCCTACAAGAAACATAGTGCTCTGATACCATTTTCTAGCGTTTCCACATTTAAATAATGCAAGAACACATGTGTTATTGTGCTAGTACCTGGATCAATTGCTAGCACGACAGTACAAAATGGAATATCATGCAAATGCGTCAAATTCTATTACATTGCGTGATCCAGTTTTTACAAGAATATCATTACAACTTGCATAGTATTAGAAGACTAGCAGGATACATAGAATTGCAGCAGAAAGGATAGTACAATATTGAGTCTCATCTTCTTCATGTGCCACAAGAAGAACATGTTGGAATATGCAACCACAAGGGGATCAATACAATTTAATTTATTGGCAAGTGCGTGGATATAAATGGCAAGACTAATCCTACATGCTTATTTGGTTGAGTGAAGTTTTGGCTAAGTTCGCATGAAGCCAGTTTGGTCCTATCTCTTTTGTAAATTCATTTTATTTTCAAAGGAGTGGCAACATTGGATTAAGATCCAAACACCACAAATATTGTTTACTTAGTCAAAAATTTACTTATTGAATAGTGGGGATGTGATTCTTCCGTCCATCCTTGTCCAGCTGCTCGAAGTTGTCCATAACCGGGGATACGGCTAAGATCTTGGTTTTGTCACTCTGCAGAGTTTGTGCACTTTCACCTCTTCTCTTCAATTAGCCCAAACTTCTATACACCCGGAGTGCATCAAGGAAAGGAGAGAATTGAGACGAGATCTTTCAGAAGTAATAATTCAACCCACTGGCAAGACCCGTTTCACATATAATTATGCTACATCTGGTTGTCAAGCCCAGGCTGAATTCTCACAACTTAGTTGATCAAGACAGAACCCATATGCCAAAAGGCTACACTGAAAGCAATCTAAACTTAGGGGACATCATAATCACTTTGTTCCTATGTGACATTCCGCAAGTGAACACCCCTCGGGAAGACAGTCAACCCTCATGAACCATACGACCAAATCCACCCAGGTGGTTCTTTGAAGTTTATAATTAGAATTATTTCACAATATTGAGTAAAACAAATTTGTAGCAAGACTAAGCATCTATTAAGTACCAAAGCTTCACAATAACAAGGTAAAGTGATGGCTATACACTACTAGAATTTTGCATAGCATTTAATAATAACTTAGTAAAATTCTCTATCATGCATACTACTCAAAACTCTAGCAATGCATACTAAAATAATAGGTGGATGAATGGTGTGTTACTTGCCTTGTTAAAGTTGGTGAAGAAATCACACTCTATTCACAAAAGATCGTTGCTCTCAGGAGATAAAGAGAACGTGATGAGCTGGAAGAATAGAAGCGATGATAGAAAGAGTGGAACCATTCTTGACGAATATAGCACATGATGATGAAGGAGGACGAGCTAGAGAGGTAGAATATTGGGATCAAGAACTCCTCGCCCCTACCGGTCTCCATAGGAGCGGATGCCGCAGATAATGTCATTCATAGCGTCCGAGGCCACCTGCCATAGTCAATCAACATAATTCAAACACATAATTCACCTGCCCGGGCTGTAATAAATGCGCAGAATCACTGACCACAATGAATGCAAATTGCTGCCACAATGAATGCAAACATGCACATAATTGTCGACCACAATGAATGCAAACGTGCAATTTTCCTGCCACAATGAATGCAAACATTCAATTTGCCGGCCACACTGAATGCAAACATGCACAATACGAGTACCTTGTCTGGCTTTGTCGTTTGGCCAATCATGTTGGCGCCGTGTAGACTAGAGAGCTGGCCCCGGAAAGCCGTGAGTCACCGTCTTTGAATCCAGTCTGAAGCAACGCCGATGACTCGAAGAGGGCCTCCTTGTTTAGATCCATGCCATCGACTGCGTCGGATCTTCGGGCGAGATGGACAAACGAGACTGCTGCGTGGTTGACACCATGCTTGGGTCGACGTAGTAGATAGGAAAAGACGGCGACGAGCTGCCGCAATGGGTGGAAGAGGTGGCACTTTGGCTCAAGACGAGCAACACATTGCTGCCGTCTTGTGAAGATGCGGGAGGCTGAGTTTCTTCAGCGACATGGTCGAGGAAGGCGAGGATGACAAGGGGTGGCCCAATCTTCTCAGTGAACTCACAGACAACTCCACTATGATAACTAGTGCGCCACTAAGAACTCTCCCGGCTGATCCCTGATGCCAATGCAAAAGATAGCAACCCCAAGGATATTCTCAACTCCACACTCTTGCACAAGTAATCCACCGACTACAAGTGGTCCTGAACCGTCTTATTCCCAGTGGAACAGCAGGTATCACGTAAATCTTGCAGATGAACTTCCAGATGAAGGCTTACAAGCTGATTCAATCTAGAGGACTAGGGTTTTTGGGTTTAACGTAGTCTAATCTCTACTATGCGCCCAAGGGGGGATATAAGAGAGGGGTGCGGCCACAAGGGGGGTTCCCTTGCGCAAGCAACCTATCCTACTTGGACTAGGACTCCTGGTTTGGGTGGACACAACCCACACCGACTCACAATAGATACAAACCGACCTCACACACAATAGGGTGCAGCCAAGATGGTATACACACCATACATAACATTGTTAGGATTTCTACTAAGTGCATTTGATCTTGTGGAGGCACCATCCCCTTGTCATCATCATAATAACAATTGTTGCTATGCATAACAATTGTTATTTCTTGTTATTTCTTGTTTTCAACATGTTATTGCTTGTTCTCCATCTCCTCTTCTAGTCCATGCTCATCCTTGTGTATCTCCTCTCCATGATCTCCATTCATGCTTGTGTTATCAAAAAACCTAAGAATACACAAGTGCAAGGATTTAGGTAGTATAAAGTTCTCACAGTTATAAACATTATATTCAAGTAGGAGTGAATTCACCTGTTGTTGTAATAGCTTGGTTCTTGATCTTGTCATTGGACCAATCCTTACTTCATTAGCTTGTATTGGAGCATCCTCATGTGTAACAATATGTGAAGAGCTAGGGATGTCCTCACCATCCTCCCCCTATTGAAAAGGCATCAACCTCGATGCTAAATCATCTCCATGGTAAGGTGTCAAATCAGCCACATTAAAAGAATTGCTAACACCAAACTCATCAATTGGGAGGTCAATCTTGTATGCATTATCATTGATCCTTGAAATAACTCTATAAGGACCAGCTCCTCTAGGCATCAACTTTGATTTTATCAATGTGGGAAATCTATCTTTTCTAAAGTGCACCCACACCATATCTCCTGGCCGAAAAATTACTTCTTTCCTCTACTTGTTCACCCTCTCGGCCACATGGTCTCCTCTCTTCTCTATAGCCTCTTTTGTTTTCTCATGTATCCTCTTCACAAAATCAGCCCTCTTTGATGCCTCCATATTAATTCTCTCTTGTGTAGGAAGTGGTAATAAATCAAGAGGAGTAATAGGCTTGAAACCATAAACCACCTCAAAAGGACATAATTGAGCAGTTGAATGCACGGCTCTATTATATGCAAATTCCACATGGGGCAAACACTCCTCCCACTCCTTCAAATTCTTCTTGATCATGCTTCTCAATAATGTGGACAATGTCCTATTAACCACCTCGGTTTGTCCATCGGTTTGGGGGTGGCAAGTAGTAGAAAATAATAGCTTAGTGCCAAGCTTACCCCAAAGTGTCTTCCAAAAGTAACTCATGAACTTGACATCTCTATCGGAAACAATAGTTCTTGGCACTCCATGTAATCTCACAATTTCTCTAAAGAATAAATTTGCAATGTGAGAAGCATCATCACTCTTGTGGCAAGCAATGAAGTGAGCCATCTTTGAAAATCTGTCCACAACCACAAAGATAGAGTCATGTCCTCTTTTTGTCCTTGGCAATCCCAAAACGAAATCCATACTTATATCCTCCCATGGTGTACTAGGTGATGGCAATGGAGTGTACAACCCGTGGGGTTTGAGCTTTGATTTGGACTTGTTGCAAGTAATACATCTTTGCACCAATCTATACACATCTCTCCTCATATGTGCCCAATAAAAATTTTCTGCTAACATAAGCAATGTCTTCTCTCTTCCAAAGTGTCCCATCAATCCTCCACTATGAGATTCCTGTATTAAGAATAAACGCAAAGAACACTCGGGAATACACAATTTGTTAGCTCTAAACAAGTACCCATCATGTATATGAAAATTTTCCCATGCCTTAACATTAGTACACTTATTAAATGGCATAGAAAACTCATTATCTTCATCATATAAATCTCTAATACCCTCCAAACCCGAAACTTGAATTTCTAAATTTGTGAGTAACATATTTTTCCTTGACAAAGCATCAGCAACTACATTATCCGATCCCTTTTTATGTTTAATTATGTATGGAAAAGATTCAATAAACTCAACCCATTTAGCATGTCTCTTATTCAAATTGGATTGGCACTTTAAGAATTTTAATGCTTCATGATCACTATGTATAATAAATTCTTTAGGCCACAAATAATGTTTCCACACCTCTAAAACTCTCACAAGTGCATATAATTCCTTATCATAAACAGAATAATTCAATTGTGCACCATTCAATTTTTCAGAAAAGTAGGCAATAGGTTGTTTTTCTTGCATGAGCACACCTCCAATACCTATGCCACTAGCATCACACTCAATCTCAAATTGTTTATCAAAATTTGGTAGCATAAGAAGTGGGGCCGAAATCAACTTCCCTTTCAAAGTATCAAAAGCAACATCTTGAGCAACACCCCACTCGAAATTAACACCCTTTTTAGTTAGATCATTTAAAGGGGCAGCAATAGTACTAAAATTAGGCACAAATATTCTATAGAAACTAGCAAGCCCATTAAAACATCTAACTTGACTCACATTAGTTGGAATTGGCCAATTTAGAATAGCTTCAATTTTTGATGTATCAACTTCAATTCCATTCTTAGAAACAACATAACCAAGAAATATGACCTTATCTTTGCAAAAAGTGCACTTCTCAAGATTACCATACAATTTATTTTCTCTTAGCACTTGCAAAACTTGTCTAATATGATCAACGTGTTCATGTTCATTGTGGCTATATATAATAATATCATCAAAATAAACTACCACAAATCTACCAATAAAGTCTCTCAAAATATGGTTCATTAATCTCATGAAAGTACTAGGTGCATTAGTTAACCCAAAAGGCATGACTAACCATTCATATAAACCAAATTTTGTTTTAAATGCAGTTTTCCACTCATCTCCCTCTTTCATTCTTATTTGATGGTATCCACTACGTAAATCAATTTTAGAGAAACAAATAGCACCACTTAATTCATCTAACATGTCTTCTAAACGTGGTATAGGATGACGATAACGAATAGTGATGTTATTAATTGCTCTACAATCTACACACATACGCCAAGTACCATCTTTCTTAGGAACCAAAATAACGGGAACGACACAAGGAGAAAGACTAACTCGAATATAACCTTTGTCTAGTAGTTCTTGTACTTGCCTTTGTATCTCCTTTGTCTCTTGTGGATTGGTTCTATAAGGGGCTCGGTTTGGCAAAGATGCTCCGGGAATTAAATCAATTTGATGCTCAATCCCTCTCAATGGTGGCAATCCCGAGGGAATATCTCCTGGAAAAACATCCTCAAAATCCTGCAAAACATGAGAAACACCAAGAGGAATAGGGGTCATGTCATTAGGAACCAAAATCTCTCCCTTGTGAATAAGCACAATAGGGACTAGTGTAGGATCATCCCTAAATTCCCTCAAATCCTCTTTAGTGGCTAACATGCATAGTAGGTTCTCTCTCTTTTTACCACTCGAATTGGTTTTACTATCACTCCCCAAGGCTTGTGTTTTTTGTGTTCCCTCATCCCTCTCTCTTTCTTTGTCCATTTTCATATCAATTTTGGATTGGGACTCATTTACAATTTTTTGTGGAGTCATAGGCCTCAAAATAATAGTCTTCCCATGATGATATAGCTCATAAGTATTAGCTCTTCCTTCATGCTTCACACTTCTATCAAATTGCCATGGTCTCCCCAATAATAGGTGGCAAACTTTCATAGGAACCACACCAAACTCAATAGTATCCTTGTAAGGTCCAATTTGAAACTCCACACGCACCATATGAGATACCTTCATTTGTCCCGTGCTACTCAACCATTTTATATGATAAGGACAAGGGTGTGGGAAATATTTCAAATTTAGCTTTGCACATAGATATTTACTAGCCAAATTTCTGCAACTCCATCCATCAATAATGACTTTGCAAGCCATATTAGGACCAATAATAGCCTTTGTTTGAAACAAATTGCACCTTTGATTTTCAGGACTAGGAATCACACTCAAAGTTTTTTGTGTGCAAATAATAGATGGCATGGTAGTAGCATATGCATCCAATGTAGTATCACTCAAATAGCCATTATCATCATCACAATCATTAGGATCAACATCATCACCTGTCTCATACTTATTGTTGTCATTAATAATCATCACCTATGTATTTGGACAATCCCTCTTGAAGTGCCCCTTTCCTCCACATGTATGGCATGTAATATCTCTATTCCTTGTAGTAGGAGCACTAGAACCTGTGGCACTTGCTGTTGGTTGTGATGATTTCCTTGCATTAGATGTTGTAGGCTCGGGTTTAGATGATGTAGCACCTCGAAAACTAGAAGATGGAGGTGGTGGAGGAGGTGCACTAGGCATAGAAGATGATCTCATGGGAAATCTAGCTCTTGTCCTTGTAGAACTTTTTGCCTCCTCAATAATATGTGCTTCGACCTCCCTTGCATGATGTAGTAATTCATGCATATCATGATATTGATTGTGCCTCACAATGCCCTTGATTTTTTAGTTCAAACCCGAAAGGAACCTTTGCATTATTTGCTCCAGTTGCTCTCTCACACGTGCCCTTTGCATGATTAGCTCCATCTCTTGATAATAAGCATCAACAGTCATAGTACCTTGCCTCAATTGTTGCAATTGATCAAATTGTTGCCTTATGTAATTGGGTGGTACAAATCTATCCCTCATAACTCTCTTCATGGTGTTCCAAGTAACAATGGCAATTCACCATCTTCTTGTATCTTTCTCACAGTAGTATCCCACCATCTAAGAGCGTATCCATCAAACTCATAAGAAGCCAATTTTATCTTCCTATCTTCATTGTAATCATGCAATCTCCATAGCTTCTCAATCTTGAGCTCCCATAGAAAATATTCTTTCACATCCATAGTATCAAAGCTAAAAGAAGGGATAGAAAATTTGGGCTTACTCAAACCATCCTCTCTTGTATTTTCTTGAATCACATTATTGGGCACTCTCCTTGCACCCAACATATTGGCTCGGCCATGATATCCTCCTTGGCCTCTATCTCCTCTAGCAGGGCCATGATTGTTATCCCTTGCACCAATAGCTTCCAAGCCATTATTAGCATCACTATGGACACTAGCAATATCATCATCAACAATTGGGAGTCTTTCTTGAATCATTGTTTGAAGGCCAGCAAGTGTAGTAGCTAGTTGGGCAATGGAATTGTTGATTGATGTCACCTCTCCATTGTTCTTTTCGGCCAATTTATGGGTCTCCATAGCTTGGAGAGCATCATATAGAGGATCACATGCATCTGTCACAAATTGCTTGATATCTTGATGATTGTCTATTATTTGATTTGTCAATACATCTCTTAGAGCCTCATACTCCCTCCAATTAACTCCCTCCTTTTGGTCCTTCTTTTGCTGCACAAGATCAACACTAGAAAGATCCATTAGTAGGTTAGTTAAATAAAACAAGTATAGGTTGTGGTGTTCTCTCACAACTCACTCAAAAATCTAGCAAGACAATAGAGTATCTTACCGTTTCAAAGTGAATAGAAATACTTACCACAAGTAGAGGCAATTAATGTACTTTGATGTGAAGAAGAGAATACCCAGGTTTTTAACTCTCACAATGGCAAACAAGGTTATTTAGTGGGGCTTGGTATGGATACCTAACAATCACCAAAGTAACAATCCTATTTGCTGTTTTGTGAAGATATAAAAATAACCCAAGGAAACTCACACAATAATGGAGACAAATGTGGCAATGCAAATATATGGATGAGTTTTTGCAATGCACTAGAAAGTCACTAACTAGGCTCTTAATTGACAGGTACAAGATTTCTCAATGAAAAACCAAGTGTCACAATGGCAAGCTCAACTAGTAAACAATAGCAATGATATGGCCTCTTTGCACTTTTCTCTTCTTTTTTTATACTTTTACTCTTTTTCTATATTTTTTTGTCTTTTTCCAATGGCCTTACACTAAGCTAGGAGCAAAATTAACCAAACACAAATGAACACAATGGTGGTGATGGAAAATGAGCAACCTGTCAGAGCACAAAATAGCTATACTTGTGGGCAAGTTCCTATTGAATGTTGTAGAAAGGTTGTGGCTATGGTTCACAAAGTATGGATGTATTGGTCCTAGTGAAGAAAAACAGGAAACAAAAGAAAACAGAAAAGATCTAGGTGAAAAATTAGCTCCAAAACTCTCACGGCAGCAAAAACAGTCCACGGCAGCAAAAGTCACTTTTTCTCTGCCACGGCAGCGCGCGCTCGCGTTACAGCGATTGGTAACGGTGTTACAGCATAAAACTAGCGCGCGTAGTTTAACAGCGCACGGCAGCAGCAGTACGGTGGCGGCAGCATTTTGAGTAAAATCGGTGCCACGGCAGCGCACTGGGAGCAGCGATGGTAAGCGCGTTACGGTGGTTGGTGGCTGTTTTGTAAGCGCGATACGGGCGAATCCGAGCTCGACTAGGAATCGGTAGCGGTGGGTTGGCGGCAGCGTTTTTGGCAAAACCGTGCCGCGACAGTGCGCAGGTGAAAAATATGGTAAGCGCGCTGCGGTGCGATGGGGGGGTTTGGTAAGCGCGATGCGGTGTGAATCCGAGTGCGGGTAGGGTTGCGGTCCGGCAGGGAAACACGCAAATCTCTGCCGCGGTAGGAATTTGAGGTGAACTCGGATTGGAACAACACAAGTGGACTAGCATCGGATTTTTTTTGGTGTTTTTGATAAGTTTTCGGCTAGATGAACAAAGAACCCTAAACCTAGCCGAAAGTATGAAAACTAAAAAGGATAAAAGTGACACGAAATCTAACACAAAAACAGCAAAAGTAATGAAACTAAGGTGATTATCTAGGGCTATGGCAATGACTAACACTATTTTTGTGGGGCAATTTTCTGGATAGGTAATAAAAACACTCAAAGTAAAGGGAAATTTGATAGCTCACCGAGGCAACCAGTAAATCTGATACCAAGATGATAAGAGGTGGCCCAATCTTCTCAGTGAACTCACAGTATGATAACTAGTGCGTCACTAAGAACTCTCCCGGCTGATCCCTGATGCCAATGCAAAAGATAGCAACCCCAAGGATATTCTCAACTCCACACTCTTGCACAAGTAATCCACCGACTACAAGTGGTCATATACCGTCTTATTCCCAGTGGAACAGCAGGTATCACGTAAAGTTTGCAGATGAACTTCCAGATGAAGACTTACAAGCTGATTCAATCTAGAGGTCTAGGGTTTTTGGGGTTTAACGTAGTCTAATCTCTCCTATACGCCCAAGGGGGGATATAAGAGAGGGGTGCGGCCACAAGGGGGGTTCCCTTGCGCAAGCAACCTATCCTACTTGGACTAGGACTCCTGGTTTTGGTGGACACAACCCAAACCGACTCACAATAGATACAAACCGACCCCACACACAATAGGGTGCGGCCAAGATGGTATACACACCATACCTAACATTGTTAGGATTATTACTAAGTGCATTTGACCTTGTGGAGGCACCATCCCCTTGTCATCATCATAATAACAATTGTTGCTATGCATAACAATTGTTATTTCTTGTTTTCAACATGTTATTGCTTGTTCTCCATCTCCTCTTCTAGTCCATGCTCATCCTTGTGTATCTCCTCTCCATGATCTCCATTCATGCTTGTGTTATCAACAAACCTAAGAATACACAAGTTTAAGGATTTAGGTAGTATAAAGTTCTCACAATTATAAACATTATATTCAAGTAGGAGTGAATTTACCTGTTGTTGTAATAGCTTGGTTCTTGATCTTATCATTGGACCAATCCTTATTTCATTAGCTTGTATTGGAGCATCCTCATGTGTAACAATAGGTGAAGAGCTAGGGATGTCCTCATCAGAGGAGGTTGCAGCGGCAACGGCAAGGTTGAAAAATGAAGAGAGCTTTTGGACGTTCCGCGCGGCAATATAGAAGAAGACGGAGAATTGGGCGCGCCGATGTCTCTCTATGACGAGGGGGCTGTCCGGAAAATGTCCGGCACCCTGAGCAACCCCCAAGTTTATCGGGTCTTACGAGTGTGCCTCTCATCATGCCAGAAACTTGAGGATGCCGATGACAGGATTTTTTTTTCAATCCGAACTCTCAATGGGCCATTGAGATGCCGTTTGGGTGCCCGAGGAGACACCTAAATCTTCTTGATATTTCTTGAGGATGCCGATGACCGGATTGCCGGATGTAGGTTCCCGGATAGATGAGCCACGGACAGAAAAGAGGAAGTTGGCTTCCAACTCGAGTTGACGTACGGTCGTCGATGGATTGGGCTGCGCTGCGCATGCACTTCCGTGCGATCCTAGTCACACGATAAAGTCGTGCTTCATCTATGGCTGCGTCAGTTGTCTCCCTGTCCAGCTGGATCTTGGTTGCCGTTCATGAGACCTGCATGGATGGATACGCGACGTATGCAAGCTTCCGACCACGTACCCATGTGTGATAAATACGTACCCGGCTGGCCATCGCTTAGATCAGATTTGACCGCGGCTGCACGTACCTAAACTGCAGAACCTAGCTAGCTAAGCACCCCTACTTACTGAATTAGTACAAGGGGAAAATGATGGCGTGCATGAGCGCACAATGATGCGGTCAGGTCAATTCACTTTGCAAAGTCTAGTCATCGAGGCCTCGCCCCTAAGGAGATGGAAAAATGCTGCGGCCAGAACAATCCAGTGGATACCGTGCGCCGATGGCAATTCACTAGCTAGTGGAGAAAATCTTTAGGAAAAGACTGCGCACATAAGACACGAAAAAGGTGCACTTTGTTAGTCTAGAAGAAAACGACCGACTGGCTTTCGGATCAGTAAGCACTAGGGAGCGACCGACTGGCGTTGGGGATAAACCCTCAATCAATCAATTGATAAATTAAGTGGAAACATTTGAAATGATGACAAAAGCTTGGATAAAATTAGATTTTCTTTCCGCGGTTGAATCTCGAATGAGACCAGCGAAAAAACTTGCACAGAAAAGTGGGGCAAAAAAAGAAACAAGAAACGCTGGTGGCAGTAATGGTGATCCAGGCTTGCAGCCAGCGTAGGTTGTTGCACTGCCGCGGGTCGGAAGCGAGCGAGAGGGAAAGGCGTTCCACGAGAATAGCTCAACCTGTCTGCATGTCTGTGTCCCCGGACAGACACGCAACAAATCTGGCTCACACGCCACAAACCTCGCTCTCTCTCTCGCGGACCCGCTTCTCTCAAGTTTCTTCGGCGCAAAGGTACAGACTGAGGGAGTGATCAGAGTTCGCAGCTGGTTCTCGAGCGAGCTCCCGGTCGATCGCCCATGGCGGCCACGTCGCGTCCACCGTTCCTGCGCCTGGACGCCTCCATTGCGCTGCTCCTCGCCATCTCCGCTCTCGCGCCTTCCTCAGGTCAGGGCTCTCGATTTCTGGCGTTTTCTTCTCTCTGTTTCTCCAGAGGTGTCACGATTCATGCCCGTCGATTTTCGGGGACGGGATGTGGGCTGATTCTTGCGATCCAAGCCGGAGATTCCGGTAACCGGTGGTACTAGTAAGAAAACTTGCTTATTTTGGTAACGTTTTGTTGTGGTGACCATGATTCATTGTTGCCGCCATAATGATGCGATCGAGCTGATCAAAATGTAATCTCCGTGCGATTTCTTGTCCCTTAATTGCCTTCTTGCTGTGCGGATGTTCGGGAAGTGAGAAATCCCATGCTATCGTCAAACTTTACAGCAATTGAATAATCTGTTTTCACCACCATTTTCGTGACCGAAGCCGGAAGGATCTCATGTTCCTCATCTGACACTTCACCGTCTCCTAAAAAAAAGTTCGAAATTTCAATACTTCTAGGCCTTTCATGTCATTAGCTCTTTCTTTCAATGTATTCTTTTTAATTCAAATTGTTTCATTTAATTTTATTTTAGTGCTTTTTCAGTTCATATAGCCTTGTAGGTTGGGCATTTTCATGACCAGATAAGTACATCTAATAGGGAGACTGAGTGGTACACACTATTCTGTTGCAACTTAGCCAACAATCCGCCTTATTGACAGGGTCATGCTAAAACTGTGACCTCCTCTTGTTATGTAAACGGCAGTTAGTGCCGGTAATATCGGTCTGTTTAATCACCAATATCATCACTGAAAGCTCCACTTGGGGTCCATTCAGTTCAAGTTATGCCCTTGTTCATAATATTTCAGTTCAATATATGGCAACAAGTGATGTTTTAAAAACAATGGTCACCATACATCTTGGCCGGTTAAAACGAGTGCGTTTCTTCCGGTTTTAGGCCGGTTTCTCCCTAATTAACCGGCCAAACTCGTTTAAAAAAAAAAATTGGTGCTAACCCCTGGCCTTAATCTGTTATGTTTCGCTAACAAGGCTTTCACATGATTCCTTAAATGTTTGCTACCATGACATTCTTTGAACTTGGAGGAACCTTTTCTCAAGCAAATTTTCTTGGCGTTCTGCAGACGCGTACGATCCTCTTGATCCGGGTGGGAACATTACAGTCAAGTGGGATGTGATACAGTGGACTGCTGATGGCTATGTGGTAAGTGAAGCACTCCAGTCTGTTTGAAGCTAGGACCAATTCAGTGCATGCCCCTATCGTTAAAGAAGTCCACATCTGCTTTCGTCATTCTTACATGAGCGAATTCCATGAAAATAATCTTCCATAAGGAGATCTAACTGTTCTGCAATACCTTATGTTTTCTCCATTTTGTGCAGATTAACACGATTATTTACCACATGATATATGATCTTTCTTTACTAAGTGATGATTTTGTTTCATTGTTATGCAACAGAATGTGATAGCTATCACATCATTTCAAAACTGCCAGTACAGGCTTTAATTTGCTTGCTAAACTTTCTGACATTTGGGATGACTGAACATTAGTGCATTACCCAGTAAGTAAATAAATTGTACAATGATATTCTTAGACAACTGAATGGAGCTATAGCCAGCAGGTCAAGGAGCTACTGAAGCTGACACAAAACATTTCTGCGTTAATACGTTTATTTGCTATGTTGTTGGGGCTTCCCTTATATTTTTCTTTTGGGTGAAACATAGGTTATTCTGCTGATCTTTATAATCAAAAGTTATAACATGACAATCTGCCGACCTGTTGCAACATTTAGCCTTTCTTCAGATGTATTTTACGCAACTTATAAGCTGGCAACTTCCACACAATCTAATATCCTCTTCCCAGTTCTCTATAATTCTAATTTGCTGACAAACTGTGCCATTCCTCCAGGCTGTTGTTTCACTATACAACTACCAGCAGTATCGCCATATCCAACCGCCAGGCTGGAAACTCGGTTGGGTTTGGCAAAAGAAGGAGATAATCTGGAAAATGCTCGGTGGCCAAGCCACGGAACAAGGCGATTGCTCCAAATTCAAAGCAGAGATGCCACATTGCTGCGAGAGGAAACCGGAGGTGGTGGACCTGCTCCCCGGGGCACCGTACAGTATGCAGATTTCAAACTGCTGCAAAGGGGGAGTCCTCAACTCATGGGCACAAGACTCTGCCAATGCTGTGGCATCATTTCAGGTCACTGTTGGTCAGGCAGGGACTTCAAGCAAGACTGTTAAACTGCCCATGAATTTCACCCTGGGGGCACCTGGACCCTGGGTATACTTGCGGACCTGCCAAGATTGTGAGTCCTACTAAGTTCATTTCAGAGGATGGGAGGAGGTCAACTCAAGCCCTCCGTAAGAATTTCAATTCCATGATCTACCATTTGATGTAGATTATATTTCAGGAATAAGCTTCTGACCTGTTTGGCATATTCATGATCTTCCTGCTGTAGCAAGAACGTTTAGCATTTTGGTGACAACTTGTGTTTCCTTGTGCAGGGACATGGAATGTGACATGTACATACTCCCAATTTATCGCGCATAGATCTCCAACATGCTGCGTTTCGCTCTCGTCATTTTACAACGATACTATTGTTAGCTGCCCAACATGCTCATGTGGCTGCCAAAATAACAAGTCTAAACCAGGAAGCTGCGTTGAGTAAGTTACATTACATTTGACATAATCCAGAATTAAAATGAACTTACAAGAATAAGAAAAAAAAAATTGGGTTCAGTTATGTGATAGTTGAGTGTACTCTTTGACAGAGGCAATTCGCCTTATCTGGCTTCTGTGGTGAACGGGCACAGCGCAAGCAGCTTGACACCTCTGGTGGAATGCACCTCTCATATGTGCCCAATAAGAGTGCATTGGCATGTCAAGGCTAACTACAAGGAATACTGGAGGGTGAAGATCACGGTGACAAACTTCAACTACCGGATGAACTACTCGCAGTGGAACCTCGTATCGCAGCACCCTAATTTCGACAACCTGACTACTATTTTCAGCTTCCAATACAAACCTCTGAACCCATATGGAACGATAAGTGAGCAATTCATGATCATCCCCTGAACACTTTCATATTCTATAGTTATGTATATTATTCGTTCCAGCTATTGATTAAGTCCTCCGTGGCAGACGACACAGCGATGCTGTGGGGCATCAAGTACTACAATGACCTGCTCAAGACTGCTGGGCCAGATGGGAATGTTCAGTCTGAGCTTCTGTTCCGGAAGGACCCGGCGACGTTCACCTTCCAGAAAGGCTGGGCGTTTCCAAGACGAGTCTACTTCAATGGTGACAACTGTGTGATGCCACCTCCAGATGCATACCCATGGCTGCCGAATGCGTCGCCGCGGTTGTCAGCTTCGCTTACCCTTACATTCGTTACAGCTTGGGCAGCAATGGTCTTGTTGCTTGTCAATGCGTAGTGAAAGGAGGAATGGATATACAAAATGCAGGGAAGTTTTGACCTTTATTGAACAGCAGATACATAACCCAACCAAGGCCTTCATTGATGATTGTACATTCCTACTTACTGTACATTTTAGCTCAGGCAAGACGAGTAGTAAATTGTTTAGCAATATTGACATGATTTGCAGCATTTGTAGCTATGAACAAGCACATTTAAGATAAGCATGTCAAATTGAAATTGTTTGAATTCTCCGAGATTGAGACAAGAGCACAAAAGATGCAACACCAGTGAACAGAACACAGTGTTACCACAGTTGAGTCTTTTTGATACTACATGCCAAGTGTCATTATCTGTGAAATTCCAACTGATTGTGTTTCAACAGACAGAATTCTGTATCGAAATACTCTTGTGTGCTCCAACTACAGTAAAGAAACTTGCCTTTTGTTATGTCCAAAATGAAATCACCAGTCTGAATCTTGAAGCCCAAAACATCCACCTATCTACAGGCAGGCAAAACATCTGTGACGCTCATGCCACGAGGAGCGCCAAGAGAGCGATGAAGGCCGCCGCTGCGGAGCCCAGAAGCGACGCCGAGGCGACTGACGGGGTGGAGTTGGGCAGGTAGGGGTAGGAGTCGGGCGACGGCATCCGGCACTCGTCGCCGTTGAAGTAGATCTTCCGCGGGAACGCCCACCCCTGGCTGAAGGTGAAGGTGCTTGCGTCCTTTCGCATCAGCACCTCCGACTGCACGTTCCCGTACGGCCCGGCCTCCATGAGCTTGTCGTTGAAGAACTTCATCCCGTAGAAGAGCGCCGTGTCATCTGCACACCGAAACCAAAGATCAAGATCGAGTCAACTGCAGACATTATATAATTATTGATTAACTGGAGAGGTTTCTCGTGACTTACTGATGGAGCCGTAGGAGACGACGGGCTTGTAGTCGAAGCTGAAGACCTGGGTGATGTTGTCGAGGTTGGGGTGCTGCGCGACGAGCGTCCAGCCGGTGTAGTTCATGCGGTAGTTGAAGTTGGTGACGGTGACCTTGGCGCGCCAGTAGTCGTGGTAGTTGAGCTTGACGTGCCAGTGGACGCGCACGGGGCACATGTGCGTCGTGCACTGCAGCAGCGGCGCGGCGCTCTGCCGGCTCACGTGCCCGCGCGCCGCCACCGGGTGGAGCGTGGCCGCGCTCTTCCCCGACGCCGACATGAGCCGCTTCGAGTCGCGCTCGCTGCGGGCGCAGGTCTTGTGCTCGCAGCCGCACGCGCACCTGGCCGCAGGGCACGATGGTGTCGTTGTAGAAGGAGGAGAAGGAGACGCAGCACGTCGGGTACTTGGACGCCAGGTGCTGCGAGTACGTGCACGTCACGTTCCACGTCACTGCGGTTCACGTCAGAGAAGTTTTGGTTACAAAACGACATATTTGTGCATGCATGGCGAAAATAAAGGGTGAAGACGCGCGCGTACTGAGGGCTTGGGTCTTGCGGCGGTGGTCGGCGGTGAGGAAGACGGTGGACGGGACGACCTTGGCGGGGCCGCAGGTGTACCCTGGGCCGGGGCCGAGCAGGGTGAAGTTCTTGGGGAGCTTGACGGTGCGGTTGGTGGTGCCGGCCTGGCCGACGCTGATCTGGAAGGCGGCGACGGCTGCGGAGGGGTCCTGGCCGTAGGCGGAGACGACGCCGCCGCGGCAGCAGTTGGCGATCTGCTGGTTGTATGGCACGCCGGGGAGGAGGTCGACGACGGCGGGGGTGCGCCTGCAGGAGTGCGGGATGTTGGCCTTGAACTTGGAGCAGTCGCCCTGCTCCGTGGCCTGCGCGCCCACCATGGACCAGATCACCTCGCGCTTGGCCCACGTCCAGCCCACCGTCCACCCCGGCGCCATGATCTGGCGGTACATCTGGAAGTTGTTGATCGTCACCGTCGCCTGCGCTCGCCATGCCATGGATGTTGCCATCGATCAATCAGTTAGTTCGCTGTCCTGCACGATCAAGAATGAACAGCTAGCACGGTGGAGAGAAAGGGGCGGTACTCACGACGTATCCATCGGGCGTCCACGACATGACGTCCCATTTCATGGTAATGTTCCCGTTGGGATCCAAGGGGTCGTAGGCCACTGCAGGAAGATCGACAATGCTGGTGGTGTTCAGTGCACCAAAGACCAAATTACCAACACGAACGAGCAACAGAATGTTAGGAAACACCAGGAGAGGAACCTGCAATGGAGAGCGTGGCGGCGAGGATGAGCACGAGCGCGGCGTTAGGAAGCTCCATTGTCGACGCGCGCGACTGCCGGTGCCAGAAG